>CM065302.1:44648036-45848036 GCA_032871835.1 Dipteronia dyeriana | reverse complement strand
TCTACCACCTGTGTTCAAGTCAGAGGGGACTCCTGTTAATAGGGAAATTTGGCCAAGGGTCAAAGAGAAATTTTCCACCTTCAATCGACAATCATAAAGCCCGGTAAAGCCACCCGGCAAGAGCAGGGAAGGCCGGTTCAGCTTCAAAGTTACTAGGAGACAAGCCAGACGCGACCGGGACGAGCCCCCACAGGAGTACTGGAGCCCGGGCTTCTCCAGGCCATCTATCAGGGAACCTGGCTCAAAGGTCGAGCTCCACAACCACCCGTAAATTCCAGAGGAAGTCTCCAAGCTCAAGGGAAATTCGAACGAAGCCCGCCAACCTCTCCAGAAGCCCGTTGTCCTTTCTAGGCATGAGGGAATAATCACGCATGGATCTACACTACCCAGCTACCTCCCGGAGAGGTTTGCAAGAGCACCTCAAGCCTCCACAGGTTAGGGAAAATCCATCTTAAGCTTCTAATAATAGAGCCAAAGCATGGATCTACCTCGCTCTACGGGGCAACGAGCAGCTGGCAGGGTGACCTCCATGAAGATCGATGGTACGAATGCACACAGGATCATCTCCACAAGATATCTACATGCACGTCAAGAGTTTAAATTCAAATAAGGGGACCAAATTATCTTCGTCAACGATGTCATTGAATCCGGAAACAATTCAAATTTAAATAACAAATTCCGCCCGATAAGTAGGGAACGGATTCAGGAGATTACGGTAGAATATTCGTAAACTAAAAACCTATTTGGACGATATACATATGTGAAGCCAAGCAAGGGAAAAAGAGATAGACAAAAAAGAACGAACGACAGAGACAGAAAATTATAAACAACAAACATACAAATAAGAGGATGGCCTAAATTCTGATTACAGAACACGGTCACCTTCATCTCCACTATTCGACTGGCACCAAGGTGACACCACCCTACACCTCCAAGAGATTGTGAGCAGATAAGAGAGTTGTTTGTATCTTAAAACAATATATCAAATCTAGAGCTCTCATTTACTGTTATTACCTCACGTCTCTCTCTTAAACAGGTCGGAAACCAACGGTACCGACCCTGGCCACCGCTTTCGTGGTAGTGGTTTTGAAGATGTTAACAGAAATTTCTCATCTCGAGTAAATTTCCCGTCAACACATATATATATATATACATACGAAGTAATTATTTGATTATAATAATTTTATAAACAATATTTCATGTGTTATAAAGTAATCATGATGAAATAATAGTCAAAATATAGGTAAAAACCAGTTACGAAGTAATGATTTGATTATAATAATTTTATGGATAATATTTCATGTGTTATAAAGTAATCATGACGAAATAAAAATCAAAATACAGGTAAAAACCAATTTAAAACCAATTTAAAACCTATTAAAAACTAATTTAAAAACCAGTACAAAACATATTTTACTATTTTGACTCATATTCTAATAAATTATAACTTAAATAAATGGACTTCAAATAATTAATTGATATAATAAAAATAACTTATTCTTTTTTTCTATGAAATGATTAATTTAAACTATTTTAAAAAATCAATGTTCATTTCAAGATCACCTCATCAAATTAGTAGCCCTAAATATCAATAACCCTTTTCTTTATATCAGTGTTGTTGGACCGAAGATTTATCAATTAATTATCACAAAATCGGAACGTGAAGTATAAATTTCATTAAAATCAAAAACAAAAACGTGAACCACAAAAGATCCCTTTTCGAAAACTTTTCGGCATAAGATTTATTTTTAAAAAATGATTTTATATATATAACGAATAATAAATTGTAACACATACCATTACGCAGCATAGTTGGTAGATTTTATCGGTTTCACATGGTTCAATTCTTGCTATAAACAAAACAAATATATCTATTTTATTTTACATTCTTTTTCAATTCCATTCTTAAATTTTCATTTTTTTCTATAATAAAATAATCCATTTTATTTTTCCCTTTATTGTTAAATTCTTAGTTATCCTTAATTTGTGGTTTATTTCATTTAATGTTATTATATAGAAAATTAACTATTATTAATTTAAATTTTTTCTTATTTCTATTATTTTTAATTTGATATACCTAACATATTCAATCAATTTATAACCTTAAAATCTCAAATTTTAATTTATTGTATTAAAATAGTTAATCTATTATTATGATTATTTAAATTATCATTTATTTTTTTGTTTATATTATTTTTATAATTTATTTAGAATCAATAATTAGAAAAAAAAAACATTTCTAGTAATATTTATTATTCAATTATTTTATATAAATTTAAAGTGAATTCATTATAAATACGAAATAATTTTTTATTATAATACTATATTTTAGTTTTTTAAGAATAAATATTATTATTTATTATTTTAATGTTGTGTTTTTTATTTTTAGTTCTTTTCATTGTAAGATTATTTAGTTCATCTCAAGTAATTGTTCTATTTTAAAAAAAAAAATTCATTATACCTTCATATATATAACTGATTTTATTACGTTTTTAAATTTTCATTATTTTTTTATATAATTATTATTTTATTTAAATGTCTCACCTCGTTAAAATTTATTGGTCCGCCATTGTATGTTGATAGTTTTTTTTAAAAGATTATATAAGTAAATACATGAGTCGTACGTATTTTAAGAAATATGATCGTGACAAACTCCGACAATTCTCTTATAATAGTTCTTGTGATACTTTTTTTAAAAAACTTCTACATATATTTTAATTTTATTGTTCTTTTCATTTTATAGTTTCTTTAGTAAAGTTTGTATAGAATCTATAACAACATAAGAGTTGGTGGCTCCTTAGAGAAATTAAATAAAAGTATGAATGTTATAATATAGAAAATTAACTATTATTATTTTAAATTTTTTCTTATTTCTATTATTTTAAATTTGATATACATAACATATTCAATCAATTAACCTTAAAATCTCAAATTTTAATTTATTGTATTAAAATAGTTAATCTATTATTATGATTATTTAAATTATCATTTATATTTTTCTTTATTTTATTTTTTAGTTTATTTAGAATCAATTATTAGAAGAAAAAAAATTACAAACATTTCTAGTAATATTTATTAATCAATTATTTTATATAAATTTAAAGTGAATTCATTATAAATACGAAATATATTTTTTATTATATTACTATATTTTAGTTTTTTAAGAATAAATATTATAATTTTTTCATTGTACATATTGTTTTTCTTATTATTATTATTATTTTTTTAATGTTGTGTTTTTTTATTTTTTGTTCTTTTCAATGTAAGATTATTTAGTACATTTCAAGTAACTGTTCTATTATTTTTTAAATTAAAAAATTTATTATTTTTTTATATAATTATTATTTTATTCAAATGTCTCACCTCGTTAAAATTTATTGATCCACCACTGTATGTGATAATTTTTTTTAAGATTATATAAATAAATACCCGAGTCGCACGTATTTTAAGAAATATGATCATGACAAGCCCCGACAATTCTCTTATAATAGTTCTCGTAATACTTTAAAAAAAAAAACTTCTACCTATATTTTATTTTTATTGTTCTTTTCATTTTATGGTTTCTTTAGTAAAGTTTGTATAGAATCTATAACAACATAAGAGTTGGTAGCTCCTTAGAGAAATTAAATAAAAGTATGAATGTGACGTTAAATTATCATGCAGTTGGAAAGTATGTTCACCGAATAATGAAAGATACAATCATAATTCCACATGCAATTTACAAAATAATTGAAGCACTTTTATAATGAACTTTTACATAATAATTGAAGCACTTTTATAATGAACTTTTACATAATAATTATTGAAGTACTTTTATAATAATCTTAATTCCAAATGGTTTATATATATATAATTAATCTTTTATAAGAGATTTCTTAATTTAATTTTGGTAAGGAATGTCATGAAATTACGTTGATTTCAGTGAATTTTGATCTAAATTATATTGTGAATGATATTGAAATCTACGGATGAAAAAAAATTAGAAAAAAAAAATTTAAACAACAGAACTATTTATTATGATTATTTTAGATTAGAAGGCATCAAAAATTAAGAACTATTAAGATTTAAAATATAAAAAAAATCCAACAAAAAAAATGACATCTTGTTGCCTGTTCCCTAGTTACATTTTTCTGTAAACTTTAGTTACATTTTTCTGTAAACTTTTCGGCATAAGATTCATTCTTACTATCTCAAAAGTGTAGTCAAGTCAATTGAGGACCCTCATGGTGCGTTTGATACAGAGATGAGACATGATAAGGTTGAACGGGACAGGACGGGACAGGACAGGTTATTCTGTATTGTGTTTGGAAGGTGTGAGACATAACTGTTAACTGTATTGTTAGACGTTTTGTATGACTGAGACAGAATGAGACAATAGGTACAAATGACCAGAGTGCCCTTCTTGACTTTTCTAATATTTATAACAATTTTATTAAATTTGAAAAAAAAACTCCTAGACTTAATCAAATTCGGTCTCTTTCATTGAATTTGAAAAATATCAAATATTACTTAATTAAAACAATTTAAATTCATTTAATTCCACAAACCCTAATTAATTTTTTCTTCAATGAAACTAATTAAACTAATTAAACTAATTATTTTTTTTCTTCACTGATTCTTCAATGAAATTAAAAATTTCTTCATTGATTCTTCACCGATTCTTCAATGAAGACCCAACCATGTTCATCTGGAAAAATTGCTTCAATTCAAATGAACCCAGCCATCATCGTCAACAAATCAAACAAATAAAAAAAAATCAAAAATTGATTGAAAACAACCATCATCGTCATCATCGCCAACAACAAATCATCATAGCCAACAAATCAAAAATTGCTCCAAAACCTGAAAACAAATAAAAAAAACCCCTCCATCATCGTCAACACCAAACCCAGTTCCATCCACCACTATAACCACCACCCAATTAAACAAACCCAACCATCAACACCGAACCCAGCTTCAATCAAACTTAGAACCATATCGGTTGCCTTGGTTCGGGGGTGTACGTGTGTACCGGTTTGACGGCCATGCTTTCAATCAGCACCTCATATCGCAGTCTTGGTTCGGCGGTGTATGGCCATACCGGCAAACCACATCAGTGATGAGTTACGGCGGTTTGGAGAGAAGAACAATTATCGTGTTGGAGACAGAAGAGAAGAGAAGAGAAGATGAGAGAAGAAAGAAGAGAGAAAAATAATGTGGTTTTAATTTATATAGTTGTAATTTTTAGAAGTTTTAAGGGTAAAATTGTCTTTTTGATGCTTGTCCCATGTATGAGACAAGCCTGACCGAGGGTCTGAGATGGGACAAGATTTTATAGTTTTTATCCTAACTTATCCCGTCTCGTCCCATACTAATAGCGCGTCAAATGTGGGACAAGAGAAAGTTGCCCCGTCTCGTCCCATATATCAAACACACCCTCAATGCCACTTTATGTCTTATGGACTATGCTGTCAGTAGCAAGTCTTTGAGTCTTCGACTCTTTGGAGATCAAGACTTCTTTTTTTTAATTACTATATATATACGGTGACAGTGACTAAAAATATGGGATGACAGACTGAATAAGGCGCCATTACATTAAGATAAATCGTTCGTATATCACTCGATTTCTTATTTGTAAATCATTTATCTAAACTTCAAATTCATTTATATATGAGCTAAACTATGTTTCGAAATAATATTTAGTACTAAATAAAAATAAGAACTTATAAGATTTAAAATAAATAAAACAAACAAAAACAAATGTCATTTTTTTGCCTGTTTCCTAGTCACATTTTTCTTTATATCAATATTTTTCGACCGGAGATTAAACAATTAATTTTTAAGAAATGGGAACATGAAGTATAAATTTCATTAAAAACAAAAACAAAAAACGTGAATCACAAATGATCCCTTTTCGAAAACTTTTCGCATAAGATTTTTTCTTAATATCTCAAAAGTTTAGTCTAGTCAATTGAGGACCGCATGCATTATTATATAAATATTAAAAGATATCGGTGTTTTACATTGATTTTTAGGTAACTGATTTTAAAAAAACTTTTAGATACCGATTTATAAAAAAACTGATGTCTTGAATATTGTAGTTTGAAAAGACAACGATTTTAGATAAAACCATTATTAAAAAAAAATGTTTAGACATCGATTCATATAAAACTAATATCTTAAATATTACAGTTTGAAAAGATAATGATTTTTAGACAAAGCAATATGGATTTATTTTACGATAAGAATCAGTTTCCCTTAAAATTGATCTCTTAAATAAATTAAAAATTATTATTTTTTTAGATAAGTAAAATTTTAAATCTAATAAATTTACTTTAAAAACTTTTATTTTCAAAAAAATTCAATTTGCTTATTTTGCACCCTCTTGTTTCATACTAAGAAACACATAAAAAATTCAATTACCCATATAAATTGGGATTCCGAGTCTTAAATTAGTTCATTAAATTGCAAGATGCATGTAGAGAACTATCTCACTGGTAGTGAGAGTTGTATTCCAAATCATGCTCATTACAATTGATGTCACTAGTCTACTAAAGAGTATAGAACTATAACTCGACTATATATGTTTTAAAAAATATATTTTTATATAATATATCAATAAACATTTTTTAATATATGTATTTATTAGAAATTAGAATTTTGATTAGTTGAGTAAATTTAAATTTATCAAACAAGTTTTCAATTATTTATAACAACTCATATAGGTTATATATAAATATTGTGTATTTGTTAACAAATCAAATCTTATAGTCAAGTGGTAAGTGGAAATTGTGGGATATATCACATTTTTTATTGTCTTTTTGATGATGTCACCAGTTTAATAACTTAAGTTTAAAAGACACCTATTATGGTGAACTACCAAAGTTGCCCCAAAACTTTTATTTGTAAAAGGCAAGTTTCTGAACTCCTCTGTATCTCCCTGAAAAAGTTATCTGAAAACCTATATCTCTCTCCAAAAAAGTTGTCTTGTTCCAGAATCTGCACAAAAAGGTAACTAATATTTATGATCTTGTGTATTATCTTTTCTGTTTTCATGCATTTTCGATTTTTTACATGCATTTCTATGTTGTAAGAACATGTATGAACATTTAATAGATCTGAGTATTTTTCATGTGTGACCGACAATATTTAAAGAAGAATCGAGCATATTTGTTATTGGACCGAGGTTTTATAAATTTTGAAAAAAGCTCGATTATGTGGAAAAAATGCTCGATAATTTGAAGAATATTCTCAATCCATTGAAAAAGTTCTCGATCCCTTGAAAAAGGTCTCGATCCCTTGAAAAAAGTTAAAAAGTTAAAAAGTTAAAAAGTTATTGATCCCTTGAAAAAGTTCTCGATCTCTTGAAAAAGGTCTCGGTCTCAATACCTTGAAAAAGTTCTTGATCCCTTTATAATGTTCTCGATCCCTTGAAAAAGGTCTCAATCCATTTGGAAAAAGCTCTATCCCTTAAAATAAGTTCTTGATCCGTTTTCAAAAAGTTTGATCCCTTTGATAGTGTTCTCGGTCCCTTACACTTAATAAATATTTTTAATTCTTAATAATTGTAAACTTAATTTAATTTTTTAATTTGTTAATAATGATTTGTAATGATGATTTTCAAAGGACAATGGATCGGGTGAGAATAGTCATATCTTACAACGATCGATGAGAGCAATTACCTGATGGAAGTAAGAGGTTTTTTGGTTTCGATAACCAAGGAATGTATATGTCAAAGAATATGACTTACAAAGAGCTGGTGTCGATCGTGCAAACCGTTGTGAAGTACGATGTGAACAAATACATTGATGATCTACAATCTATATCAATCGTTCCCGGGACAACATGTCGCACATTTATAAGAAACGACGTTGATGTTTTGTTTATGCTAGGGGAAGATAGGGGGATCCCTCAAGTATGTGTTAGTCTAATTGATAGGGCAACAACAAATGTAATAGTTGAAGATACCCCTGGTCGTGGAAACACCCAACAATTTCGACCGTCAGGCGAAATCAACCAATTGTTCACAGAAAGAAGTGGGAATGAAGACCAACAAAATATGTGTGGTGTCCCACTGGAAGTAGCTGACCATGGTTATATAACTGGACCTCAATTGGACGAGTTCTTTGGTTGTTAAATTGAAATGAATGCTAGGTAGTACAACCACCAATACAATGAGATGTACAATGACATGAATAATGAGCAGAACAATTAACCGAATTTTGGACCAATTCATGAAGCGGCTAATAAGGAAAATTTGCATCCAGTAAATAATGTAGCGAACAATGTGGAATATGAAGAACCTGTCCAAACAGAATGACGTGCAAGACGTGTACACATATGTAGTTCTAGTGCAGTAGATATAGCTGAGACCTCTGAGGTCCGGCCTAACGTAACTGAAATTGGTTCTGAAAATGCCATAACATAGGTAATTTCAGGAGCAAAATCGTACTCTTTTGGTATGGGTGGAAGCAGAAACTTGGTAAAAGATGAAATTATTTCAGATTTGTTTAGTAAAATTTGTATAGAATCTATAACAACATAAGAGTCGGTGGCTCCTAATTGTATGAATGAGATAATTTCATTAAATAAAAGTATGAATGTGACGTTAAATTATCATGCAGTTGGAAAGTATGTTCACCTAGTAATAAAAGACACGATCATAATTCTATAGATGCACATTTACACAATAATTGAAGTACTTTTATAATGAACATTTACAAAATAATTGGAGTACATTTATAATAATCTTAATTCCAAATGAAAGATACAATCGTAATTCTACGGATGCACATTTAAATAATAATTGAAGTACTTTTATAATAATCTTAATTCCAAATGGTTGATATATATATAATTAGTCTCTCATAAGGGATTCTTTAATTTAATTTCGGTAATAACCATCAGACATTGATTTCAATAAATTTTTATCTAAATTGAGTTTATTGAAATTTACCAATAAATAACATTTGAAAAAAAATTAAACAATGGACTATTTATTCCGATTTTTTTAGATATGAAGACATTAAAAAAGCGGAAAAATATTGAAATATTCAAGAAAAAATAGTTCTCGTATTTGAAAAATTCTCAAATTTTATTTATAAATAGATTTCGATAAAATTATCATCAATAAAAATATTCAAAACAAAATTCATTCAACTCGTTGTGATTTCATGGTAGGACTGTATTATAAGCCACATGAAGTTCTGAATTCGAAGACAGAATTTCTAAATTTGAATGTAAAATATTAAATCTAAAATCAAATTCTTATATTTTGAAGCTGGAGTTTTTAATAAAATAATGATTTAAATTTACTTAATCAGGTGAATATTTGGTAATCGAAATATTGCTAAAGGAAATTACGTAGGCATGAAACTTTAAATATTAATAAAAATCAAAATTTGAAGTTCTGGCAGTTAATTTTATTAGAACACAATGTTCTCATCAATTTCAAATAATCATTCTTAAAGCTCATAATTCAATTTAAATTTTGATATTAAAATTTTTAATTTCAAAGTTTACAAGATCCATAAATTCTTAATTATAGTTCTTTCATTTGAAAAGTCGAGTTATTTTATTGTAGCTAGAAAAAAGTAATCAATTATTGAAGTATTGAGTGGAAGAATTAGAGAGTGTCATGCACTCATGCCATAGATAATTAGCATAGCGATAACATTCAATGGAATCCAATAGGATTGATAATTATTTATTGTGGCATTAAATCATAGTAAGTACTTAATTTCTTTTGTTTTTGATGACTTGAGAATCATTTATCCAAACTCAAAACAAACTCAAAACTCAAAACTCAAAACTCATTTATCTATCGACTGAACTATGTTTTAGAAACATAAGTTGTTATATGTATATTTTGTCAAATGTACACGTCACTGACAGATAGGATAATCCCTTAAAAAATTGTCAGATGGACATCCGAGTTGGTATCTAGAAGACACCCTTCAAGACATCATAAAGGAATAAGAACCCGAGTAAGTCTGAACACGAATATTCGGCATGTTGTGTCATACTCGGGACAAAGTACTTAGCACGTTATGTTCTACTCGGGACAATACGGGAAATCCGAATAAAGAAATCCAGCACACGATTCGCACGTAGGAAAACCAAGAATCATGCTCTAATACGCAAGACATCCGTATCGAAGAGAGCTTCTAGAAAGATAATACACCAAACATGAAGCAAATCTAAATCAAGCAACGACTCTATCATTCTAGAATATTGCACATCGATTAGGAGAATAAAATCCTAAATCAGATTGTGTAATTAGAGTCCCACGAAGATTCATATTCAACTCAACAAATCTCCAAAACAGGAGAGAAGATAAAGACGATTCCAACGAACAACCGATCGTAATTAAATACAAATTCTTTTCCTTACTTGTACAACAAGGATTAGAGTTCTATGCATGTATAAATAGACCCACAATTCCATTATTACAAGAGAGAGACACAAGATATCGAGTGGTGTAATTCTTCACTTAAATAGTGAATTTGACTTAGTTGTATATTCAACCATCCGTGAACGTTTCTCCAACCATCGGAGTTTTACCACGTAAACTCGTATCGTTATTACTCACATTATATTTTCTTTCTCTTTCTCTTTCTCTTTCTCTTTCTCTTTTTGACAGGTCATAACGAAATTTGACGTTGTTAACTTTTTTATCCATCAGAAATCGACGTCAACATAAGTACTTATCTAAAATCTAAAATAAGAACTATTAAGATTTAAGATAAAATAAAGTGGGAAAAAACAAACGTCATTTTATTGCTTGTCCTAGTCACATTATTTTATTTATCAAAAAAATTGGACCGAAGACTTATCAACTATCTACTATCAAGGCCGACCCATAATGGGATTAAATCCAGCTATTTGTTGGGGCCCTCAAATGGTCAAATCAATTTTTTCTTATTTTAGAGCCCCAATCCTCTGTATCCAATTTATTTAAAAAGATTCTACTTTTTATTAACATCATTAATGGATGAGACCTCAAAATATCTGAAAACGGTCTGTATGCAACGAAATCTAAAGTACAAATTTCATTAAACAAAAACAAAAACGTGAAGCACAAATGAATGAATGATGATCCCTTATTGAAAACTTATCTGCAAAAGATTTTTTTTTTAATATCTCAAAATTTTAGTCTAGTCAATTATGGACCCTACAAGGCCACTTTATGTAATATGGACTGTCTGCTGTCAGCAAGTCTTCAGAGACCAAGATTTTAAAAAAAATACTATATACATGGTGAGTTGGTGACAACTCAAAATATGGGATGATAGAATGAAAGAGACGTCATTACCCTAAATTCTTCTTATATATAAATATATAATGTATAACTAATTAAATGTGTTTTCCATAAAACATTACATCCTTTAAGTCTTTTACATGTATAAGAGATTTCTACGTAAAAAGAATAATAATTTATTTAAAAATATCGATAGGAAGAGATTTATGTCACAACCAGCATTTATTAGTAGGGGTCATACTGTAGTATGTGTATTTTATAAATGTATATGGTTAGTTTTTTTTAGGACTGTGTAAATATATATCCCGTCACGTGTATTTATCTGATATAATCTTGATAAACTCAGATAATTCTAATATATTAGTTTATGTAATACTTTTTTATATATATGTTTTATTTACTGATTCTTTTCATTTCAGGTTTCTTTAGTAAAGTTTGTCTAGAATCTATCACTAATGTGACATTAAATTATCATGCAGTTGGAAAGTATGTTCACCCAATAAAGAAAGATAGAATCATAACTCCACAGATGCACCTTTACATAATAATTGAAGTACTTTTATAATGAACTTTTACTTAATAATTAAAGTACTTTATTACGATCGGATAGTTAGGCTGACGTTGAGATTTTTGGGGTCCGAGACGAAATATAAAAAAATAAGACTTTTCATACTTTATGTATGTTTATTATATTTTTTTCTGTAATAAATACTTATAAATATCAATATAATAAGAGTGTTATACCGTTTTTTTAATATATAAAAGATAATTATTGTTGGGATTAAGATTCAAGTATTCAACACACTCTAATAATTGAGTTTTATAATTTATGGGCCTCTTAAAATGAAATATTTTTAGTGGATCTATTTTGAACTTATTTTATGGGTTTATTGATTTAAAAAAAAATTAGTTGTTCAGTGGGATTTTCTTAACTCATTTTTATGGACCTATTAGTTTATATAAGGGTTATTTGTAGCCCTAGGCGATCGTCTCACTGGGCTCCCCCTAGGGCCGGGCCTGCGGGTGGTTTATATATATATAATTTGTTTCTCATAATGGATCTTCTATTTTAATTTCAGTAAGGATAACCGTGAAATCACATTGATTTCAATGAATTTTGATATAAACTTTTTTTGTGGGTGATAAGTTCATTGAAATCTACCTACAAATAATTTGAATTTTTTTAAAGCTTTAGAACTATTTATCTTTTTTTTTTTTAAATATGAACTCGACACAAAAGTAGATAAAATATAGGAAAATTCAAGAAATAGTTTTAACGCTTGAAAAATCCTCAAATTTTATACATAGGTAGATTTTGATGAACTTATAATCCATAAAAAATACATATCAATGTTTATTCAAATCGATGTGATTCCATGGTGAGATTGCATTTATTCAATTCTCAATATATATATATGCTGTAGTATTACAATTATTATAATAGGACTGTTGGGACCTGTTAAAAACAAATAATACATGTACGGTACGGATATCTACGATCACAATAAATCGAGAAAAAACTCTCTACACATTTTAAAATGTCTATGGTGTGACTCGAAACCCTCAAAACCAGTTTGTAAGGTATGCTAAGTTGTGATGTGAAAATGGTATTTACTTATGAATTTTTGACATATAATATGCTTCTTTAACTTTAATATGTTGACTTGCTGGCCAGTGGTCGAATACAGTGTTTGTTTGGTTATGTAACTTATTGACATTGGCATGCTTTTTTATTTTGTATTACTTTTTTCCGGTCTTCATTATTAGTCTAATAATCAAAATTTATTTTTTATCACATTGTGATTGCGGGGAAACATAACATTTTGGATTTGTAATGTCATGTTTGGTAATGTTTTCTATTTTATAAAGAGGAGTGCTAGAATCACTCTCTCAGATCACTCTCCCCATACACTCTCTCTACCAGTGCTGAGACTTCCTAATGACGTGAGAAACGTTTGGAAGTATGACATCATGTTTGAGAGAGGTTTGAAAACCTAGAAGAATTGAGAAACGAAAAGTATTGTGGATGATGCTATGCCTAGTTTTGTGTCTTTGATAGCGGTCTAGGGAGTGTTTTACAAGCGAAGTGTCTTGTGCTGTGCAATTGCATAGCGGTAAGGACAACAATCTGTCACAAGAGATTTCTGTTGTGGGTAACACTGTGCTGTAGACAATGGGACCCATATCGGTTGGCCAAAAATTGTACGGATCTAGAAATCTTCTATGAAAAAAAGGAAAGGTTGTCTTATAGGAAATTCTTGTTCATAAAGGAAAAAGAGATTTTGCATAGAATAGTAAGGTTTTATGCTTAGAGGAGTAGGACTTTAAGCAAAAAAAGAAATCTTACACATAAAACCAAGTAGTTTCCTTGTATGACTTAAACTTCATATCGCTCATATAAACAAATTAACTAGGTTATTATGTGTGGAACACAATGACAAGTACTAGAGAGATCTTAGAGAGTGGGCATTAAGTGTAATCGGGTTTCCTGTGTTTTAGAGAGAGAATCCTAAGTGTGTGGTTGTAATAATTTACTACACAGTGGAACTTTCTCATGTTATCGTGACAACTGTGGTTTGTCCCTGTTCTTAGGTTTCCACATAAAAATATTATGTTGTGTGTGATTGAATTTGATTATTTCTTCCATCTTTTCATGTTTATTTATGGACTATCCAGCAATGCTTCCACAAAGCGTAGAGATTGGTATTATCGCCAACAATTGGTATCAGAGCCCCGGTTGCTTACTAGTGGTCTTAACACACTTTTATGTCTGGAAAGATAGGTTCGATGAGATTCAAAGTAGAGAAGTTTGATGAAAAGATTATATTTGGCTTGTGGCAAGTTCGTGTCAAGGATTTGTTACTCCATAACATCATGTATTTTTGGTGTTCTATCATCAAATTCATGACTGCACATTTTCTTACATGCTATTTGATTATCTTTTGATTTTATGCTTTTAAATGTTCAATTACTTGGGTCCTCTTCTCATTTTAGTGTATGTGACTTAAACAAATGTTGTTAAGAGATAAGCTTCAATTATAAGCTAGATTAGTATAATTAGAGACTTGAATGTGATCTAGGTTTTCCTTAAATCTACGATTTCGTATGTTTGAGAATTGTATTTTGACTAGCTTATATTTTAGGGCTATTTGTGTGTTTATTGATTTTATCTTTATGATTGATAGCCTTTACATGTGTTAGGACTCTTTAGTTGAATATATTTAGAAATAACTCATTTAATTATATATTTGCAGTCTACTGAGATTTAATTGAATATTTTATGAATATGTGCTCTAAATGATTACTAAAGAATTTCATTGAACATATCTTTTGATTATAATATTTTTTTTTTCTAAAGTCTTGAATATATGCTAATTGAATATGTTCTATTTCTTGTTTTAGTTGCATGAATAAATTCTAGGATTTAAGTGTGTTTTGGTGGTTTGCTTGTTCTAGGTTTTTGTTCATTTATAAGAATAAGAAAACTTTGTTTTCTGGACTTTGATACCTATGTCTAGTTCTTCATGGAATGTACCTAATCCATAAATTTCTTATACTTCATGCATCATTTATGTGATGTCATATTTGTTTGGATTATAAACTAGAAAAATATACATTATGTGCTCGATCACTGATCATAGGGGTGTCAATTCGGGTTGACAGGTCGTGTTTGGGTCAACCCGAACACGACACGATTAATTTTAGATCAACCCGAACACGACACGATTATTAACGGGTCAGAGCCCTTCAACCCAAACATGACACGATTAAATATAGGTCAACACGAACACGACACACATAACCCGTTTAATAAATTGGTTATACGGATCATGTCAAATGACCTATTTACATGAACCGTGACCTGTTAATATCTTTTTTTCCAAACTTCTTACATATGTAAGGATTCAAATTGGTTTTAATTTTGTTGTTGATTTAATCAGGTTCTCAAACAAACTTTTTGTTTTGTCAATGAAATGTAACAAGGCCAATCCAGGTCGTTGATCGAGCAATAAAATGATTGCAATCCAGCAGCACAACCGGTGAAGAATGTAACTCAAGAAGAATCTACAAACATAAAAATAAAAATTACAGAAAAATATCATCATAAAAAAAATATTCAAGATCCAAGCCATCCAATAAACCACCGAGTTGAATATTCAAAACCACCAAATAAAAAAGCAAGATATAATACTTGAATCTACAAAACCACTAGGTTGAATCTGCAAAACAACCAAATAAAAGAGCAAACTATTTTATATATAAAACAAATCTACCAAAATCTACAAAATCAATCAACAAAAAAAAAATCCACACTTCATAATCTATAAAGGATAACATCCGTAATATTTATGAAACAATACATTTACAATAAAAAGGAAAAAAAGTTCTAATGTCCAAAGTAAGCCATTCATTTGTCTTCTTAGGACCTGCAACTACATGAGAAAAAATAATTTAATTAACTTTAACTGTACACTTTGAAACTCCCATAAATATTTGTGAATCACAAATAAACTACCATCTTTAATCGCAACAAATAAATGAAGACAACAAAAGTTAGAACAGAGCAAAAAAAATTACCTGGTGCGATGCATCGGAGATGATCGAACAAAGACAATGCGTGTGGCAGAGAAGGAACGACGATGAGATGTGAAAGTTCCCTAGAAAGTGTGTCTATAAACCTATAGAGATGAGAGAGGAGGGAGGAGGGAGGAGGGAGGAGGGAGGAGGGAGGAGGGGAGGGGGGGGGGGGTGAATAGGTTTTAATCGAATCAATTACCGATTTTTAATTAATCAATAATAACACAAATTATCCCAAATAAACAAGCATTCAATAAAACTAATTATGGTTAAACCAATAACAACACACAATATTTATGTGCAAACCCTCCAAATGGGAAAACCACGGGCTGATATGTGCACCACACTCGATCCTCAAATATACTATTGAATGAAAGTTTACAACCTAGGTTGACCTCCCGTCACACCCTCCAGTTACAAACCCTTTCACTTTACTCAACGGGCCTTAATAGTGATTCTTGACCTATTTGCTTGTGCACTAACCACTTAGTCACAAGACTTAACCTCAATGAACATTCAAAACAACCTAAATGAATATGATAAAATATTCAAACATGCAAGTAATGCTAGACAACACTAAATACTTATCTAGGAATTCAATGATGTCAATAGAAGCAATTTCTAGATATTAATGTCTATATGAATGCTCATAAAACCTAACTAAATATAGATATCAAAGTCTAATATCTAGTTATCAACAAAAAGCCAATCACCCAGGTTGTCATAAAACATGGCAAAGAACAATCAATGCAATTAACAAATGCAATCAATTAGACCTAAACAATATCTAAATGTAAAACATAGAGATTTAGCTAGAAGGGCAAAATGATCACAAATCCTAACTATCACAAAATATAAATATCAACCAATAATCAACAATCCAAGCATGTTATATATGCAATTAAACTCAATGAAATGCATTTAATCAACAATAATTGCTAAACTTAGGCATACATGTCATAAGAATGGAACAAGAGATTCTATGGCATGTAGAGATTACCTAGTCAAAGACAAATAAAAGAATCCGTGCTTGGAAGATGCAGGAAGATGCAAGAAGATGCTAGATGCTCATGAACTGGAGTTTGGTTGAGTCAAAATGAGTTATTGAGAGCTCTCTCTCTTTTAGAGTCAATTTCTCTCTCTATAAATGCTTGATCTCATAAAAATGGCTTCTTGAACTCCCTAAACCAAAGAGAAGAGAAGAGAACATATATATATATTGTACCCTACATGAAACTGCATCGTTTTGGACGAAGGGCAACTAATTCCCGTCATGACCGCTGTGCGTGTCGTGGCCTAGGCAAGTGTCCAGACCGCGGCCTATGAAGCATGGCATAACTGGACATTACCGCTGCCTAGGTTGCTGGCTAGGCATGTGCACCAAAAGCAGTCTAGACCGTGATACACGCCTGGGAACCTCTGCTTGGGGGACCGCTGTGCATGCAACAAGCATAGGCAGTGGTAGAAGCAGCATACAACGTCTGGAGAACACCGTTGTGCATACCGGCGAGGAGGAAATGCACCGGGAGCGGTCCCAACTGCGGTCAAGAGGAAAATCCTCTTCTAAGGGCAAACTTAATGCATCAAACACCCAAGCAAGAGTTAAGGCAAAAAGACACACAAATTAACATATAAGAAAGCATGCAAGATGATCAAAACATGCATGAGATTGTGTGTGTGCACTAAAAACTGTTCAAACAAGGTTAAACAAGTTATTTAACTTTTGAAGCTTGAGCTTATTCTTGAACAATGATGGCCTAAACTACCCTTACATATTAATCCCCAAATGTGGTTGTCAATGAAATGAGCCAATCAAAAACTGAGGAACTTACAATCTCCCCATTTGGCTATTTCGTGACAAAACCACCACTCACAATTCATCCTCACAAATAAACAACAAAACAAGGGTCAATAAATTTTTTCTACTTTACAAAGAGATGCCAAATAAACAAGGTCTTCAAGTCATCCATCTCTTGAAGAATCAACATCCTTACAAAACAAAATAACTACACTTTTCAAGACAAGTGTATGTGAGGTGATCAAAGAAATAAAAACAAGAGCAATTTGCATACAATAGAAACAAGCAACATGCATCAACAATGCAAATGAAAATGCTCCCCCTAAATAGGTTAACTCTCCTTAACGAGTCAAACTCCTCTCATATGCAACTCTCAACTCCCTTTTAAATCATGCCACTCTCAACTTCTCCTAAATTCACACTACTCCCTCATTTTGTCATGAGATAGACAAAGAAGTACCCCCTTAAGAAGGCATTAGCAATGAGAGCTTATGGTACAAGACATATGCATAATCATATAAACAAATTTATGCAACTTAATTAAGAAGAGAGAATCGAGGAGTTTTATTACATAAAATATGTGTGAAAGAATGCTTTGCATACAAGACAAGTTGTATTCAAGATCAAAACATGATATTTGGCAAAGCAAAATAACAAGGGTTTCCAAGAGAATTCAAACAAATTTCACCATTTTTCATGGAATAAGCAAGATATAGATTGTAAAAAAAATAATTCATTTTAAGAACAACTATATCAAACTTTACAAGCAAAACAAGACATGAGCGACTATTGTACCCTTTTTTATTTTTCCGGGTGGAATGCCCGTATGATAGTAGCTTTGTTTCACAAGTAAAAAGAGAGAGACTTTTGGATTGTAAAATCCTTGAAATGGATTCAAGATCATCATTGATTGAAGTCTCATAATTGCTTTCACACACAAATTTTTGCATTCATTTTAGAGCATTCAAAAAAAAAAAATCTCATCATGCATATCAATTTATAGCATGTCATAGAAATAATCAACATGTCATGGAGATCAATTCTAGGTCATTCAAAATGTACATCCCCATCAATTCTCCTAGTCCAAAAATGCATGTTTGGTCATAAATAAGACATGGATTGTATGTTAAGAAAAGTTGCACACTTATTAAAAAAAAAATGTACAACTAATCATCTCAAGTAATTAATAAAGAAGCATAAATATTATCAATGAGCACAATGCATTGCCAATTTGATCTCTTTGCTTGAGCTCCCCATATAGGGTCAATCAAAACAAGTCAATATGGGATATGAGTCCATATAGACTTACCAAGTCCATTGGACCTAGCTGAGCCTATGGGTGAACCCTTAGCACAATGGCATGTGGGTTCATCTTTTCTAATCCATTTAGGTGAGACATTGTCATTCCTAGTGGTCAAGGTCATCATATTACTCCTAGGATCATTGACACTAGATTTCCTAGGCACATGCATATTGGCTCTAGCTCTTTTTCTTTAAATCATGCTCTTAGTTCTACACATGTTAATCTACTTGAAGCAATTTGGTCTAATATGACCATTAACACCACAAAAATGACATGAAGGAATATAATGAGGGGTCATACCATTCCTTTGTGAGGACAAAGGTGCTTTCCTATGTATTTGAGCTTTCCTTTTGTGTGGTGTTGGTTCTCTTCTCCCTTGTTGTTGAGTTGAAGAAAATTGTTTCCTTGGTTGAACATGCAGGAAATGCTTCTTGTCACTTGGCTTCTTACCAACCCCCAACATATGGTCAAGCTTCTCTATACTCGAAGTCATCTTAGCAATCAACTCTCTAGCTTCTCTCAGCTCCTCCTTCAAGCTTTCTTCCACCTTTCTCTCATTCTTCACTTTCTCACTTAAGTAAGTCACTTCGGTTAATAGCTTGGGGTTCTTTTCCTTTTCGAACCTCTTTCTTCATCTTCAACCTTGAGCTCTGAAAATCCTCAATGAACCGTTCATACTCTCTACATTTCTATTTGTAGATTGAGATGAGGAACTCTCATCACTAGAGTCATTACTTGTGTCTCTTGTTGTCACATTTACAACACCCTCATGAGTAGCTTCATCAATCACACTTCTAGCTCCTTTATCTTCAATTTTCCATATCGAGTCACAAATTAAGACATTGATTCCTTTTTCAATATCTTCTATAAAGGACACTCCAAAAGCTGTATAGTTGAGAACTACCTCTTCATCACTTGAGGAATCTTCTTCACTTCAACTATCGCTTGATAAGGTGGACATCACCTTTCTTTTCTTCTTCTTCTTCTTTGAATTAGCACACTCAGTGGCTATGTGACTGAACCCACTACACTCATAGCATTGCATGCCTTTTCTTGTAGGCTTCTCTTGCCTTGGCTCAATCTTCTTCTTTGAGTCATTCTTGTGAAGTTTCATAAACTTATTGAATCTCTTCACCATAAAAATCATCTCCTCATCTGTGTTATCCTCCTCCATCTCTACTTTGGATGTCTTCAAGGCTATGTTCTTTTGCTTCTTAGGAGGTGTAGGTGTAGAAGTCCACCTAGACTCATAGGCTAGAAGCCTTCCGATCACTTCACTCGGCTTCATGGACTTGTAGTTGCTATTTTCTTCCAGTGCCGTCACTTTGGACTCAAATCTCTTAGGGAGTGACCTCATGATCTTTTACTTGATCCTTATATCCGAATATGGGTCCCCTAGTTGATGGTCTTGATTTACGATGTCCATCAACTTCACTTGGAAGTCATTAAAGCACTCAACCTCTTCCATCCGAATTGTCTCAAATTGTATTTGAAGAACTTGAAGCTTAGAGTCCTTGACCACTTCGGTTCTTTCATGAGCCGTTTGTAGAATCTCCCAAGCCTCCTTTGCATACCTAGTATTTTGAAGCAACTTGTATTGATTGTCATCCATGGCACACAAGATTGCATGCATAGCCTTGTTGTTCCACTTGGAAGCTTCAAATTCTTGTGTGCTTCATTGAGACTTAGGTTTGAGAACTTCATCAAAATCATCATTGGTCATCTTTGGAAGAGTGTACCCATCTTCAATCGCCATCAATGCATGGTCATCTATTTGGCAGATATAAGACTCCATCTTGCCTTTCCATGAGGCATAATTATCACTTTTGCTAATCTCAAGCTCACTCATAGTGTTTGGGTTATAAATGAATGAGATAAAAATGTAATGCACCATACAAGATGCAAACAACAAATGCAAAAGCAAGACACACGCAGAGCACGGATCACCTAAGTATATCTAGGCACCTGCTCTGATACCAATTGAAAGTTCCCAAGAAAGTGTGTCTATAAACCTAGAGGAGGAGGGGGGGGGGGGGGGGGGGGAGGGTGAATAGGTTTTAATCGAATCAATTACCGATTTTTTGAATAATCAATACTACCACAAATTATCCCAAATAAACAAACATTCAATAAAACTAAATATGCTTAAACCAATAACAACACACAATATTTACGAGGAAACCCTCAAAATGGGAAAACCATGAGCTGATATGTGTGCCACACTCGATCCTCAAATCCACTATTGAATGAAAGTTTACAAACTAGGTTGACCTCCCATCACACCCTCCAGTTACAAACCTTTCACTTTACCTAACGGGCCTTAATAGTGATTCTTGATCTATTTGCTTGTCCACTAACCACTTAGTCACAAGACTTAACCTCAATGAAGAGTCAAAACAACCTAAGTGAATATGATAAAATATTCAAACATGCAAGTAATTCTAGGCAACACTAAATGCTTATCTAGGAATTCAAGGATGTTAATAGAAGCAATTCCTAGATATTAATGTCTATATGAATGCTCATAAGACCTATCTAAATATAGATATGAAAGTCTAATATCTAGTTATCAATAAAAAGCCAATCAACCCAAGTTATCATAAAACATGGCAAATAACAGTTAGTGCAATTAACAAATGCAATCAATTAGACCTAAACAATATCTAAATGTAAAGCATAGAGATTTAGCTAGAAGAGCAAAATGGTCACAAATCCTAGCTATCACAAAATATAAATCTCAACCAACAATCAACAATCCAAGCATGTTATATATGCAATTAAACTCAATGACATGCATTTAATCAACAATAATTGCTAAACCTAGGCATACATATCATAAGAATGGAACAAGAGATTCTAGGACATGTAGAGATTACCTAGTCAAAGACAAACAAAAGAATCCATGCTTGGATGATGCAAGAAGATGCAAGAAGATGCTAAATGCTCATGGATTGGGTTTGGTTGAGTCAAAATGAGTTCTTGGAAGCTCTATCTCTTTTAGAGTCAATTTCTCTCTCTATAAATGTTTGGTCTCATAAAAATGGCTTCTTGAACTCCGTAAACCAAAGAGAAGAGAAGAGAACATATATATATATATTGTACCCTACACGAAACTGCATCGTTTTGGATGAAGGGCAACTAATTCCTGTCATGACCACTGTGCGTGCCGCAGCCTAGACAAGTGTCCAGACCGCGGTCTATGAAGCATGGCAAGGCTGGACATTACCGCTGCCTAGGTCGCTGGCTTGGCATGTGCACCAAAAGGGGTTTAGACCGCAGTACACACCTGGGAACTTCCGATTGGGAGACCGTTGTGCATACAACGAGCACATGCATCGGTAGAAGAAGCATGCAATGCTTGGAGAATACCGTTGTGCATACCGCGGTGGAGGCAATGTACCGGGAGCGGTCCCAACCGCAGTCAAGAGGAAAGTCCTCTTCTAAGGGCAAACTAAATGCATCAAACACCTCAGCAAGAGTTGTGGCAAAAAGACACACAAATTGACATATAAGCAAGCATGCAAGATGATCAAAACATGCATGAGAGTGTGTGTGTGTGCACTAAAAAATCTTAGCTTGAGCTCGTTCTTGAACAAGGATGACCTAAACTACCCTTACATATTAATCCCCAAATGTGGTTGTCAACGAAATGAGCTAATAAAAAACCGAGGAACTTACAAGATGTGTAGTGATGTCTGACGAACGAAGAGAAGAAATGGGATGAGATGTGTAGAGGCAACTGATATTTGAGAGAGAGGGTATGGTATGGGAGGATAAGGAGAGGTTGATGTTGAGGGTGAAGTGAATGTGAGAAAGAAATGATATAGGGTTTAAAATTTCAATTTATACCCTAGCAAAATTTACCTAAATGCCACTAAGACTAAAATTACATATTTACCCTCTATTAATTGTGTCAACCCATGAACCGTTAACCTAAACCCGAATATGACATGATTATTAAATGGGTTGACACATTTAATGACACAACCTGTTTAAGCTCAACCCAAACCCGCAATAATCGTGTTCGTGTCGTGTCAGCCCATCGTTTCGTAACCGATATTGCCACCCCTAACTGATCATTTCTAGTTTTCATAAGATATATTGATCATATATTCTATGTTGCATATGTTTGCATTTCCATGATCACATTTAGGAAATCCTTGTAAAAGACATGAAGTCTTTGCTAGATCGGGATGATCCGGGTTGTTAAGCAAGGAAGTCTTTACTAGGATTAGGATGACCTAAATAGTTGAGCAAAGAAGTCTTGGTAATGATTGGGATGATTTGGATAGTCAAGCAAGGAAACTTTCTAAAGATATGTGATGTGTCTTGGATAAAAATTTGGCATGTTTTTCATTAATAGGCCTGAGGGTATGAAAAAAGAGATATCCAATAGGGAGTGTATCATGTGGATTGGTTACTTTTGAAGGTGTACTTTTATCTAACTACTGAAAGATAGTTTTTCAGTGGTTGCAGTTAGTATTTTGAGCTGTGTTGGTAATATTCTATATCAAAACGATATTTCCTTTGCATTGATTAGTTGTCTTAGAATGATGATGAATCAAGCTTCAAAGAAGAATTGACAATCAATCAAGCAAGATTGAGTCTTCAAAGAGAAATATGTTTCATTGCTCAACAAAGGTATATTTAGACTTTATTTCTCTTACAAGGCTTAGGCACACATACATTGCATCCACATGTGTACCTACATCATTGTGCTCACTTTGTATAACGCATTCATACAATTAATATTGAATGTTCATGCATAAGTTTTAAATTGACTAGTTTTGTAAATTGTATGTAGTGGGACTATGTCTAGTAAATAGCAATCTTGTGTGTTTGTTAAGTTTTAGTTTGTGTTGGAATTAATTCCATATCAAAATAATGTTTACTTGAAATGACTTAGTTATTTAGGTTCATGATGATTCAAGCTTCAAAGAAGGATGAACAACAAGTCAAAGCAGGTTCTAAGTCTTCACAGAGAAAGGATGCAATTTGGTTCTACAAAGGTATACAAAGACCTTATCTTTCTCTTACAAAGCTTAGGCACACACATACAATTCATTCATATGTGTCCCTGAATCGTTGTGCACCATGTATAACACATTCACACACATGAAGATGAATGCTCATGCATTGGTTTGGAAATAACATGTTTTGGAATATGCATGATTGGAAAACTATCTCTATGTACTTTGCATTCTAATGTGAATTGTGTTTGTATGTGTATATGTTTGTATAACATGGATATTGAACTTGGATTTAGTCTTAAATCATTATTGATTGAGTTTCGGTCATTTCGGTTACTCATACTAATGATTTCAAGTTCTAAGTCAAAAGATACTACACTTTCAACTCATGTTACATATATTGTCTTCGTATTCGTATATCAAGTCGAATTATTATTTTTCGGGTTTAGTATCTTATATGTCCATGTCCGTGTGAGAGTTACGGTTTGTAATCCGTAATTGGATTCAAATTCTGAGTTTGGAGGCCGAAGAACAGTCGAAGAACGCGAGGGGATTGTACCATGGCCGAAGGCCATGAAAGTGTGCAAGCCCGAGATGGCGCGTGGCCATCTCGGCCCACAACCTTGCTGCCCCAAGATGCCCACACGCCATCTCAGGGAAGCAATAACAAAGAGGGGAATTTTGGTCATTCCAGATTCTTTTTTTACTTCTCCTTTATAAACTCTTTCCCTCTCACATTTCATTCTAAGAAGAAATTCAAAATAGTGTGCAGAATTTTCCTCTCTACATTTTCTCACCTTCCAAACATAATAACTTCTTCATTTGAACTACGATTTGAGTGATTCAAAGTTGATAATGTTTGTCTATTCATCCTCCATCTTTGCTCTGAAGGTTTGAGTGAGTTTTGTTGTTGTTTTTGGAGTCTAAACACACAAAAACGGGACTGCACCTAAATCAACTAAGGTATTGATTTTCTCCCAAAGTTTTCTTTTAAAACTTGGTCAATTGCCTTGGGTTTTCTTCTTCAACATATATTTGTATATTGAGACTATTTTGATTTGAGTTTTGAACTCTTTTAAAGCTAGATTGAATTTCAATTGAAATCATACATGTTGAGTTAGGTTTTGATTTTGCCTATGTTTCACATGTTTGGGATTGTATTGTGCTAGCTTTGATTCTAGGACTATTTGATGATCTTTGATTGCTTGATTTTGTAAAAAAATAGTTCCTCACATGTATTAGGCTCTCTTGGCCGAATTCTCACATAACACATGTGTTTATGTTCTTTTGAGCTATTCATGTGTTTTGTTGAATCTATGATTAGGAATATGCTCTAGAACTTTTGCTTAAAACTAATTGACTTTTTCATATGATTTTAGCATGTTTTTGGTTTGTGTGATTTAAACTTGATCTTGTGATTTATAGAACATATCTTGTGATTCAAGTTTAGATCTATGCTTGTATCTAGGTTGTGATTATTGTTGAACATATCTTACATGATCTAGATTGTTTATACATGCATGATTAACTAGACTATATGTGATTTGTGCATTCATGCTCATGTCTAGTATTTTCCATAGGATGTGTTGATCATAACATTCTATGTTGCGTGCTTGTTTGCGTTTTGCATTCATGATCACCTAGATGCCTTGTGAGAAGGAAGTCTTGACAATAGGTGTGAGACCTATGGTGTTGAACAAGAAGTCTTGGCAAGAGGTGTGAGTTGAGAGGACTCGGATAGTCGACCAAGAAGTCTTGTCTTGAGTCGGGGAGGACTCGGATAGGTGAGCGAGGAAGTCTTGACTAGAGTCGTGAGGACTTAGTTGAGCAAGAAGTCTTACCTTGGGTCGTGAGGATCAGAATAAGGTGGGCGAGGAAGTCTTGACAAGAGGTGTGAGGCCTCAGATTGTTGAGCATCGGGTGACAACTTTAGAGTAGGATATGATGGTAGTTTCTAGGTGAAAAGGTCACTTGAGAGATTGTACTTGTCTTATCTACTAGTGGATTTTGTTTGCCGGTGGCTACTAGCCCGTGGATGTTTCCTCTTCGGAGGTTTACCACGTTATATCTTGTGTTAACTTTTCTCTATCCCTATCTCTCTAGTATTTGTATTATGGATAGAACTCTTTATGTATGTTGACTTCCTTTCTATAATATAGATTGTGTATGTGTTACAATTACTTGTTTTTATCACACTTTACTTGTCTTATATATTGATTAATTGTCTTTAATTAATATATATATTGTGATACAAGCAATCTAGATGGACAAACTTTTGTTTGTTTCTAAGATAGTCGAAAAAGGTGTCTATCATATTCACCCCCCCCTCTAGGTTAGCCTTGAGCATTTAACCGTGTTTGTATTTTCAATTGGTATCAAAGCAGGACACTAGATTGCACTTAGTGTGAGTCCGGGGTGATACATTCACTGTTTTTGCAAGGCGTTTATAAGATGATGTAATGGCGGATGGAGCCTCAAATACTAGGCCACCATTACTTTGAGGCATTAACTATGGGTATTGGAAGTTGAGGATGAAAGCCTACATCCGCTCTATTGATGAAAGGGCTTGGATAGTAGTGGAAGAAGGTTATAGTACTCTTACGAAGTTTCAAGAGGATGGAACCATGATACTCAAGCCAATAAGTGAATGGACAACAAATGAGTTTGAGGTTGCTAAATGGCACCATCGTACTATGAATGTCATCTTTGGAGGAGTTGATGGGCATCGATTCTTCTATATTCAAAATCTTGAATCCGTAAAGGAAGCTTGGAATACTCTCCAAGTTACTAATGAAGGAACCTTAGCGGTGAAGAAATCGAGGCTTCAAATGTCGGCATCATAATTTGAAGGTTTAAGTATAAGTGAAGAAGAAAAGTTCGATGACTTTCGATTTTGACTTCTTAACATAGCTAACCAATGTCAAGCACTTGGAGTACCTATCTCAAAAAAGAGTTTAAATTGGAAAATCCTTAGGTCTCTTCCTAAGAGATTCAAATCAAAGGTGAGTGCCATTGAGGAAAGCAAGGGTGTGGATAATATAAACATCGATGAGTTGCTTGGGTCTCTCCAAACTTATGAGATGTGCTTTAAGCCAAAGATTAAAATTAAGGGAATCGCTCTCAATGCAATTGAGGAGGAGAGTGATGATGAAAATGAAGAGATGGCTCTTTTGGTTAGAAGGTTTAAAAAGTTTCTAAAGAAGAATGCCAAGCCTAGAGGCAAGTCTTCTAAGGAAAATGGAGTCAAGAGAACATCATCTCCGAGAATTGAGAAGAATAGTCATGCCATGAGGTTAAATGCTATAATTGTCATGGTTTTGGTCACTTTGCTAGTGAATACACCAAGAAGCCATCTAAGAAAGACAAGAAAGGCAAAGCGTTGGTGGCTACTTGGAATGATGATAACTCTAGTGACAATGAGAGCTCTAGTAGTGAGTTTTCAAGTGATGAAGAGTTAGTGAGCAACTTTGTAGCTATAACGGCTTCTTATTCTCCACTAGATGTTGATGGTACAATATCTTTGAACAAGAACTTTGATGCAAATCATCATGGAAGCTCTAGTTCCATTCCTACTAATCTTGAGTTGTTGAAAAAGATAGAAAAGCTTGAAGAAGCTAGAGATAATGCTTAAAAAGAAGTATTTGAGAAGGATATTTGATCAAGAAGCAACGATGAGTTTGTGGTTGTTACTCGTAAACTTCTAGGTGAGAAAGGTGATATTATGAAGAAATTTAGAGAACTAGAAAAGATAAACCTTGAGAAGGATAATTTGATATATTCTTTGAAGAAGAGAGAACATGAATTGATGAAAGAGATAGACATGGCTTAGGAGGCTATTAAGGACTTAGTGAATGATTTGGTTAGTGTGTCTAGTGTTAGGAATCTTGTTAACTCTCATAGTGGTAAAGACGACTTGGTAGTTGAAGAGGAGCTCTTGGAAGCACCACTTCCTATTCACTTTGATGAAGTCGTGATTGATAAGAGACCACACAAGAAGAGAAGATCAAAAGCCAAGAAGAACTTGGTGAACAAGGTATCTTTGCAAACTCCTAGTGAAGCTAGTTCAACTCCAAAAGGTACAATCTCATCTTTTATTCCAATTTACCATTATTGCAACACAATAGAACACATTAAGCCTAGGTGTTATAAATACATTGAAAAATGCAAATTAGGAAATGAATCTAGGGATAAGGAGATTAAAATTCAACTTGAACATGCTAAGACCTTGCAGTTGAGAAACATGATAATATTGATAAGCATGAGAAAAAGTTATGGAGTAGAAATAATACTAATATTTTTCAACTTGACAAAGCTTGTGTTGAAAATATTAAGGTAGAGTGTGTTAATGATATTCTTGTTAATCAAGTCATTGAAGGACTTTACTCTAGATTTAACATTGTTGTCAATGATGATATTGGAAATGTTTGTGTAGGTACACCCAAGAATAAGTGGTTCAAGGGTGAGTGTTCTTATCACTAAAATAAGAAGCACATGTGAGATAGCTTTGAGGCTATATATCAATTGTGTGGAGAATTCTTGCTTGCTAGCTTTGAATACTCCATGTATTGATATGAACTTGGTTATCTTACATCATGATTGTCATGATGGATAAAATTTGTTGATTAACTTTAGAGAAGTTCTTTTGTTATATGTGTTGATTGAGTTGATATATTATGCTTTTTATACTCTTGTTGTGGAACTTTGTCAACTTGGTGTCATGAGGACATTCAAGGCAAGAGTGCTCATAAAAAGGGCGGAAGTATGATATTTGGTGAATATAATGTGCAAAAAGGTATCTATATACTCTAATGCATGTTCTCTTAGATATTCATCTTTTGACTCAATTTTTGATATACATCTAATAGCAAGTCTTATTAGAGAATTTTGTATAGCATACATATGGTTCTCATTGACATTTGCTATTTTAGGATCTAATAGTGATATTGTTCACATTGATCTTAACTTTGATGATTGTTTGTGTATAGTATATTGAGTGACATAACTTTTGAAAATATGAGCTTCAAATTCTTTGAAAGCTACTCATTAGAGAAGTAATGATCTTGAATAAGCCTCTACTTATTGCTTTTAGATCATGTGTTTATGAGCCATAAAATCTTGGTTTTCTAAAATTGCACCTTGCTTCTCTTATAAGTTTTGCGAGTAGGTTGAGTTTACTAATATGTAAACACTGGATACACCTTGAGATTTTTATGCTTAAGTACATTTAAAATGACCTATGGTTCGTATCTATTTTGCTTCGGCAATTACATAGAACTCAACGAGCACCTTCATGGAAAGGGCTACACACATTGGTTGTGAAAGCTATCCAATGTTGGAAAGAGCTACACCATTGTGATGAGTGAAAGCCGTCATGAAGTGAATTTTGTTTATGTAAAAAAAAATGGAAAAATCAAAGAAGTGTTGAAATGGAATCATAAAAAAAAAATCTTTGATTCAAAGCCTAAAAAGAAAAGAAGGAAGGCTTAAAAAGGAGTATAGTTTAAAATCAAATGTGCTCGGGTTGAAAAACAAAAATGGGATGACGAGCCACATGCACACACATGCTCATATGTTGAAATCTATTCTCTTAAAAGAAAAAAATTCCGGATGATAATCGGTTTGACTTTTTATGGAAAAAGCTTAAGATGAATAGTTGTTGGAAATTGTTTGCATGTTGATTATCAAACTACTTCTTGATATATATTTGAAGCATATCTCTCTCACACACACTTTGTTTATGAGTATGATGATATTTTAGCAATTGTTGAAGAATTATGAGAGAACTTGAAAAATCTTTGTGTATCTCTCTTAGCATATGAAGCTTATTTTGTTGATATTTCTTCAAATTGCTTGAATGTGTGATTGTGTGAGCATCTTTGTGAACTTTATGCTATCATTGATTTTAGTTATAGCATTTATCAAGGGGGGGCATTGTATTCTAGACATTGTTATTTTTTATGATATGTTCACATGCTTCATTTTGTTACATGTTGGCATATTTTGACTTAACGATACTTGCAAGATATTACTCACTATCTTTGTCTTGCATGATGATTCATTCTTAAGTCATATGTCATTGTGTTTATATATTTGTGACTAATATGTTTTTTTTGTCTTTCACTCACTTTTGTTGTATGTATATAGCATCTTATATCACAAGAACAAATGGGAAGAACAAAGGTTACCGGAAGTGGAAATCAATCGAATCCCATTGTGAAAGCCAAGTCTACCTCAAAGGGATCCAAAGCTTCAGGGTTAAAGGATTTAGGGATCTTTGCTACTAAGAAGATATTTCAAGATAAAGGCATTGACTTAGATAAACGTAAAGATTCTTATGTTCTTAAATGCATTAAGGATAGGAATTGGGAATCTTGGGTGAGCATGCTAGGAATAGTGAATGATAATCTTGTTAGAGATTTTTATCATGAATATAAAGAGAGTGCCACCTTATTGGATGCTTTGATGGAGATTATGGGTGTTGTGTTTAGAGTTAACCCGGAAAACATTAACAAGTTTCTTGGGTTACCTAATGATATAGATTCAAACTTTCTAGATGTTGATGTCATTGAGAATCTAAATATCATGGGTAGAACTCTATGTGACAATGCTTCTTATGAGTGGAAAGGTAGAACATATATTAATCAACATGAGTTAACTAAGGCAAGTGTATTTTTGCATCTATTCATTTGCACTAATATTATTGGATATTCGAATTCAACCGAGTTGAATAAAGATAAGATCAAAATAGTATATGCCTTGGTGACTAATCAACCTATAAACCTTGGGGATTTACTTATGTTTTATTTGGATAATGCGGCTTTCTCAACTAAAGAAGATAAGAAGCTTGCATTACCGGGGTTTATAACTTCTTTGTGTTTAGCTTGTGGTGTTAAGAGTAGGGGAGATGTTATGTTGGTACAACCCTTGGAAACGTATAGTGATAAACGTGTTTCATACATGTCATATAAGGATAAGGGTAAGACATGTGATACTTTTGGACTATTTAGTAGTTCACAAGTTGATTGTCAAGAGACTAGCATAAACATTCTTCCGGATTGGGCTTTACATTTGAAGAATAAGGTTGATGATCTTAGTGCTATAGTTGATAAACAAGATGCTAGAATAAAAGAGTTGGAGGATTGTATTGCTTCAAGTTCAAGACCACCTCTCAAGCACTATGTTAGGTCAACTACATGCACATCTTTCTTTGATGGATCTAGTAGCTAGTATTTGAGTCTCATGGTATGTTTCTTATCTTTTGGCATCATTTCATGTCAAAAAGGGGGAGAAAGAGTTGCTAGTTACTTAGTTTCCTTTTTATATTGTTTTTGTGAACTTTTGAACTTTCAATGGCATGTAATAATTAATCTTAAGATTTGGTTAAGAATTCTTATATTTTGGCATGTATTGAGGGGGAGATACTTGTACTTGTGGACTTAATTGTATATGCTTTATCCATATTATATGTTGCCATTTGTTGTTTTTCTATTGTATATGCATTGTGCTTTGAGATGATTTGTAGGTTGCTTCAAGAGAATATCAAGATAAAGTTCAAGAGTTGGTGAAGATTAGTTATAGGAATCTTACTAATTGTAATGTGAGGGAGTTCTTTTGTGACCTATCTTCATTTTTATATTTGTAGTAAATGTATAGGTATTTTGACATGGAATTTGCCAAATGGGGAGATTGTTAGGTTTTAGTTTGTGTTGGCATTAAGTCCATTTCAAAATGATGTTTACTTGTAATGACTTAGTTGTTTAGGTTCATGATGATTCAAGCTTCAAAGAAGGATGAACAACAAGTCAAAGCAACTTCTAAGTCTTCAAAGAGAAAAGATGCAATTTGGTTCTACAAAGGTATACTAAGACCTTATCTTTCTCTTACAAGGCTTAAGCACACACATACATTCATTCATATGTGTCCCTGCATCGTTGTGAACCATTTATAACACATTCACACACTTGAAGATGAATGCTCATGCATTGGTTTGGAAATAACATGTTTTGGAATATGCATGATTGGAAAACAATCTCTATGTAGTTTGCATTCTAGTGTAAATTGTGTTTGTGTGTGTATATGTTTGTATAACATGGATATTGAACTTGTATTTAGTCTTAAATCATTCCTGATTGAGTTCTGGTCATTTCGTTTACTCATACTATCGATTTCAAGTTTTATGTCAAAAGATACTACACTTTCAACTCATGTTACATATATTGTCTTCGTATTCGTATATCAAGTCGAATTATTATTTTCTGGGTTGAGTATCTTATATGTCCATGTCCGTGTCAGAGTTATGGTTTGTAATCTGCAAACGGATTTGGATTCCGAGTTTGGAGGCCGGAGAACGGTCGAAGAACGAGGGGAAGCACAAGGGGATTGCACCATGGCTGAAGGCCATGAAGGTGTGCAAGCCTGAGATGGCGCGTGGCCATCTCAGCCGCACAACCTTGCTGACCCGAGATGCCCACACGCCATCTCAGGGAAGCAATAACAAAGAGGGTCATTTTTGTCATTCTTGCTTCTTTCTTTCCGTCTCCTTTATAAACTATTTCCCTCTCACATTTCATTCTAGGAAGAAATTCAAACTAGTTTGCAGAATTTTTCTCTCTACATTGTCTCACCTTCCAAATACCATAACCTCTTCATTTGAACTCGAATTTGAGTGATTCAAAGTTGAGAGTGTTTTTCTATTCATCCTCCATCTTTTCTCTGAAAGTTTGAATGAGTTTTGTTGCTGTTTTTGGAGTCTAAACACACAAAAACGGGACTGCACCTAAATCAACTAAGGTATTGATTTTCTCCCAAAGTTTTCTTTTAAAACTTGGTCAATTGCCTTGGGTTTTCTTCTTCGACATATATTTGTATATTGTGAGTGTTTGGATTTGAGTTTTGAACTCTTTTAAAGCTAGATTGAATTTCAATTGAAATCATACAAGTTGAGTTAGATTTTGATTTTGCCTATGTTTCACATGTTTGGGATTGTATTATGCTAGCTTTGATTCTAGGACTATTTGATGATCTTTGATTGATTGATTTTGTGAAAAAATAGTTCCTCACATGTATTAGGCTCTCTTGGCCGAATTCTCACATAATACATGTGTTTATGTTCTTTTGAGCTATTCATGTGTTTTGTTGAATCTATGATTAGGAATATGCTCTAGAACTTTTGCTTAAATCTAATTGACTTTGTCATATGATTTTAGCATGTTTTTGGTTTGTGTGATTTAAACTTGATCTTGTGATTTATAGAACATATCTTGTGATTCAAGTTTAGATCTATGCTTGTATCTAGGTTGTGATTATTGTTGAACATATCTTACATGATCTAGATTGTTTATACATGCATGATTAACTAGACTATATGTGATTTGTGCATTCATGCTCATGTCTAGTATTTTCCATAGGATGTGTTGATCATAACATTCTATGTTGCGTGCTTGTTTGCGTTTTGCATTCATGATCACCTAGATGCCTTGTGAGAAGGAAGTCTTGACAATAGGTGTGAGACCTATGGTGTTGAACAAGAAGTCTTGGCAAGAGGTGTGAGTCGAGAGGACTCGGATAGTCGACCAAGAAGTCTTGTCTTGAGTCGGGGAGGACTCGGATAGGTGAGCGAGGAAGTCTTGACTAGAGTCGTGAGGACTTAGTTGAGCAAGAAGTCTTACCTTGGGTCGTGAGGATCAGAATAAGGTGGGCGAGGAAGTCTTGACAAGAGGTGTGAGGCCTCAGATTGTTGAGCATCGGGTGACAACTTTAGAGTAGGATATGATGGTAGTTTCTAGGTGAAAAGGTCACTTGAGAGATTGTACTTGTCTTATCTACTAGTGGATTTTGTTTGCCGGTGGCTGCTAGCCTGTAGATGTTTCCTCTTCAGAGGTTTACCACGTTATATCTTGTGTTAACTTTTCTCTATCCCTATCTCTCTAGTATTTGTATTGTGGATAGAACTCATTATGTATGTTGACTTCCTTTCTATAATATAGATTGTGTATGTGTTACAGTTACTTGTTCGTATCACACTTTACTTGTCTTATATATTGATTAATGGTCTTTAATTAATATATATATATTGTGATACAAGCAATCTAGAGGAACAAACTTTTGTTTGTTTCTAAAAAAGTCGAAAAAGGTGTCTAACCTATTCACCCCCTCTATGTCAGCCTTGAGCATTTAACCGTGTTTTTATTTTCAATGTTATGTGTTTGTATGTTTATGTTTCATGGACCTTGGACTTGAATTTTGTATCGTATTTTTTATTATTGAGTTCTGGTCATTTCTGTAAATCATTCATTTAATTTTGAGTTCCGACTAAAAAGTTACAAAACTTTTCGGTCACTTACCATGCCTTGTTTTCGTCTTCATGTACCGAATTGAATTCAAATTTTATGGTCTATGTTTTATAGGCTTCCATATGCGTGAGAGAATCCCGATTTGTAATCTATAAATGGATTCAAATTTGAAGTTCGGAGGCTAGAGAACCGTCAAGAAGGCAGGAGGAGCGTAAGGGGATGAGACAATGGCCAAAGGCCATCAAGCTCACCTCCTCAAGATGGCGCGTGGCCATCTTGGGAGGCAACCGTTCTTGCCCCCGAGATCCCCATGCACCATCTAGGGCTAGTGAGGTGGAGAGATGGCCTTGCTTGGCCGAAATATCCTTCTCTCCACATCACTTCCCTCTCCTTTAAATATTTCTTCCTTCCACTTTTCATTCTAAGAAGAGAATTTGAAAATCCTAGGTGCAGAAATTTTTCTCTCAACTTTCTCAACTTCCAAACACCATAACTTTCTCATTTAAACTTTGATTCAATTGATTTAAGTTTGAGATTGTTCCTCTATCAATTCTCTATCATCTCTATGAAGATTTGATATCATATATTCAAGTTTTTCTAGTGGTTTTCTATCAAAAAAGGGGATTGCAAATTTTCTTATAAGGTATTGAAAATTTCTTGAGTTTTGATCATCAAAGTTTTTCAATCACCTTAGATTTTCTTCTTATATATATGTATGTTTAATATGTATACTTTGATTATAGTTTTAGACTCTATTGAAGCTAGATTGAACGTGATTAGATTCTTTCATGTTGAGTTAGATTTGTCTAAAGTCTATGTTTTCAAATAATTGGATATTGTATTGTGCTAGCTTTTGAGTTAGGACTATTTGTGCTTCAATTGAATTTTTTTTGTTAATAAATATCCCCACATGTGTCAGGTTCCTTTAATTGAACATATATTGGATTAATACATTTGATTGTGTACTTAGTGCTATTTTGACTTTGATTGAATATTGTAAGAAAAATATGCTCTAGGTTTTTGCTAGAATTTTGATTGACATCGTCACAAGATTCTAGCATGTTTTTGTGTTTGTTATTAAAACCTTGAATATGTGCTTAGTGTATGTGTTTTGATTCAAGTTTTAGTCACATGAATGATTCTAGGAATTAAATGTGTTTGTGGTGTTTTACATGATTCTAGATTATTATTCATGATTTGTAAGTAAACAACATTTGTTCTACGATCTTTCATGCATATGTCTAGTTCCCATAGGATGTGTTGATCATCATATTGTTGGGATTATACTCAATAGCAGGAGTGTAATAATGTATTTTACAATCTTTTCATATTAATAATGTGATTTCTAGTTTAATTTTTTATAGAATTTATAGTTTAATTATTATAATTGTCAAAAGTAAATAATCATAAGGTTAAAAGACTATGAGAAAAGAAGAATTGCTTGAACATCTGGATATGTATGAAGTAGACACAATTCTTTAGTTAGTATTGAATAATATTCACAACTTAAGATAAAGGTTGGGCACCTTTATCTTGTTAAAGTTATAGATTCTTTTGCTAGCATTTGAGTGGGATCAAATGTGTTATGATGAGTCTAAAATCATCAAAGTGTGGTGTATATGGGCAATGGAATCTAGTGCACTAGGTGCATTGAATATGATCACGGTGAGATACTTTATCCAGAACCGTCAATGGATAAAAGTTTTCATTTGAAGACAATTGGAGAGTCTATCTCAATCCTGAGATAAATGGACTTTTGGTTCCAAGTGTTATCATTTGAGCTATCAATGAGTACGATTATATAGCATAGTCTATCCTCGATATTTTGATGGTATTCATTGGTTAATTGATAGAGGACTTCATTTAAAGATATGGACATCGTGGCTCAATTTATTAAATGAGAGTAGAATATCATCATATGGATGTTTTGAGGTATTGGATATTAAATCTTAACGTTAAATTTTTAATAGTGTCTATTGAAATATGGTTTCTGGACAAGTCAAAATATCCACGTTTAAAATGTGGTCATATGAGTAAATATGGTAACATGGAGAGCTATATGCGGTCTATGAGCTCTTGGCGATTACTAAGATTCTTCACGAGGATACACTATCTCCATTAAGATTGTCTAGGGTATGACTGAACAATATTAACTTATTCTATCTTTATTTAAGAGTTCAATTTTAGTTTTTAAGTTCTTTAGAGGATTGAACTAAAATTAACAGGTTGGACCTAAGCGAATCATTTGTTGATTGTGATCAAGTTATGTCTATTGGAGCTTAAATTTACATAGATCGCCAAGATCCCCAATTCACACGAACTTACATGGATCACTTGATATATTCTACCAGACTAATATATGGGTCCATCTAGAATTGTATTAAGGCATGTGGACTTGTTTCTTTTAGTAAGAATGGGTTTCGTTCACATGTGGATCTTTTATTAAAGTCCAATGGATTTAATAAATTAGAAAAAACAATATTTGGCCCATATTTATATAGCTTGGGCGGCAAGGGACTATATAATAGCCTTATATATTGTTTTTTAATTTTATTATTAATTAAATAAAAATTAATTAATTAATTAATTAATTAATTAAATTTTCCTAGTAGGAGATGGTCTTCTAAAGTCATATTATTGTTGGTAATATGATATGTATAAAATACTTTATTTGATAAGTAGATAAATAATATGAATTTATTTATCTAGTCAAATAAGGTAGTATTTTATTTCTATTAGGACTCTAATTGACAATTGGTCAAATTAGGAAGTTTTAGATTTAGTCACAATTTAATTATATTTAATAATTGGTTATTAAATAAATACACTATTTGATTTGGATTAGGAGTCTTGGTGTGGAAAAGAAATATTTCTTTGAAACTGATTCTTTGTCACCAAGTAAATCCACATAGAGAAAGGATTCTTGCCCACCAAGTAAATCATTTTTAGGAGAGGATATGTATACCTATATATACACCTAGAAAATTCAACCAAGCTTATAATTTTTATGTTGAAAATTTTGGCCAAGCTAGAGAATTTTGAGAGAGAAAAAATTAGTTTTTTCTCTAGATAAAATTCGACCGACTCATAGATATTGTGTATTGAATTCGGCCAAGGAGAAGAGAAAAGGGGAACGTTTTTGTTTTCGATAGTGCACTAGTATCCTTTATATCAAAAGGGTATTGTGTACAAAAATCGAATCGGGTTCACGTGAGTTTCAATAAAATAGATTGATAATTCACAAGTGACCGAACGTTCTTAGGTTTTCTCTTGGAGGATTATTGTGACTAACAAAAGAAAGAGATTTTGTTTGTTTTCATCCTCAGGTATACGATTTAAAGAAAGGGAGCCCGCAATCCTAGGTGATTCACATTCGTGATTGGATTGGAAGATCTTACGGATTCAATTTGGTGCTAGTTCAATCGTCACGAGAAAAAGGTACAACACTTTTAATATACGTCAATTAATCTAGGGTTAAGGTTCTTTCTTTTAAAGGGAAGATTTTCAAAATATACCGAACCCTGATTTTACGCTTCCGCTGTGTTTTGAATCAATTTTTCCCTACACATATTCTATGTTGAGTGTTTGTTGCATTTTTACATTCATTGATCACATTTAGGAAGTCTTTGTAAAATGCATGAAGTCTTGGCTAGGACATGAGGTCCGAATTGCTAAGCAAGGAGTATTGGTTTGGACATAAGGTCCAGATAATCAAGCAAGAAAGGATTTCTAGAGGCAAGGTTGCCTTGGATAAAAAGTAAACTTTTTATTGGTAGACCTGAGATACTAAGATGCGATGGAGTCCAATAGAGAGTGTGCAATTTGTTGATCACTCTTGAGGAATTTCCAACTTCTTAAAGGTGTTGGTTAGAGTAGACTCTAATAGAGAGTGAGTCATTTGTTGATCACTTTTAAGGAATTTCCAATCTATCTATATGGATTGGTTAGACTTCAAGTTCAATATAGAGTGTGCCATTGGTTGGTCACTTTTGAGGGATGTCTTGTCTACTTTCCAATAATAAAAGTACCCGATGGTTGTATTCTAGCTGTGGACGTTTCCTCTTAGGAGGTTTTCCACGTTAAAAAAAATCCTTGTGTTAATTCTCTCTATCTCTCTTTTATACTTGTATGTGTATGTTTATGTTTGTATCTTGTTTCACAAATTTCATTTCTAGAAGATCATTGAAAAACAAAATTGTTGTAATTTGTGAAATGCAAGCACTTCATTTGATTAAAGTTGTAATTATCATTTTATTTGTACTTAGATTTATTTGTATATAATCATCTTTGATTAAGTACTTGTACATATTGAACAATATTGTGAATACAAATATTTATTGTTTTAGGACATTAGTTTATTGTATCTTTGTAAGTGTTTGAACAGTGTATCTTATGATATTCCATTTCAAGTTGTAAAGTTTCACTTAGTGAATTTACATCATAATATTCTAAGTACAACTTATGGAATTTGTTTTGTATTGAATATATTTGTTTATAAGATACATTGTTTCTTGTTATATGTTTTGTAGACTAAGGGTAGTGAATTGAACATACTTGTGTCAATTGTTTTCTCATAACAATCATGTTAAATGTTAATTTGTTTGCTCACCAAGGTTTTGACAAAAGGCTCGAAAGAGTCTTAAAAAATAAAGTGACAACCTATTCACCCCTCCCCCCTCTCTCTCTAGGTTGTTTAGTATAACCTTGTAGGTATTTTCAATTGTGGAATCAACTCATGGATATTTCATATTCAGAGGTTTTACCACGTAAAAATTAACATGTCAAATGTCTCTATTTCTATCTCTTTTATATTTATATATGTGATTGATTGTATTTTGTTTAGATCATCATTTATTCATATCTTAGTAAAGAAGATCTTTGTAAAGATTGAGATGCAAATACTCTTTTGATCAAAGTTGTATATATAATTTATCTTTATGGTGTTTTAACATTGTATCTTGTGAGATTCTATTTCATGTGGTAAAGTTTTACTTAGTGAATTTACATTGTAATATTCAAAGTACTTGTGAAATTTGCTTTCCATTGAATATATTAGTATATGAGATACATTGTTTCTTCTTTATATGTGTTAAGTGTATCACATTCTTTCACATTTGAGAGTTTATGTGTGTAGACCAAGGGTGGTGAATTGAGCCTATGTAACAATCATATTAAGGGTAACTTGTATGCTCACCAAGTGTTGGACAAAAGTCTCAAAAAGTTTAAAAATAAAGTGTTGACAAAGCAGTTTTGTGAGCGGAAATTTGTTTGTCAAAATAAATTTGTAAGACCCCAAATGTGCTTCAAAATGTTTCTAAAACAAATAAAGTGGCAAGGTGGGTATCATTCCACAAAGATCGAAGGTTAAAGTGATCAAATTAATGCTCTAATATTAGAAATGCTAAAAAGTAAATGAGATGTTTGGATTTTGAAATTATATACTAAAAATGCAACCAACATTTAAATTAAACTAAAATGCAACTAAGACAAACAAGAAGATGAGATGGTAAGATAAGATAATGAGGTGGTAATGTGGGAGTTAATGCAACTGTAACACAAATAGTGGGCAATCTGCTTATCAATTTAAGAACTTTTTGATTTTTTTCAGAGCTAAATCTATCTTTTGGCGTGTTACTAAGACCACTAATTCTCACCACACAACAGTGATAGGTATGCTCGATTGAGTGTGAAGAGGATTTCTAATTAAGCCTAGATAGATTTAAGATAGTCAGGATGACTTGGATTGGAATGCTCACAATTCACACCTTCCACTCTTTAGCCAGGATATGTTGGATTGGTATGCTCACAATCTTTGGTTCTTAAGTCTTGTTGGCATGATTCCAAACCAAAACAACATTTTCTTTGTATTGATTCGCTATCTAGGATTCATGGTTTATCAAGCTTCAAGGAAGTCGGAAAACATATCAAGCAAATAGAAGTCTTCAAGAGGAACGAACTCCATTGCTTAAGAAAGGTATATTGAGACCTTATTCCTCTTACAACACACACACACACACACACACACACACACACACACACACACACACTGCATATATTTGTGTCCCTGTATTGCTATGCTAAATTTGTATAACACATTCACACACTTGATATTGAATGCTCATGCATTAGACTAAAATTGACAAATTTTGTAAATTGCTTATTCTAGGACTATATCTAGGAAATGGAATTCATATGTGTTAATGTGTTTTTATGTTTATGTTTTATGAAATTCGGACTTGAATTTGATCTTATATTATTCCTCATTGAGTTTCGGTCGTTTCGCTTGCTCATTCATTAGCTTTCAATATTCGAGTAGGAGGTTACAAAACTTTCCGATCACTTACCTTGCATTGTCTTCGTCTTTATTTATCGAGTAAAATTCATATCTTTTGGTCAAAGATTCATAGTCATTCATGTACGTGAGAGAGTCCTGGTCCATAATCAAAAAACATATTTGAATTTGGAGTTTAGAGGCCAGAGAGTAGTTGAAGAACATAGAGGAGCACGAGGGAGGAAGCAAATGGCCCAAGGCCATTTGCCACCCAACCCCGAGGAGGCGCTGTTGGACTTTTATGCTTAAATTCTATCTTTACATACCTTGCATGAGTGTGAACTTAGGACTCAGATAGGAAAGACGAGAGAGACTCCACGTGAGGTTTCGAGTTAAAGCGAATTACCCTCAAGTTATGAGAGTGAGTAGTTCCAAATAGAAGAGCGCTTTTAGGTGTGTGATTCGTGATAGTGCAAATTCCCCTCTAGTGCCTTCGAGCTGCTTTTTGAACATTTTACATGTGTCCACTCCTCTCTATCACAGTTCATTGCATCTCACTACCGGTTTGAAATATGGCATTTGAATTATTAATTGAGTTTGGGAAATTTTTAGACAGTCTTTTGTTTACTTTTCGTTTGTCAATGATTGTCTTGAGTTTTGCTGGAGGCCGAGTAAATATTTGGTTTGGGGGTTTTTGATCGTGCCAAAAGTGTTCTAAATTTTAGCCCTCATTTCCACTAATTTATCCCATTTTCGTGTGTTTTACGTGTCTTATGGGCTATTTTATAATTTTTGCAAGCTTTTGGTGCAATTCAGAAATCAGAGTTGGAAAGTGTGAAATTCATTCAGAAACAGGGAAAAATCACTGAAGAAAGGAAGCTTTAGTGCTCATGTACTGTGCGGGTACCCTACCCACGCACTACCCGAGCACCAGGAGATGGAAATTGAAGATTTCCTAGTGCGTAGGTATTTACCCAAGCACTATCTGTGCATAAAAAATGCACCGGAAGATAAACTCTCGGATTTTCCCAAAATGCGAGTACTGTGCGGGTCCATCCCAGTGTACTACCCATGTAAATACTAGAAACCGGGGAGCTGATCAGAAGCACAAGAGTAATTGCTTGGATCACTGTACAGGTACATTACATTCGCTTTACCCATACATTAAGTTTGTCAGAACTCGTCACATCAGCAAATCAAACCTATTTCGGGAGTCATATATAAGGATTTGTGTGTGGGATCACACACACGCCCACACTCATTTTTGTTTTACCTTTGATCTCTCTATATCTAAGAACATACTCTCCCACAAATCCAAACCATTTCCCCTCTAAATCCTTTACCAAATTCATTCCATTTCCATCTTCACCCAAAACCATACCTATCACCAAGGAGCACTTTGGAAGAGAAGTGAAGCTTGAAGAAGTGAAGTGATCACAACATATCAATGGGTCTCCTCTCTTCTATTGTCTTTTTAACTTTGTTTTGTGTATTCCCTATGAGTAGCTAAATTCCCTTTGTGGGAGTTAATGTAAATTTGCCATGAATTTTAGGATTTCCACACTTATCTAATATTTGGTATATTGGTTCCATTCATTGGTTTTAATGAAGTTAACATCTTTTTGCATTAAGTAAGCATACCAACTCTTGATCCACTGTTGATGTTGAATTATTGATTGTTTTAAAGAATTTAACTTAAATCTCCTTTGGTAGAGTAGGCATACCGATTCTCAACCTAAGTAGAGATACATATAATTGGTAACTAAAACTAGCAATCTTGAATGGAAGGGATATGTTGTGAGCATACCAATCCAACACATTCTGGCTCAAAGAGTTGAAGGGGTGGATTGTGAGCATACCGATCCAACCTATCCTAACCACCTCAAATCTATCTAGGCTTCATTTGAAACTCTTTCCACATTCAATTGAGCATACCAATCATTGTTGTATGGTGAAAGTTAATTGATTTTACGTCATGCTAAAGATAGATTGAGCCCTAATAGATCAAATTGGTTCTTAACTTGAGATGGATTGCCCATTATTTATGTAATTATTGCGTTAACTCCCACATCATCTTATCATATCTTATCTCGTCATTCATATTCTTGTTAGCACTAGTTGCATTTAGTTTAATTTAGTTGATAGTTGCACTGTTAGTTGTTATATTTCTAATCAAATCAATACTTTACTTTAATTACATTTTAGGACTATAGTTTAATTTGATCATATCTGCTCAATCCTTATGGATGATACCCGACTTGCCAGTATAATGTTTTAGAAATTTTGAGCGCAATTTGGGATTTTATAAATTTAGTTTGACAAGCACTTTTACATATACAAAACGACACTTGTCAGAGGAGAGTATGCCTCTTCTACCATCATCCAATGGAATGATTGTAAGCTTTCATCCGAAGTTTTAAAAGCCGTAGTTGTAGCCCTTGAGTAGATTAGGTCTAGAATTGGAAGCACCTTCGGTCATTGTTTCCTCTAGAAGAACCACGACTTCAATAACCATACAATTTGTTGTGAATGCATCCCGGGTCTCGTTAATTGCTTTCTAACAACCCGTTTTAATACCAATTGAAATATACAAACATGGCTAAATTGGAAAAATCAAACCTATATGGAGTGTGAATCGGTTTTTAAACCTTTTTCAATCCCTTAGAAACAAACAAAAGTTTTTCCCTCTAGATAGCTTGTATCAAACCACATTAAAGATATGAAAGCACATACAGACTATTGAAAAGCATATTCAATTAGGCACATCAAATAAAGTTTTTAATTTGCAAGTGACGAGATCAAACTAAAATATAAATCAAATATCACTTTTATTAATATATTTGTTCAATATACATAAGTACACAAGAATGAATGACTATATACAAATAAGTCAATTTACAAAGATAATATATATAACTTTGATCAATATAATGTTTGCATCTTATTTTTTACAAAAATCTTATTTACAAAGATATGAAGAAATGGTGATCTAAACATGATATAGTTCAATCACATGTACAAAAATAAAAGAGATAGAGATAGAGACATTTGACACGTTATTTGTTTTACGTGGTAAAACCCTTGAAGAGGAAATATCTACGGGTTGATTCCATAACCATGGCAGCACCACCTTTCACTAGTTGGATAAAACTACACCCTCAAAAGTGACCAATCCTCCCAATTGTCTACTTCCTATTAGATATCTATTTTACCCTACCCGTGAACCTTTTACTAATGAAAGACTTGCCACTTTCTATCCAAGATACATCACATGCCTTTAGAAAGTTTCCTTGCTCAACTATCCGGATCACCCCGATCCTAGTCAAGACTTCCTTACTCAACTTTCTGGATCTTTGCGATCCAAGTTAAGACTTCATACCTTTTACAAGGACTTCCTAAACGTGATCAAATGTATGCAAATGCAAATACATGCAACATATAGTATATGATCCGGATATCCTATGGAAACTAGAAACGATTAATGAGCACACAATATATATTTGTCTAGTTTATATTCCAAATAAATCTCATCACACAAATGATACAAATCCCATAAGAAATGTATGGATTGGGTACACTTCATGAAGAACTAGACATAGAAATGAAAGTTCACAAACAAAGTTGCGTAGTTCTTATACATGAACAAGAACTTAGAATATGCAATATAACCAATTCACACTTAAATTCTAGATATTGCCCATGTAAACAAAAGCTTGAAAACATAACATATTCATTAAGCACATACACAAGATTTTAGAACTATAACCAAAATTACTAGAATCAAAATATGTTCAATAAAATTCTCTAGCAAACATTTAAAATGAAGCTCTCCTTTTATAAATCACTCAATTTTGATAAGAAATGAGTGAGATTTGGAAATTTGAAGTTGAGAGAAAAATCACAAAATATTCTGCACAAGTCTTCTTCAATTGAAAATAAGAGAGAAAGATAGTATTTAAAGAGATTATGGGAGAGTGATGTGGAGAGATGGGGCACGGGTGAGCAACCACAACACACCACCTAGGAACCTCGTGGAGGCACGTGGCCTCTATAGGGACTGAGTGGTCCTCTTCTAATGGAGGCCATGCGCCTCTACCGGAGAGGGAGTGTTGTGGTTAATTACCACCCCACTCTTCCCATGCAGTCTTTTATGCACCTCTTATGTTCTTCAACTGTTCTCATGCCTCCGAACTCTGAATTCGATTCCTTTTTTGGATTACGAACCAAAACTCTCTCACGTATATGAACGTGTACGAAACTTTAAACCAAAACTTAGAAATTGACTCGATACAAAAGAACAAAAACAGCTCATAATAAACATAAGAAAAGTTTTAAAACTTCCAACCAACTCGAAACTCGAAACCTATGAATGTGTAGCCAAAACGTTCATAACTCAATAAGGAATAATATGAGAACATATCCACAATTTACAAAATTGATTACAACCTAGGTTAACCATGCCACACCTAAACGGTTACTGATGCGCTTTTGTTTCCCATATGCCTTTAATAGTGATTTTAGGCTCTTGCTTGTATACTACCCATAGTACATACAAGACTTAACTCTCAAGATAAGAGATACGTAACCTAATATGAATATTGAGAATATTCTAAATGCACAAATGCTAGTTCAACATATTTAATGTTTATCTAATCATGGATGAAAGATTCAAACAATCCTAGATATCATGTTGCTTTATGACATACATATAACTTAGCTATTTGAAATAAATTCAAACCTATATGCAATAGCTATTGATAGGCAGTTTGTCAAACAAAATTTATAAACCCTATTGCACTCAAAATTGATAAACAATATAGTGGCAAGTATGGGTATCGTCCATAGAGATCGTGTTATGTCTACGTGATCAAATTGATGCTTTAGATTAAATGCAAGAAAAGTAAATTGCAAGGGTTGTTGTAATGAAATTAACTAAAATGTAGCTAAGCCTAAAATACCTACAAATGCAATAAGTTAGTAGATGAAAAGTATATATGATAAAGGACTAGGGAAATGATGGATCCAATAGGCAAACAATGGGTAAAGATGAACTCACAATTATAAACTTGAGACAAATGTAACCAATTTAGATGTATAGCATTGGTTGTATATCTCTCATGAGTTTCCAATTTAGATGTATAGTATTGGCCACTCACAATAGACTTTCCAAGAATGAGCATCTATCAAATAAGGGATTAATCTCTTAATAAATTCATCAACCTAGATGTATAGAATTGATTCTTAATCCATCACAAGCAATCAACCTAGATGTATAGAATTGATTACCCATTCAAAGTTAGAGAAAAATTGAGATTATAAAATCCAGGTCTCACTTGAGGATGTACTCTTATTTGACCCTCCCATTCAATTGAGCTAAGTAAGATTAAGTAGATGTATACCCAATCATACACTCAAATAACTTCTAAGACAAATTGCTAAGGGAGGAATGTAACAATCAATAGACAATTCATCATTTAAATCAATTAATGTAATGAATAGAACTAATTTGATAGATTGATGTAAATATATAAAGAGTTCATTACAAAGCCCATAATTAAGCAAAAAATCACATCATCCCCCTAGTGGGGTGATTAGCTACTCATTTCCATTACAAGAAATAGGCAAAGAGAAAGGAATAGAGGTCTAGGTGATATGAGAAATTAATGGGCTTTTGAGAGAAAAAAATTCCTAGATCTAGGTAGAGAAAGTGGTTATGAATGGGCATGTGGGCATACGACTCATAACAGAAATGATCCTATATATAACTATCTTTGAAATGCCTGATTTCATTGATGCGGCTTCCTAACGTGCCAAATACATAGGTTGTGCGCAGATAGGGACCCTTGTAGTGACCTGATGGGTCTGCCCTGCTCCATGGCCAGCTCTATGGTTTTCAAAAGTGCGTAAGTTATTGATAGGTTATCGTTTTACATATGAAAATAGTTTGTCAAACAAAATTTATAATCCCTAATTGCACTCCATTAATAGCCATTTTTGACAATGGGACTAAAGAGAAATTTTATGCTTGTTTTCACCTGGTAGGATGCACTACCTGATACCGGCTAAGTTCTACCCACTATTGCAAACCTCGAGATACCAGGTTCTACACTATCTAAGTACCTTGAGTCCACTGTCTGAAAGAGGATTGACATTCATGTCTCTAGAAACTACCGGGTACCAAGAAAAGACGGTATCATAGTGCTTTATACTCAGTATCTCGATACAAAGATGTCCTATTGGTACTCGTGTGTTGGGGTTTATGCCCTAAGCATGTAATTTGTAAATAGATTTATAAAGTAAATAAAAAGAAAGGTTCAATTCAATCTTGTTATGTTATTTATTTTATAAACTTATGCATATATTAACATCCTGGATTGCCGGATGTAATCTTGAACTATATATATGAGTGTCATATACGGATGGATACAGTAAGAGACGTGCAATCTAAAGAGTCTATAGATAGCAAATAAAGTTGGGTACTTTATTTGTGGTTAATCTATAGCTGCGGTCCATTCCATAACGTACAGTGATTCTATCCTGAATCATTCATATAAGATATGGGAATGGAGGCACCTTGTATGATGTGATCATATAGGACTGGGCCATGATCTATATGAATCTCACACTAAGATCCGTTTACCGATGAGATTCATATATATCAACTAATGATGGCTATATATGGGTGATCTTAATCCTGAGTGTCTTATCGACTCCTTTAGGTTAGATCGTGGTTTTTGATATACCATGGGTAAGGTCATATGCATTTCCTGATCAATATACTCCGTATGTTGGGATTATGGTTTGGCTTATGGCTGGGAAAGTTTGTACAAAATAGTGGAATCCACTCCTTCTTGTGAGATGTAGATGGTAGTTCCCTTAAGAGTTGATTCAGGGCTTGGACAATATGAGCGCTCTCCTAATTCCGAGAGAAAATATGATTTATTGTCCATTAGAGAATCAATGGTACTTAAAGATATATGTAATTAGAGGGGTATAACGGATATTATGATCCAGCTCTAATTATGAACTACTGTGGAAGATCACACCATATGTAATAGCTATATCGATGGTCACCGAGTTGTATCGGTCTGTGTAAAAACGTCTGCAGTTGAGAAAGTGCAGCTTCGGGTTTTTAGTGGAATAACACCAGAGTTAATAATCAAAGAATATTAATTAAAGAGTTTAATTAATGATTCTGAGGATTAATGGAGCTCAAAATACTGTGGGTCCATTAGGTCCCCTTGCTAGTCCGATCGATTTAGGTAACAAGGGTCACGGTTAATTAATTGGATTGTCCAATTAATTGTGTTACTAAAGTGACTCGTATTTATTCGGAAATTAAATAAATAATGAGATTATTTAATTAATGAATAACAGTGATTAAATAAATTATGAGTTTCAACAACACGTGCATCAAAGGCGCAGATTAATTTTTGCTTTTAAAGTAATTAGTGTGTGCGTGAAACAAAGATCAACACATATATTAGAGTTTGCATGAGATGTAAATAGTGCAAATGTTGCATAGTGAAAATTAAGAAAGAGTTTCTTAGTCTTCCTACATCCTCCATTCTAAGTTCCTGAGACCGTGACACGCCTACACTCAATTACCAGTCCCGAGAATAGCTAGGAAGATCAGTGGTACAGATCATGAGCATATCGAAAAGTGAATGAGCCTCCAAACGTTGGTAAGCTTCTTAATCTTCTTTTTTATTATTGATTACAATTTCCTGTATTTACATATATATTTTATTAGTGTAATAATTTTTATATGTATTTGTTCCGAAAATTAATTACGATCCCAAGTTCACTGGTCCTAGATATAGATTACGATATGTATAAAATTTTTAAAACCCACTTTCGCTGCGTTACCGGTGAACGGGGTTCCAACAATTGGTATCAGAGCTAATTTTATTTTCGAAACATGAATTTTTTTTCGATGCTTCTGTATGTATGATTGTGTAGGCACAATTTAAATTGACTGTATGATGTTTTTGTATGTATTTTTTTTTTAATTTACAAAAACATGATTGATAGTTAATTATATGGTACCGTGGATTTAGGGTTTATGGGTTGTATAATTTTTTTATTATTATATATATATTTTTTACTGTTATTGTATTGTAAAAAAAATAATATGTAACTTATACTGAAGACCTGGAAAAATCGTGAAGAAGAATTCATGATAAGAATCGGAGTGACCTGAAGAGACTAGAAGACTCGGGAATTACAAGAAGACCCGGAAATTACAAGAAGACCCGGAAATTACAAGAAGACCAAGGAATGCCTTGAGGGTATTTTTGTAATTTTAGATTCCAATTTTTGTAGGTTAAATAATCTACAGTACTCGGTCAATTCATGTATGTTTTATATTATGTGATGATAAAAGCATTGTTATACATACGTATGTCATTTAGATTAGATGTGCCTACACAAATATAATTGATATGTCATACATGCATCATAGCCTGATATTTTATGTATTTTTTTTAAATTGATTAAAATGGGTAAATACATAAATTGCTATGAAAATGAGATTAGTTTTTTAATGGTTAAAAAACTTGATAATTCTCATTAATATTAATCTTGTTATTAAAGAGTTTAATAAGTTAGATTAATAGGGTCATTTATAGTAATTAGGATTAATTTGATTGATTGCCTAATAATAAATGAACCGAATATTGTGTTAGAGTTTTAATAGTTAAAACTTGGTAAACACTATCATAATAATCTGACCTTAGTAAAAAGTTTTCAAAGGTTTAGATTATTAACTAATAGATTAGTTTTTTAATTGTTAAAAATCATTAATAATTTATTAGTTAATTAGAATTTGTTCTAATTAGTTAATGCGCTAGATGACTTGATTAAAGTTAGCCGTTTGATCCTGTAAAGTCTAGGTGCATGAACGAATAATAGAAAACCCTATTTTTAAAATAGTTATTGGGAGAGAGATATATGACATATATATCCCCCGGTCTCCATCATTAGTTTAACACCGTGACATCCGAGTGGGGCCTCGTGACGACATTGCTTTCGTCCTCCCTAAGAAGGGTTTCCACAAAGGTCAATACCAAGGTTGACTTCCTAACGAATAGGATTTTTGAGGGTATTTCGGGATTGACCGACCCTAAGGCGGCAATTCTCGAGTTAAGCTCGTGAGATCTGAAATGAGTATGAGGAGCAATTTGTGAGCAGGGTTCCATATGCCTCGACAGTTGGGAGTCTCATGTATGCAATTCTCTACACTATACAAGATATTTATTTTGTTATTGGCATAGTTAGTAGGTTTTAATTGAAACCTGGTCCTGATCACTGGATGGCAGTTAAGCATATTTTCAAGTATCTCAAGAGAACGATAGATTATATGCTTATATACTCCAAAGAGGTATTAATTCTCATTGGGTATACAAATTTCATTTTCCAATCGGATTCTGACTCTAGAAGATGAACATCAGAATCTATGTTTACACTTGGAAGATGGACACTCATATGGAGGAGTATCAAGCAATCTTGTATTGTTGATTCCACCATGGAAGCTGAGTATGTTGCCACATGCAAAGATGCTAAAGAGGTTGTCTGGCTCCACCAATTCTTGATTGACTTGGAAGTGGTTCCTGATGCGAAAAATCAGATCACTATCTATTGTGACAATAGTGGAGCAATAGTTAATTCGAGAGAACCAACAAATCATAATAGAGGAAAACCAAGATCACGTCAGCAGAAAATCTAGTGGATCCATTCACAAGGACTCTTCCACAAAAGAGTTTTGATGGGCACCTGGAGAATATGGGGATAAGAGATATGACACATGTGCTATAAAGCAAGTGGGAGATTGTTGGGATTATGCTCGATAGCAAGAGTGTAATAATGTATTTGATAATCTTTTTATATTAATAAAGTTATTTCTAGTTTGAAAAATCTTAAAGCATTTATAATTTAATTATTATAATTGTCAAAAGTAAATAATCATAAGGTCAAAAGACTATAAGAAAAGAAGAATTGTTCGTACATCTGGATATGTATGAGGTAGACATAATTATTTAATTAGCCTTGAATAATATTCACAACTTAAGATAAAGGTTGGTCGTCTTTATCTTGTCAAAGTTGTAGATTCTTTTAATAGCATTTGAGTGGTATCAAATGTGTTATGATGAGTCTAAAATCATCAAAGTATGGTGTCTTTGGGCAAAATAATCTAGTGCACTGGGTGCATTGAATAAGATCATAGTGAAATACTTTATCCAAAACCGTCAACGGATAAAAGTTTTCACTTAAAGACAATCTGCGAGTCTATCTCAATCCAGAGATAAATGATGGACTTATGGTTGCAAGTGTTATCACTTGAGCTATCAATGAGTACACTTATATAGCATAATATATCCTCGATATTTTTGTGGTATTCATTTGTTAATCAATAGAGGACTTCATTTATAGATATGGACATCGTGGCTCTATTTATTAAATGAGATTAGAATATCATCGTATGGATATTTTGAAGTATTGGATATTAAATCTTAACATTAAGTTTTTAATAGTGTCTGTTGAAAAATGACTTCTGGACGAGTCAAAAAATCCAAGTTCAAAATGTGGTCATATGAGTAAATATGATAACTTAGAGAGCTATAGGCGGTCTATGAGCTCTTGGCTGTTGGGATTATACTCAATAGCAAGAGTGTAATAATGTATTTGATAATGTTTTCATATTGAAAAAGTGATTTCTAGTTTAACAAATCTTATAGCATTTATAGTTTAATTATTATAATTGTCAGAAGTGAAAAATCATTTGATCAAAAGGCTATTAGAAAAGAAGAACTGTTCATACGTCTGGATATGTATGAGGTAGACACAATTCTTTAGTTACTCTTGAATAATAATCACAACTTAAGATAAAGGTTGGGCGCCTTTAGCTTGTCAAAGTTGTAGATTCTTTTGCGAGCATTTTAGTGTGATCAAATGTATTATGATGAGTCTAAAATCATCAAAGTGTAGTGTCTTTGGAAAAAAGAATTTAATGCATTGGGTGCATTGAATAGGATCATAGTGAAATACTTTATCCAGAACCATCAATGGATAAAAGTTTTCACTTGAAGACATTCAAAGAGTCTATCTCAATCTTGAGATAAATGATAGACTTATGGTTGCAAGTGTTATCATTTGAGCTATCAATGAATACGATTATATAGCATAGTCTATCATTAATAGTTTGGTGGTATTCATTTATTAATCGATAAAGGACTTCATTTATAGATATGGACATCGTGGCTCCATTTATTATATAAGAGTATAATATCATCATATAGATGTTTTGAGGTATTGGATATTAAATCTGAACGTTAAGTTTTCAATAATGACAATTGAAATATGGCTTCTGAACAAGTTAAAATATCCATATTCAAAATGTGGTCATATGAGTATATATAGTAACTTAGAGAGCTATAGGCGGCCTATGAGCTCTTAACGATTACTGATATTCTTCAAGGGGATATACTTTCTCCATTAAGATTGTCTAGGAAATGAATGAGGAATATTAACTTATTCTATCATTATTTAAGATTCAATTTTAGTTCTTTAGTGGAATGAACTAAAATTAATAGATTGGACCCAAATGAATCATTTGTTGATTGTGATTAGGTCATGTCTATTGAAACTTAAATTTAAATAGCCAGTCAAGATCCCCAATTCACACGAACTTGCATGGATCACTTGATATATTTTACCGGACCAATATATGGGTCCATCTAGAATTGTATTAAGACATATGGGTTTGTTTCTTTTAGTAAGAATGAGTATAGTTCACATATGGACTTTTTATTAAAGTCCAATGGATTTAATAAAACAGAAAAAATAATATTTGGCCCATATTTATATAGCTTGGTCGGCAAGGGACTATATAATAGCCTTATATATTATTTTTTAGTTTATTATTTAATTAAATAGAAATTTATTAATTAAAAGTCAAAAAAATTTTCCTAATAAGAGATGGTTTCCTAAGAGTCATATTATTGTAGGTAATACGATAAGCATCAAATACTATATTTGATACGTAGATAAATATTATGAATTTATTTATCTAGTCAAATTAGGAAGTATTTGATTTTTATTAAAACTCTAGTTGACAATTCGTCAATTAGGAAGTTTTAATATACTCACAATTTAATTATATTCAATAATTGGTTATTAAATAAATACACTTTTTGTGTTGGATTAGGAGTCTTGGTGTGGAAAACAATTATTATTTTTTTTGAAAAAAGATTCTTTTGTCACCAAGTAAATCCACCTGGAGATAGGATTCTTGCCCACCAAGTAAATCCTCATTAGTAGAGGATTAGAGAAACCTATATATACATCTAGGTGAATTCGGCCAAGGTACATAATTTACTACAGAAATTCAGCCAAGGCTAGATTTTATACAAGAAGAAAATTCAGCCAAGGCTAGGGTTTATACAAGAGTAAAATTCGGCCAAGAAAATTTTTGAGAGAGAAAAAATTAGTTTTTGCTCTAGACAAAATTCATCCATCTCTAAAGATTGGTGTGTGAAAATTCAGTAAAGATGAAAAGGAAGAAAGAACGTTTTGTTTACGATAGTGCACTAGTAGCCTTTACATCAAAAGGTTTAATGTACAACATCGAATCAAGGTTCATGGGAGTTTCAATCAAATTAATTGATAATTCACAAATGACCTAACGTTCTTTGTTTTTCCTGTTGGAGGATTATTGTGACTAACAAAAAAAAAGATTTTGTTTGTTTCTATCTTCAGGTATACAATTTAAAAAAAAAAAAAGCCCATACTCCTAGGTGATTCACGTTCATGATTGGATTGGAGGATCTTACGGATTCAATTCGATGCTAGTTCAATCGTCTCGGAAAAAAGGTACGGTAGTTTTTAATATATGTCAATTAATCTAGGGTTAAGGTTCTTTCTTTTAAAGGAAAAAATTTAAAATATACTAAACCCTAATATTACGCTTCCGCCTTATTTTTGAATCAATTTTTCCCTACAATTGGCATCAGAGCCTGCTTGTACCCTTGATTAATTAATATATATGTGCATGAATCTATTTCTTTTATTGTGAATATGCATGTTTTAGAAAGAGATGTCACTCTAGGTATTCACTAATATATTTACATTGGAATGTGTGTGTGTGTGTGTGTGTTTTATAATGTGTTTTGTTATTGCTCAATTTTGTTTCTAGAATTCCAATGTATTTTTGTTTTAGGATTGTAACAAGAAGGGTGGCCTATCATCGCCATAATTTCCTTCTTGGTAGTTTCTAAGTTTTTATTTTATTTTATTGTTGTAGTAAAAAAAATACTGCAGAATTTTTTTTGTTTAAAATACTATTGTAATATATTCAAGCATCGAAGATTCGAAGATTTGAAAAATTGGAAGCAACTGGAACAAGTTTGGTACCGTACGTGTCATAGCAACAATCATGTGTGCGAATGAGCACAACGCCACGATTTTTATGGCATGGGTTGCGCACGGCAGCCCTATGGATTACATGGGTTGCGCACGATAGCCCTTTATGGTGTGTTGGGGTGCGCACGCCCATGGGGGAAGTCAAGGGATCCAAACGGTTGATGGTCGCGTGAAGACTTGTTCGCCTAGAAAGGAGTTTTTGTATTCCAATACATATGTAATTTACTTGCTTTTCTAGGATGGACCAAAATTGCAGCTATTTATATTTTTGTAAATATTACAATGCTTGTCATTGTTTGATAACATGTCATATAGAATAGGAGTGTCACTCATATATCTCTTTTAGTATGAGCATGCATTGAATGGTTTAGGTATCTAATTGGCATCTAGATAACTTGGTAAATCATTTTTTGGAATTCAATCACACGCCTTAAATAATTGAGTGGGAGAAGGTGTTTTGGAACACCTACGGCCTCCAAGTTTAGTTGAACTTTATGTTTCATGTAATAACCCCCCAATGGGTATTCATGAATGGAATTTAGCAAGATACTTCCTTACAAGGATAGACTAGACAATTGATCCAAACGATATCTACTCCCAAAGGAGGGATATTCGTGAGGGAATATATTGAAGGTCGATAACTAGGTAACAAACTCAATGTGATTTAATTAATATCCTCCCAAGAGTTCTTGTTAATAAAATCGCAAGGCTAAAATTGAAAACGCTGGTTGTAATTCTAGCAATTAGGTGGGACTTAGTCCAACTATTAAATGTGCCAACTCCCAAAGAAGTTGTGACATTTATAGGTGTTGGATCACCGTTGAATTTTATGATTGAATTATTTTAATTAATTCAAGATAAATATTTGAAAGTGCTTTATCATGATTGTTTACTTATATAATTTTTGTTATTGTTCAGAAATCATGACCCCATCCCTAATCAACATCCTAAAAGATAATATTTTAACTGGTGATAATTATGTCACATGGAAAAGGAAAATTGGGCTTTTATTTCAATCCGAAAAACATAAGTTTGTTCTGTGTACTCCTAAACCACCTACTTCTACTAATGAATCTACTCATGAGCAAAGAGATGAGTATCAGCAGTGGAAGTCTGCAGATGAGATGTCTAAATGTTACATTATGGCCACCATCTCCGACGTGTTACAACAGCAACATGAAGGAATGGAGATTGTTGTCGATATAATGATGTCCCTGGAAGAAATGTTTGCTATGAAATCCAGGACGACTAATAGAGAGGCACTGACTGCTTTCATGAATCTTTAGATGAAACCAGGATAGGCTGTGAAAGATCACATAATAAAAGTCATAGCACATCTCAACATTGCTGAACTGAATGGTGTTGAGATAGATGGTGGGACGAAAATTGACATAATCGTCTACTCACTTTCAAATTCCTTTGATCAGTTCTAGTTGGACTACACATTGAACAATAAGGAATACACCTTGCAAGGCCTAATGCAAGATGTTCAAAGCGCTGTGAAAATCCATGTGAAGGTATAGTTGCTACTGTTAAGACCCGTAAGAAGGTCAAGAAATAACAGAAGAAAAAGAAACTAGGACCTACTAAGAAGAAGACAAAGAAAGAAACTAAGATCAAAAGTAAGTGTTTCCTTTGTGTTGAAAAGGGACATTGGAAAAGAAATTGTCCAAAGTCTTAGGACAAGAAGGAAGAAGGTAATATTAATTATCTTGAAACATGTTTTTTTGGTGGATTTTATGGATTCTTGGATCATAAACTCTAGAGCCACTAATCATGTTTGTTTTTCCTTACAGGGGTTCAAGGAAAGGAAAAGGGTTAATGCAAATGAATTCAACTTGCGTTTAGGTAATGGAGCATTGGTGTCTACAAGGACAGTGGGAGATAATAGAATTAATTTAGATTCTTACTGGCATTTAGATTTAATAGACGTTTTTTATGTACCTCAATTCAAAAGGAATTTAATCTCAGTTTCTTGTTTAAATAAATTTAGATATTCAGTTACTTTTAATAAAGCTTTTATTATTAGTAGGAATGAAAATTTTATTTGCAAAGGTACATTAGAAAAGGGTTTATTCTATATACATAACAATATCTCTCACTTGTTAGACAATGAATCAATGCAACCGAATAATAAAAGTGTAAAATTATCAAAAGATGAAACCTACCTATGGCATTTGTGCCTAGGTCATATTAATCTAGATATAATCAAAAGATTGGTTAGTGATGGACCTTCAAGTGACTTAAAGGTTGATGATCTACCAACTTGTGAATCTTGTATGGAATGTAAAATGACCAAAAGATCATTCACGACAAAGGCATAAGATCCAATAAATGTTTAGGATTGATACACACTGATGTGTGTGGTCGTATGAGCATTCAAGCTAGAGGTGGATATGAGTACTTTATCACTTTAACGGATGATTACTCAAGATTTCGTTATGTGTATCTCATGAGACATAAGTCGGATGCTTTTGACATGTTCAAAGCATTTAAAGTTGAAATAGAAAATCAGCTTGAGAAACACATAAAATTCTTTAGATCAAATCGTGGTGGAGAATATCTATCTGGTGAGTTTCAACAATATCTTATTGATAATAGGATAATTCTCAATTTTCTGCTCCAGGTACACCTTAACAAAATGGGGTAGCAGAAATGAGAAATAGAACTCTTTTAGACATGGTAGGTCTATGTTGAGTTATTCAACGCTTCCTAATTCTTTTTGGGGATATGCTTTACAAACCCCTATGTACATTCTAAAAGATATACCATCTAAGTCGAATCCTAAAACACCGCATGAGTTGTGGACTGGGCAAAAGTCTAATCTACAACACTTAAGGATATTTGGACGTCATGCGCATGTGTTAAAAGGAAAGACAGAAAAGATGGAGTCTCATTCAGAAACATGCATATTTGTAGGATATCCAAAAGGAACTAAAGGATATTATTTCTATAGTCCTTCAGATCTTAAAGTATTTGTTTCAGTAAAAACAAAATTTCTGGAAGAGGACTATATGAAAAGTTTTGGTCCTAAAAGTAGAATTATCCTGAATGAGCTTTCAAGAGATACAATTCCACAAGAGGTTTCACAACCTGGCCCAATTGCAAGTTCCGTACCAACACAAGATCAACAATCTATCATTCCTCGTTGTAGTGGGAGGGTTAGTAGACAACCTGAGAGATACATCATATAGGGAAAATCGTGCAACGGAAGCGTAGAAAATTCAAAATTAGGGTTTGGTATAAATAAAATTTTTCCCTTTTTAATAACAAGAACCTTAACCCTAGATTAATTGATGTATATAAAAAGTATCGTACCTTTTATTTCGTGACGATTGAACTAGCATCGAATTGAATCCGCAAGATCTTCCAATCCAATCACGAACGTGAATCACCTAGGAGTGTGAGCTCCCTTTCTTTAAATTATCCTCCAAGAGAAAAACCAAAAACTTCCGGTCACTTTTGAATTATCAATCAATTTGATTGAAACTCACGTGAACCTTGATTCGATGTTGTACACAAAACCCTTTTGATGCAAAGGATACTAGTGTACTATCAAAAATAAAAACGTTCCCTCTTTTCTTTATGCTTGGCTGAATTCTTCACACAATGAGTTGAACGAAGTTTTTTTTTTATAACAATAAAAAAAACAAATAAAAAACAACTCCTCAGACCAAAAACTAAGGCTTGGTCGGAATTTACAACCTATATTTATAGGTTCGCAAATCCTCTCCTAAAGAGGATTTACTTGGTAGGCAAGAATCATATTCTTAAGTGAATTTACTTAGTGGCCAAGAATCTTTTTCCAAAAAGAATTTTTTCCTACACCAAGACTCCTAATCCAACTCATTAGTGGATTTGTAACTATATTAAAGATTTCCTAATTTGACTAGATAAATAATTCCTTTTATTTATCTACTTAACAAATATAGTCGTTAATATTAATTATACTACCAACAATAGTATAATATTAGGTGACCTTCTCTTATTAGGAAAAAAATTAATTTTAATTAAATAATTAATTAATCAACAAATTAATTAATTTCCACTTAATTAAATAATAAAATAATAAATAATATATTAGGCTTTTATATATTAGCCTTGCCACCAATGACATTATATAGGCATATATATTATTTTTCTTATTTTATTAAATCCTTTGGACTTTAATAAAAATCCACATGTGAACTAGACTCATTCTTACAAAAAGAAACAAGTCCACATGCCTTAATACAATTATAGATGACCCCTAAATTGGTCCAGTAGAATATATCAATTGATCCATGCAAGTTCGTGTAGATTGGGGATCTTGGCGGACTATCTAAATTTAAGCTTCAATAGACATAACCTAATCACAATCAACAAATGATTCATTTAGGTCCAATCTATTAAGTTTAGTTCATTCCACTAAAGAACTAAAATTAAACTCTTAAATAAAGATAAAATAAGTTAATGTTTCTCATTCATACCCTAGACAATCTTAATGGAGAAAGTGTATCCTTGTGAAGAATACCAGTAATCGCCAAGAGCTCATAGACCGCCTATAGCTCTCCAAGTTAACATATTTACTCATATGACCACATTTTGAACCTAGATATTTTAATTTGTCCAGAAGCCATGTTTCAATAGACACTATTGAAAACTTAACGTTAAGATTTGATATTTAATACCTCAAAACATCTATATAATGATATTCTACTCTCATTTAAAAAATGGGGTCACAATGTCCATATCTATAAATGAAGTCCTCTATCGATTAACAAATGAATACCACCAAACTATCGAGGATAGACTATGCTATATAATCGTACTCATTGATAGCTCAAATGATAACACTTGCAACCATAAGTCCATCATTTATCTCAGGATTGAGATAGACTCTCCGATTGTTTTCAAATGAAAACTTTTATCCATTGACGGTTCTAGATAAAGTATTTCATTGTGACCCGATTCAATTCACCCGTTGCATTAGATTCTTTTGCCCAAACACACCACACTTTGATGATTTTAGACTCATCATAACACATTTGATCCCACTCAAATGCAAGCAAAAGAATCTACAACTTTGACAAGATAAAGAGGCCTAACCTTTTTCTTAAGTTGTGAATATTATTCAAGACTAACTAAAGAATTGTGTCTACCTCATACATATCTAGATGTATGAACAATTCTTCTTTTCTCATAGTCTTTTAACCTTATGATTATTTACTTTCGACAATTATAATAATTAAACTATAAATGCTATAAGATTTGCTAAACTAGAAATCACTTTATTAATAAGAAAAGATTGTCAAATACATTATTATACTGTTGCTATCGAGCATAATCCCAACAATTTCCCACTTGCTCTATAGCAAATGTGTCATATCTCTTATCCCCATGTTCTCTAGATGCCCATCAAAACTCTTTTACGGAAGAGCCTTTGTAAAGGGATTCTTTAGATTATCTGCTGACATGACCTTGGTAATCGTCATGTCACCCTTATAAACAATTTCCCTCAGAAGGTGATACTTTCTTTCAATGTGTTTTCCTCTCTTATGACTTCTTGGTTCTCTCGAATTAGCCACTGCTCCACTATTGTCACAATAGATAGTGATCTACTTATTCGTATCATGAACCACTTCCAAGTCAATCAAGAATTGGCGAAGCCAAACAGCCTCTTTAGCAGCCTCGCATGCTGCAACATACTTGGCTTCCCTGGTGGAATCAGCAATACAAGATTGCTTGATATTCCTCCATATGATTGCCCCTCCTCCAATAGTAAACACAGAACCTGATGTTGATCTCCTGGAGGTTGAATCTAACTAAAAATTAGAATTCCATATACCCAATGGTAATTAAATCCCATCCGAGTATACAAGCATATAATCTCTCGTTCTCTTGAGATACTTGAAAATATGCTTGACAGTCGTCTAGTGATCAGGACCAGGTTTCGATTGAAACCTGCTAACTATGCCAACAGAAAAATAAATATCTGGTCTAATACAGGCATTGCATACATGAGACTTCCAACTGCCGATGCATATGAAACCCTACTCATGAATTGCTCTTCATGCTCAATCTTAGGAACTTGTTCCTTAGAAAGTTTTATTCCATGTCTGAAAAGTAACAAACCTTTCTTAGAATATTGCATGGAAAACATAGATAAGATTTTATTAATGTATGAAGCTTAGGATAATGCAATCGTTCTATTCTTTCTATCCCTTATGACTTGGATACCAAGAATGTAACTTGTTTCTCCTAAGTCTTTCATATCAAATAGTTTTGCTAACCATTCTTTCATTGATGTCAATACACCTACATCGTTTCCGATGAGTAGTGAATCATCAACATAAAGAACTAGGAAACCAACATGTCGTATTTACTTGAATAAATCCAAAACTTTTCACGGCTTGATCGAACCTTAGGTTCTAGGATCTGGATGCTTGCTTCAATCCATATATAGATCTTTGCAACTTGCATATCCTTTCTTCTTGGCCTTTTTCAATGAATCCTTCTGGTTGCATCATGTAGATGCTTTCGTCAAGACTTCCATTAAGTACTGTTGTCTTGATGTCCATTTTCCAAATCTCTAGGTCTAGAGTTGCCGCAATGGATAAGAGTATCCTAATGGATTTAAGTATGGCCACAAGAGAGAAGGTTTCTTCATAATCGATACCTTCCTTATGTGTATAACCTTTAGCTACCAATCTAGCTTTAAAGGTTTCCACCTTTCTATCCATTCCTCTTTTCCTCTTGTATACCCACTTGCACCCGATGGGTTTTATCCCTTTAGGGAAGTCTACAAGATACCAGACTTTGTTTTTAAACATAGATTCAATTTCAGATTGCATTGCCTTTTGCCAATGGCGACAATCAACATCTTCCATTGCTTCCGTATACATATAGGGATCATCGTCGTCCAGAAGATTCTCTATAGATTCTCCTAGACCGATGTATCTCTCGGGTTGTCTACTAACCCTCCCACTATGACGAGGAATGGTAGATTGTTGATCTTATGTTGGTACGGAACTTACAATTGGGCTTGGTAATGAAACCTCTTATGGAATTGTATCTCACGAAAGCTCATTCAGGACAATTCTACTTTTAGGCACAAAATTATTCATATAGTCCTCTTCTAGAAATTTAGCATTTGTCGAAACAAATACTTTAAGATCTGAAGGACTATAGAAATAATATCATTTTGTTCATTTTGGATACCCTATAAATATGCATGTTTCTGAACGGGAATCCATCTTTTCTATCTTTCCTTTTAACATATGCGTAGGACATCCAAATATCCTTAAGTGTTGTAAACTAGGCTTTCGCCCGGCCCATAACTCATGCGGTGTTTTAGGAATCGACTTAGATGGTACATCGTTTAGAATATACATGACAGTTTGTGAAGCATATCCCCAAAAAGAATTATGTAGTGTTGAATAATGCAACATTGACCTGACCTAACCATGTCCAAAAGAGTTCTATTTTTCCTTTCTGCCACCCCATTTTGTTGTGCAGAAAACTGAGAAATTATCCCATTATCAATAAGATATTGTTGAAACTCACCAGATAGATATTCTCCACCACGATCAGACCTCAAGATTTTTATGTGTTTCTCAAGTTGATTTTCCACTTCAACTTTAAATGTTTTGAACATGTCAAAAGCATCTGACTTATGTCTCATGAGATACACATAGCCAAATCTTGAGTAATCATCTGTAAAAGTGATGAAGTAGTCATATCCACCTCTAGCTTGAATGCTCATAGGACCATACACATCAGTGTTTATCAATCATAAACATTCGATGGCTCTTATGCCTTTGGTTGTGAACGACCTTTTGGTTATTTTACCTTCCAAACAAGATTCACAAGTTGGTAGATCATCAACCTTTAAGTCACTTAGAGGTCTATCACTAACCAATCTTTTAATCGTATTAAGGTTAATATGACCAAGGCGCAAATGCCATAGGTAGGTTTCATCTTTTGTTAATTTTACTCTTTTATGATTGGGTTGCGTTGATTCTGTGTCTAACAAGTGAGAGATATTTCTATGCAAATAGAATAAACCATTTTCCAATGTACCTTTGCAAACAAATTGGTTATTCTTACTAATAATAAAACCTTTTTTAAAAGTAACCGAATATCCAAATTTATTTAGACAAGAGACCGAAATTAAATTCCTCTTGAATTGTGGTACATAATAAACGTTTATTAAAACTAAATACCTATAAGAATCTAAATTGATTCTAATATATCCCACTACACTAGTAGACACCAATGCTCCATTGCCTAAATGCAAGTTGAATTCATTCTTATTCAGTCTATTCCTTTGACATTTTTCACCACAAAGGAAACACTTCCCTTTGATCTTGGTTACTTTCTTGGTCTTCTTCTAAGAATGCTCAAGTTGTTTTTTCTTCTATTGTCTCTTGATCTTCTTACGGGTTTTTAACAGTAGCAACTTACCAAGCATATGAATCTCTTGACTCTTGCCTTTCTCAAGGATTATCTTGGTGCATTGAACATCTTGCATCAGGCATTGCATGGTGTATTCCTTATTATTCAAGGTGTAGTCCAACTTAAATTGATCAAAGGAATCCGACAGTGAGTTGACAATCATGTCAATTTTAGTCTCACCATCTATCTAAGCACCATTGAGTTCAGCAATGTTGAGATGCGCTATGACTTTCATCATGTGTTTTTTCACACCCTGTCCAGGTTTCATCCTAAGATTCATAAAAGTAGTCAATGCCTCTCTCTTAGTCGTTCTAGACATCATAGCAAACATCTCCTCTAGAGACATCATTATATCGGCAACATTCTTCATTCCTTCAAGTTACTGTTGCAACACGTCGGAGAAGGTGGCAATAATGTAACGTACATTTAGCCATCTCATCTGAAGACTCCCACTGCTGATACTCATCTCTTTGTTCCTAAGTAAATTTATTAGTACAATTAGGTGGTTTAGGAGTATACAAAATGAACTTATGCTTTTCAGCTTGCAATAACAACCCAATATTCATTTTTCATGTGACATAATTATCATCAGTTAAAGTATTATCTTTTAGGATGTTGATTAGGGATGGGGTCATGATTTCTTTTTAATAAAAAAAATTATATAAGTAAACAATCATGATAAAGCACTTTTGAATATTTATCTTGAATTAAATAAAATAATTCAATCGTAAAAATTCAACGGTGATCCAACACCCATAAATGTCACGCCTCATTTGGGAGTTCACAGCATTTACTAGTTGGACTAGGTCTCACCTAATTGTTAACATAACAACCAACATTTTTAATTTTAGCCTTGTAATTTTATTAACAAGAACTCTTGGGAGGGTATTCATAAAATTACATTGAGTGTGTTACCAAGTTATCGACCTTTAATATAATCCCTCACGATTATCCCTCCTTTGGGAGTAGATATCGTTTAGGCTAATTGTCTAGTCTATCCTTGTAAGGAAGTATCTTGCTAAATTCTATTCATGAATAGCTCTTTGGAGGTTATTACATGAAACATAAAGCTCAACTAAACTTGGAGGCTGTAGGTTTTCATGCGTGTGATCGAATTCTAAAGAATGATTTACCAAGTTATCTAGATGCCAATTAGATACCTAAATCATTCAATGCATGTTCATACCAAATAGATATATGAGTGGCACTCCTATTCTATATGACATGTTATCAACCAATGACAAACATTGCAATATTTATAAAAATATAAATAGCTATAATTTTTGTCCATCCTAGAAAAGCAAGTAAATTATATATGTCTTGGAATACAAAAAACTCCTTTCTTGGCTAATAAGTCTTCATGCGACCTTCATCGTTTGGACTCTCTCGGCTGCCTCCCATGGGCATGCGCACCCTTGGCTCCCTCCCATGGGCGTGTGCAGCCCATGGCTTCCATAGGGCTGCCATGCGCAGCCCATGCCACAACAATCGTAGCCGCGTGCTCTTCGCACGCACGTTTGTTGCTATGGCACGCACGTTTTTGCTATGGCTCGCACGGTCCCAAACTTGTTCCGGTTGCTTCCAATTCTTCAAACCTTTGAGTCTTCGATAATTGAATGTATTACAGAAGAATTTTAAATAAAAAATACTGTAGTTTTTTTTATTACAATATAGTGCAGTTTTTTTTAATTACAATATAGTGCAGTTTTTTTTAATTACAACAACAACAAAAAAAAAAATTAACGACTACCAAAAAGGAAATTATGGCGATGATAAACCACCCTTCCTGTTACAATCCCAAAACAAAAATACATTGAAATTCTATAACCAAAATTGAGCAATAACAATCCACATATAAAACATATATATATATATCCATACATTCCAACGTAAATATATATATATATATATATATATATATATATATATATATATATATATGAATACCTAGAGTGTCATCTCTTTCTAAAATATGCATATATATAATAAAAAAAAAGATTCACAAACACATTCATCAATTAATCAAGGGTACAACCAGACTCTGATGCCAATTTTTAGGGACATTCGCGCAACGGAAGCATAAAAAATTCAAAATTAGGGTTTGGTATAAATAATTTTTTTTCCTTTTTAATAACAAGAACCTTAACCCTAGATTAATTGATGTATATAAAAATTATCGTACCTTTTTTTTGTGACGATTGAACTAGCATTGAATTGAATCCACAAGATCTTCCATTCCAATCACGAACGTGAATCACCTAGGAGTGTGGGCTCCCTTTCTTTAAATTGTATACCTGATGATGGAAACAAATAAAATCTTCTTCTTTGTTAGTCACAATAATCCTCCAAGAAAAAAACCAAGAATGTCCGGTCCCTTTTGAATTATCAATCAATTTGATTGAAACTCGTGTGAACCTTGATTCAATGTTGTACACAAAACCCTTTTGATGCAAAGGATACTAGTGTTCTATCGAAAAAAAAAAAACATTCCCTCTATTCTCTATGCTTGGCTTAATTCTTCACACAATGAGTTGGACGGTTTTTTTTTATAACAATAAAAAAACAAATAAAAAACAACTTCTCACACCAAAAACTAAGGCTTGGTCGAAATTTACAACCTATATTTATAGGTTCACAAATCCTCTTCTAAACAGGATTTACTTGGTAGGCAAGAATCCTATTCTTAGGTGGATTTACTTAGTGACCAATAATCCTTTTACAAAAATAATTCTTTCATACACCAAGACTCATAATCCAACTCATTAGTATATTTGTGACCATATTAAAAACTTCCTAATTTGACTAGATAAATAATAACTTTTATTTATCTACTGATCAAATATAGTCTTTAATATTAATTATACTACCAACAACAATATAATTGTAGGAGACCTTCTCCTATTAGGAAAACGATTTTGAATTTTAATTAAATAATTAATTAATCAACAAATTAATTAATTTCCATTTAATTAAATAATAAAATAATAAAATAATATATTAGGCTTTTATATATTAGCCTTGCCGCCCATGACATTATATAGGCATATATATATTAAATCCATTGGACCTTAATAAAAGTCCACATGTGAACTAGACCCATTCTTACAAAAAGAAACAAGTCCACATGAATTAATACAATTCTAGATGAACCATTAAATTGGTCCGGTAGAATATATCAAGTGATTCATCCAAGTTCGTGTGGATTGGGGATCCTGGCGGGCTATCTAAATTTAAGCTTCAATAGACATAACATAATCACATTCAACAAATGATGACTTAGGTCCAATCTATTAATTTTAGTTCATTCCACTAAAGAACTAAAATTGAACTCTTAAATAAAGATAGAATAAGTTAATATTTCTCATTCATACCCTAGACAATCTTAATGGAGAAATTGTATCCTCGTGAAGAATACCAGTAATTGTCAGGAGCTCATACACCGCCTATAGTTCTCCAAGTTACCATATTTACTTATATGACCACAGTTTGAATTTGAATATTTTGACTTGTCCAGAAGCCATGTTTCAATAGACACTATTGAAAACCTAACGTTAATATTTAATATCCAATACTTCAAAGCATCTATATGATGATATTCTAGTCTCATTTAATAAATGGAGCCACGATGTTCATATCTATAAATGAAGTCCTCTATCGATTAACAAATGAATACCACCAAACTATCGATGATAGACTATACTATATAATCGTACTCATTAATAGCTCAAATGATAACACTTGCAATCATATGTCCATCATTTATCTCATTGAGATAGACTCTCCAATTGTCTTCAAATGAAAACTTTTATCCATTGACGGATCTAGATAAAGTATTTCATTGTGATCTGATTCAATGCACCCAGTGCACTAGATTCTTTTGCCCAAAGACACCACACTTTGATGATTTTAGACTCATCATAACACATTTGATCCCACTCAAATGCTAGCAAAAGAATCTACAACTTTGACAAGATAAAGGCGCCCAACCTTTTTCTTAAGTTGTGAATATTATTCAAGACTAACTAAAGAATTGTGTCTACCTCATAAATATCTAGATGTATGAACAATTCTTCTTTTCTCGTAGTCTCTTGACCTTATGATTATTTACTTTTGACAATTATAATAATTAAACTATAAATACTATGAGATTTGTTAAACTAGAAATCACTTTATTAATATGAAAAGATTTTCAATTACATTATTATACTCTTGCTATCGAGCATAATCCCAACACATCGGTCCAGGAGAACCAGTAGAGAATCTCCCGGATGACGATGATCCCTGTACATATAAGAAAGTAATGGAAGATGTTGATTGTCACCATTGGCAAAAGGCAATGTAATCCGAAATTGAATCTATGATCAAAAACAAAGTCTGGTCTCTTATGGACTTGCCTAAAGGGATAAAACCCATTGGGTGCAAAGGGTATACAAGAGGAAGAGATGAATGGATGGAAAGATGGAAACCTTTAAAGCTAGATTGGTAGCTAAAGGTTACACACTGAAGGAAGGTATCGATTATGAGGAAACCTTCTCTCATATGGCCACTCTTAAATCCATTAGAATACTCTTATCCATTGCGGCATCTCTAGACCTAGAGATTTGGTAAATGAACGTCAAGATAGCTTTCCTTAATGGAAGTCTTGATGAAAGCATTTATAGGATGCAACTAGAAGGATTCATTGAAATGGGCCAAGAGGAAAAGGCATGCAAGTTAAAAAGATCCATATATGGATTGAAGCAAGCATCCATATCCTGGAACATAAGGTTCGACCAAGCTGTGAAAAGTTGTAGATTTATTCAAAACCTTGATGAACCCTGTGTATACAAAAGGATTAAAGGCGACAAGTTGGTTTTCCTAGTTCTTTACATTGATGATAAACTACTCATCAGAACCAATGTAGGTGTATTGCATCAGTAAAATAATGGTTAGCAAAATAATTTGATATGAATGACTTAGGAGAAGCAAGTTATATTCTTGGTATCCAAGTCATAAGGGATAGAAAGAATAGAACGATTGCCTTATCCCAAGCTTCAAACATTGATAGAATCTTGTCTAGATTTTCCATGCAAGATTCCAAGAAAGGTATGTTACCTTTCAGACATGGAATCAAATTTTATAAGGAACAAGTTCCTAAGATTGAGTACGAGGAGCAATTCGTGAGTAGGGTTCCATATGCTTCGACAGTTGAGAGTCTCATGTATGCAATGCTCTACACTAGACAAGATATTTATTTTGTTGTTGGCATGGTTAGTAGGTTTCAATCGAAACCTGGTCCTGATCAATGGACGACAGTCAAGCATATTTTCAAGTATCTCAAGAAAATGAGAGATTATATGTTTGTATACTCTGGAGGGAATTTAATTCCCGTTAGGTATACAGATGTTGATTTCCAATCGGATTCTAACTCCAGAAGATCAAAATCAGGATCTGTGTTTACACTTGGAGAGGGTCAGTCATATAGAAGAGTATCAAGCAAGAAATCTGAGTCTGTTGCCACATGTGAAGCTGCTAAAAAAGTTGTATGGCTCCGCCAATTCTTGATTGACTTGGAAGTGGTTTCTGTTGCGAATAAGCAGATCACTATCAACTGTGACAATAGTGGAGTAGTGTCTAATTTGAGAGAACCAAGAAGGCATAAGAAAGTGAATCACATTGAAAGAAAGTATCACATTTTAAGGGAAATTATGCATAGGGGAGACGTGACGATAACCAAGATCGCGTCAGTAGAAAATCTAGCGGATCTCTTAACAAAGGCTCTTCCATAAAAGAGTTTTGATGGGCACCTGGAGAATATAGGGATAAGGGATATAACACATTTGCTATAGAGCCAGTGGGAGATTGTTGGGATTATACTCAATAGCAAGAGTGTAATAATGTATTTGACAATCTTTTTGTATTAATAAAGTGATTTCTAGTTTAACAAATCTTATAGTATTTATAGTTTAATTATTATAATTGTCAAAAGTAAATAATCATAAGGTCAAAAGACTATGAGAAAAGTAGAATTGTTCGTACGTCTGGATATGTATGAGGTTGACATATTTCTTTAGTTAATCTTAAATAATATTCACAACTTAAAATAAAGGTTGAACGCCTTTATCTTGTCAAAGTTGTAGATTCTTTTGCTAGAATTTTAGTGGGATCAAATGTGTTATGATGAGTCTAAACTCATCAAAGTGTGGTGTCTTTTGGCAAAACAATCTTGTGCACTGGGTGCATTGAATAGGATCACAGTGAAATACTTTATCTAGAACATCAATGTATAAAAGTTTTCACTTGAAGACATTCGGAGAGTCTATCTCAATCCTAAGATAAATGATGGACTATGGTTGCAAGTGTTATCATTTGAGCTATCAATGAGTACGATTATATAGCATAGTCTATCCTCGATAGTTTGGTGGTATTCATTTGTTAATCGATAGAGGACTTCATTTATAGATATGGACATCGTGACCCCATTTATTAAATGAGAGTAGAATATCATTATATGGATGTTTTGAGGTATTAAATATTAAATCTTAACGTTAAGTTTTCAATAATGACTATTGAAATATGGCTTCTGGACAAATCAAAATATCCAAGTTCAAAATGTGGTCATATGAGTAAATATGGTAACTTTGAGAGCTATAGGAGGTCTATGAGCTCTTGATTATTGATATTCTTCACGAGGATACACTTTCTCCATTAAGATTGTCTAGGGAATGAATGAGCAATATTAACTTATTCTATCTTTATTTTGGAGTTCAATTTTAGTTCCTTAGTGGAATGAACTAAAATTAATAGATCGGACTCAAGTGAATCATTTATTGATTGTGATTAGGTTATGTCTATTAGAGCTTAAATTTAGATAGCCCGCCAAGATCCCTAATTCACACGAACTTGCATGGATCATTTGATATATTTTATCAGACCAATATATGGGTCCATCTAGAATTGTATTAAGGCATGCAGGCTTGTTTCTTTTAGTAAGAATGGGTCTAGTTCATAAGTGGGCCTTTTATTAAAGTCCAATGGATTTAATAAAATAGAAAAAACAGTATTTGACCCGTATTTATATAGATTGGGCGGCAAGGGACTATATAATAGCCTTATATATTATTTTTTATTTTAATAATTAATTAAAATATAAATTTATTTATTATTTATTTAATTAAAAGTCAAAATCTTTTTTCTAGTAGGAGATGGTTTCCTAAGAGTCATATTATTTTAGGTAATACGATAAGCATCAAATACTATATTTGATAAGTAGATAAATAATAGGAATTTATTTATCTAGTCAAATTAGGAAGTATTTGATTTCTATTAAAACTCTAGCTAACAATTGGGCAATTAGAAAGTTTTAATATAGTCACAATTTAATTATATTCAATAATTGGTTATTGAATAAATACACTTTTTGTTTTGGATTAGGAGTCTTGTTGTGGAAAAGAATTTTTTTTTTGAAAAATGATTCTTTGTCACCAAGTAAATCCATCTAAAGATAGGATTTTTACCCACCGAGTAAATTCTCCTTAGTATAGGATTAGAGAAACCTATATATACATCTAGGTGAATTCGGCAAAGGTACATAATTTACTAGAGAAATCCGACCAAGGCTAGATTTTATACAAGAAGAAAATTCGGCCAAGGCTATGGTTTATAAAATAGTGAAATTCGGCCAAGGTTAGATTTTATTCAAGAAGAAAATTCGGCCTAGGCTAGGGTTTATACAAGAGTAAAATTCGACAAAGAGAAATTTTGACAGAAAAAAAATTAGTTTTTGCTCCAGATAAAATTCATCCAACTCTAAAGATTGATGTGTGAAAATTCAGCAAAGATGAAAAGGAAAAAAGAACGTTTAGTTTATGATAGTGCACTAGTAGCCTTTACATCAAAAGGTTTTGTGTACAACATCGAATCAAGGTTCACGCAAGTTTCAATCAAATTGATTAATAATTCACAAATGACCTAACGTTCCTTGATTTTCTTCTTGGAGGATTATTGTGACTAACAAAAGAAAGATATTTTGTTTATTTCCATCCTCAGGTATACATTTTAAAGTAAGAGAGCCCACACTCCTAGGTGATTCACGTTCGTGATTTGATTGGAGGATCTTGCGGATTCAATTCAACACTAGTTCAATCGTCACAGAATAAAAGCTACGATATTTGTAATATATGTCAATTAATCTAGAGTTAAGATTCTTTCTTTTAAAGGGAAAATTTTAAAATAAACCAAACTCTAATATTACGCTTCCGCCGCATTTTTTAATCGATTTTTCCCTATTTTAGCGATTACTGGTATTCTTCATAAGGATACACTATATCCATTAAGATTGTCTAGTGTATGAATGAGCAATATTAACTTATTCTATTTTTATTTAAGAGTTCAATTTTAGTTCTTTGGTGGAATAAACTAAAATTAATAGATCGGACCTAAGTGAATCATTTGTTGATTGAGATTGGGTTGTGTTTATTGGAGCTTAAATTTAGATAGCCCGCCAAGATCCCCAATTCACACGAACTTGCATGGATCACTTGATATATTCTACCGGACTAGTTTATGGGTCCATTTAGAATTGTATTAAGGCGTGTGAACTTGTTTCTTTTAGTAAGAATGGGTATAGTTCACATGTGGACCTTTTATTAAAGTCTAATGGATTTAATAAAATAGAAAAAAAAATTGGCTCGTATTTATATAGCTTGGGCGGCAAGGGACTATATAATATCCTTAAAAAAAAAATTATTCTATTAATTAATGTAAATTCCTCATTTGTTGATTGGCTTATTTCGTGAACAAATCACATTTTTGGGGTATTATGTAAGGGTAGCTTAGGCTCTCAAGACCTCAAGAGGAGAAGCACCGAAGGTAAAATTCTTGTGATTACTTACTTTGAAGAGATAGTTGCACACACTCACAAATTCATGCATAACTTTAATTCTTATATGTTGAGTGTTTACTTGTGTGCATTTTGGTTTAAATGACTCTTGTTGATTTATTTGCATCTTGGAATTAAATGTTTTATGTCATGTTTGGCATTAAAATAGGATGCATTTTTTCATCACTCTTGAACTTATTGATTGTGTGTGTTTGAGTGTTGAAAATAGGCATTGCACTGGTGGTGCGTTACTCGACCAGCGCACCTCACCAGCGTAACATTCCAGTGGATTGTCGCATGTGTTGCGCCACTAAGTTGCGCTGCTACACCCGCTCAAAGATGCAAAAATGGGCAGTGCGCTGGTGGTACGCTACTCTACTAGCGCAGCCTCACCAGCGTAACATTCCAGTGGATCATCGCATGTGTAGCGCCACTGAGCTGCACCAATCGACCAGCGCGTGTTATAAAATTAGGTTATGCGCTGGTGGTACGCTACTCGACCAGCGCACGTCACCAGCGCACACAGAGAAAGCTGGAACGTTTTTTCCAAAATGACCTCACTTTGTTTGGATCTCATATATATATATATATATATATATATATATATATATACAACTCTTTGGTTTAAGGTCGTGTAAGAGTTCAGAACATCACATATTTTCCTTATAACACGTTTCAAAGGAAAAACTCTTCCAAGAACTCATCTTTAAACACTCAAAGCATTCCATGTGCATAAAAACTTCATCTTGCATCATCTAAGGTCATTTAGAGTGCATCAATGGATAGGTTTGCTTCATCACATCTTGTTTGGTAAGTTCTTCACTATCATTTTACAAATTAAGTGTTTTACTTGCTAAGCCATCTCTTTAATTATTTGTATGCTCTTAGAATATATTCTAGATACAAATTAGAGATTGTTGTGATGACATGATTGAGTGTTGTATTGTGATAGCATCATAGGATTGTTTGATCTATGGTTAGCTAAGCTTTTTGAACATGTCATTTAGCTCATGATATCTAGGATTGCATTAATTGTCATCTCATTTTCCTAGATAAGCATATAGGGTTTCCTAGCCTTGTTTGTTTCTTGAATATCATCATATATTCACATAGGATATTTTATCTCTTTATTGAGAAGTAAGACTTGTGTTGCTTCCGGGAGTAGGTAGCTTAAATCGTAAGCAAGATGGACTAGGTTCACTGATACCGGGATTAGGTAGTGGTGGTGAATTTAAATCGGGATTAGGTTGTAATTCTCTTGCCATTAGTGGATTCGAGGTTCTAGTGTGGCGCACTCATCAGCCCGTGGTTTTTCCCATTTGGAGGGTTTCCATTTATATCTCAAGTGCCTTTAATATTTCCGTAAATCTTTACACTTGTGATATTATTGTGACTAGTTAGGGGTATTTTCGTCTGATTGACCATTAACAAAAATTGGGTAAATTAAAATCTATTCACCCCCCCCCCCCCCCTCTAGATTAATCTTAAACACACCATAATATTTGTTTCAATTGGTATCAAAGCAAGTTCCTAGACATATATAGATTATCCTTGCTCATTTTGGTGTGTGTTGCATTTTTTATATGTATTGATCATTCATACACTTGCATTCATATCATTCATTCATTAAACAAAATGAGTGGAAACGGTGGCAATGAGGGAGCTTCTAGCACTAGACCTCAACTTCTCACCGGATTGAATTATGCCTCTTGGAAAGGCAAGATGGAGTTGTATATTTGCCAAATTCATGACAGGGCATGGATGGCGATTGAAGATGGCTACACTCCACCCATGATGACTCCTACAGATGGAGGAGATGATATACTCAAGCCAAAGGCACAGTGGAACGCACAAGAGTTTGAGGTATCGAAGTGGAATAGGAAGGCAGTGCATGCCATCCTATGTGCAATGTATGAGAACCAGTACAAGTTGGTTCAAAATACTAGGATAGCTAAGGAGGCATGGGATATCCTAAAAGTTACACATGAGGGAACCGATGTGGTTAAGGAATCGTAGCTTCAAGTTCTCCAAACACGATTTGAATTGATCAAGATGGATGAGAACGAGTGTTTCAATGACTTTGAAGTGAGATTGATGGACATTGTGAACCAAAGTCATCAACTTGGTGATCCTTATTCGGATAGGAAGATCAAGTGGAAGATTATGAGATCTCTACCCGATAGATTTGAGTCTAAGGTGACGGCTTTAGAAAAGAATAGTGGTTACAAGGATATGAAGCCGAGTGAAGTGATTGGGAGGCTTCTAGCTTATAAATCTAGGAAATATCCTAACCCTACACCACCGAAAAAGCAAAAGGATATTGCTTCGAAAGCCTCCAAAGTTGAGAAGGAGGAGAGTGATGACTCGGATGAAGAAATGGCCTTGCTAATGAGGAAGTTCAAGAAATTCTACAAGTCCGAGAGGAAAGGTTTTGGATCCAAGGGTCAAGACTTGAAGAAAAAGGCTTCCTTCAAAAAGTTTGAGCCTAGGCAAGAAAAGACCGAGAAGAAAGAAGTCCAATGCTATGAATGTGGTGGGATAGGTCACTTTACCCCGGAATATGCAAATCACAAGGCCAAGAAGAAGGGAAAAGTGATGGCTACCACATGGAGTGAAAGTGATAACTCCAATGAAAGAGATGAGTCTTCAGATGATGAAGAACTCATGGCTAACTTCATAGCATTTACATCCTCTTTTAGGAGCAAAGATGCTAGTGAAGAAGAGAATGAAAGTCAAGAGGAAAACTACTCAAGTGATGATGGATCTTCATCACAATCCACAAATGAAAGTGTGGATAGGATGGATCTCAAGGACTACATGGCTAAGTTTGAGAGTTTAAGGTTAAAGAACAAGAATGAAATCAAGAGATTAAAAGAAAAAAACCTAGACCTCTCAACTCAAGTTGACCAACTAAATGAAGAGTTGGTGAGATCTAAGAGAAGTGAAGAAGGGTTGAAGAAATAGCTTGAAGATGCTAGAGAGTTATTGGCCAATATGAACTCTAGCACCAAAAAACTTGACCACATGCTAGATGTTGGAAAGAGGCCAAGTGACAAGAAGGGGCTTAGGTTTGAAGATGACAAGGTGTCCTCCACTCTAAGCAAGACCATTTTTATAAGAAGCATGAACTTCAATGGGTCCTCTTCTCATTAATCACCTAGGAAGAAATTTGACCTAGCAAAGTGTTCAAGTAGTGCTCAAGTGAAGGTGGCACCAAGAATCCTACCTCAAGCCCATCCTACAAGGGCTCCTCAAGTTAACTTCCCTCAACCGAAAGCTCATAAAGGGAAGATACCTATCATGCAAGCTCAACCAAGGAAGCAATCAAGTCTTGCTCAACAACAAAGAAGGAAAGCTCATCAACAACAATCAAGACAACCATATAGACATGGGAAGGCTCCAATGCATCCTCAAGGTTATGGTATGATTCCTAACTTCATTCCTACGTGTCACTTTTGTGGTATTGATGGTCCCATTAGACCAAATTGCTTTAGATATATTAACTTGTGTAGAATTGAAAGCATGATAGAGAATAAAAAGACTAAAGCCATAATGCATGTCACTAGGAAAAATGGAAAAACTTTGCATGATCCTAGGACACTTAGAGCCCATTTACCATTGACCACTAGGAAGAAAAATATTGTACCTAGGTGGATTAGAAAGGATGAACACTTTTGCCATATTGCACAAATTGCCTTGAATGCTCATTCTTGTGATTTTTGGTATTTGGATAGTGGGTGCTCTAGGCACATGACTGGAAATAAGAGTTTCTTTGAGACTCTTGTGATGGAGGAGTGAGGAAATGTCACCTTTGGTGATGGATCCAAAAAGAAGGTTAAAGGAAAGAGAACCATTTCCATTCCTAGATTACCCTCCTTGTCCAATGCTTTGTATGTTGATGGTTTAAAAGCCAATTTGATAAGCATTTCACATCTTAGTGATGAAGGACTTTCCGTCTTGTTTAGGAAAGATGATTGTTATATCCTATTGCCAAATGGACAAACCTTGTTAAAAGGCATGAGATCTAGTGACAATTGTTATTGTCTTGAGGCTAGAGGTGTCTCTTACAATGTGTCCAAGGATGAACAAATTGAGTTGTGGCATGAAAGACTTGGTCACATGAACTATAGGGATTTACATACCTTAGATAAGTTCAATGTTGTGCGAGGCCTTCCCAAGCTTGGGAAAAAGGTTAATGTTGTTTGTGGACCTTGCCAACAAAGGAAGCAAACCAAAAGTATGCACAAAAAGGGCAAGTATTTATCCACCAAGGAACCTCTAGAGCTTCTCCACATGGATCTTATGGGTTCCATGCAAACCGAGAATTTTGGTGGAAAGAGATACATTTTTGTGTGTGTAGATGACTTCTCTAGGTACACATGGACTTATTTTCTTAGAGAAAAATCTGAAACCTTTGACAAGTTTAAAATACTTTGTTCCAAAATTCAAAATGAAATGAACTCCAAATTAAAAGCATTAAAAGGATTAGGAGTGACCATGGGAAGGAATTTAAGAATGCTCATTTTGAAAACTATTGCAATAGTCTAGGCATCTCTCATAAGTTTTCGGCTCCTAGGACACCTCAACAAAATGGAGTTGTTGAGAGGAAAAATAGGGTTCTTCAAGAAATGGCCCGTGTGATGTTGCTTAGCAACAATGTCCCTAGGAATCTTTGGGCTGAAGCCATCAATACGGCATGCTACATAGGAAATAGAGTCTTTCTAAGGCCCCACAAAAGGCAAACCTCCTATGAGTTATGGAAAGGTAGAAAGCCAAATGTTAGCTATTTCCACATCTTTGGAAGCAAATGCTACATTTTGAATGACCGTGATCAACTTGGCAAATTTGATGCTAAGAGTGATGAGGGTATCTTCATTGGCTATGTCTTGAATAGTAGAGCCTATAGAGTTTTCAATATAAGAACTAGGACCGTAATGGAATCATCTAATGTTGTCATTGATGATACTAGGCTCAAATCTAATGATCATAAGGAGGAGGTAGATCTAGTTGATGACTCCCCTTTGGAGAAGGTTGTTGATGTTTCTAATGTTGTAAAGACTAACCTTGATGATGACATAACATAACCTATTGATAGGATTCCTCTCTTGACCTCAAAAGAACCTGCTCCATGGGTTAGGAAACTCCATGACAAAGATGACATCATTGGAGAGGTTAGTGAGGGTGTTAGGACTAGGCATCAAATGGCTAATCTAATTAGCTACACTTGTTACACCTCTCAATTAGAACCCAAGAAGGTTGATGAAGCCTTAAAGGATGAATTTTGAGTTCTTGCTATGCAAGAAATGCTTAACCAATTTGAAAGGAATGAGGTTTGAACTCTAGTTCCTAGGCCTAAGAACACCAATGTGATAGGCACCAAGTGGATATATAGGAACAAATCTGATGAGGATGGCAACATTGTGCGAAACAATGCTAGGCTTGTAGCACAATGATACTCTCAAATTGAGGGTATTGATTTTTAGGAGACATTTGCTCCCGTTGCTAGGATTGAGTCCATTAGGCTTCTCTTATCCATTTCTTGTTTGCACCAGTTCAAATTATATCAAATGGATGTTAAGAGTGCCTTCCTCAATGGTTTCTTGCAAGAGGAAGTGTTTGTTGAGCAACCCAAAGGGTTTGTAGATCCTCACCACCCTAATCATGTCTATCATCTCAAGAAAGCTTTCTATGGGTTGAAACAAGCACCAAGGGCTTTGTATGAGCGTCTCACCCAATATCTTATAGACAATGGGTACACTAGGGGTAGTGTTGACAAGACTCTATTCATCAAGAAAGACAAAGATGATCTCTTTATAGCTCAAATCTATGTTGATGATATAGTTTTTGTCTCCACCAATGACACCAAAGTCCAACAATTTGTTGATGTTATGTCTCATGAGTTTGAGATGAGTCTTGTTGGTGAGCTAAGTTACTTTCTAGGTTTATAAATTAAACAAATGGATAACGGGATTTTCATATCCCAAGCTAAGTATGCCAAAAACGTAGTGAAGAAATTTTACCTTGAAAGTGCCAAACATTGTGATACACCCATGAGTACCACTTTGAAGCTAAGCAAGGATGTTAGTGGTAAAAGTGTGGACCAAACTTTATATCGTGGCATGATTGGTAGCTTGCTCTATTTGACCGCAAGTAGGTCCGATATCTCTTTTAGTGTGGGTGTATGTGCTAGGTACCAATCGGATCCTAAGGAGTCCCATCTCTCTTCCGTTAAGAGAATCATTCGATATGTGAATGGGACATCTAATTATGGAATTTGGTACTCTTTTGACACTAATGCTAATCTTGTAGGCTTTAGTGATGCAGATTGGGCAGGAAATTGTGATGATAGGAAAAGTACATCGGGCGGTTTCTTTTTCCTTGGGAACAACCTTGTCTCTTGGTTTTGGAAGAAGAAAAATTCGATTTCCTTGTCCACGGCTGAGGCCGAATACATTGATGCTGGGAGTGGATGCACACAACTCCTTTGGATGAAGCAAATGCTAGTCGACTATGGATTCAATCAAGGTACTCTTACTCTTTTTTGTGATAACATAAGTGCAATTAATATTTCCAAGAATCCGGTTCAGTATTCTAGAACTAAGCATATTGACATCCGTCATCATTTCATTTGTATTCCATAATTTTTTATATAATTGTATACCTTTCAATAAACAAATTATATTTAAAAAATAAATAATAAATCAAAGTACTTACCACGGACAATAATACCTATGGTAATTACATCATCTACCACCCATTGCTCATGAAAGTTATGTCATCTACCATGGATAATGGCCGTGGTATTTACATTATCTACCACCCATTACCCTTTACAATTACATCATTTACCATGGACGATGTCCGTTGTTGATAAGCTTTTTTCTTGTAATGTTACAACACAAAGTTGAATGCTTTTAATGATATAATATTTAACATAAACTAATTGTTACAATTTTTATTTAACATGCTATGGTTTCACATTTTGAAACGTGAAACTAGGTGAGAATTTGTTTAAGAAAATTTTTAAAGTCACAAAAAACAAAATTAAAAGATGAAATAATCCAAAATCCTTATTGATCAACTGTTTTTCGAACTAAACTAATGAAAAACGAAAAAGATTTTCACACTTTCAACCCTTTGAGCCAATCAAAGTGTTTTCTTCCAAAAACTTCTTTCCACCAACCTCTATTGCATATCTTCACTCTAATCCTTACCCAAATGTGTTTCTTTAGTTTCGACCCGTCTTCTTCTAACTGTTTCATTATTGATTTTTGTTCGACTTTCTGTTTGTTTTGTTATCTAATCGAAGAGAATGAGGAGAAAGAAAGAAAATAGAAGAGGAAGAAAGAGAAGATAATATATAGTTGTCAGTAACATAATTTGTGGTTATAGATTAAGAAGAAATTTTAAAATATAATTATTAACCATCAAAATTTTGTATTAAAAACAAATTGAATATAAATTTTGCTTTTATAAAATTGTTATATATAACATACAAAAGGTCAAATCTCAAAAAGTTTTGGTGTGTATCCAAGATTAAAAATGTTACACGATATAATTGTGGTGCACGAATGAAGCAGGAATGTGCATGAATGAACCACGTGTAGTATAGCTACTCAATTGAAAATTGGTTTCCATGTTTGTCATTTCAACGTTTTCAAAACCTTTATGCGACAAGTTTTTATCAATAACAATCGCCGGTCGATATTATATCCACGTTTTCCTAAATATCCTTTCATTTTTATTGTGAGATCAAGAGTCAAAATAATCTCACCGTGAATTTTTACATGCATACGTGGACAGACTTTTCCTCGTGGTCCTGTCAGTATCATATTTCAAATCCATCTCCATCCACAAAATCGGGATCAAAGAGATTCATGGGTAGTGATTGTTTGAAAATTACAAAAACTACCAGTAGCTAACACGTGCAGACTGCATAGAAAATTTTATCTTTTGGATTTGGTAGCCTGTCAAATACGTGCGTTGGATATGTTACATCAAGAAGTGGACAGATTTTACAAAACCGATAACAATGCCCCGTCATGTAGTCGTTTTTTAACCCGTTTTAGTTTTTATTTTTTAAAAACGATTTTGAAAACGAATTCGTTAACCGTTTTTTATTTTGTTTTAAAAAAAAACAAAAAAAAACAAAAACAAAAACAAAAACAAAACCCGTGTTAAAAATAAAAGATTTGAAAAACACAAAATACTCGTTTTTCGTTTTTCGTTTTTGTTTTTCATTTTGTTTTTTCATTTTTTTTATATTAAAAAAAATCTTAAACTATTAATTATACTGTTATGTGTTTTATATAACTAGGACAAGACGGAACAAGATTTTTAAATTACCAAAATGGCCCTCTTATATATATATATTATAATCATATAATATATATTATAATATATATATTAAAATATTATAAATACTTTATATATTATTATTATTATTATTATATATATATAATATCAAATATTATATATTTAAAAGGTAACTGGGCCTAAACTAGACAAGATATCTTTTCTAGCTCAAGTGGTATCAGAGCCTTGGCGTCCGGTCGAAGTGCCGAGTTCGAGCCCTGGGAAGTGCAGAACATTTCCTGGCTCCTGTTAACTCACTCTGGGCGGACCCCAGGTGGGGAGTAGGAGATATGAAAGGATTAAAAGGTAACTGGGCCTAGACTAGACAAGATATCATATATTATGTATTATTATATATAAAAATGTAATATAAAAATATATATATTATTATAATTAATATAATATATATATATATATATTATAATTATTTATTTATAATTTAAGAGTTTTGTTTTGATTAATTCATTTTTTTGATATGTTTTTTTGAATTAATTTTTGATGTGTTACTTTTGTTTAATTTAAAAATTACAATACAAAAATTATATTGGTTAATTATTTAATCAATTTGTTTATAGTTGTAATAATATTAAACAAAATACTAAAATTGATATTTCAATTTTTGATAGTTTTCGGTTAACCTACCAGACGCGTTTTTTCCATTTTTATTTTCAAAATATAGCTTTCAGTATTTGCTACCAGACGCGTTTTTAGAAATCGAAAATGAAACCAAAAATACTGTTTTCATTTTCATTTTTATTTTTCGAAAAACAACAACTGAAAAACGCTTACAGGACGGGCCCTTAATTTCATTTCTTTTTTAAAAAAAAAAATTAACTATTCAATTAATTTACAGAAATTAATAAAAAAAATGAAGTTCATACGCATAAGGTTTTTCATTAATTTTTCCAACATTCAAACATCATAAGTCCTCTTTCTTATGTTAAACCCTTTCTTTTGTTTCAGCATTAAATGCTTTCAAATAAATTTGATGGTTGTTTTGATAATTATATGTTCAAATTGTAATATAAGATACACATCATCTTTTAGTAAAGCTAGTAGTGTATCCTTTTAACATATATAATGAGGGGTTCAAATCCAATATGTGGAAAGTTTATTTCCCGAATTGTGAGAAGTTTAAATGCTCACGTGCATAAATTTAATTAAATTTACAAAGTTTTTTGAAAAACTTAATTTCAGATTTTAAAAAAAAAAAGTACTATTCAATTAATTTACAGAAATTAATTAAAAAAATGAAGTTCTTACGCATAAAGTGTTTCATAATTTTTTTCAACATTCAAACATCATAAATCCTCTTTCTTATATTAAATTTTGTTTCCAGCATTAAATGTTTACAAATAAATTTGATGGTTGTTCTGATAATTATACATTCAAATTGCCATATAAGATGCACACCATCTATTATCAAAGTTGGTAGTGCATCTCCCTTTCACATATGTGGTGAGGGTTCAAATCCCACCATACACATTTTACAAACACACGTGGAAAGATTTTTTCCCGGGCTGCTGCACATGTAATCAAATTAGCTATTTTTGATTTATTTATTTTTGAAAAATCCACACGAAATAGCTAAGTTATTTATTTGATCGTGTTGTTGAATTTATCTAATCGGGTTGTTAATGAACCTACCCTTTAAGATTCACAATATAAATAAAATGAATTTGTTTTGGATTTAACTTTTCAGAACTCTTTGATCCATTTTGATACGACCCCTGTTGGGTTTGTGAAACTTAAAGAATCAACCAACAAAGAAGACGGCAGGGTGAACCGCGGTCCACTAATAACGGTGCCAACTGCGAAAGTTCACAGAGGTTTCTCACGAAGAAGACTACGGCCAAAATTGTTGTGCATACATCGCAGCACAAGGAGCAGTAAACATCATAGGTGTCACACGGGGTAGACCATTGCAAAAGCAACTGCGGTATTGAGCAGTGCTTCATAGGAGTTTACCGCGATCCAGGGCGCAGACTACAGACTGTGGCCTAGACTGTAGTGACACGTAAAGTTGTGCATGAGAAGGTTTTCTTGGACGAAAAGAAAAGTGTTCCTTTTGGGATTTAACTACCCTAATTCTCTGATATAAATAGTAATGTTATCTTATGTTACTGGGTGTGTGAAAAACATAGAAAATAGCAGAGATGCTGAGAAAAACTTGTAGAGAGACCGAGAGATTGTAATCAAACTTTGATAATGGATTAGAGTGTAGGTGCGCTCTAAGGATGTAGGTTATTGCTAAATCACTTAAAATTTCTCGTGTCGTTTCATTTTCTTCATATTGCTTTCTTATTATCTATATGTGGGATTTAGTGTGCTTGAGAATTTACTTCAACAACTGGTACAGAACGGTGCCAGGTTTTTTGAATTTTTTACAACAACTGGTATCAGAACCAACGTTCGATGAATGTAGGGTTTTACAAAAATCTAGGGTTTCTTAAGGCAAATCAATTTCGTCAGGGAGAAGGGATCGGAAAAGAAGTCGAACAAGGTGGAGAAATTTGATGGTGCTAATTACAATTTCAGGAAGATGCATATGGAGGATTTTCTATACAAGAAGGACTTGTACCTGTCGCTAGTAGAGAAGCTGAAGGATGTGTCCGACGCAGAGTGGTTGGTCCAATGGATACCAAAGGGTATGAACGTCGGTAGAGTGGATGATCTCGGACCACAAAGCACTGTGGACGATTTGACTTAGCTTGTTAAAATCAGTCGCCTTCAACATCTAGGGTCATAGGGAAAAATCTCATGATGGTTGTATCGAGTTTATATGAGCAACCTTCTATGAAAAGGAAGGTCCATCTCATTTAGAAGCTGGTAAATCTGAAGATGTCCATCTGATCTTATGAAGGCCTTATTGAATTTGAAGGATCACTTGAACTCGTACGACGAGGTAACAGATGTGTTAAACTCGGTCTCCATCGTATTCGATGATTAGATGCTAGGCAGCATAATTCTCACTCAGATGCCGGAGTGTTGGATGGCAACATGACAATCAATTGCCAATTTGTTCGGAAAAGAGAAATTGAACTTCCAATAGAATAAGAACATGATCATAACCGAGAAGATCAAGATGCGTGAAGTAGGATCAAGGGTATCATCTTCAGCACTGAATATGAAAGTAGAGAAAATAAATAGAAATCGGAATTAAAATCAATAGGGAAGATCAAAGTCAATGGGAAAATTCAAGTCCAGAAATTGTCAAGAAAACAATTTGGGTAATCAGCAGCGAAGCATAAAAGATATCGAGTGCTGAACTTATGGCAATATATGACATTACTCGAGTGAGTGCAAGTTTGCCAAGAAAGACGATGTCAAGGACAGTGTGAACAATATATCAGAGGAGTTAGACAATTGCCTTAATTGATCTTTAGAAAGCAAGACAGAATCCTTGGTTCTGGACTTAGGGGCACCATTTCATACCACCTCACATAGAGAGTTATTCAATAACTACCTCTCTAGAAATTTAGAAAAGGTGTATCTTGGTGACGATCAAGCATACGACATTATAGAGAAGGGAGATGTGAGGATTCAGCTGAATGGGTTAGTGTGGAAGCTCGATAACGTGAGGCACGTACCAGACTTAAGGAAGAACTTGATCTCTAAAAGACAACTAGTAACATATGGTTATAAGACAACTTTCATAGGGATAAGTGGAAGATCTCAAAGAGAGCCACGACAGTAGCCCTGGAAACTAAGAACAGGTCGATTTACATGACTATCAATGGGAATGGTTCAATCGTAGTAGCAAAAGGTAAATAAGATCCTAATATGTGGAACCAGAGGTTAAGGCACATGAGTAGTCATGAGCTAAGTGTCTTCGTTCGAGAGATAAGCTTCCAAGGTTGAAATCCATTGAAGTAGATTTTGCGAGAGCTGTAGCTGCATTCCTAGGAAGCAGAAGAGAGTGAGTTTCAAGAAAACCAAAAGAGCACCGGCAGAGGTGAAGCCAGAACTAGTGCAAACCGATGTTTGGGGTCTAACTTCAGTATCATCAACCAGGGGTAAACAATGTTTCATTAGGTTTGTTGATGACCATTCTCGAAATGTGTGAGCTTACTTCTTGAGACAAAAGTAATAGGTGTTTGAAGCCTTTAAGAGGCGGAAGGTCATGGTTGAAAAATAGTATAGGAACCCCGTTCACCGATTACACAGCGGAACTAGGTTTTAAAATTTTTAATATAGGTTATAATCTGTATCTGGGACCAGTGAACTTGGGATTGTAATTATTTTTCGAAACTAATACATACAATATGTAAACACAGGAAATTGAAATCAATATAATCAGAAGAAAAAAAATCATACTAACATTTAGAGGCTTCTTCTCTTTATAATATGCTCCTGTATGAACCATTTGAACTTACTCTCTATCTCCCGAGACTGATAACTGCATGTGGACGTGTCACGATCTTAAGATCTTGAATGAAGAATGTAGAGAAAAGACTTGAAGAAACTCTTTCTTCGATTTCAGTGCACACACTTGCACACTTTTCTCTCATTGTCAACACACGCACTCACTTCCATCGTATGCAATTTTAATTATTTGCATTGATTCACACACTATGACGTTGTGCATGTATTGGATGCAATATACATCACTATCATATATCAGAGAACTAATTCTCCTTTTTTTCTTTTCAACACTGATAAGTCATAAGTGCTTTGCTTTTCTTAGTTGATTAACCCACCACAATTTGCATTGGATGCAAATGGAATAGTTTATCATGCGTGTCATCAGTTTGTTATCTTTTTTATATATATTTGACAAAACTCATCCATTTAAATCTTTTAAAATATCTCATATCTCTAAAGATATTAATCAATTTGTTTTAAATACAAACTCTTTAAATTTAAAAAATTAAATATCTAATTTAATAAAAATAAAATAATCAAATTATTTTATATTTAAAAATTAAATATCAATCAACACCCTCCAACTAATGATTAATTACATAATTAAATAATCTAATTATTTAATTAACATAATCATTATCATTCATTAATTAAATAATATCATTATTTAATTAATTTCTGAATAAATACGTGTCACTTTCGTAACACAACTAATTGGATAATCCAATTAATTAACCGTGACCCTTGTTACCTAAATCGATCGGGCTAGTAAGGGGACCTAATGGACTCACAGTATTTTGAGCTCCAATAATTCTCGGAATCATTAATTAAACTCTTTAATTAATATTTCTTGATTATTAACTCCGGTGTTATTCCACTAAAAACCTGAAGATGTACTCTCTCAACTGAATACGCTTTTACACAGACCGATACAACTCGGTGTCCATCGATATAGCTATTACATATGGTGTGAACCTCCATAGTAGTTCATAATTAGATATGGGTCATAAGGTCCATTATACTCCTCTAATTACATACATCCTTTAAATACCGTTGATTCTCTAATGGACAATAAATCATATTTCCTCATGAAACTAGAAGAGCGCTCATATTGTCCAAGTCTCGAATAAACCCTTAAGGGAACTACCATCTACTTCTCACAAGAAGGAGTGGATTCCACTATTGTGTACAAATCTTCCCAGCCACAAGCCAAATCGCAATCCCGACATACGGAGTATATTGATCAGGAAATACATCTAACCCCATCCATGGTATATCAAAGACCACGATTTAACATGAAGGAGTCGATAAGACACTCAGGATTAAGATCACCCATATATAGCAATCATTAGTTGATATATATGAATCTCATCGGTAAACGGATCTTGGTGAGAGATTCATATAGATCATGGCCCAGTCCTATATGATCACATCATACAAGGTGTTTTCATTCTCATATTTCATATGAATGATTCAGGATAGAATCACCGTACATTACGAAATGGACCGCAGCTATAGATTAACAATAAATAAAGTACCCAGCTTTATTTGCTATCTATGGACTATTTAGATTGCACGTCTCTTATTGTATCCATCTATATATGACACTTATATACACAGTTCGAGATTACATTCGGCAATCTTGGATGTTAAATATATGCACGAGTTATAAAATAAACAACACAACAAGAATGAATTGAACTTTTCATTTTATTTATTTCATAAATCCATTTACAAATTATATCTTTAGGGCATAAACCCGAACAAATAGGTGGTTGAAGATCAGAAATCTGCATTTACACAATGTTGAAGAATATGAAGACAACAAGTTCAAGAAATTTTTCTACCACAGTGGGATCAAGCTTATAAGGGCGGTGATAGGGACACCGTAGCAGAATGGTATAGAAAAACAAATGAATAGGATATTGACTTAGAGAACCAGAAGCATGCGGTTACATCAGGGTTGTCGAAACAGTTCTAGACAGAGGTAGTCAATACAATAGCGTACTTGATAAACAAAGGGTCATCCAAACCTTTAGACCTCTCAATACCAAAGGAGATCTGGACTGAGAAAAAGGAAAAAATTTCTCACTTGAAAGTTTATGGTTGTGTTTCTTATGTACATGTAGGTAATTGACAAGCGTTTGTCGTATATGCAATATCAAAATAAAATTTATAAAACAACTACTACACTCTTAAATGTATTAAACAAGTATTGTGACAAGTTAGGGTATTGTCCATAGAGATCGAGATATAGTTTTGATAAAATCTTTACTCTAGTAATAAATGCAGTAAAAGTAAATTGAAGTTTGAAATTGTAATTAACAACTAATATGCAAATTAATATTAATCTAGCATGCAATTTGAACTAAAAGAATGTGATATGGAGTGATAAAATATGATAAAGTAATGAGAGGTGATGTAATTGCAACATAAATGATCGGGAATCCGTTTAACCTTTACAATTCATTTGATTAATGAGGGTCTATCTATCTTTAGAAGAGATTGGAGTCAACAACGCTCACTCGCGACTACTGGGTCAGATTTGGAGAGTTGGAGACTCTTATCACATCAACTCTCTACTACTGAACTACTTGGTTGGCTTATGAGAGAGTCTCTCTTGAAGCTTAGATAGATTCTAATTGTTGAGGACGACTTGGAAGGGTATATTCACAACCCACTTCTTTCCATTGAAGCCTAAATGTATAGAAAATGCGTATTCACTACACATTCACTGCACATTCATTTAATCATTCTATTCAATTTAGTTAGTTTTAATACTTTAAAAGTGAGATTCATTCGATGATTCTATTCAATTTAGCTAGTTTAATACTTTAAAAGTGAGTATCTTAATTGGCCGGAGAGAGAGAGCATATCTATCCGATCCAAGAAGAAGATGTATGATGAAATTGTCCTTTCTTCTAATATTTTATCAATTATTATTTATATAATTATAATAAAAATAATTCAAAATCAATTAATATTAAAAAAATTCAAGAAAATCAAAAATAAAATCAGTCTCCTCAGTATTTTGGATTGATGAAATATGATCGATTCAATTTAACCAAGAAAAAAAAATTGAAAATCAATATCATCACCATTTTGATCTTCTCCATCTCTGCCACAAGCACTATCTTTTTCTTTTCAATCATCATCATCATCACTATCTTCTTCTTCTCCATCTCTAACATTATTATCGTCCACATTTAAATAATAAATCAATATTTAAAAGCCTAGGACCAGATAAGTTCATCATCTCACAAGCAAGATGGATCGACAGAAACGAGTTGCACGAAGTGCTTTGTAAAAGCAAAGCAAAAAATCCGGAAAAAAAATACAACAAACAAAAACCACTAAAATCGCACACAAAATGCTTCAAAGTCACTCATATCTCTCAAATCCCAACACTTCCTCTCCAACACCAAATCACTCTCACTCAAACGGCCCAGCTCCTATGGAGGAGATCAAGAGCAAAGGACGAGATTGTTGGCGGTGAATGGGGGAGGGAGGTAGATGGCTGGGTGAGGCGGCGGAGAGACGACTGCGTGATAAGACGGCGAAAGAAGTGGTGGAGGTCGTTCGTCTAGAGGAAACATGGGGGGATATTGGAGACCAGATCTCTAATACAGATCTAGTTCAATGAGATTGAATAATATGGTGAGATCGCACCTGGTGCGAATGTGCGATCTCCAATGTGGCTTCTCTTTTTTATTTTTATTTTTTTCATTTTTATATTTCAGAGATTTTAAAATTTATTGTTAAATTTTTACTTTTTATGGAAAAATACATTTGTACCCTTCCCACCGTTTAGTTTTAATTAAATTCAACCAAAAGTACAATATACCCCGTGATACCGCTAAATGTTTAGCGGTATATCATTGCAATTAATCCTTACTAAAACGATACACGATGTGATTAAAGGTCCGTCCTGTAAACGTTTTACAGTTGCAGTTTTTTAAAAATAAAAATAAAAATAAAAACAGTGTTTTTGGTTTCAGTTTCGAATTTCGAAAACGCGTCTGGTAGTATATACTGAAAGTTGTATTTTGAAAATGAAAACGAAAAAAAAACGCGTCTGGTAGGTTAGCTGAAAACTATCAAAAATTGATTACATAATTAACTAATATAATTTTTATATTGTAATTTTCAAATTAAACAAAAGTAACACGTCAAAAATCTATTCAAAAAAATATATCAAAAAATTAATTAATCAAAACTAAACTCTTAAATTATAAATAAATAATTACAATATAAATATATAGTATATAAATTTTATATTATAATAATATATTATATTTTTATATATAATATTTGATATTATATATATTATTTTATAATATATAATATTATAGTATATATATATATAATAATTATAATATATATACATTATTGCATGAATGCTTTTAGTTCTAGTTGGAGATAAATTATTCTGGAATATATATATATAGGGGCACTTTGGTCATTTAAAAATATTGTATCGTCTTATCATAGCCATATGAAACGCATATATATAGGGGCACTTTGATCATTAAAAAATCTTGTCCGTCTAATCATAGCCATATGAAACGTATAATAGAACTAAATGAAACAAAACGAAAAACAAAATAATTTTTTTATATATAAAAAGGTGAAAAACAAAATGAAAAACGAAAACGAAAAACGAAAAAACAAGTATTTTGTGTTTTTTAAATCTTTTACTTTTAACATAGATTTTGTTTTTCATTTTTTTTTACAAATAAAATAAAAAATAAAAAACGATTAACGAACGTGTTTTCGAAATCGTTTTTAAAAAATAAAAACGAAAACGAATTGAAAAACAGCCGCAGGACGAGACCTAAGATATTTGGTACTCGATCTACAAACTACATACGTAATCGAAGGAATGGGATTGTTTTGACTTTTGAAATTACTTTCAATTTTGTTTTGCCACAAAAACTACAAACAGATGCATCATACTTGGGAAGAATGAATGCAAAAGAAAACAGTGTCCCTACTCAACAGGCAACCTTCGTCATTTCATTTCTATAAATATAAGTGACATGTTCTTCCGTTTCTCAACCAACACTAGTAAGTTTCCTCGCAAATATAATTAAGGTACTCTGCTATATAGTAATTTCTCTTAATATCATGCAACTCTTGTACAAATTAAAGTTTTTTTCTTTAACTTTTGTACTTGTATCTCAATTCTCAATGATATCATTATAAAATCTACTTTGATATGTCGTATGCATGCAGGTGTTTAATTAATAGAGAAAGCTGTATTGTAAGGAGAGGATGGATATGGAGTTGACACCAATGTTTTCGAAAGCGATGTTCGAGGGAGAAGGTGGATCATACTACAGTTGGTCAAGTAAAGAATTTGCAGTGCTTGGTGAGGCCATGGTTGGCGCTGGTTTACTTGTTTTGAAGCCTGGCGGATTTGCTCTTCCCCACTATGCTGATTCCTCCAAACTTGGATATGTTCTTCAAGGTAACTAATTACTAAACTCCTCAAGCGTAATTAATTTTTAGAGCCAACCTCCCTGAGGTTTTCTGTTTGACAATCGGAAATAATTAACATTACCTGCCATTAATGGACAGTATTTTCTTAATTGAAATTACAGGTGAAGATGGAGTTGCAGGATTAATATTATGGGATAAGAAAACAAATAGAAAAGAGGAGAAAGTAGTAGGACTTGGGAGTGGGGATGTGATAGGGGTGCCTTTTGGTTCAGTGTCATGGTGGTACAACCATGGAAATTCAGATTGTGTTATAGCATTTCTTGGTGAGACATCCAAGGCCTACGTTCCGGGTGAATTCACCTACTTCTTGCTAACAGGACCTCTGGGTATTCTGGGTGGTTTCTCCACTGAATTCACCAGCAAAGCTTTACATATCAATCAAAGTGAAGCAAACACACTTGCAAAAAGTCAGACTGGTGTTTTGATTGTCAAGCTAGACCCAGAAGACAGAAACAAAATTCCCCAACCTCACCAAAACATTAATATTGTCAACAAATATGTCCAAAACATTCTTCATTATTCGCCTGACATACATGTCGATAGAGCTGGTGAAGCAACTTCATTTACAGAGAAAAACTTTCCAATTCTTGAAGAAATTGGGGTCAGTTGCAGCCTTGTGAAACTTGAGACTGATGCCATGCTTTCACCTTTGTACACATGTGTTTCGTCGGTTCAGATATTTTATGTTTTCAAAGGGACAGCGAAAATTGAAATTGTGGGGATGAATGGCAACCTTGTGTTGGACAACAAAGTTGTGGCTGGTCAAGTTGTTGTTGTGCCAAGATTTTTCACAATTGGTGTAGTTGCTCAGGATCAAGGAATGGAGTGTTTTTCCATCACAACCACTTCCCGGTAAGCAATGCCTCCTATCGATACTGAACCCACAAAAATATCCCTCTTATATTTCAGTCTTTCTAATCTCTTTCATTCTCAAGTCTCCAATTTCATGCCTATTTTGATAAAATACACTTTTTTTATTAAATTTTTATCGGTAAAACTTTTCAAAAGTATTAACATGTTACAAAAGTAACTGAATTAATTACCACTATTTTCTCTATAAATGTACCTATTAAGGAATAAAAAAAAATTAATTATTTAGAAAATATTTATTATGTGCTTTTTTAATAAAAAAAATTATAAAATTAAACGTATAAAAAGTTATAAGATTATTGTGTTTTTTTAACTAATCTAATTGTGTAATGTGTATTAATTGTTTACAGGCCTGCAGATGTTGTAAATTTTGGTGGTAAGGAATCGGTGTTGAATGCCTTAGCACCTACAGTTCTTCAATCTGCTCTCAATGTGCCTCCAGCCTTCGTTAAGTTTATCAAAGGAAAGCTGGCCAACACTGATATTCTCGTCCCTCCAATGAATTAATTAAACATTAATTATTGCTCAAAACTTTAAACTTTGTATTGGAATAATTAATGTAGTTGATATTTTCTGTTTGTGATTTTTATATTGAAATGAATGTACAATTTAAATAGTATTAATTTAATGAGCTTTGCTACCTTTAACCTTATTCTAATAGTAATATCTCATATTATATATGGATTTTAAACATTTGTTTTTCCAAAATTTCGACGTTATTAAACATTTCTACATTGATTTTGACAAAAAATAATAATAAATCAAAGCAATTAACTTTTTTTAAAAAATCGAAAACAAAAGGGAATATCAAATAAAAACAAATTTTAAAAAATGACTAATTACACAAATAGCCCCTCTTGTTAACTTTCTAACTTTTTTTTGGGGAGGGGAGGGGGGGCGCGGGTAAAAATCTAAAATAAAAGGGAATATCAAATAAAAACAAATAAAAAAATGACTAATTACACCCAAAAAAAAAATGATTGTTTTGCTTTGAAAAAAAAAAAAAAATCGTGTTTGCTTACTTTACGTATCGAGGGGGGGGGTCTCCCTAAAATGGTCCCCAAAAAATGGTCCCCAATTAAGAACTTTAAAAGGTCTTATGACTATAGTGGCCAAGGTCCCACCAAACGAATTTTTTTCTAGCAAAATATTGTATATTAAAAGAAGAGAAGAGAAGGGAAGGGATTTAAAAGAAAAAAGAAAATCCAGATCTTAAAAAGGTGTTATGGCTATAGTGGCAATGTGGTCCCCCTAAAGAAAAAAAAAATAAGAACTTTAATAGTGTTTTATACAATAGGGCAATATATTGTATATTAATAAGACAGTGGGCCGTATATGAAATGTCAGTTGTCTTTATAAATTTTATTTTTAAACAAATGTGATTGTATCCGGAACTTAAAAAGGTGGGGATTTAAAATTTTAAGATTGTCAGCTTTATAAAAGTGATTAAATTGGTTTTTATATATTTTTTTAAGTGTTAAATTAGTCTCTCTAGCTAAGTTTTATTGGACAATATTAATTTTGTAAGGGTAAAATTGTATTTTATTTCTAAACACTATTGTAATGACTCATGCATAATTTTTTTTAACACATGTATATTTTTATTTATTTTATTTTTGGGTTTTGATTTTTAAATAATTTTGAAACAATGCTTGTATAATATTAACAAAAAAAAAATTTGATTATATAAAGATGGTAAAAGACTAAACTGGAAATGAATGGTAACTTTGTTTATAAAATAAGAGTATAATTGACAGCCTTACTAAAATATTTTTAGATTTTTTTTGAAAATTTCAATTAAAAAAATATACAAATAGTGTTTCATTAATAATACTTTTGGATTTTGTTGTAATTATATTGGTGAATTTAAAACATAAAAAATAAAATAAATTTGTTATAATATGATAAATAAAGGGTATTTATGTACTTTAACTAAAAATTTTAAAGTCAACTGTTATATTTAATACAAGTAAATTGTTAGAATGACTAATTTTGTAACTTCTAAAAAGAGAGGGACTAATTTGACACTTAGAAAAAAATATGAGAATCAATTTGATCACTTTTATAAAAGTTACAATTATAAAAGTTACAAATAATTTGAAATTTTAAAAAAAGTCCAAGACCTAATTGGTAATTGTCCATAATTTAATTCGAAAATGATTACTCATCGGATAAATCTAAAGGCTACAATGATTCGTCCTAACTTTTATTAAAATAAAATAAAGTATCCTTAAAAATTTATTTTTTAAATGTAATATTTTTAAAATAGGAGTGTAAAACGAAAAAATTGAATTGTCATAAGAAACTCCCATTTATGATTTTGATTAATATATGGGGAAATTACGTACATCCTTAAGGTTTAAAGTTAAGACACCTACATAGAAAAGTTTGTTTATTCCACACTAACACCCCACCATTTAATGGAAGTTAACCATTATGCCATGTTGACCTTGTATTACATTTGAAAGGTCAAAATTACCCTTATATAAAAATAACAAATAAAAGTTAAAAACAAAACAAAAAATAATAAAACAAAAAATAAAATGAATCCAAATACAAAACAAGGAATAATAAGAATAGGATTTGGATCTTCTTCTGTTGATCTAAGCTTTTTTTTTGACTATTTTAAAAAATGTGATTGATTGTTTATAAAATAGCTATATAAATCAATCACATCTTAAACACCCATTTATTATAATGTTTATGTATTATGAGATTACGTGAATTCCAAAAAAAGATCGATACATCATCCATATTCAAATAACAAAAGTGAAGAACAAATTATATATTAAAAAAAACATTAAAAAAATGGAGGCCACACCTGGAGTCTGGAGATGGCTTCTTCTAATGGCAGCCGCATTAACAAAATGGAGCAAGGCCGTAAATGAGCAAAGAAAAGGGGTGCCTCTTCCACTCATATATATATATATATATATATATATATATATATATATATATATATATTTTGGAAAACTATATTCGTTTAGACCCGGTTCAGAACCAAATTTTTAAACATATCAAACTCAATGAAATCCAACTGAAACCACGTAAAATAGTCAAACACCTTGAACCATCCTCCCAAGCTCATCGCTTTAAATAACGCAATCCTAAGAGGTGCCTTCCCATGCATCACATTGGAGGAGCAATTACCCACGGTAATGTAACACAGAGGAGGTTTCCTCCTTGTACTGTTTTCAATTTTCAGTGGCCTACATTATCACAAACACATTAGATTACTAGAGTCCATTTTAAGATTGTTGTGTTGTGGAGAGAAGTGCTTTTAGAATTGCTGTGGGGGGAATTGCTGTGGGAAGAATAAGTTGAGTGTTTGGTAAACTGATTTTCAAAAGTGTTGTGAGAACTAAAAACAATTTTAATGTGTTTGGTAAATTGAAGTAAAAAATGTTGTGAATGTATAAAATTACTAAAATGACATGACATCTAAATGGTGTTAATGTGCTATACTTTATAGATATTTTTTGTTTATTTGTGTTTAATGCTAAGTTTTAAGTGTTATATAATTAGGGTATTTTATTGAATTAATTAGCCTCATTTATTTATTTATTTATTTATTTCCTTTTTATTCTACTTCATTCATTTATTTCTTTTTTATTCTGTTTTATTGAATTAATTAGCCAATTTTTTTATATAGTTATGACAATAATTTTTTTGTACAATAATGTAAACCCAATTTTTTTTTGTGTAAATTTTATTAAAGGCAAGGACAAAGTTAGAAAGTTAACAAAATTTCATTTAATATTACTGTAGAGCGTTTTCTAAAATCAGAAACCAAAATCCAAAAGCATGTATTTGTAGCTTCTCAAAAACTCAGTTGGGAGAAGCTAAAAGTGACCAGAAGCACTTCCCCGCGATTTTACCAAACACTCTGTCTTTGGTCCGGAATCACTTTTGGCCCCAAAAGCAGTTGGAGAAGCAATGCCAAACCGGGCCTAGATCTAGTGGTGGAGCTGTCATCCGCCATAGATTTGGAGGTGGTGGAAATAATTGTAGAATTTATCAAGTTTTTAGAGAATGACTATTATAGCCCTCGGCTCTTAAATGTTAACAGATGTTTGTTAAGGTGTCCAAATGTTTCCATCTAGTTGTCATGCATTCGAACCGGAACGGGGTGAATGTAATTTCCCTTAAATATAAAAAAAGGGCAATTACCAATTATGTTTTGGACTTTTTTAAAAAATTCTAAATTGTGTGTAACTTTTACAAAAGTGATCAAATTGGTATTTATATTTTTTTCAAGTGTCAAATTAGTCTCTCTTTTTTTAGAAGTGACCAAATTAGTTCTTCTAACAATTTAATGGTGTTAAATATAAAAGTTGATTTTAACAATTTTTGTTAAAGTACGTAAATACCCTTTATTTGTCATATTATAACATTTTTATTTTATTTTTTATGCTTTAAATTCACCGTTATAATTACAACAAAATCCAAAAATATTCTTAATGAAACACCATTTGTATCTTTTTTAATTAAAATTATCTAAAAAAATATAAAAATATTTTAGTAAGGTTGTCAGTTATACTCTTGTTTTATAAACAAAGTTACAATTCATTTACAATTTAGTCTTTTATCATATTTATATAATTTTTTTTTGTTAATATTATACAAGAATTGTTTTAAAATTATTTACAAATCAAAACCCAAAAATAAAATAAACAAAAATATACATGTGTTAAAAAAATTGTGCATGAGTCATTATTATATTTATATTGTTTAAGAATAAAGTACAATTTTACCCCTACATAGTTAATATTGACTGGCGGAACATAGTTAGAGGGACTAATTTGACACTTGAATAAAATATAAGGTCCAATTTAGTCACTTTTATAAAAGTCGCAAACAACTTGGAATTTTAAAAAAAGTCCAGGACGTAATAGGTAATTGCCCTTAAATTATTAAAAAAATAAATTATCTCTCTTAAATCCTTAGATTAAATATTACATATTAAGCATTCTCTCCCAATATATATCTCTAATTTTCTATCTCCATTCTTTCTCAATCAAGACTAACAGTTAAGAATATATATATATTGTCGTATGTAAATTTTATCAGATATACACGTCATTGACAATGAGGATAAAATTATCAGGTGGACATCCAAATAAGCATTCAGAAAGTATTATACAAGACATCACTAAAGAAGAGAAGTCCGAATAAACAAGTATTGAACAAGACCTGCTCGGGGTCAACTGGCACCATATACCACTCGGGGCTAGTTAAACATACTCGGGTCTAGTTGGTGACATTTTCTACTCGGATCAGATGATGTCACTCGGGACCAGCTGGTATTGATTTCCTACTCGGGACAAACATGAAGAAAAATAAAAAACCCAGCGCGTGGCTCACACGAATCAAGTCATTAAAATTCACGAAGATATCCATATCAAAGAGGAATTCCAAGAAGAGCAGAATTATCAAAGCAGAGGGATCCTAATCAGGCAACAATTTTATTTCTTCAAAAAGACTACGTTCTTATAAGGAAATAAGTCCAAATTGGATTACATTACTAGATTCCCATTCGATCTCAATACAAGTCTCCGAAACAGGAAAGAAGACAAACTACTTCGAACAAGCAGTCAATCGTAATTAAATACAAAGATCTTTTATTACTTGTACAAAGAAGATTAGGGTTCTATAGACATAAATAGACCCATAATCTCACCACACAGATATGGACAACAATCATAGAAAAGTACAAAGAGAAAAAATGGAGATCGAGAATTGTAATTATATTATTTCATAGTGGATTTTGGCTTGGTTGATCATTCAACCACCCGTGGACGTTTCTCCGGTCATCGGAGTTTTACCACGTAAAAAACTTGCGTCCGATTACTTTCTCCTTCTTTTTTTCTTTGAAATCACAACTAAAATCCAATCCTTGTTGGCTTTTCTCATACGTCCAAAAATCAACGTCAACAATTGGCGCTAGAAGGAGGGGGGCTTGAACCTTCGATTTAATTAAAGATAATGACAGGAAGCAGAAGTAGAAGCAGTTCTGGGGATGTCTAAAAATCTCCAGATAACTTCCATGTTGGCAGCAGCTCTCGTTGCAACCACAGAGAACCAACCTACATTCCTGGCGGTAATCCAGCAAGTTCCTCCGACCAGCAGAGACCTGACACAACACTTCCGAGAGGCGTTACAACAATTGGTGACAGATGCATCAAAGGAAGGAGTTGATCTACTGGCTGCAGAAGAAGCACAAACTCCTAACCTCTCACCTGCAAGGCTTCGTTCGGTCATAGTAGGGCCAGAATTAAATACACCAGAAGCCGGAAGGAACTCTGCTCCAATCAATCAGACTGGACGTGGAACATCTAAAGAGGAATGACCACACCAGAAGCAGAAACAGGATCAGACAGCCCGTGCTAGACACTGTAAACATGACCGACACAGGGATTGGTCATCATCAGAAGATAGCGATCAGCACCATCGCAAGCGTTATCACAGAATCATACGTGAAACCTGACATCAAAATGAAGAGCCAGAAAGAGGAATGACAATCACCTAGCGGTTTAACCATCAGTGAAGTCCAGTGGGAGAAAGAGATGTCGTAATCTAGAGCCTAACTCGAGAAGTCGAGAACAATAGGCGTCAAATGGACGCATTGGTCAGACGTTATGGGTACAACGATTTATCTGACGAGGATTCTGACAGCCCGTTCACTAGGGACATCCTGTGGACTTCATTCCCAGTAAGATTCAGGATGCCACACGTGGAGCAGTTCAAGAAGGATACATACCCAAAGAACACGTCAGACGCTATAAAAGTGCTATGGCCCAGTATGCCCATAACGATCCCTTATTATACCTCAACTTTCCACAAACTCTAGGAGACACGGGCTCAAGATGGTTCGGGATATTTCTCCCAGCAAGCATCGGAAGTTTTAGTGAACTGAGTAGGAGTTTCTAAAGGTAATTTCTGAGCAATGGTCACAGGAAAAAATCAGTGGCTCACATTTCTCAAATAAAACAAGGGAAAGATGAGTCACTGAAGAAATACCTAGGGAGATTCGGCCAAGCAGTATCAGAAATCGGCAGTGCAAACGATAAAGCGATAATTGCTGCATTCATCAACAACCTACAGAATGGACGGTTATCTTTTGACCTGAGAAGAGCCCGTCTGACCAGATATGCAGATATGAAGGATATGGCGGGAGGATATGCACTAGCCAAAGAAGAAGAGTTAGCCACTGGAGGATGCTACATGCATGGAGGAAAACCCAAAAAGGACACTGAGTCCAAGGTACAGAACCAAAAGGGAAAACAGAAAGGAAACAATAAATAAAAGAGCAAGGACGGAGGAAATGGTCGTAATACCGAACAGACCACAGAGAAATCCCGAGGTAGATACACCAACTACACCCCTCTTCGAAAAAAGCAGGAGGAAATTCTGGCCATTCTGGAAACAAAGAATATGGTATAAGAGCCACGGCGACAGTCTCAGTTCGCCCGGCGAGATACAACCAAATACTGCAGATTCCACAAGAAAACCGGTCATGAGACCTCCAAGTGCTACCAGCTCAGAGATTACATAAAAACCTTCATTCGGGAAGGACATTTACAGGATGTAATCTTGAAAAGGGATGAGAAATCAGAAACAAAGAAAGAGATCAGGGCCGATCACAGCTCCGATCGAAATCAAAGGCCCAGTCTAGAGGCCAATGAAGTAATACATACAATCTTTAGAGGACCATCCACTGGGAGAAGTAACCGAGAGCGAACAAAGAGTCACTGTCATTCGAATTCTATCCAAGGGAAGAGTCGAATGAATCCAAAACTGAACCAGTCGAAGAAATTATCTTGAAAAAAGATGAACTAGATAAGAGGATCAAGATCGGGGCCAACCTGGAAGGAAAAGTCAAACAAAGCCTCATTGATCTGCTCAAAGAATACAGGGATGTGTTCACTTGGAGTCATGAAGACATGGTCAGGATAGATGCCCAAATAATATCTCACCATCTCACAGTAGACCCGAATGCAAAACCGGTGATACAAAAGAGAAGATCATTCAATCTCGAGAGAAGTCAGGCAATCAAACAAGAAGTAGAGAAGCTACTCGCTGTAAGGTCGATTAGAGAGGTCAACTACCCTCAATGGGTAGCTAATGTAGTCCTCGTCCAAAAGAAGAATGGACAATGGGGAATGTACGTAGATTTCACAGATTTGAACAAGGCATGCCCAAAAGACAGTTTTCCACTTCCGATGATAGATCAGTTGGTGGACGCTACATCAGGCCATGAGTTGCTCAGTTTCATGGACGTCTACTCGGGGATATAACCAAATCCGGATGAACAAGGCTGACAAAGAAAAAAACAGCATTCACAGCTGATCAGGGCTTGTACTGTTACACAGTGATGCCTTTCGGATTAAAAAATACAGGGGCAACCTACCAAAGGCTGGTCAACAGAATCTTTGCAGGGTAAATAGGAAGGAACATGGAAGTGTACATTGACGACATGCTGACCAAGAGAATCTCGGCAGACAAGCATACCTCAGACCTGCAAGAGACATTCGATGTTTTGAGATGATACCAAATGAAGCTAAATCCGAACAAGTGTTTATTGGGAGTTCGTTCGGGAAGATTCCTGGGATTTCAAGTTCACCAAAGGGGAATTGAAGTCAATCCTGAAAAGATCCAAGCCCTGCAGAAAATGACTTCACCCAGGACACTAAAAGAAGTACAACGCCTAACAAGATGCTTAGCTTTCTTAGCTAGATTCATCTCAAAGGCTACCGACAGATGCACACTCTTTTTCAAAGTAATTAAAAAAGGAAAAGGACTCAAATAGAATGATGAGTGTGAGCAGGCTTTTTTAAAAATCAAGGAATACTTAAGGCAGACTCTCATACTATCAAAACCACAGATGTGAGAGACACTCCAATTGTACTTATCAATTACAGAACTAGCAGCAAGCTCAGTTCTAGTTAGAACAAAAGATGGAGTACAGAAACCAGTGTAATATACCAGCAAGGCACTTATACCAGTCGAGACCAGGTATTCACAGGCAGAGAAAATAGCCCTAGCATTAGTTTCAGCAGCAAGGAAACTAAGGCCATATTTTCAGGCTCATACGATCCAAGTTCTCACCGACTGCCCATTAAAACAAATTCTATAGAAGCCAGAAATTTCAGGAAGACTGACCAAATGGGCTATCGAGCTAAGTGAATTCGATATCCACTACATCCTCAGGACATCCCTCAAAGGGCAAGTAGTGGCAGATTTTATAACAGAGTTCACATAGCCAAACTTGGAAGCAAAAAGGATGTTGGAAAAAAAATTCCCATGGAAATTGTACGTTGATGGCTCTTCAAACACTCATGGCAGCGGGGCAGGGATCGTAGTATGCACTCCAGAATGAGATGATGTCAAATGTGCCATGAGGTTTGATTTCAAGGCAACCAACAATCAAGCCGAGTACGAGGCGCTACTAGCTGGACTCAAAGTCTGCATAGCTCTCGAGGCAGATGAAGTTGAAATATTCAGCCATTCACATGTAGTTGTTAACCAAGTCCTGGACAAATACCAAGCCAAGGATGAAGGTATGATAGCCTACCGTGACATTGCAAAACAGCTCCTCCAAAAATTTAAAGAATATAAGATTGCCCAGATCCCTAGAAAGAAGAATGAAAAGGCAGACACATTGTCCAAACTAGAGTCAGCAACAACCACAATCAGGCCAAAGACTATTCCGGTTGCACATATCCTCAAACCAAGTACAGTTGAACCGAGAAACTTAGAAATTTTAGAAATTCGAACACCGTCAGACGGTTGGATGACTCAGCTGAAAAGGTTTCTGGAAGAATGTATGCTCCCGAAAGATCCCTTACAAGCAAAACGTATCAGGTATCGATCAACAAGGTACACATTGGTTGGAGGAGAACTATACAGAAGGGGGTATTCCCGAACACTTCAAAGATGTGTGTCAGAGGAGGATACATATCGGATATTACGGGAAATCCATGGAGGAGTTTCCGGAAACCACACTGGGGGTAAAAGTTTAGCACACAAGGTACTCAGGCAAGGCTATTATTGGCCTACTCTATTCTCAGATGCACAACAATGTTCGGAGAGTTGCAATACTTGCCAAATGATTGCTAATGATATCCGACAACCCCTTGAACAACTCAGAAACCTTACATCCCTATGGCCATTTGCCATGTGGGGTTTGGATTTAATCGGCCCAATGCCAGCTGGGACAGGGGGTGGAGCGAAGTATGCCATAGTAGACGTTGACTATTTCACGAAGTGGGTAGAATCTGAAGCATTGGTACATATCACAGAAGCAAACACCAAAATTTTCATGAAAAAGAATATACTTTATAGGTTTGGAGTCCCAAACACTATAATCACTGACAACGACACCCAGTTCGATAACCTGAAATTCAGACAGCTGTGTAAAAAGTACCGGATTGCCAATTACTATGTCACACCTGCCCACCCTCAAACAAATGGGCAGGTTGAAGCAGTGAACAAAATCATCAAGCACACAATTAAAGCTAGATGCCAAGAAAGGAAGCTGGGTTGAAAAACTTCCCGAGGTATTATGGGCATATTGAACAACAACAAGAACGTCAACCGGAGAGACTCCATTCACTTTAGCGTTTGGAACAAAGGCTGTTATCCCCATATAAATGTCATATGCATCACCCCGGGTCAGGTTATATGATGAAAAATAGAATGTTGATATGCTATTACAAAGTCTAGATGAGCTAGAAGAGAAAAGGGAGAAGTCCCGAATACGAAATACGGCATATCAGCAAAGAGTAGCTAACCACTACAACTCTCATGTTCGGGTCAGGAAATTTCAGCTAGGAGACCTGGTACTCAGGAAGGTGTCATTGAACATAAAAAATAAAACTGCAGGTTCCCTAGCTGACAAATGGGAAGGCTTGTACAAAGTCGAAGGAATAGCTGGCCATGGAGCATATTGGATTGCACGACCCAATGGAGGGGTTTTACCCCGACCATACAATGCAAAATATCTGAGGATTTTCTATCCTTAAATTATTTTTCTTGGTTCTTTTTTCTAGTCAGGACAATTTTAGTTAGGTTAGATATTAGTTGTGGAATTTAAAACTTTGTTGATTTTGCAGTTATGAATAAAAATCAAACTCGAAACTCGGGATTTTTGAAAGATAAAAGCATCAAACTCGGGATTTCCAAAAGAACATATGATAATAAGAACATATGGAAGACAAGCATGATAATAAGAACATGCAAATAGAATACTCAGGATTATTAATTCCCAAATGGACGGAGAAGATCGAAGGAGCATGCCAGCCGAGCAAGGTCAAACGACCTTAGCAAAAAGGCAAACCCGATGCACCAGCTCTGGACACTATCGGAAAAAATTCTGGTGAAATGCGTAGCTGTGTTAAGCGATTCAAAAAGCTTAACGATTCGGCAAACCCTTACTCATAAAAACTGGGGAGACGTCCTTGGTAATGCGTAAGGACTCGAACATATGATCATGGTGAGCCTTGATGTAATGTTCGGGTAGCAACCGTGTATGAAACACAAGTATAAACCTATTTGTCTGTTTTAAGATGACTCGGTTAATAATACTAGCCAGTTTAATAAGATACTTGGTATTAAAATTATTCGGGTGACAGCCGGTTTAATAAGATACTTGGTGAAGTTACCCGAACATCAGAGTTAGCCAGTTTAATAAGATACTTGGCATGAAGATTGCAACAGCCAGTTTAATAAGATACTTGGCGTTAAAAATTATTCAGGGAACGAAACCGGTTTAATAAGATACTCGGTTAAGTTACCTGAACATAAATAACTGGTTTAATAAGATACTCGGCAACAATAGAGTCAAGTTGAGGAAATTTTGTGAGCAATGAAATCAGAAGCTAAACTCGGGATTTTATTAATCTCTCCAAAGAATCGTTACAAAAAATTGTTTACAAAAAGAATTGTTATAAAATTACAAAGAATTACAAGGAATTGTTAATTTCTACAAAAAAACTTATGAAAATTGTACAAGTCAAGGTTGTGAGGATTTTGAACTCTTGCCAATGCTAGGGTCGGGCACCATCTCTTACTCGCGGAGCAGACTTTCATTGGAAGGCCAAGTAATCGTTTCGACCGAATCATCCATCCATTGGCTGTAATCTTCTACTGGGATCGGTCCAACATCAGGGACCACACCCTCCACGACCAACTCCTGACTTGCGTAAAAAGTCGAGAGAGAGTGCTCGGATGGAACCTCCAAATGCATAGGATGAGGCTCTTTGCCTTGGCTACGGCAGTAAGCTCTCCACTTCTTCATCTAAGTCCGAATAGATTCCAATGACCGATCCACATAATTCTTGATCGACAACTCCCAATTGGCTCGGGCTTTCTCAGTTGCCCGGTTCTTAACCTTAAAGAACTCGCCAGTTGAAACCAACTGATGGTTGTAAATCATATTATAAAAACAATACTCGCAAGTGCACGAATCGTGAAGATAAGTACAACGGCAAGTAAGGATCGTTCCCACGAGGACTAGAGATTTATCGATTAAAACTAATTCTAATTAAAGCTAAATTAAAGTAACCAAATATTGATGATGATTGATTTAAAACTAAAACTAAATTAAATTAAACTAAATAAAGCAATTAAAAATATTTGGTATTGCTCAAGGGTGAGAAAGCACTAGGTCATCAATGATCCCCAATTATGAACACTCAATGTATGGAATAATTTGTAAACAAAATTCAATCAATTCAAGGGTTCATTCTTTATCTTAAATATGACTATTACCGTATGATCGCGGGATGAGTCAAGTATTCCTAATCACTATTCACCCTTGGTCTATGGTGTGAACAATGGTCGGAAACCCGTTAAGCGTAAGAAATAAGAACCAAATTCTATACTTTGCTTGGTCTATGCTAAAGAAATAGATCGATCAAATGCCCACGCTGAAACTCCCGAAGGAGAAGGGCATCGTAGGTAGGGGATCTCTTAAAACGATCTACCCTTTGCACTTCGAGTTCCAGCCTGGTCTCCTTGGATAGGGACTCGACCGTCAGAGCCTGGCGTTCCAAGTCTTCGATTTTCTGCTCATACTCCAACTTAGACTGCTCCGCTTCCTGTTCAGCTTTAAGCTTGGATTCTTGGGCATAGGACAACAAATTTTGAAGAGAAATTGCCTTCTCCTCTGCCAAAGAAGCTTTCTCCTCGGCCTCAACCTGCTTAGCCAGACAGTGGTCAGTGAGCACTTGGGCAGAGCCCACCTCCTTTTCATAAGCCGCTTCAACCCGAGCAAGGCTATCCTCACTTTCCTTCAGCTGAGCCTCGAGACTCCTTATTCTATCAGCTTGATGTTGATGCGTCTGAACCAGCTCAGCGAACTCGGCCACCATCTACAAAGAAGTTTAATTAAAAATCTAGCAAGCAAAACGAGCAAAACAATTGAAGCTAAGGATAACTTACATAAGATGCGCCGTTAAAAACGTTCTGAAGATGGGCTGTCAGGGAGCCATCCCGAAAACAACTCTAGCAGTTTTCCATGATGAAAGCCTGACCGGATGATATCTCCCGCAGCATATCCTTAGGAGAAAGATATAAAGGAACCCCCGAAGGTTCAGCCCCTTGATCTTCAACTTCGGGGGGAGGGGAACCCCTATTCGGCTCAGAAGTCTCCGCATCTGCCGATGCTCTAACATCAACGCTCGGAGGAATCTCAGCCACAATATCTTTATCGCTGGAGTCAATGAATGAGACCACCCAATGGACCTTGAGAGGGCGAGTAGGAGAGCCGACTGCCTTCCGCTTCTCAACCCGAGATCTGTGGAAGCTGAGATCAGCTGCGAGATCTTCCTGAGCATCATCCCGTAAAGATTCAAAAAATTCGGGACCTGAAGGCACTTGTCTCGTGGAGGTATTACCTTCATCACCGGTGTAAGCAGGTCTTTCACCAAGACCCTCACTCTGCCTCTCCCTATCATCAGGTAGTTGAGTATCGGTAGGGCCACTCGGACCACTAGTCTCCCCGATGGCCGGCTGGACAACGTCCTTGGGGAAATATTCGGGGACTTGCTCCTTGGCTACATCGGTTTCCTCATCAGACTCAAGCAGGGCAATACCATTATTGCTCTGACGAGAAGCTTCTTTTCGGCTTGCCTGAAGAATCGACTTCACTTGGCGAGCTTGGAGGTCTCAGACGATGTCCGTGTCGTACACTTAAAAAAAAAAGATTGCGTCAGAATACTAAAAGCAAATAATAAACGATAAAAAAAGGGTTACAAAGATCACTTACATCACCTGCGGTAAGCCGAAATAGGGTCGAAGAAACAGAGCTCTATCATCTTCGTATAGTTGAAAATATAAGACTTGCTCCTCTTCTCCAACGTGCGAACTACTGCCCGAGCAAGTCTGGTCAGCTCAGCGTCGCTAAATCGAAGCTTCTTCTTGTTCCAAACCTAGGGAGAACAGAAGAAGCGGGAAACTTTTAACACCCTCCGAGTTTTCCCAACCGAGAGGGTGACTTCAAGACCCAGATTCCCTCCAGTGAAAAACCAACTGTTCTTCCATAACTTATTGGATGAAGGGAATCCTTATACAAACCCTCTTTTTTTAGGGTCATCAGAGGTGTCGACGTCCTGATTCACCTTTGTCCCCTCGGGGACCCAACAGTCGGGCGGATTAGACATGAGGAAATAGGTCCCCATCTTGCCAAACTGCCACAACATGAAAAAATGCCTGATCTCACTCGGGGATGGCGGCGACAAGTTCATCCAGCTGTACATGTGCCGCATGCACATCATGATCTTGTAACTGTTTGGGGCCAGTTGAGCCGGGGCGATCCCTGCTTCAGCTAAAAACCAGGCAATGAATGGTTAAAGAGGAAGTGTGACGCCGCAGCAGAGCATGGATCCATAGATGGCCACCATGCCCGGGGGAGGATTCAACGCAGCTCTATCACCAGTGGGAACCAGAATAACCGAGTCATCCAAATTGAATCGGGCACGATACTTCTCGATCTCATCTACCCTGACCACGTTCGGCTCGGTGTCAAACCCACTCGGGCGATCAGTAGAGAAAGTGAGACGAGATACTCTGAATGCCTCTTCAACATCGTTCTCGTTAACAGTCTGCTTTCTGATCCGAACGCCGTCCGAGCCATGCTTATGGACTTTACTTCTGCTTTGATGTTTTTCCGTCCTTCGCAGAGGTACCATGTGATTAGAAACATTAGATTCATAACTAGATGAAGAACTGGATACATAAAATTGAACGTCAGGGTGAAGCCTAGAAACGTCAACTTCTAAAAATAGAGGTTCATCAGTGGGGATTTCCCCCAATAATCTTTGAACAGAGGAAACCAACTGGAAATCCCTACGATCGAGCGCTTCGAAAGCAATAGTAAAAAGCCGTTGACGAGAGGTTGGATTCATTAGAACTAACCTTGAATGAAAACTGATGCAGAATCTTCTATAGAGAAATGACGATTTGCTGCGAAGAAATCTGGGCTGGCAAAGAATTTTCTGGTTTTCAAGTTTTTTTTTTTTAAATGAACCAACACAGCTCTTCAGTGAAGAATTTAAAGGGGTGATAGTACGAAACCCTAGGGTCTCAAGACGGGAAAAATTTGTGACGAGACTTGATGACGTAGGCGGCGCACGGGGAGAGGCGAATGTAGTTTCTCATAAATGGAGTCAAAAAATGAAGCGGCATAAGACACGTGTCAAGAAGAGAACAGGCTTTCACCGTCAGAATTCCAAAAAGTCGCCATCATTGAAGATCTCGCGTGAGTGGGCAAACCGAATTTACAGGGTCACCATTAAGACACGCCATTATGATAAGACATTTACTCTGGCACAGAAAAAAAAATTGAAGTGATTACAATACTTTTGCCCGAAACGAAATTCTATTCGGTAAAAATATTTTAAGGGGGTGTTGTCGTATGTAAATTTTATCAGATATACACGTCATTAACAATGAGGATAAAATTGACAGGTGGACATCCGAATAGGCATTCAGAAAGTATCCTACAAGACATCACCAAAGAAGAGAAGCCCGAATAAACAAGTATTGAACAAGATCTACTCGGGGTCAACTGGCACCATATACCACTCGGGGGGGGGGGGGGGGGGGGGGGTCAGTTAAACATACTCGGGGCTAGTTGGTGACATTTTCTACTCGGGATCAGATGATATCACTCGGGACCAACTTATATTGATTTCCTACTCGGGATAAACATAAAGAAAAATAAAAAGCCCAGCGCGTAGCTCACACGAATCGAGTCATTAAAATTCAAGAAGATATCCATATCAAAGAGGAATTCCAAGAATAGCAGAATTATCAAAGCAGAGGGATCATAATCAGGCACCAATTTTACTTATTCAAAAAAACTACGTTCTTATAAGGAAATAAATCCAAATTGGATTACATTACTAGAGTCTCATTCGATCTAAATACAAGTCTCTGAAACAGGAAAGAAGACAAACTACTTCGAACAAGCAAACAATCGTAATTAAATACAAAGATATTTTATTACTTGTACAAAGAAAATTATGGTTTTATAGACATAAATAGACCCATAATCTCACCACACAGATATAGACAACAATCATAGAAAAATACAGAGAGAAAAAAGGGAGATCGAGAATTGTAATTATATTATTTCATAGTGAATTTTGGCTTGGTTGAACATTCAACCACCCGTGGACGTTTCTCCGGTCATCGGAGTTTTACCACGTAAAAAACTTGCGTCCGATTACTTTCTCCTTCTCTTTCTCTTTGAAATCACAGCTAAAATCCAATCCTTGTTGGCTTTTCTCATACGTCCAGAAATCAACGTCAATATATATATATATATATTAAAAAAATCCCCATAAGACAAATACCTTATTTTTAAAAAAAAAAGCGAAACATGAAAATAATTTTTGTTACTTTTGTAGGTATGTGATTGCCTAGAGAATTTTAATTCTTTCATTAGTTTTAGAAATTCCGAGTTTAATTGAATCTAGTTGCAACAAATCAAATTTTCATATATCTTTTTTTTTTGAAAAACAATATATTTATATTGACTTTTTAATATATATATATATATATATATATATATTACTGTTAGTAAAAAACCAAAATAATCATAAGTTTTTATTCTTTAACTATTAATTCAAGATTGATCGAGAAATTATGGAGATTGGATTTTTTTTTTTGAAAAATGGAGGAGAGAGAGAGAGAGAGTAATTAGGTGAGTGTGTTTAATATGGTTGTTAATAGCCAAATTTTGTTATGGACCAAAGGTAAATTTTCCACTCTCCAAGCAAGGGTTCAAATTCGGGATTACACAGTTGGGTACCAAGGTTCTAGGGGTCGAGCTACCATACAACCCTACAGAAGCAAAGCGAGATCACCCACACATGTGGAACACCTCGTACGGTCATTGGGTAAGGCTTGGGGAGAAAAAACCAAACTTTTTACATCGAAATAGGAGCCCGAAGCAAGGTTGACATGGGAAGACCTGAGTTCCCTAAGGTCAAGATGTCACGCGACCTCCCCAGAAGCATGCTACCTTCACCAGATGTATAAAGGGACCTTCAGGATGTCGAGTTCGCCCTACGGTATCTCTTTGTTTCACCAGGGGACGAACCTAATCAATCTGGATAAGAAGAAGGAAGGTTGTAAAGCTTCGTTACCGCTGGAAAGCTTCAGCGCAGCCATGTCGGGCTCCAAAAGAGATCAGGAAAGGTCAGATCGAGCTCCTAATGCCAAGATGGGTATAGAGAAGTACTTCGCCATTCCAGATAGCAAGCGTCATAGTTGATGACCTCCATGATACATCTCACTAGGGCAATATACGGGATCACTGTCACTCTCCAACGTACATTTAAACACTACGTATGTGCAGGGCAAGTGATTGAGTCTAAAAAGGAAACAAACTTATCTCTATCCAAGATATCATCGAATCAATTAAACCGAAGTCAATGACATTTAAACAGAAGATCCCGCTCGATAAGGAGGGATTTGATTCAGATATGCATGACGGGGGAACTACAAGCAAAACCTAGTTGGACCGTGTATATATACAATGAGGATAGTACATAGAAAGAGGGACAAAAAAAAGAGCTAGAATCCGGCAACGAAATACCTACATTATCGACTAAATTCTCTTAGGAGAACACGGTATCTATTTTATCTACTTATCGACAGGCACGAAGCTGCCACCCCTATTGTACCCAAGAGAGATCGAGAATTTTGAGTGGCTTTTGTATATTACGTATGATTCGTTTACAATAATAAAACAATGTCATTTTCTGTACATATCCTTCACACGTCGTGTTATCAAAAAATTTCATCTCCTCTATTACACGTGTAAACCAGATACCGAAGGTACCACCTTTGACCGCGACCTCCAATGTAGTGGTCTTGAGTTTGTTAGCTGAATTTCTCACCCCGAGTGAATTTTCGGATAACACTTTTTGGTGCCGTCTGTGGGAACATCCACACCCAATCCATACAAGGTTTACGTGTTTATCATTTTACAGGAACTATGAGGCTTTGTTCTTTCTAGGGACAGCCCGAGACCTCGGGACAACAGTTTGTCACTTCAACACAAAAGGCTCTAAGGAAAAGAAGAAAGTCCGGGCATCACAACCAGGCTCCGGTCCAACCAGCTGTAGCGCGTTGTCACGGGCTTAAAGTTTGCGCAGCTAACCCGTGCGGCACTTAGGCAAATTCTATGAGAATGTTGCTAAGTAAGCCTTACAAGAGAGATTTGAGAGAAAAGAGTAGAAGAGCTTGAATGGAAAACAAAGATTGTATTGCTATGAAGGAAGCTTTACAATGCTTTGGATACTAGAATGCTTGACTTTCTAGGATGATTTACAAATGAGAGGGGTTGGCTATTTATAGGTGAGCCACCTCCTTAAGGAATGTTCTAGATTAATCTAGTCTAATAAAGGAGATTAAGTCTCCAGAATATTCTACACCTGACTAGAATACTCTACATGTATTTACATGCCTTTACAAGGTTCTAGATTATTCCACAACTATCTAGCTAAATACAAGAATGGTGTAGAGAGGGTTGGGTTGCTAGAGACTTCCAGAAGCTTGACCAATGCTGGAATTGTGGAGAAGTCTCTAGAATCTTCCAAGAGCTTGGCATAGTTGTGGCCTTTGTTGGGCTCATGGGCTTGACAGCTTGCGGCCCGTGCAGCGTGCCTTAGGACCACCAGTGGTAAGCCAGGTCGTGCTCAATCAGCAGGCAGCGGCCTTCATGGAAAATGCCTGCTTTTTCTTGCTCGTTGAGCGTATTACAACCCAACCGGTGAATCCCAATACCTAGGGAGATGCAAGTAGACCCGGAGCTAGGCAACCCACCTTCGACCAGTTGGGACCTCCCCCTCCAAAACCAGCCTACAATAGGACGAGACCTCAACCCTTGATCCAAGATAGTTAGGGCCCATGCCCTCAGTTCTTTACAGACCATCGTACTATCAACCCCGGTGGGTCAAATCTGCAACAGATGTACCACCGCGAGAACAACGTGTTCCCCCACACCCGGTAACCTCCAGGAGAGAAGCATGTAATAAAGAAGAAGGCAACCAGTGAAACCCTCGGGCAGATCCCCTTCGTGAAGAAGACAGGGTCGAAGTCTCCATTTCATTCGAGGGGTCTGATAGCGAGGGATCTGAGGTCGATTCAAAAAATCATGGGAACAAGCGTCTGAGGGACCACATAGCAAAGCTGCAGAAAGATATCCAACAAATGAAGAAGTGGAAACACAAGGAAGCTAAGAAGAACCCTTTAAGTGAGATGAACACCCCATTTACTAGAAGGATCAGGGAAGCCGATCTACTGCCAAAATTCAAGATGCCAGCAGACAAGTTCTTTGGCATAGAAGACAGTCTAAGTCATAAAGAGCTTCATCCAACAGATGGAAGTCCAGAACACTACCATGCCTACCATATGCAGGATGTTCCCTACCACACTGACTGACTATGCAAAGACTTGGTTCGGAAAGCTACTTGTTGGTAGCTTGGATTCTTTCACAAAGCTGTCAACCGACTTTTACTGGCAGTTCTAAGTTGTCAAACCACACCCTAAGAATCCCATACACCTTCAATATATGATCTAGGAGCAAGGAGAAACTCTCCGGTCTTATGTGGAACATTTTCATAGGGAAGTCATCCATATGAGGGTTTTTACCGAGAAGGAAACCCTTACCAACTTCCATCGAAACCTGTGGGTGGGTAAACTTTTTCGATCTTTCGCCAAGCATCCTTAAGAGACCTATCAAGAAGCCTATGATCAAGCTCTCGAGTAGGGCACGATTGATGAACAACTCAAGGTTAAAATGGAGCATGATGATATGAGAGCAGTGAACGTAAGAAGAAGGAAGTGCCCAAACCTGCGCCAGCTTAGAAAACCCAGAATAAACCCCCCAACAGGTCAACGTACCATTTCCCTCCTTCCCAACCTCGGCAAGAACAGTACCCTGCAAGGCGAACCCCTCCACGAGTTTTGCCTCTTCCAAGGGTCGTTGCCCTGATAACAGAAGATGAAAGAGGGTACGAAGATTATACCCCCTTAAATACGTCCCGCTAGATGATCTACCTCGCCATTCGGGATAAGGGGCTGCTCCAAAAGCCGGTACCCTTGAAAGCTCTGACGGATAGGAGAAACCGATATAAGTACTGCGACTTCCATGAAGACGTAGAGCACAACACATCAGAGTGTTATAGCCTGCGTAACCAGATTGAGGCTTTGGTAATGGGAGGCTGGATGGTAGAATTCTTACAGCAGGTCAGAGATAATATCTAGACCGAAAAGGAGGTACATTAGGTACCATACCGAGAAGAGAGAGGGAGAATAGAAGGACCTGATGCAATAGGTCCAGGTCATACATACTACTAGTGGAGGACCCAACCTGGCTGGCACCTCCAACAACTCCTGAAAGAACCATGCAAGGAAAATTCCCTTTGTTGATAAAGGTCAGGGTGTCTTCAACGTAGACCATAGCTCTACTGGTCTGTCTCAATCACCAAGATCATCTTTACCGAGGTAGACGTCCACAACACTGTACAACCCTATGACAATCCCATGGTAATCATGATGCAGATTACCAACTGTGTGGTCCATCACAGGCTTGTCGACACAAGCAGCAGTGCAGATATTCTCTTAAAAATACTGTTGGGATTATGCTCGATAGTAAGAGTGTAATAATGTATTTGACAGTCTTTTCATATTAATAAAATGATTTCTAGTTTAACAAATCTTATAGCATTTATAGTTTAATTATTATACTTGTCAAAAGTAAATAATCATAAGGTCAAAAGACTATGAAAAAAGAATAATTGTTCATACATCTAGATATGTATGATGTAAACACAATTCTTTAGTTAGTCTTGAATAATATTCACAACTTAAGATAAAGGTTGGGCGCCTTTATCTTATTAAAGTTGTAGATTCTTTTGCTAGCATTTGAGTAAGATCAAATGTGTTTTGATGAGTCTAAAATCATCAAAGTGTGGTGTCTTTAGGCAAAATAATCTAGTGCACTGGGTGCATTGAATTGAATCACAATGAAATACTTTATCTAGAACCGTCAATGAATAAAAGTTTTCATTTGAAGACAATCGGAGAGTCTATCTCAATCTTAAGATAAATGATGGACTTATGGTTGCAAGTGTTATCATTTGAGCTACCAATGAGTACGATTATATAGCATAGTCTATCCTCGATAGTTTGGTGGTATTCATTTGTTAATCGATAGAGGACTTCATTTATAGATATGGACATCGTGGCTCCATTTATTTAATGAGAGTATAATACCATCATATGGATATTTTGAGGTATTGGATATTAAATCTTAACGTTAAGTTTTCAATAGTGTCTATTGAAACATGGCTTCTAGACAAGTCAAAATATCCAAGTTCAAAATGTGGTCATATGAGTAAATATGGTAACTTGGAGAGCTATAGGCGGTCTATGAGCTCTTGGCGATTACTAGTATTCTTCAAGAGGATACACTTTCTCTAATAAGGTTGTCTAGGGTATGAATGAGTAACATCAACTTATTCTATCTTTATTTAAGAGTTCAATTTTAGTTTTTTAGTTGAATGAACTAAAATTAAATAGATCGGATCTAAGTGAATCATTTGTTGATTGTGATTGGGTTGTGTCTATTGAAGCTTAAATTTAGATAGCCCGCCAAGATCCCCAATCCACAAAACTTGCATGGTTCACTTGATATATTCTACCTGACCAATTTATGGGTCCATCTAAAATTGTATTGAGGCATGTGAGCTTGTTTCTTTTTGTAAGAATTGGTGTAGTTCACATGTGTACTTTTTATAAAGGTCAAATGGATTTAATAAAATAAGAAAATAATATATTGGCCTATATATATATATATATATATGTTGGGCGGCAAGGCTATTTAGAATAGCTTAATTATATTATTTATATTTTATTATTTAATTAAATAGAAATTAATTAATTATTTATTTAAAAGTCAAAATCTTTTTCTTAGTAGGAGTTAGTCTCTTAAAATTATACTATTGTTGGTAATATAATTAATATTAAAAACTATATTTGATAAGTAGACAAATAGAATGAATTATTTATCTAATCAAATTAGGAAGTCTTTAATATGGTTACAAATACACTAATGAGTTGGATTAGGAGTCTTGGTGTAGAAAATAATTCTTTTTGGAAAAGGATTATTGGTCACCAAGTAAATCTACATAAGAGTAGAATTCTTCTTTGAAAAGGACTCTTAACAACCAAGCAAAACCACCTAAGGAAAGGATTCTTGCCAACCAAGTAAATCCTTCTTAGGAAAGGATTTGTGATCCTATATATATCCCCTTGTGAATTTCAGCCAGCCCTAAGAATTCTATGATGAAAATTTCGGCCATGCTAGGTAATTTTCAAGAAAGAATTTGGGCTAGCAAGAGAGAATTTTGAGGGAGAAAAATTTAGTTTTTGCTCTAGACAAAATTCGATCATGTCATAGATAAAGGGTGTAGAATTAGGCCAAGGAGAAAAGAGAAAAAAAGAGAACATTTTTGTTTTTGATAGTACACTAGTTTCCTTTACATCAAAAGGGTTTTGTGTACAAAATCAAATCGGGTTCACTCGAGTTTCAATCAATTAGATTGATAATTCACAAGTGACCGGACGTTCTTGGAGGATAATTGTAACTAACAAAGAAAAAGATTTTGTTTGTTTCCATCCTCAAGTATACAATTAAAGAAAGGGAGCCCACACTCTTAGGTGATTCACGTTCGTGATTGGATTGGAAGATCTTACGGATTCAATTCGGCGCTTGTTCAATCGTCACGAAAAAACAAGGTACGACACTTTTATATACATCAATTAATCTAGGGTAAAAGGTTCTTGTTATTAAAAGGGAAAATTTTTATTTATACGCAAACCCTAATTTTATAGTTTTCTTTTTTCTCATGCTTCCGTTGCGTTTTGAACCGTATTTTCCCTTCAAATACCCTATAGAAGCTCAATCTGAACCAGTGGTGCTACAATAGCTACATAACTCCGTTGTACGGCTTCACTTGGGACTCGATCATACCAGTGGGGTCAAAGATCTTACCGGTGATCACAAGAACCGTACCTCTTCAGTAAAATATCATGACGGACTTCGTCGTGGTTGACACCCCATCAGACTACAACGCCTTACTATGGAGGCCATTCCTATCAGCCTTCAAAGGGTTTTATCCATCTACCACAACATCTTGAAGTTTCCAGTCAGAAATAAGGTGGACGAGGTGCACGGAAAGCAACAAGCAGCCAGGAAATGCTATGCAGTATCTACCAACCCAATAGCACTGGCGAAAATAGTTCGCGCAAGTTGCAACGATACAAGATATATGGGATGAACCTGGAAGATACGGAGCCATTTGATCATCTAGAGAATGACCTTCTGATAATGGATGAGGAAGAGCAAAGTAGGGAATGAGTCAGCGGACACCCTGTAGATGAGTTAGAGGAAATACCAGTCAGAGATGATGACCTCTCCAATGCTCAAATCAAAGAATCACTCTAAAAAATGAGACTTCCAACCTCTTTATAAGGCATATGATCTTAGGTGGTGTTTGGTTGGGTGGAATGGAATGGATAGAAATTCATTCCATTCGTTTGGTTTGTTAAATTCCAATGGAATGAGCATTACATTGGAATGGGGATTACATTGGAATGGGGATTCCACCATTTTGGTGGAATGAGCATTCCATCCAAAAACCAATGGAATGCCCATTCCATTCCATTAACACATTTTCTTTCCAAAAATAACCCTCTATCCCACAACTCAATTCCAAAAATACCCTCATTTCCATATTATTATATATATATATATATATATATATACTATATAATTTATACTTTTATATTTTATTATTATTATCCAAAATATATATAATATATTTTCTAATTATTTATATTATATATTATATATTATTATATACATAATGTATATATATATATACATTATATAATAATATATAATATTTTTATATATAATAATATTAATATTAATAATATCAATATTTCTAATATATAATATATAATATATAAATATATATTAATATATATATATATAATATTTATAATATATATTATTATATAATTTATACTTTTATATTTTATTATTATTATCCGAAATGAACATTATATTTTCTAATTATATATATTATTATATATATATTTCTAATATATAATATATAATATTTCTAATATATAATATTTCTAATATATAATATATAATAATATATATTAATATATATATATATAATATTTATAATATATATTATTATATAATATATACTTTTATATTTTATTATTATTATCCAAAATGAACATTATATTTTCTAATTATATATATTATTATATATATACACATTATATAATTATATATAATATTTATATATTTAATAATATTTATATTAATAATATCAATATTTCTAATATATAATGTATAATATTTATAATATTAATATTAAAATATCAATATTTCTAATATATAATATATAATATTTATAATATATAATATATAATATTTCTAATATATAATATACATAATATATAATATATAATATTTCTAATATATAATATATTAAAATATATATAATAATATTTATAATATATATTATTATGTAATATATGTATATGATATATTTTATTTAATATAATATATATATATATATAATATTTATATTATATATATTATTATGTACTATATTTATATGATATATATTATATAATATATAGTAGTATTAATATTACTAACATATAATATATAATATATAATATAGAAATATATAACATATGTTGTAATAATATATATTTTATATTATAATAATATATAATGTTATTATAAATGTTTTGTAATTAGGGGTATTTTGGTCAAAATACAGTTGATTCCATTTCATTCAGTTGTTAACCAAACAAAATATTACTGATTCAGATATTGATTCTAAAGTCCCAACCAAACAAAAAAAATCAGTTTTCCATTCCTTTCCATTCCAATTCTCATTTTCATTACCATTCCAATTCTCATTCCACTATGGTAACCAAACACCACCTAAGTGAATACAAATGATGCAAACACAAGCAAATAGAGAATGTAGATCAATCAAACTCTATGAACATACAATTAGATAGCTAGATTTGGCTTTCAAAAATGAATCATAAATATATCTACAAATCTAAGCATGTTTATCAAATAAGAACTAGATTAGAGAAATAGAAATATCAATCAAATATGACCTAGTTCTTAGAACATGAAACTAAATCAAGAAATCAACAATCAATCACAAGAATACAAAAATAATTCTAGAATCTAGTTCATGCTTTTCAAGTTTAGCTAAAATATATTCAATAGAAAAACACACATTCTAAACTCAAAAATCATTTAAACAAACCATAAAATGGAATCAAAATCATTCAATACATTTTTCTTAATCAAATAAGAACATTCATGAAGATGATCATAAAAGAAAACTGAGAAGAAAGTGATTCACTTACAAAAGTTGCAATCACGAGTAGAAAACTGATCACTGTGAAAAATCAATACATGATTTGGCTCTGAAAATGAATGGGTTTGTTCCTCTCCTCAAGACCCATAATTCTGGCTTTTGAATCAATTAAATTGAAGTTGAATTGAGAGAGATATCTTGTTTGGAAGATGAGAAAATATTAAAGAAAATTTTATACACTCATTTTTCTTCCAACAACTTGAATCCACGGTGGGAGAGGGAATAGAAAGAAAGAGAGTTATCCAGTAAGGTGAGCTCACAAAAGGAAACATTCTTATGGCCGATAGGAGATCAAGCATGAGACATAACACTAATTTGATTGATCATGCACACCAAACATTATGTGCATGCAATACATGTGAGAAAACCCCATTTAAATCATGAAATGTGAAATGGCATGCAGCTTCACGTGACCAAAGAAGAGTGGTCGGTGTGGTGCCCCACATGCCTACACGGTGTTAGGTTTTTGGTTTTGTATTGGCATTATTCCATATCAAAACTATGTTTCACTTGTATTGATTTTTTTTCTATTAAGTTGATGATGACTCAAGCTTCAAAGAAGATGTGGCAACCGATAAAGCAAGTGTAAAAGTCCTCAAGAGAAATATGCTTCATTGGTTTTACAAAGGTATATTAAAAGACCTCATTTCTCTTTGAAGGCTTAGACACACACACACATTGCATTCATATATGCCCCTGCATCGTTATGCTCATTTTGTATAACACATATACACACTTGATTAAGAATGCACATGCACTGGTTTGAAATTGACTAGTTTGGAAAAATGCATGTTTATAAACTATGTCTTTGAAATATGCATTCTTGTGTGATATGTGTTTGTATATGTATATGTTTGATTAACATGAACCTTGGACTTGAATTTAGTCTTATATTATTCCTTATTGAGTTTCGGTCATTTCGGTTACTCATACATTTGATTTCGAGTTCCAAGTTAAGAGTTATGAAACTTTCCGGTCATGTTGCATGCATTGTCTTCATCTTCGTAGATCAAGTCGAATTCTTATATTCTGGGTAGAGTTCCATAGACGTCCATGTTTGTGAGTAGGGGTGGCATAAAAACCGAAACCAAATTGAACCGAACTAAACCGAACCGAACAAAGGTGTTTGGTTCGATTCATAGCTTCTATTCGGTTCGAACCGATTTAAAATTTGGAAACTGAATTGAATTTGGTTTGGTTTCGGTTTTGGACATACAAAACCGAAACCAAACTGAATAAACCGAATTGTCTTAATTAATTATTTTGTAAGGTTCAATTTTATTATGGATTGTTTATTGATGATGTTTATTTTTGGACTACAATATATACTAAATTTGTTTATTTCTATTTTATTATGAATATTTTATATTTTAATTGAATATGTAGACTGAATATGATTAAATTTTAGATTTGAATTGAAAATTGGCTTGTATTTTATTTAAATTGTTTTTTTTTTTACATATTATGTTTTCTTAAAAAAGTTTAAGCCTAAATGCCAAAAATGCAACTTAAAGGTCCAAAAAAATTAAAAAACATATAAAAAAAACCTTCAAAGCCCAATAAGCCCTAAACCAAACTAAACCGAGCCGAGATAAAGGTATTCAGTTCAATTCGGTTTTCAAGTTCAAAACAGTTCAAACCAATTTAAATTTTTAAAAACAGAATATATGTCGGTTCAATACGGTTTTGCCTAAAACTGAACCAAATCGAACCATGCCCACTCCTATTTATGAGAGAGTCCTAGTTTGTAATCCGAAAACTGATTTGAATTCAGAGTTCAGAGGCCAGAGAACGGTCGAAGAACACGAAAGGGTGCGATTGAGGGACTGCTAGCCAAAATGCCACCATGCTTCTCCCACCTGAGATGACGCGTGACCTTCTCGAGAAAGAGATCTTTCTGCCCCCGAGATGGCCACACGCCATCTCTAGGAGAGAGAGAAGCATGGGGGTAATTTGGTCCTTTCCCTTTTTAAGTTTGCATCTCCTTTATATATCTCTTCCATCTCAATTTTTCTAGGAAGATTTTGAAGAAGCCTATGTGCAGAAAATTTCTCTCAAATTTTCTCACCTTCCAAACACTCTATCTTCTTTGTTTAAACTTCGTTTTGAATGATTCAAATTTGAGAGTGTTCATATATCATTTCTCTATCTTTTCAAGAAGGTTTCAGAAGTTTTGAGTGTTTTTTTGGTAGTTATACACACAAAAACGAGACTGCACTTAATCTCTCAAGGTATTGATTTTCTTCTCTAGTTTTTGCTTCTAAATGTGTCCAATTACCTTAGGTTTCTTTCTTCCATATATATATATATATATATATGTGTGTGTGTGTGTGTGTGTGTGTGTTTAGTATATGTTTTAGTTAGAGTTTTGTATTCTATTGAAGCTAGACTAAAATTGATTAAAATCTCTACATGTTGAGTTAGGTTTTGATTTTGCCTACGTTTTCACATATTTGGGAATGTATTGTGCTAGCTTCTTATATAGGACTATTTTGTGAACTTTAATTGATTGATTTTGTGATAAAATAGTCTCTACATGTGTTAGGTTCATTTGATTGAATATTATAAGAAATAACACGTGTGATTGATTTCTTAGAGGCATTTTTGAGTTTAATTGAATATATTGAATGAAATATGCTCTAGGTTTTTGCTAGAAAACTTGATTGACTTTCTCACATGTTTCTAGCATATTTTAGTCTATGTAACTAAAATCTTGATTATGTGCTAAATGTTCATATTTTGATTCAATTTTAGTATCATTAATGTTCCTAGATATTGTTTGCATTTTTAGTGCACATGCTCTAGGTTTATCATTCATGATTATTAACTAAACTACACTTGTGATGTGAACTTTCATTCATATGTCTTGTTCCCATGGGATATGTTTGATCATCATATTCTATTTTGAGTGCTTGTTTGCATTTATGCATTCATTGATCACATAGAAGTACTTGTATTGATTAGTTTTCTCTTAAGTTGATGATGATTCAAGCTTCAAAGAAGATATGGCAACCTATCAATCAAGTGCAAAAGTCTTCAAGAGAAATATGTTTCATTGGTTTTACACTGGTATATTAAAATACCTCATTTCTCTTACAAGGATTACGCACACACATACATTGCATTCATATGTGTCCCTATATCGTTGTGATCAGTTTTTGTAACACATACACACACTTGATTTAGAATGAACATGCATTGGTTTGAAATTGACTAGTTTGGAAAAATGCATGTTTATAGACTATGTCTTTGAAATATGCATTCTTGTGTGATATGTGTTTGTATGTGTATGTATTTTTTTAACATGGACCTTGGACTTAAATTCAGCCTTATATTATTCCTTATTGAGTTCCGGTTATTTCGGTTACTCATATATTCGATTTCGAGTTCCAACTTAAGAGTTACAAAACTTTCTGGTCATGTTGCTTTGTCTTCGTCTTCGTATATCGGGTCAAATTCTTATTTTATGGATAGAGTTTCATAGACATCCATGTTCATGTGAGAGTACCGGTTCATAATCAAAAAATAGATTTAAATTTGGCATTCGGAGGCCGGAGAACGGTCGAAGAACGCAAATGGGTGCAAAGGAGGGACTGCTGGCCTAATGCCATGCTTCTCCCACCCGAGTTGTCGCTTGACCATATCGGGAAAGAGATCTCTCTGCCCTCGAGATGGCCACACACCATCTCGGTGAGAGAGAGAGAAGCATGGGGGAAATTTGGTCCTTTACCCTTTTTAAGTTTGCCTCTCTTTTATATATCTCTTCCCTCTCATTTTTTTCTAGGAAGATTTTGAAGAAGCCTATATGCATAAAATTCTCTCAAATTTTCTCACCTTCCAAACACTCTATCTTCATCGTTTGAGCTCTGTTTTGAGTGATTCGAATTTGAGAGTGTTCATCTATCATTTCTCTATCTTTGTGAATTAGGTTTGAGAAGTTTTGAATGTTGTATTCAGTAGTTATACATATAAAAATGGGACTGTACATAATCTCTCAAAGGATTGATTTTCTTCTCTTGTTTTTGCTTCTAAATGTGTTCAATTACCTTGGGCGTCTTTCTTCCATATATGTGTGTGTTTTGAATATGTTTTAATTAGAGTTTTATACTCTATTGAAGCTATATTAAAATTGACTGAAATCTCTACTTGTTGAATTAGGTTTTGATTTTGTCTATGTTTTCACATGTTTAGGATTGTATTGTGTTAGCTTCTTATATAGGACTATTTTTTGAACTTTAATTGATTGATTTTGTGATAAAATAGTCTCTACATGTGTTAGGTTCATTTGATTGAATATTATAAGGAATAACACATGTGATTGATTTCTTAGAGGCATTCTTGAGTTTAATTGAATGTATTGAATGAAATATGCTCTAGGTTTTTGCTAGAAAATTTGATTGACTTTCTCACATGTTTCTAGCATATTTTAGTATATGTTACTAAAATCTTGATTATGTGCTAAATGTTCATATTTTGATTCAATTTTTAGTATCATGAATGTTCCTAGATATTGTTTGCATATTTAGTGCTTTTACATGCTCTAGGTTTATCATTCATGATTATTAACTAGACTGCACTTGTGATGTGAACTTTCATGCATATATCTAGTTCCCATAGGATATGTTTGATTATCATATTCTATGTTGAGTGCTTGTTTACATTAATTCATTCATTGATCACATAGAAAGTCCTTGTAAAAGGCATGAAGTCTTGGTTAGAGGCATTTGTGCCTTGGATAGCCAAGCAAGGAGTCTTGGTCGGAGCATGTGGCTCGCACAATCAAGCATGGGAAACTTTCTAGAGGCATGTGTGCCTTGGATAGAAAGTAAACTTTATCGGTGACTTGGGATATTAAGATGTGATAGAGTCCATGGATAGGGCGAGTCATATGTTGACCATTCTAGTGGAATTTCCAACTTCTTAACGATGTTGGTTAGAGTGGACTCCAATAGAAAGTGAGTCATTTGTTGATCACTTTTGAGGAATGTCCAATCTACCAATAGGGATTAGGTAGATGTATAGTCCAATAGAGAGTGAGTCATGTACTCATGTGTTGGTCACTTTTGAGAAATTTCTTATCTACTTTCCAATAAAAGTACATGATGGTTGTGTTCAACCCGTGGATGTTTCCTCTACGAAGGTTTTACCACGTAAAAAAAAACATGTCAATTCTTCCTAACTCTCTCATATATTTGAATTAGTATGTGTATATCTTGTTCTACAAGTTTAATGGTTAGATTTCTAAATGGAGATGACATTAGTAATATGTGATCTATAAGCACTCTGCTCTTCTAATGATCAAAATTGTAGATATCTTTGTGTTTGTATATTGAACATATAAGTTTGTTATGTATGGAATAGTTTTTCTAAGGATACTTGTACATATCAAACATTAATGAGAATACAAGTATTGAATTTTTTAGTTTTATGTGTTGGTTTTCCTCTTACAACATATAAGCTTGTTTGACAATACTTAACTTGATAATGCATTTTGCTTTCTTAAGTATGTTTTATTATCCTAAGTATTGTTATCCAAGCTAATTAGAAGGACAAACGAACGTTTGTTTTCAGGGGAATGAAAAAGGCTTAAAACCTATTCACCCCCCATAGGTTAGCCTGAGGCAATTTAAACAATTTTGTGCAATTTCACACGGCCATGGAGGCAAAATGCAATTTGCCATATTTTTTCCCTTTTGCTCCCTTTTGCACATCTCTCTTGTTCTTCTACAGTTCTCCGGCCTCCAAACTCTGAATTCGAATCCATTTTTGGATTACGAACCATAACTCCTTCACGGACATGGACGTCAACAAAACGTTCACAAATAATATGGAATTCAACTTGATACACAAGGTCACAAGGATGAAAACCATACACGATAAAGACACGGAAAGTTTTGTAACTTCCAACTCGGAACTCGAAAACTTATGAATGAGTAACCGAAACAATCGGAACTCAATAAGGAAAAATATGAGAACATAATCAATCCCGATATCATAAAAACATAAACAAATAAACACAAGAACACACAAGTATGCAATTTCCTAGAGATAGTCCTAAAACATGCAATTTTACAAAAATTGTCAAATTAAATCTAATGCATGTACATACTTCAATAAGTGTGTGAATGTGTTATACTAATTTGGCACAATGATGTAGGGACACAAATGTATGAAATGTGTGTGTGTGTCTTATGCCTTACAAGAGGAAGTATAATCTTGATACCTTAGCATCCAAGCAAGTACCTTTCCTCTTAAAGACAAGCTTTGCATGAGAAGTTACTTTCCTTTATTGAAGCTCAAAAAATCCACGAACTGCGTAAGGAACAAAACATTACAAAGAAAGAGAGTTTTGTTATGGAATCAAGCCAACACAAATATAAAACCTAACAATCTCTCCATTTGGCTATTCCATTGACAAAACCTCTTCTTCACCATACAAAGATCACACAAACTAACTAAAGGCTGATTGCATTTTCACATCCTCTCATTACAAAGTGATTCCTAAACTAAAAAATCTTCAAGTCTTCATGAGTCATCAAGATTCTCCATTTGAATCATCAAGGCACCTGTGAGAAACACACAACCAAACAAATAAGAAATCTTCTACAAAGAAGATTGGTGAGAAATATTCACAAAAATAAGCATGAAATAAAACTCCCCAATCTCATATGAACATCACACATGGTACATTTCTCCTCCTTTATGTCAAGTAATAGTCAAAGAAACAAACAAGGGATAATTAAGGGGAAAGAGGCAAATATATAAGATAATTAACATGCATTTTCAATGTTCAATTATGTCATGTTTTTATCACAATAAAATCATGTGAACATATCATAAAAGAGAATAAAGTTTAGCATACTATTCTCCCCCTTGATAAGTGCTCTATCTAAGATCAAAATAGGATATTGTTCACAATGGTATCCATACAATCGCACAATCAATCAATTTTTTTTTTTAAAAAATCAATAAAATAAGCTCCATAAACTATGAGAGATACACCAAGATTTTCAATCTCACTCATAATTCTTCTAAAATTGCTAGTGTATGAAATTCACTTGAAGGCAAAACAAGTGTGTGTGTGGATTTGCTTCAAACATATATAAAGGAGTAATTGGATCATCAACATGCAAACCATATCAACATCTTTTCATCCTAAGCTTTTCCATGAAAGGTCAAATAGATTATCACCCAAAATTTTTACTTTTAAGAGATTAGAATTTAACATATGAGCGTGTGTGTGAATGTGGCTAATCAACCCAGTTATGTTTTTCAACCCGAGTAATCACAATTTTTAACTATACTCCTTTTAGGGATTTTTTTTTTTTTGCTTTGAATCAAAGTTTTTTTTATTGTTTCTTTTCAACACTTCTTTGATCTTTTATAAACATAAACATATACACTTCATGACATCTTTCACTTATCTTAATGGTGTAGCCATTTCCTACATTAGGCGGCTACACAATAAAAATGTGTAGCCCTTTTTATGAAGGTGTTTATTGAGTTATATGTAGTTGTCGAAGCAAGATGGATACGAACCATAGTTCATTTTTAATGTACTATTCAAAAGAATTCAAGATGCATCCATAACTCATATATATTCAAACTCAACTTGCTCAAACTAAACATATGAGATAAGCAAAGTGTGAGTTTTTGAAACACTAGGTTTTAAGGCTTAAAAGCACATGATCTAAAAGCAATACAAAGAGACTTACTTAAGATCATTACTTCTCGATAGAGTAGCATTCATTGAATAAAAAGCTCATATTTTTCAAAAATATGCCACTCATCAATCAAACAAGTATAAGATATAACACATGCATAATCTAAAAGATCTTTATGAACAATTTCACTAAATAATCTCTAGATGGCAATTATTTAAAGAGAAACATATGCATCCTAAACAAAGTTCTCTAAAATAACATGCCACATGATGTCATGCACACATAAAGTTGAAGAGATGAAACAAGAAAGCAAGCTTTAGAGTAGAGATACACCTTAGTATGCTTTTTCATCAATGTAAAGCCTTCACCTGTTTTATGAGCTCTCTTGGCTTGTTTGTCATCATGACAACAAATTGTTGGTGTGTCATCCCAAGAGATTAAAGAGCAAACACTTCAACTCAAACAAATATATAAAACAACTTTCTCCAAAAGTTTTAACAAATTACACCAAATAGATTGCAAAAGTAGACTTCTTCTAAAGTCTATCAACAAATTTTGACCATCATAGTGTAAGTATAAGAATATTAAGTTCATGTGTTGACTAGAGACACCAAGTTTGAATACTAGACCGAGTATATTACAAATAGCTTAGTCAAGCATCAAACTTAAAACTCTTATCAAACAAGAAAACAAAATATTCTCATATGAGCTATTCATTCAAGTATGAGGGCACTCACCATTGATCATATTGGTCTTAGGTGAACCAACACAAACAACATTATGATCATTACACATGGCAATATGAAATCTAGAAGATAAATCATCAACTATATTCTTCATAAATATATCACTCATATTAAACTCATCATTATTGCCATGCACAAATATTTCATCAAGACAATGTATATGACCATCGTGCTTTTTCACATTCTCATCCACACAAATCTTCTTGACAATCTTTTTCACATGTTTATCATTATTAAGTACAACATTCAAAGATTTATCAATATCAACATGTTTATAAGAACGAATAGGAACCTTTTTCATATCATGCTTCTTAACCCAAACTTTCCTAGTAAGTTTCTTCGCATGACCATGATCAATATGCATATTTTTTAAAGCATCAAAACTATTATCATGTTTATAATCTTTCAAAGAAGATTTGTTCAACTCACTAGCATAAATATTATTCCCTAGTTTGCATTGTCTAATATATTCATAACACCTAGGTCTAATGTGACCAACCACATTACAATAATGACGAATCAGAATAAATTTGGAAAAACTATCTTTTGGACGTGCATGCTTTGGTTAAGAAGTTGGTTGAGAAGTTCTATAGCTCTTCTTTTCTTTGTCTTTAGTTCTGGAAGAAATAGTAGTTGAGCCTTTTCTAATCCAAATTTTCTTAACAACATGTTTCTCATTACTCTTTGGCTTACTATCATGCAAATTGACTTTATTAGTCACATTTTCAAACAAGTCAAACAAAACATTATCAACCTTTTTATGCAAAGTAGTGTGAGGCACAACAAGTGTTTTCACAGCCAAGTTATCAACAATATTTTTCTGAGCATGCTTTTCTAAGGTCTTTCTAGGTCTAGCTCTAGATCCATACATGGATGATTGCCTAGGACCATTCATCAAAGACATATCAAACCTATCATTCTCATATATGCATTTACGAATATATTCAAAGCATCTAGGTCTTATATGTCCTACCATGTTACAAAAATGATAAATAGGTACAAATTTGAGAGGGTTACCTTTAGCTTGAGCATTTAAAGTATTATACCTTCTCACATTGTTAACTATTTGATGTTTATTACTTGATGCTATGTCTTTTGCATGAGAAAATGATGATTGTTGTCTTTGACCTTATTGAGATTTTCCTTCGTTGATCCTTGTTGATGTTGAGGCAACTCTGATTACATTCATGGCTTCACCGTTAGAGAGAGTACCTACATTCACTTTACAACATGATTTGACAAAAGTAGAATTATGATGCAGCGGAAAAAATCAACGCAAACAACAATCGATAAAAGAAAGGGTAACAGATTCGAATCCGTTGATTCACGTATGAATACCGGAAGTGAACCCTACTATTGATTTGTTGATCCGTGCACGGATACTAAAAAAATAGGCTTCAAGATCGTTGACCCACACAGGATACCGAAATTGGGAGATAATTAGATAAAACTCTAAAAAAATTATTAATTCAACAACTGATTCTCAAAACCTAATATAAACTACTTAAATAATAAAATTAAACCCGAATCTTTTAGGATTCGATATCTCCTAAAATTCCTAAACAAGAAAAGAATTCTAAAACTTCTAAATCTAAATAGGAAAAGAATCCCAAAACAAAAAAAGAGCTAGAAAAAAAAGTTGTAAATTGAAAAGGAAAAAATACCTAATTAAATATAAAATTAAAATAAACATAATTATAGATATTAATTACAAGAATATTTTTAAAATAAAAAGTCTTCAAGAAAAACTTCAATAATATCTCCTGTATCATTCTCTCCAAGTTGGAGAAAATTCATCCCCGAATTTTAACAGCTTTGAGGAATAAATAAATTGGAGATGCCATTGAATGTTGAAACATGGAAACATCATAGAAATAATCCTCAAAAATTGAGTTCCTCCCATGCTCGTTCTGGAACAAATCTTCATCGAAAACCGATGGCTTATCGAAATCAACGATAACAGGTTTCGTCACATATTCCACGTCAAAAATTGGCGGCTTATCGAAATCAACGATAACCGGATCTGACACATAATCGTCATCGAAAAACAATGAATGGTAGGAGGAAATTTTGTATGGGAGATTCAAGGGATTTTTTTTTTTAGAGAAAACTCTAATTTTTATTTCTTTTTGAGAAATATGGAAGGTGAATATCTAATGGAGAAGTAGTTTGTTATGGTTTGTGGATCGATGAGCCTAGCACAATGGTAGCGATTGCTCTGATACCAACTGATGTAGCTGAAAAATCAACACAAGCAACAATCGATAAAAGAAAAGGTAATCGATTCGAATCCGTTGATTCACACACGAATACCGGAAGCGAATCCTACTATTGATCTATTGATCCGCGCACAGATGCCAGAAAAATAGGCTTCAAGATCGTTGACCCACGCAGGGTACCGAAATTGGGAGATAATTAGAGAAAACTCTAAATTTTTTATTAATTCAACAACTGATTCTCAAAACCTAATACAAACTACTTAAATAGTAAAATTAAACCCGAATCTTTTAGGATTCGATATCTCTTAAAATTCCTAAACAATAAAAGAATTCTAAAACTTCTAAATCTAAAAAGGAAAAGAATCCCAAAACAAAACAAAAAAGAGCTAGGAAAAAAAAAGTTCTAAATTGAAAAGGAAAAAAATACCTAATTAAATATAAAATTAAAAGAAACATAATTATAGATATTAATTACAAGAATATTTTTCAAATAAAAAGTCTTCAAGAAAATCTTCAATAATATCTCCTGCATCAAATTGTTAGATGGAGGTGTAACATTTTCATTCACCTAACCTAATCCTCTTTTGTCACTAGGATGCTTACCTATCTTAATGAGACTTTCTAGTTTATTAACGCTAGATGACATCTTACCTATCACCCTGTTAGCCTCATCAAGCTTATCACTAAGCATCTTCTCCTGACACTCATGTTTACTAATTTTGACTCTAAGCACAATTTCAAGTCTTTAAGCATGATCAAAAGAATCATCTCTTTGCTCAACTTCTTGTTTCAAAATTCCTAGTCTTTCATTACTATCTTTCAAGTTATTCTCTAGACTAATGATTTTGTCTTTAAGCTATTTATTATCTTTTTACTTATTCGCTCATTCCATGATAAACAACTTCATAGTAAAGTCTTCTTTTAAATCATCTAGCTCTTGAGCATTTTCCTGCATTTTTGAAAAGTACTTTTCAATGGTCTCTCCATGCTCTTCAATGACTTCACTTTGCTTGCTTATCTTCTCCAAAGACATCTTCTTCTCGTTTTCAAGAGCTTTGATTATCACCACTAAAATGGCATTGATAAACTTCAACTTATTATTCTCATCATTCTTCTTGACATTTTCACTTGTTAGTTGAAGGATCTTGTCATTAAAGCTTGTTTCATCATGATTTGAGGAAGCTTCGATCTCTTCATGATTAGAGGAGCCTTCACTACTATTCTCAATTCTTCCTTCATATATGGCCAAATGAGCAATGCAACGAGGGACTAAAAAGAAAGAGAGTTATCTAGTACGATGAGCTCACAAAAGGAAGCTCTCATTTGACCAATAGGAGATCAAGCATAAGACATCACACTAATTTGATTGATCATGCACACCAAACATTATTTGCATGCAATACACGTGATAATCATGAAATGAGAAATGGCATGTAGCTTCACGAGACTAGAGAAGAGTAGTCGGCATGGTGCCCTACGCGCCTACACGACTATGGGGGCAAATTGTAATTTGCCTATATTTTTTCCCTTTTGCTCCCCTTTCGCACATCCCTATTGTTCTTCGACAGTTCTCTAACCTCTAAACTCCGAACTCCGAATTCGAATATGTTTTCTAATTACAAACCGTAACTCCCTCATGGATATGGACGTCAACAAAACTTTCACAAATAATATGGAATTCAACTTGATACATAAGGACGAAAACCATGCACGATAAATACATGAAAAGTTTCATAACATCCAACTCGAAACTCGAAAAATTATGAATGGGTAACCGAAACGATTGGAACTCAATAAGGAATGATATGAGAACATAATCAAGTCTGATATCACAAAAACATAAACATAATGTGTGTGAATTTGTTATACTAATTTGGCACAACGATGTAGAGACACAAATGTATGCAATGTGTGTGTACCTTACGCCTTGCAAGAGGAAGAAGAATCTAGATATCTTAGCATCCAAGCAAGTACCTTTCCTCTTGAAGACAAGCTTTGCATAAGAAGTTGTTTTCTTTCATTGAAGCTCAAATAATCCATTAACCACCTAAGCAACTAAACATGACAAAGAAAGATAGTTTTGTTATGGAATCAAGCCGAAACAAATCTAAAACCTAACAAAACATTTAAAGCAATTGAAAACACACGTAGACTATTAACAAGCATTCTCAAATAGTCAAGTCAAGTCAAAAGTATATAACTTGCAAGTGAAGTAACAATAATCAAAACACAAAACAACAAGTACTTATATACATATATACATTACTGAAATGAACAAGTAGTAAATAGTAATGTATCATTGAAAATACAAACACAGTTAAATGCTCAAGGCTAACCTTGAGGGGGGGTGAATAGGTTAGACACCTTTTTCGACTCCCTTAGAAACAAACAAAAGTTTGTCCCTCTAGATTGCTTGTATCACAATATATATATATATATATATATATATATATATATATATATATATATCAATTAAAGACACTTAATCAATATATAAAACAAGTAAAGTGTGATAAAAACAAGTAATTGTAACACATACACAATTTATATTATAGAAAGGAAGTCAACTTACATAAAGAGTTCTATCCATAGTATTCAAATAACAAATACAAATATAAGAGAGATATGGATAGAGAAAAGTTAACACAAGATATAACTTGGTAAACCTCTAAAGAGGAACCATCCACGGGTTAGCAACCACCAGCAAACAAAATCCACTAATAGATAAGAAAAGTACAATCTCTCAAGTGACCCCTTCACCTAGAAACTACCCTCCTATCCTACTTATGAAGATGTCGCCCTATTGCTCAACAATTTGAGGCCTCACATCTCTTGTCAAGACTTCCTCGCTCACCCTTCCGGATCCTCATGACCCTAGGCTAGACTTCTTACTCAACTATCCGAGTCCTCCCGAATCTAGTCAAGACTGCCTCGCTCACCCTTCCGGATCCTCACGACCCTAGGCAAGACTTCTTGCTCAACTATCCGAGTTCTCCCGACTCTAGTCAAGACTTCATTGCTTGACAATCTGAGGTCTCATACCTCTTGCCAAGACTTTCTTGCTCAACAACATAGGTCTCACACCTATTGTCAAGACTTCTTTCTCACAAGGCATATAGGTGATCATGAATGCAAAACGCAAACAAGCACTCAACATAGAATGTTATGATTGACACATCCTATGGAAAATACTAGACATGAGCATGAATGCACAAGTCAAATGTAGTCTAGTCAATCATGCATGTTTAATCCATCTAGATCATGTAAGATATGTTCAACATTAATTACAACCTAGAAACATGCATAGGTCTAAAACTTGAATCACAAGATATGTTCAATTAACACATAATCAAGTTTAAATCTCATAAACCAAAAACATGCTAAAATCATATGACAAAGTCATTTAGATCAAAGCTAAAGTTTTAGAGCATATTCCTATTCGTAGATTCAACAAAACACATGAATAGCTCAAAAGAACATAAGCACATGTATCATTGTGAGAAATCGGCCAAAGAGAGCCTAATACATGTGAGGAACTATTTTTCATAAAATAAATCAATCAAAGATCATCAAATAGTCCTAGAATCAAAGTTAGCACAGTACAATCTCAAACATGTGAAAACATAGGCAAAATAAAACCTAACTCAACATGTGAGATTTCAATTGAAACTCAATCTAGCTTTAAACGAGTTCAAAACATAAATCAAAACAATCACAAGACACATATATATGTTGAAGAATAAAACCCAAGGCAATTGACCAAGTTTTAAAGAAAACTTTGAGAGAAAATCAATACCTTAGTTGATTTTGGTGCAGTCCCGTTTTTATGAGTTTAGACTCCAAATTCAGCAATAAAACTCACTCAAACCTTCAGAGAAAAGATGGTGGATGAATAGACAAACACTCTTAACTTTGAATCACTCAAATCGGAGTTCAAATGTAGAAGTTATGGTGTTTTGAAGGTGAGAAAATGTAGAGAGAAAATTCTGCACTCAAGTTTTTAAATTTCTTCTTGGAATGAAATGTGAGAGGGAAGGGAAATATAAAAGAGAGAGAAAGAAAGAAGCAAAAAGACCAAAATGCCCTTAAGTGAACCTAGAATGCTTGCTGCCTGAGATGGCGCATGGGCATCTCAGGGCAGCAAGCATTCTGTCACGAGATGACCACGCGCCATCTCGGGAAAGAGTGTTTGGTTGCACTTCTTTTCCTCGCACGCTCCCCTCTCGTTCTTCGACAGTTCTCCGGCCTTCCAACTCTGAATTCGAATCTGTTTACGGATTACAAACCATAACTCTTTCACGGTCATGGACATATAAGATACTCAACCCATAAAATAATAATTCAACTCGATATACGAAGACGAAGACAATGTATGCAACATGAGTTGAAAGTGTAGTATCTTTTGACTTAGAACTTAAAATCAGTAGTATGAGTAACCGAAATGATCGGAACTCAATCAAGAATGATTTAAGACTAAATTCAAGTTCAATATCCATGTTATACAAACATATACACATACAAACACAATTCACACTAGAATGCAAACTACATAGAGATAGTCTCCAATCATGCATTTTTCAGAACATGTTATTTCCATACCAATGCATGAGCATTCATCTTCAAGTGTGTGAATGTGTTATACATGGTGCACAACGATGCAGGAACACATATGAATGAATTGTATATATGTGCCTATAATGGTGCAAAATGATGCAGGGACACAAATATATGAATTGTGTGTGTGTGTGCCTAAGCCTTGTAAGAGAAAGATAAGGTCTTAGTATACCTTTGTAGAACCATATTGCATTATTTCTCTTCGAAGACTTTGAACTTGCTTTGACTAGTTGTTCCTTCTTCTTTTAAGCTTGAATCATCATGAATCTAAACAACTAAATGTAAACATCATTTTGATATGGAATTAATGCCAACACAATCTAAAACCTAACAATCATGTACACAATGTTTAATTTACAAAATAAAGATATATACAACTATGATCAAATAAGTTGTTTGCATATCACACTTTTTATAAATCTTGTTGTCCAAAGATATCTAGAAGAAATGATTCAAACAAGATTCATACAAATTTATTACAAATATAAAGAGTTAGAGATAGAGATAGAGACATTTATGTGGTAAAACCTCCAAAGAGGAAACTTCCACGGGTTGAATCCATAACCACCGACAAACCGTAATCCACTATGACGAATAAATGATACTCACTCAAAGAAGTGACCAATCCTATGATACGCTCACCAAGCTATCAACAACTTCTATTCTACTCTTTGGCATGGTGAATTACTTTTCCTACATTCTATCCAAGATGTGACTTTCACACCTTTAGGAAGCAACTTCCTATCCAAGACGCTCACAACTATAGGAAGATTATGTGCATGACTATCCAGAACCTCCCGATCCTAATCAAGACTTCTTGCTTAGGTATCTGGATCCTCTCGATCCTAACTAAGACTTCTTTGCTTGATTATCCGGATCCTCCTGATCCTAACCAAGACTTCTTGCTTAGGTATCTGGATCCTCCTGCTCCTAGCCAAGACTTCATGTTTTTTACATGGACTTTCTAAGTGTGATCATGAATGCAAAACGCAAACAAGCACGCAACATAGAACATGATGATCAACATATTCTATGGAAACTAGAAATAAGCAATGAGCACACAATGTATGATTTTCTAGTTTGCAATCCTAAAACTATACAATCAAACAAATGATGTATGTACATATTAAATGTATGGATTGAGTACACTTCATAAGAAACTAGACACTTTATGAGAAACTAGACAGAGGCATCAAACTCCACAAATCAAAGTTGTCTAGTTACCATACATAAATAATATTCTAGAACACGTGAAACACCAAAAACATATTTAATTCCAAGATATATTCATGTGACTAAAACTTGAATCAAAGTATATACATTACCTATTCAAGGTTTTAGTAACAAACAAAAACATGCTAGATTCACAAGAAAAGATCAATTAAAATCTAGGAAATATTTAGAGCATATTTTTTTCACAATAGTTAATTAAAATCAAAATAGCTCTAAATACAAAATCAAATGTGTTAATCCTATATATGTTCAACTAAAAAGAGCTAGCACATGTGTTGAGTACATTTTTACAGTTAGAAAATATCCATCAAAAATATTTATAAAGTCCTTAGCAATGTCTTTCAAATGTGTAAACAAGTATAGTGATAATCTAGGGTATTGTCCACAGGGTAAGGGAAATTAAATGGCTAAAACTAGTTAAATATGTTGGGATTATGCTCAATAGCAAAAGTGTAATAATGTTTTTGACAATCTTTTTGACAATCTTTTCATATTAATAAAGTGATTTCTATTTTAACAAATCTTATAGTATTTATAGTTTAATTATTTTAATTGTCAAAAGTAAATAATCATAAGGTCAAAAGACTATGAGAAAAGAAGAATTGTTCGTACATCTGGATATGTATGATGTAGACACAATTCTTTAGTTAGTCTTGAACAATATTCACAACTTAAGATAAAGTTTAGGCGCCTTTATCTTGTTAACGTTGTAGATTCTGTTTCTAGCATTTGAGTGGGATCAAATGGGTCATGATAAGTCTAAAATCATCAAAGTGTGGTGTCTTTAGATAAAAGAATCTAGTTCACTAGATGCATTGAATAGGATCACAGTAAAATACTTTATCCAGAACCGGCAATGGATAAAAGTTTTCACTTGAAGACAATCGAATAGTCTATCTCAATCCTGAGATAAATGATGGACTTATGGTTAGAAGCGTTATCATTTGAGCCGTCAATGAGTACGATTATATAGCATAGTCTATCCTCGAAGGGTTTGGTGGTATTCATTTATCAATCGATAGAGGACTTCAATTATAGATATGGACATCGTGGCTTCATTTATTAAATGTGAGTAGAATATCATCATATGGATATTTTGAGGTATTGGATATTAAATATTAACTTTAAGTTTTCGATAATGTCTATTGACATATGGCTTCTTGACAAGTCAAAATATCCAAGTTCAAAATGTGGTCATATGAGTAAATATGGTAACTAGGAAAACTATAGGTGGTGTATGAGCTCTTGGCGATTACTGGTATTCTTCACGAGGATACACTATCTCCATTAAGATTGTCTAGGGTACGAATGAGGAACAATAACTTTTTCTATCTTTATTTAAGAGTTCAATTTTAGTTCTTTAATGGAATGATCTGAAATTAATAAATCGGACCTAAGTGAATCATTTGTTGAATGTGATTAGGTTATGTCTATTGGGGCTTAAATTTAGATAGCCCACCAAGATCCCCAATTCACACAAACTTGCATGGATCACTTGATATATTCTACCGGACCAATTTTTGGGTCTATCTAGAATTGTTTTGGATTTCGGAATCAAAAAGTGTTGGAGAGGTGTGGTAATGTGTGATCAAGACATGCAGAACTCTTCAAAATACCTGGATTAGGCGGCCAAGGATGTGGGATTCCTTGGGTGGCCATAATAGGGTGCGATTTGCATTCCATTAATACATTAAGAATATAATTTGCACATTTTAGTTAAATAGGTAGTTTAAATTATATTAATGTATTAATTTAAGGCATGTGGACTTGTTTCTTTTTTAGTAAGAATGGGTATAGTTCACATGTGGATTTTTTATTAAAGTCCAATGGATTTAATAAAATAGAAAAACAATATATGGCCCATATACATATGACTTGGGCGGTAAGGCTATGGATATTAGCCTAATATACTGTTTTTATTTTATTATTTAATTAAATGGAAATTTATTAATTTATTAATTATTAATTAAAAGACAATCTTTTTCCTAGTAGGAGAAAGTCTTCTAGTGTCGTACTATTGTTGGTAGTATGATAAGTATCAAATACTTTATTTGATAAGTAGATAAATAAAAAGAATTTATTTATCTAGTCAAATTAGGAAGTATTTGATATCTGTCAAAACTCTAATTAACTATTGGTCAAATTAGAAAGTTTTTGATAAAGTCACAATTTATTTTATATTCAATAATTAGTTATTGGATAAATACACTAATGAGTTGGAATAGATGTCTTGGTGTGGAAAAGAATGCTTCTTTGAGTAAGGATTCTTCAAAGAAGCATTCTTGGCCACCAAGTAAATCCTCCTAGAGAGAGGATTCTTGCCCACCAATTAAATCCTCCTTAAGAGAGGATTTGGCCACCTATATATATGGCCTTGAATATTTTCGACCAAAGCTAACTTTTTTTTTATCTGCTTATTATAGTTTAAAAAAAACTTCTTCCAATCCATTGTGTGTAGAATTCGGCCAAGCATAGAGAAAAGAGGGAACGTTTTTGTTTTCGATAGTGCACTAATATCCATTACATCAAAAGGGTTGTGTACAAAAATCGAATCAAGTTCACGCGAGTTTGAGTCAAATAGATTGATAATTCACAAGTGACCAAACGTTCTTGGGTTTTCTCTAGGAAGATTATTGTGACTAACCAAATAAAAAGATTTTGTTTGTTTCCATCCTCGGTATACAATTCAAAGAAAGGGAGCCCACACTCCTAGGTGATTCACATTCGTGATTGGATTGAAAGATCTTACGGATTCAATTCGATGCAACTTCAATCGTCACGAGAATAAGGTACGATACTTTATTATGTTAATTAATCAAGGGTTAAGGTTCATTCTTTTAAAGAATTTTTAAAAAATATATACTAAACCTATTTTCCGCTTTCGCAACGCATTTTTTTTCCTACGAACTACTATTAAACTATAACAAAGCATTAAAAAGAAAATATCAATGGTTGGGTTTTGAAAACTAACATCAAAATTGTAAAATGTAATTATGTTCATTAATCTAAAGTTAAACTATCAATTAGGAAGAATGCAGAGAGATAAGATAATGAGATGTGAATGTGGGAGTTAATGCAATCAAACACAAATAGTGAGCAATCCATTCGTTAAGAATCAATTCGATCAATTAGGGCTAATCTTCCTAGCTAGAGTTTCCGGGATGGCTTGGATTGGAATGCTCACAATCCACCCATTTAACTTTTGCTTTGGATAGATGTTAGGTAGCTGGGATGGTTTGGATTAGAATGCTCACAATCCACCTTTTTTACCTAGCCAAGATATGTTGGATTGGAATGCTCACAACATATCCTTTCCAATTCAAATGAGCTTGGTTAAACATCTTAGCTGTGGATGGTTAAAAGTATAAATTGATATCTAATGTAAACCAATAGTTGAAATGCCTACTTGGCTTACAAAGACACCACAATTCAACCTCTACAATGAGTTGGGATTTGGAATGCCTACCCAACCTAAAGTAAGTATTAAATGCATTAAAGACTAAAATCAACCACCAAGTAATATGGGTGTTAGAATGCCTGCCCACTTTACAAAGATTTCAATTAAAGTTGATTACTCAAATAAGTTCAAACAATCAACAAAGATCAAGAGTTTGAATGCCTACTTAATTCATGAGATAATTAAACACAATTAAGCACAATGAATGAAACAATATGAATCAAATCAAAGTATGGTGGAAAACCCATATATTGATATTCAATTACATAAGTCCCACTATGGGTTTAGCTACTCATGTTAAATACAAAATAAAAGCTAAGTGATGAGAGATAGAGAATATCCATGTAGAGAAACACCTCCATTCTTGAAGCTTGATTCCAATCTCCTACTAGCCTTGAGTAGAAAAGGATGAAGATAATGTAAGAAGGTTAGGATTTGTGGGGAAAGATTCCTAGATCTAGGTTAGTAATTAGAGATACAAAATGAGAGTAAATTCGTGCTTGGAAGAGAGAAAGGGTATGGAAATCAGAAGAAGACATATTTATACTATTTCAAAACTAGGTCTGAAATGTTGATGTTATTGATCATGACACGCAAAATGCGCAGGTATATCGTAAAGAGGAACCCGCGCAGTACCCGCACAATGACCTGAAGCTTCTAATTTTCTTTTTAGATCTATTCATGTACGCGTGTTGTGCACTGGTGGTAGTACACGGGTAAGTACCCGTGCAGTTTCCATTGTTCAATTTCCATCTCTCGGTGCACAGGTAGTGAGCGGGTAGGAACCCGCACAGTACCAGTGCACTGATGTTTCTTTACTTCATCGATTTGGCATGTTTTCTACACAATTCCATGATTTCCATCCTTTCTTTCAAAAAATACCTAATTGACTGCAAACATATCAAAAGAGCCATAAGATACGCAAAGCTGCATGAAAACAAGACAAAGGAAATGTAATTGATGGCCAAAATATATAAAAATTTGGCGCGATCAAATACCCCCAAACCAAACATTTGCTCGTCCTTGAGCATAAATTCAAAACGAGACTCAACAACCAAAGACAAACAAAAGACTCAATCTAAAATTTTCCTATACTCAAAACAAATAATTCAACAAGCTCCATATCCAACCGGGTAATGAGATGCAAGGATGTGTGATAGAGAGAAGTAGACATATGCAAAATGTTCTAAAATAATGCACTAGAGGGAAACTCGCATTATCAAGAATCCCACATCTAAGAGTGCTATCCTATCGGGAAATACTAACTCCCACACCTTGAGCATAATTCACTTCAACTCTAATCTTCACCCGGCTTCACTATCTTTCTTCTGCTCAGAGTCCTAAGTTCACACTCATGCAAGGTATGCAAAGATGGAATTTAAGCATAGAATTCTAATGCATTTCATGCAATGTATATGTAAAAGACCGATAATATCTGTGAACTAGCCTAAGAATGATTCTATATGCCATGAACGTGGAAGATCAAACATCAGTAAACATTCTCAATCGAGACACATCATAGATCAAATAGAACTTTTCCCTTAGGTTGTAACGTGTCCATGGGAACCGAAATTTTAAATTTATGAGGGAGCTCTGCTTCCCTGATCCTCCAATAGAAAGGAGCGTTCATCTCACCCCAATGGATCCTTCCTACTCTCTCGGTGTTTCCTTTTCTTCAACTCTTGGATCTCCTTCTACATCTGAGCTAGCTGATCCCACAAGTGCTTATTCTCGGTGTTCTTAGAGATCTCGCCCTTGATATCTTTAGGGGAATGATCTTTCTTGACGCTTCTCCGGCTACCTTCTACCTCAAGTCTGGGTTTTTTTCTAGTATCTATAAGTCTTACTGAGCGGTAAGGTCTCCTTAGTGGAGCATCATCAGCTAATTTTACCTGTCTGGGTTGATAATAGGCTGACCTAATCGGATCTATGGGCATGGGCCCCAATCTGTCTCTAATTATGGGGAAGGGTCCCAACCTGTCATGGACTAGTACTGGTAACGGTGGTTCAAACCTATCGAAGGTGGCCAGCCTAGACATCGATCTATAGGGATCTTTTCGGGTACCAGTTTCAGTGGGATGAGGGTGATTCCCTTTGCCACAAGTCGAAGGCTGACGATCTTAACGAAAGCTATATCATGTTGCTCAATCATAGCTTGATCTTCTACCGGGGAAACTGGGGCCCACGTGGTGATAGATGGGATTAGAGCAGGATGGTGATATCTCAACTTCTTCACTTTATTTTGTGCTCTCTTGGTTGAAACATTAGACTGGTACCCTGAAGCCTCTGGCTACCCTTGGGAGGATCGAAGCCTCATGATCCTACAAAAACGATAAACACATGATTTTTTAAAAGGTGTGGGATTTTTTTCCACAGACGGCGTCAAAAAGTGTTAACCGAAATTTCACTATAGGTAAAGAATCTCATCTAACACCCTTAGGACCACAACCTCGGTGGATCACGGTCAGGGTAGGTACCTTTGGTACCGGTTACACATGAGAGAAATGGGCAAAATGAATGAAGGAATGATGGTGTATTAAGTAATTTTCCTTTATTGAATAATGCAATGAATACAATGAAATGGTAAATGATACGACAGTATGAAACTCTCAATTTTATCTATTTTACTAAACTAATTGGAGTGGCGAACTCGTATATGTCGATAAGTGGACACTTCTCTCAGTGGCGATGGCTAGGTTTCTCCTTGATTACAGAGTCAAGCAATAGCTATTTCGATTTTAGGAATTGGTTTTTTCTCCTATCAATCGATCTCATCCCTATATTTATACACGGAGTTGCTAGGATTTTTCCTTGACGTACAAACCGAAGATCACTAGAATGATTTTCTCTCCCCATTTGGCGAGATTTCCTATTTAACATGATTGACCCTAGAGAGTCGGATAACGGGGGAAACGTGTTTGTTTCCCTTTTGAATTCTTTCATTATGACAGTGCATACATGGAGCTTATTTATTACTTGGGGAACAATTCGACCTCCTTTGTTAGTGGTGCGATAACTCAAAACATCAACCTAGTGATGTGGCAAGGTACCTTGGAGTGCAAGTCTGCTAGAGAGGCATCCTGAGATACCTTCTTGGTAAGGTATCCTGAGGTACCATACTGGTGAGGTATCCTGAGGTACCAAACTAGTGAGGTATCCTGAGGTACCATCTTAGTGAGGTGGCGCTTAACCGATAGCGATGGTGAGGTACCTCGGGGTATCATTCCAGTAGCGAGGTGCTTGGTCGATCTAGTTGGAGCTTTACGATCTTTAAGGAGCTTTAGGAGCATCTTCCTTTCTACTAGAGAGGTAGGATATGTACCTCGATGAGATAACAGAACATCACCTAGGTACTTGGGTACTAGTGGTCCGTGAAGGTGCAAGAGCTTTGTCTTACTCCTACAACGATGTCAAGGTTCCTAAGTTTTATCGGACTTGGTATTTTGAGGTAAACCATTATGTCTGGTACATATCTAGTGCATGGAGATGCTTTCTACCAGGTGCTAACTAGGTGCAAAAAGTCTCTTTGACCCCTCACCAAAAATGGCTATTAACAGGTTTAAAGCTAAGGTGACGACTATTGAAGAGAGCAATGACGTTAATAGCATGAGTGTCAACGAATTACTAGGATCTTTTCAAACCTATGAGGCAAGCTTGAAACCTAACACTAATAGTAAAAGAGTAGATCTTAAATGAGGATAGTGAAGATGATGATGAGGAGATGGCATTATTGGTTAAAAAGTTAGAAAATTTATGAGGAGAAATGTCAAGCCAAGTGGCAAATCTTATAAGGAGAAAGAAGTCAAGAAATCATTATCTCTAAAGAATGAGAAGAATGGTCAAGCCAAGGGCAATCACAAAGTTAAATGCTTCAAGTACAAGAAGTTTGGTCATTATGCTTCGGAGTGTCCAAGTGAGAAGATAAATAAGAACAAGAAAGGTAAGACTATGACGGCTTATTAACACTGAAAAGTGTATGTTTACTAAGGGATAATATCATCATTTTACACTTCCAATATGATTAATTCCCCAATTTAGACATAATTTTGTTCGCTCTCTTAAATAAATGTGTTGTGTAGTAATCATTGTATTTTTCTTTGTATTTCAGAGGTAATTCAATCAATTCAGAATCATGGAGAAGTCAAATGGAAAAACAAACATCGTTTTCAAGTTTAGAACGTCAAAAACCTTATGAAGGCCATGAAGAGCATTTTTGTAAATTTGACTATTCACTGTTCACAGTTGACTTTCACTGTTCCTAATGACGTGGTATATTCCTATTGGCCCAAACTGCGAGTGCACCATTCACGCGGCTGTAGAGAATCATATTCTAGAAGCTGGTGCACTGTTCACTGTTCACTGTTCACTATTCACTTCACGGATGAGTTACTGTTCACTATCACTGTTCACTGATGACGTGGAAAAATCTGGACACTCCATTCTAAATTCATCCGATGGTCAATTTTCATCCGTATTTTGTATAAATAAGGGACCTCTCCCCTCTAATTTTGATATTCTGGATCCAAATCTGATATTAGATTTGTGAAATTCTCTCTCTTTTGTTCTCAAATTCTCAGTTTAAATAAAATAGCTATTTTCTAGTTAAATTATGTCTAGCTAATTTTATATAGCTGGGGCCAAAGGTGATACTATTGGTATGGGATCCAATTTTGGTAAGTTTATTATTTTTTGCTTTCTCCCATCTGATCTTTATGAAGTTTTTGACTCACTGTAGATAGACAGATATTGTCTAGCATAGTGAGTACTCTTACCCATATCTATTAGAGAGTGGTTTCTCCCCTCTGATCTTTGTGGAGTTTTTGACTCACTGTAGACAGACAGATATTGTCTAGCACAGTGGGTACTTTTACTTATATCTATCAGAGAGTGGTTTATCACCTCTGATCTTTGTGGAGTTTTGACTCACTGTAGACAAACAGACGTTGTCTAGCACAGTGAGTACTTATACCCATATCTATCAGAGAGTGGTCAGTGGAGTGAAATACCATCCCATTAATCTGGACTAAATATTAATTATTGGATCATATTCGAATTACCAACAGTGGATCCCTTAGCCCCAGTTTTAATTTTAATTGATTTACAATTTATAACAAGCTTAGTAATTAATCTAAATAATTCATTCTACAAGGACAAGTGAACAACCTCCCTATGGTTTGACCCAGTCTTACCGGTTAATTTATTACTATGACATTCTTATACTTGGGAGTAGGAACACTTCTTTAGGACGTGTCAATGGCCACATGGTGTGATGATGACTCTAGTGATGATGAGAGCTTTAGTGAAGAGTCTTCAAGTGAGGAAGAGTTGGTTAGCAACTGTGTAGCTTTCACGACCTCTCATAACATGCTAGAGGAAGGTTGTCAAACATCTTTGAGCAAGGTAGTTGATCCAAATCATCAAAATGTGTTATAATTCTCATCCAATCTATGTTGAGCTATTGACTAAGGTGGAGAGTCTTGAAACGGGGAGAAGTCAAGCTTTGAGTGAGGTTAAAAAGAAGGGTGATTTGATCAAATTGCAAGTAGATGAGTTTGTGAGGTTTACTTAAATGCTTCTATGTGAAAATGATGAAATCTTAAAGAAGCTTATAGAGGTTGAAAAGATAGTCCTTGAAAAGAAAAGATCATTTCTACTTTGAAGAAGAAGGAGCAAGAATATATTGAGGAAATCGACATTACTAAGGAGGCTATTAAGAACTTACTCAATGAATCGATCAATGTGTCAAAAGTGAAGAATCTTGCTAATTCTCAAGTAGGTACAAATGGCTTGATAGTTAAGGAGAAGCTCATAGAAGCATCACTTCCTACAAGTAAGAAGAATGTTGAAATTGACAAGAAACCTCTTAAAAAGAAAAGATCTAAGGCCAAGAGGAAGTTGAAGGACAAGGCATCTCTACAAACTCTTACTATTGCTACTTCTACTCCAGAAGGTACAATCTCACATTTTATTCTCATTTGTCATTTTTGCAATACTATAGGTCGTATTAGACCTAAGTGCTTTAAATACATTGAACATTGCAAATTAGGGAATGCATCTAGAGATAATGAGATTGAATTTCAATACAACCATGCTAAGGCATTAGAATTTGAAAAGCATGATATGGTTGCAAAGCATGGTAAGAATGTTTGGAGTAAGAAGAAATCAAATCTTGCTAAACTTGATAAAGCATATTATGCTAATATTGAAAAGAAGAGTATTAATGATACTATTGTAGATCAAGTCATTGAAGGTATTTACTCTCATTTCAATATTGATGTCAATAAAGATGTTGATAATGTTTATGTAGATTCACCCAAGACCAAGTTGTTAAAGGGTGAGTGCTTTTACCGTTAGAGTAAGTTGCACATGTGAATAACTTTAAGAATAGTGTTAAGAAGTGTTGAAAAACTTAGCTAGTTTGCTTGGATCTCCATGTCTTGACATGAACTTAGCTATCTCACACAATTTGTTATGATGATCAAAATTTGTTGGTTAACTTTAGAGAAGTTGCATCATTGAATCTATATGGTGTTGTTTATGTTAATACTTTTAGAGAAAGTCATTTTTATATGTGTTTGAGTTGAAGTGTTTAGTCTTTATTCTCTTGGAAAGAAACACCAATAACTTGTTGTTATGAAGACAAACAAGACAAGAGAGCTCATAAAAAGGACGAAGGCTTTACATTGGATGAAAAAGCTTGCTATGGTATTTCCATATCCTAAAGCTTGATTTCTAGTTTTCATCTTTCGACTCTATGTTTGTATTACATCATGTAACATGTCATTTTAGAGAGCTAGTATAGCATTCTTATGGTTCTCATTGACATTTGCTCTTTTAAGATCTCTTAGTGATGTTCACATTGATCTTAATCATGATGTGTGCATTATATGTTTGATTGTTAAGTGGCATATTTTTAAAAATATGAGTTTCATATCCTTTGAAAGCTACTCTCTTGAGAAGTAATGATCTTGAGTAAATCACTTAGATCATGTGCTTGTAAACCATAAAAACTTGATTTTCAAAAATGCACTTTGCTTTTCTTGTATGATTTGTTGAATAAGTTGAGTTTGCTAATATGTAAGTTACGGATACACCTTGAAGTCTTTTGACTAGTACATTTAAGATGACCTATGGTTAGTATCCATTTTTCTTTGGCAACTACATAGAACTCAATGAGCACCTTCATGGAAAGGGCTACACATTTTGGTTGTGAAGCCGCCCATTATAGGAAAGGGCTACACCATTTTAATGAGTGAAAGCCATCATGAAGAGTATATGTTTATGTTTTTAAAAAAATTATCAAAGAAGTGTTGAAAAGAATCAATAAAAAAAAATCTTTGATTCAAAGCCTATAAAGAAAAGGAAGATGGCTTAAAAGAGTTTAGATGAAAATCAAAAAGTGCTGGGGTTGAAAAACAGAAATGGGATGACGAGCCACATGCTCACATGTTGAGTTATATTCTCTTATAAGCAAAAATTTTGGATGATAATCGGTTTGACCTTTTATGGAAAAGCTTAAGATGAATAGATGTGGATGTGATTTGCATGTTGATTATCAAATTACTCCTCTACATATATTTGAAGCAAAAAATTCACACACACACTTTGTTTATAAGTATTTGGTTTTCTAGCAATTTTAGATGAATTATGAGAGAGATTGAAAATCTTGGTATATCTCTCATAGTTTATGAAGCTTATTTTGTTGGATTTCTTTAAATTGCTTGAGTGTGTGATTGTGTGAATTTTATTGTGAACATTATGTTATCTTGATTCTAGATAGAGCATTTATCAAGAGGGAGCATAGTATGCTAGACTTTGCTCTCTTATATGATATGTTCACATGTTTCAAATTATTATTTGTTGGCATATTTTTTATTGATATAATGAATCTTGAAGATGTTATTTCATATTTCTTGATTTACATGTTGATTCGTTGTATTATCATATGCCTTTATATCTCTGTGTGTGACTAACTTGTTTGGTTGTTTCCACTCATATTTGTTTTATGTGTTTAGTATTTCTCTACACAAGATCATAGGATGAACTAAGACTATCGGAGGTAGAAATTCATCTAAACCCATAGACAAGTCCAAGTCATCCTCTAAAGGATCCAAGTCCTCTAAGGTGAAACCTTTATAAGTTATGGGAACCAATATGCTATTACAAGAGAGAGGTATTGACTTGAGTAAATGTGTAGGTTCTTATGTTCACCGATGCTTAATTGAAAGAAATTGGGGCTCATAGGTAAGCATTCTTGGTGTGGTGAATGATAGTTTTGTTTGGGAATTCTATCATGAATATAAGGAAAGTGATACCTATTTAGATGTCGTGATGGACATTGGAGGAGTTGTCTTTAGAGTGAACTCGGAGAACATTAATACGTTACTTGATGTTGATGTGGTAGAAAATCTCAATATTATGGGTCAAACTCTTTGTGATGACATTACTTTTGAGTGGAAGAATTGAGCATACATTAGTCAAGGTGAGTTGACTAAGGTGAGTGCATTTTGGCATCTTCTTACATGTACTAATATTGTAGGTTCTTCAAACATTACTGAACTTAACAAAGAGAAAGTCAAGATTGTACATGCCTTAGTAACAAATCGACCCATAAACCTTGGAGAGATTCTCATGTCATATTTAGATAGCGCGGCTTTAACAACTAGGTTGGATAAAGTTTCACTACCGGGGTTTATCACTCAATTATGTATGGCTCGTGGTGTGAAGACACAAGAGGAAGATGTGCTCTTACTTCCCTTAGGAAAGTTTAGTGATAAACGGGTTGACATTTATGTCATACAAGAACAAGGAAAAGGCTTGTGACACTTTTACACTCTTTAGTGGATCTCAAGATGCAAGCCATGTGATTAGCACAAATTGTCTTCCAGATTGGGAAACTCAATTGAAGAAGAAGGTTTGGTAGTCAAAATTGAAGGTTGAAGAACTCAAGGCAAGGGTAGCTTAACAAGATGCTAGAATTATAGAGTTGGAGGATAGTATTTCTACAAGCAAGAGACCATCTCTTAAGCAATATGTGAGATCTGTTGGGATTATGCTCGATAGCAAGAGTATAATCATGTATTTGACAATCTTTTAATATTAATAAAGTGATTTCTAGTTTAACAAATCTTATAGCATTTATAGTTTAACTATTATAATTGTCAAAAGTAAATAATTATAACGTTAAAAGACTATGAGAATAGAATAATTGTTCAAACATCTAGATATGTCTGAGGTAGACACAATTCTTCAGTTAGTCTTGAATAATATTCACAAATTAAGATAAAGGTTGGGTGTTTTTATCTTGTTAGAGTTGTAGATTCTTTTGCTAGCATTTGAGTGAGATCAAATGTGTTACGATGAATCTAAAATCATCAAAGTGTGGTGTCTTTGGACAAAAGAATCTAGTGCACTGGGTACATTGAATTGGATCACAATGAAATACATTATCTAGAACCGTCAATGGATAAAAAAAATTCATTTGAAGACAATCGGAGAGTCTATCTCAATCAAGAGATAAATGATGGACTTATGGTTGCAAGTGTTATCATTTGAGCTATCAATGAGTACGATTATATAGCATAGTCTATCCTCGATAGTTTGGTGATATTCATTTGTTAATCGATAGAGGACTTCATTTATAGATATGGACATCGTGGCTCCAATTATTAAATGAGAGTAGAATATCATCATATGGATGTTTTGAGGTATTGGATATTAAATCTTAACGTTAAGTTTTCAATAGTGTCTATTGAAACACGGCTTCTGGACAAGTCAAAATATCCAAGTTCAAAATGTGGTCATATGAGTAAATATGGTAACTTGGAGGGCTATAGGTGGTCTATAAGCTCTTGGCGATTACTGGTATTCTTCACGAGGATACACTTTCTCCAATAAGGTTGTTTAGGGTATGAATGAGTAATATTAACTTATTCTATATTTATTTAAAAGTTCAATTTTAGTTCTTTAGTGGAATGAACTAAAATTAATAGATCGGACCTAAGTGAATCATTTGTTGATTGTGATTGGGTTGTGTCTATTGGAGCTTAAATTTAGACAGCCCGCCAAGATTCTAAATCCACACGAACTTGCATGGATCACTTGATATATTCTACCGGACCAATTTAAGGGACCATTTAGAATTGTATTGAGACATGTGGACTTGTTTCTTTTTGTAAGAATGGGTCTAGTTCACATGTGAACTTTTTATTATGGTCCAATGAATTTAATAAAATAAGAAAAATAATATATTGGCTCATATATGTGTGTTGGACTGCAAGGCTATTTAAAAAGCCTGCATATATTATTTTTTATTTAATTATTTAATTAAATGGAAATTAATTAATTTGTTGATTAATTATTTATTTATTTAAAAGTCAAAATCTTTTTCCTAATAAGAGATGGTCTCCTAAAATTATACTATTGTTGGTAGTATAATTAATATTAAAAACTATATTTGATAAGTAGATAAATAAAATGAATTATTTATCTAATCAAATTAGGAAGTCTTTAATATGGTTATAAATACATTATTGAGTTGGATTAGGAGTCTTGGTGTAGGAAAGAATTCTTTTTGGAAAAGGATTCTTGGTCATCAAGTAAATCTACCTAATGGTAGAATTCTTCTTTGAAAAAGACTCTTAACCACCAAGTAAATCCACCTAAGGAAAGGTTTCTTAACAACCAAGTAAATCCTTCTTAGGAAAGGATTTGCGATCCTATAAATACCGCCTTGTAGAATTCGGCCAGCCCTATGATTTTATGAGTAAAATTTCAGCCAAGCTAGGTATTTTTCAAGAGAGAATTTTGAGGAAGAAAATTTTAGGGCCCGTCCTATAAGCGTTTTTCAGTTGTTGTTTTGCGAAAATAATAATGAAAATGAAAACAGTATTTTTGGTTTAATTTTCGATTTCTGAAAACGCGTCTGGTAGCAAATACTGAAAGCTGTATTTTAAAAATGAAAACGGAAAAAACGCGTCTGGTAGGTTAACCGAAAACTATAAAAAATTAAAATATAAATTTTAGTATTTTGTTTAATAGTATTACAACTATAAACAAATTGATTAAATAATTAACCAATATAATTTTTGTATTGTAATTTTTAAATTAAACAAAAGCAACACATCAAAAACTAATTCAAAACAACATATCAAAAAAATGAATTAATCAAAACTAAACTCTTAAATTATAAATAAATAATTATAATATATATATATTATAATAAAAATATAATTGTATATATTACATTAATATATATATATACATATTATAATAATATGTTGACGTCGATTTCTGGATTATGTCAGAAAAGCCAACAAGGATTGAATTTCGGCTATTGATTCAAAGAGAAAGAGATTTAGAAAGAGTAACGAAGACAAGTTTCACGTGGTAAAACTCCGATGACCGGAGAAACGTCCACGGGTGGTTGAAGGATCAATCAAGCCAAAATCCACTATGAAAATATGATGTTTGCAAGCTCTCGATCTCTCTTTTTCCTCTCTGTATTTGCTATGATTGTTGTATGCTATATTGCCTATATCTTTTGGAGCCAGATTATGAGTCTATTTATATGCTTATAAAACCCTAATCTGCTTTGTACAAGTAATACAAGATCTTTGTATTTAATTGTGATTCGGTTTCCTGCTTGAGGTTGATTTGTCTTCTTTCCTGTTTCGAAGTCTCTTATGGAAATCAAGTGGGATTCTAGTAGTGCTGTTCAATTTGGACTTGTTTCCTTATAAGAATGTAGTCTTCGTAAAGTAATCAAGTTATTTTCTGATTGGGGATCTTCTAACTTAATGTTCCATTTTATTTGGGATTCCTTCCTGATGGATATCTTCGCGTATTTAATGACTTAATCTGTGTGAAATATGCACCAAGCTCTTACTCGAGTCGTATTTATTCCAGAGTAAGAGTAATACCTGATGGTCCCGAGTGGCGCCGTTTGAGCCCGAGTGGAAGCGTTGTTTAACCAGTCCCGAGTGTTGTTAACTGTTCCCGAGTAGGTTTCATTCAATATATGCTTACTCGGTCTTTCTTCTCTTTAATGATGTCTCGTAAGATATTTCCTGAGTGCCCATTTGGGCGTCCACCTGGCTATTTTCTCCTTCCTGTCAATGACGTGTATGCTTGGTAAAATTCACATACAACAATACCGCTTAAAATATTTTTGCCGAGTAAATTTCATTTCGGGCAAGAGTATTTTAATCGTCTTAATTTTCACTCATCAGAATAGCCGTCTTGTCATAATGTCGTGTCTTATTGGTGACCCTGTAATTTCGATTCGCTTCATCACGCGAGATCTTAAATGATGGCGACGTTTTGAAGTTCTGACGGTCGAGGGCTACTTCCTGTTTTGACACGCTTCCCTCGTCTCTTCGTTTTTCAATATCATTTATGAGAAATGGTTTTTACGTTTCCCCAAACACCGCCTACATCATCAAGTTTCGTCATAAGTTGTTTCCCGCTTTGAAATCCTAGGGTTTCGTGCCGTCTCTTCTTTAAATTCTTTACTGAGAGACATTGTTGGTTTATTCTCAAAAAAATTCAGCAGAAATTTCTTTAAACTCAGATTTCTTTATCCAGAAGTTTGCGATTCTCCGTTTGAAGATCTTGCATCAATCTCAATTCAAGGTTAGTTTTAATAGTGCCATCTTCCCGCCATCGTCTCTTTAAAATTGCTTTTGATGCATTAGAACGTGGGGATTTCCAGCTAGTTTCTTGCATTAAATGATTACTGGGGGATATTCCAATAGATGAACCTCCATTCTTAGAGGTTGATGTTTCTGAACTTCACATCTAGTTCTGATTCTGATATTTCTGATCACAGGGTATCTTTTCGAAGGATGGGTAAACATCAGAGCAGAAGTAATGTATACAAGCACGACTCGAGCAGCGTTCAGACCAGGGAACAGACTGTTAACGAGGGTGACGTTGATGAAGTGTACAGGGCATCTCGCCTTTCATTTTCTGATACTCGCCTGAGTGGCTTTGATACTGAGCCGAATGTGGTCAGGTTAGCTGAGATAGAAAAATACCGCTCCCGATTATACTTGCCAGACTCAGTCACTTTGGTTCCTGCGGGGGATAAAGCCGTATGGAATCCTCCTGAGGGCATGGTCGCGATTTATGGATCCATGCTTTGTTGCGGCGTCACTTCCTTTTCAACCATTTATTGTCTGGTTTTTGGCTGAAGCAGGGATAGCCCCAGCTCAATTGGCCCCGAATAGTTACAAAGTCTTGATGTGCATGTAGCACATGTTCAGTCGAATGAACCTTTCGTCGTCTTCCCCGAATGAAATCAGGCATTTCTTTACACTGAGGCAGGTTAACAAAACGGGGATCTATTTTCGTGCATCTACTCCATCGGATGGTTGGGTCCCCAAAGAAGCAAAGGTGAATCGGGAGGTCGAGGCTTCTGATGACCCAAAAAAGAAGGGTTTTGTATGGGGATTCCTTACATCCAACAAGTTCTGGAAGAACAGTTGGTTTTTTGCTGGAGGGGATCTCGGGCTCAACGTCAATGTTGGATCTGAGGATTCCCAAAAGGTGTTGAGTGTTCCCCGATTCTTCTGTTCTCCTGAAGCGTGGAACAAGAAAATAATCGATTATAGTGATTATGAGCTGAAGAGGCTGACTCGAGCAGCTATTCGTACTTTGGAGAAGAGGAGCAAGAGCTACCTTATTAAAAAGGAGGATTTGATAAAGCTCGGCTTTTTCAAACAGATTTCGGGTCATCGCAGGCAATGTAAGTAACCCGGCGCCCTTTCTGTTGTATTTTTCTGCTTTTCATTTTCTTTCCTAACATGATTTTTTTTTTAGTGTTCTATACGGACGTTGTCAGCGATCTTCAGGCTCGCCAGGTGAAGGCGATTCTACAAGCGAGTAGAAAAGAAGATTCCCGTCAGAGCGATAAAGGTATTGCTCCACCCGAGCCTGATGAGGAAACTGACACTGCTGAGGAACAAATTCCCGAATGCGTTGTTCAGGGTGCTCAGCCTCCTACTCAGGATTCTGCTGGTCCAAGTGGCCAGAGTGAAGGCCTGTGTGAAGAGCCTGTTGGACGGTTTGAAGCCGGCGACGGTGGTAACGTCTTGACGGATCAAGTGCCTGCAGGTGCTGAATTCTTTGAATTTTTCCTGGACGATCTGCAGGAAGATCCTGTTGCTGACCTTAACTTTTACCGTTCTCTGGGTGAGAAGCGAAAGGCAGTTAATTCACCGTCTCGTCCTCTCAAAGTTCCTCGGGTAGTCTCATTTATCGACTCCAGTGATAAAGATGTTAAGGATGAGATTGCCCCGAGTGTTGGCGCTGGAGCATCAGTAGATGCAGCCGCTTCAGAACCGAGTAGGGCTTTTTCTACCCCCGAAGTTGGAGATATGAGGGCAGAACCTTCCGGGGTTCCTTCTCCATCCTTAGAACCGAACAGGGCTTCTCCTGCCCCCGAGTTTGGAAATCTGGGAGCTGAACCCTCGGGGGTTCCTTTATTCCTTTCTCCCCAGGATATGCTAAGGGAGATGTCCTCCGGTCTGGCTTTTATGGGGAAGACCGCTGGAGCGGCTTTCGAGACGGTTCCCCGATCGAACGTCTCCAAAATGTTTTTAACGGTGCATCTTATGTAAGTTGAATCTGACTCCTTTATTGTTTTGCTTCTGCTAGATTTCTAAGTATATTCCTTTGCAGATGGTGGCCGAATTCGCTGAGCCTATTCAGACGCAGCAACATCAAGCCGATCGAATAAGGCGTCTAGAGGCTCAGCTGAAGGCGAGTAAGGAGGGTCGTGCTCGATCCGAGAAAGCTTACCAGCAGGAGGTCTGTTCTGTACAAATATTTTTCGACCATTGTTTGGAGAAGCAGGTTGAAGCCGAGGACAAGGCATCTCTGGCAGAGGATAAGGTTGCATCACTTCAAAATCTTCTATCTTCTGCTGAAGAATCCATGCTCAAGGTCGAGCAGGAGGCGGAGCAGGTGAAGTCTGCGTATGACCAAAAAATTGAATATCTGGAGCGCCAAGTGCTGAAAGTTGAATCCCTTTCCCGAGAGGCCAGGTTGGAACTCGAAGTCCAAGGGGTGGATCTTTATAAAAGATCCCCTACTTACGATGCCCGACTTCTTCGGGAATTTCAACGTGGGCTAGTTTCGGTCGGCGAGTTCTTCAAAGTTAAGAATAGGGCGACTGAGAAGGCCCGTGCTAATTGGGAGCTGTCAATCAAACATCACGTGGACTGGTCCTTGGAATCTCTTCGGATTCAGATGAAGGAATGGAGAGCTTACTGTCGTAGTCAAGGCAAAGAGCCCCATCCCATGCATTTAGAGATTCCGTCCGAGCATTCTCTCTTGACCTTTTACGCAAGTCAAGAGTCAGTTGAGGGTGTAGTCCCAGATATCGGGCCAGTCCCGGGTGAAGATTATAGCCAGTGGATGGATAATATTGTCGACGATATCACTTGGCCGTCTAATGAGAGCCTGCTTCGTGAGTACGAGATGGTGCCAGATCCGAGTATTGACAAAGGCTCGAAATCCTCGCAACCTTAATTTTGTAGAATTGTAGAAAATTCTGATTATTTTTTACTTGTACAGAACCATTCTTTGAACTTTAACCATTCTTTTAGGAGCAATAAAATCTTATTTTATTTTGAATTGAATGGTTTTGATCTGTTCATTGCTGATTGTTGCCGAGTGCTGTATTAAACGGGCTAATGTTCGGGTAACTTAACCGAGTATCTTATTAAACCGGTTGTTACCCGAATGACTTCAATTGCCAAGTATCTTATTAAACTGGCTTCTTCGATGTTCGGGTAACTTAACCGAGTATCTTATTAAACCGGCTGTTACCCGAATGACTTCAATTGCAAAGTATCTTATTAAACTGGCTTCTTCAATGTTCGGGTAACTTAACCGAGTATCTTATTAAACCGGTTGTTACCCGAATGACTTCAATTGCCAAGTATCTTATTAAACTGGCTCTTTATTATTAACCGAGTCATCTTGAAACAGACAAGTTTACACTTGTGTTTCATACCCGGTTGCTACCCGAACGTTACATCAAGGCTCACCATGATCATACGTTCGAGTCCTTACGCAATACCAAGGATGTCTCCCCAGTTTTTATGCGCAAGGGTTTGTCGAATCGTTGAGCTCTTTTTTAAAAAAAAATTGCTTCAACACAGCTACGCATTTCACCGGAATTTCTCCCGATAGCATCCCGAGCATTTTTCCAGAGTCTGGTGCATCGGGTTTGCCTTTTTGTGAAGGTCATTTTGACCCTGCTAGGCTAGCATGTTCCTACTAGCTTCTCCGCTCATTCGGGATTTGATGGTCCCGAGAATTCTATTTGCATGTTCTTATTATCATGCTCTTCTTCCATATGTTCTTATTATCATATGCTTTCTTTTGGAAATCCCGAGCTGGATGCTTTTCTTTCAGAAATTCCGAGTAGTTTATTTATTACTGCAAAAATCAACAAAGATTCAATTTACAGTTTAATATTTATCCTAACTAATATTGTCCTCACTAGAAAAAAGAACATGTAATTTTAAGGATAGAAAATCTTCAGATGTTGGGCATTGCATGGTCGGGGTAAAACCCCTCTATTGGGTCGAGCAATCCAATAAGCTTCATGGCCAGCAATCCCCTCGATCTTGTATGGACCTTCCCATTTATCAGTCAGGGATCTTACGGCTTTATATTTTATGTTCAATGACAACTTCCTGAGCACCGGGTCTCCTAGCTGGAATTTTATGATCCGAACACGAGAGTTGTAGTGGTGAGCCACTCTTTGTTGATATGCTGTATTTCTTATTCGGGACTTTTCCCTCTTTTCTTCTAGCTCATCCAAGCTTTGTAGTAGCATATCAACATTCTGTTCTTCATCGTATAGCCTAACCCGTGGTGACGCATACGATGTTTCTATGGGAATAACAACTTCTGTTCCAAATGCTAAAGTGTATGGAGTCTCTCCTGTTGAAGTCCTCACTGTCGTCCGGTATGCCCATAATACTTTGGGAAGCTTTTCAACCCAGCTTCCTTTTTTGGCATCCAACTTTGCTTTGATAATGTGCTTGATAATTATGTTTACTGCTTCTACCTGCCTATTTGTTTGAGGGTGGGCTAGTATGGCATAGTAATTAGCAATCTGGTACTTCTCGCACAACTGTCTGAACTTCAGGTTATCAAACTGGGTGCCATTGTCAGTGATTATAGTGTCCAGAACTCCAAACCTATAAAGTATGTTTTTCTTTACAAAATTTATGGTGTTAGCTTCTGTGATACGCACCAGCGCTTCAGCTTCTGCCCATTTTGTGAAATAATCGACAGCGACTATGGTGTGCTTTGCTCCACCCCCTGTCCCAGCTGGCATTGGGTCGATCAGGTCTAGGCCCCACATGGCGAATGGCCATGGGGCGGTGAGGTTTCTGAGTTTTTCTTGGGGTTGTCGGATATCGTTAGCAATCCTTTGACAGGTATTGCAACTTTCTGACCGTTGTTGTGCGTTTGAGAAAAGCATAGGCCAGTAATAGCCTTACCAGAGTACCTTATGCGCCAGACTTCTACCCCCAGTGTGGTTCCCGCAAACTCCTCCGTGGATCTCTTGAAGTATTCGATATGCATTTTCTTCCGGTACACATCTCTGGAGAGCTCGGAAAAACCCCCTTCTGTATAATTCTCCTCCGATCATGGTATACCTAGCCGATTGATACCTGATGCGTTTTGCTAATACCGGGTCTTTTGGGAGCACGCCTTCTTCCAGGAACCTTCTCAGCTGGACCATCCAACCGTCTTGCGGTGTTCGGATTTTTGAAATTTCCAAATGCTGAGGTTCAGCTGTACTTGGTTTAAGGAGGTATGCAACTGGAATGGTCTTTGGTCTGATTGAGGTTGTTGCTGACGCTAATTTAGACAATGTGTCAGCCTTTTCATTTTCTTCCGTGGGGATCTGAGCGATCTTGTATTCTTTAAATTTTTGGAAGAGCTGTTTCGCGATGTCACGATAGGCTATCATTCATTCATCTTTGGCCTGGTATTCGTCCATAACTTGATTGACAACTACCTGTGAATCGCTGAATATCTCAACTTCATCTGCCCCAAGAGTTATGCAGACTCTGATTCCAGCTAACAATGCCTCGTACTTGGCTTGATTATTGGTTTCTTTAAAATCAAATCTCATGGCACATTCAACATCATCTCCTTCTGGGGTGTGAAATGCGATCCCTGCCCCGCTGCTATGAGTATTTGAAGAGCCATCAACATACAATTTCCATGGGAAACTCTTATCCAAGAGTCTTTTTGCTTCCAGGTTTGGTTCTGTGAACTCGGCTATGAAGTCTGCCACAGCTTGTCTTTTGAGGGAGGTTCTGGGGACATAATGAATATTGAATTCGCTTAGCTCGATTGCTCATTTGGTAAGTTTTCCTGATATTTCTGGTTTTTATAAAATTTGTCTTAATGGGCAATTGGTGAGAACCTGGATTGTATGCGCTTGAAAATATGGTCTCAGCTTTTTTACTGCTGAAACCAATGCTAAGGCCATCTTCTCTGCCTATGAGTACCTGGTCTCAGCCGGTACGAGTGTCTTGCTGGTATAATACACTAGTTTCTACACTCCATCTTCTGTTCTGACTAAGACTGAACTTGCTGCAAGCTCGGTTATTGACAGATACAGCTGAAGTGTTTCCCCTTTTTACGGTTTTGAGAGAACAGAAGCATGTCCCAAGTACTTGTTTATTTTTAAGAATGCCTACTCGCACTCTTTATTCCACTCAAGTCCTTTCCTTTTTTATTATCTTGAAGAATGGTGCGCACCTGTCTGTAGCCCTTGAGATGAATCTTCCCAAGGAGGCTAAACACCCTGTTAAGCGCTGTACCTCTTTCAATGTTTTAGGTGAGGTCATTTCTTGCAACGCCTGGATCTTCTCGGGATTAACTTTGATTCCTCTTTGATGGACTTGAAAACCCAAGAATCTCCCCGAATGGACTCTGAATAAACATTTGTTCGGGTTTAATTTCATCTAGTATCTTCTCAGAACATCAAATATCTCTCGAAGGTCTCGGGCATGCTCATTTGCCGAGACGCTTTTAGTCAACATGTCATCAATGTACACTTCCATGTTCCTTCCTATTTGCCGAGTGAAGATTTTGTTGACCAATCTTTGATACGTAACACCTGTATTTTTTAAACTGAAGGGCATTACTATATAGCAATATAAACCCTGATCCGTTGTGAAAGCTTTTTTTTTCTTCATCAGCTTTGTTCATCCGGATCTAATTGTATCCCGAGTAAGCGTTCATGAAGCTGAGCAATTCGTGACATGCTGTGCCATCCACTAGCCGGTCTATCCTTGGAAGTGGGAAGCTATCCTTTGGACATGCCTTGTTTAGATCCGTGAAATCTATGCACATCCTCCATTGTCCATTTTTCTTTTGGGCGAGGACTACGTTGGCGACCCACTGAGGGTAGCTGACTTCTCTGATTGATCCAGTTGCCAGTAGCTTTTCCACCTCTTGTTTGATTGCTTGACTTCTTTCAGGATTGAACGATCTCCTCTTTTGTATTACTGGTTTTGCATTCGGGCTAACTGCGAGGTGGTGGGATAATACTCGGGCATCTATTCCGATCATATCTTCGTGACTCCAAGCGAATACATCTTTGTACTCTTTAAGCAGATTGGTTAAGTCTTGCTTGAATTTTCCATCCAAGTTAGCTCCGATCTTGATTTTCTTATCCGGTTCGTCTTCTTCAAGTACTACTTCAACCAATTCTGTTTTGTATTCATTCGAGCCCTCCCTTGGATCCAGTTCGAATGACAAGGATTCTTTACACTGATTTGGCTGCATTATGGTGCACACTTGTTCAGCATCATGTTTATCTCTGTATACTGACATGTTTTCTCTTCGGGCCATCTCTTGGGATTCCTTGACTATCCCAACCCCTTGTTCTGTTGGGAACTTGATCATTAATGCATAAATGGCCGTCACGACCCTTGTTTTATTCAGGAATGGCAGGCCCAATAATGCATTAAACGGCCAATTATCCAAGTCAACTACCACGTAGTCGAGCAGGACAGTCCTCTGGCATGGTGCCGTTCCGATCTTTACGGGTAATTTTACCGTCCCGAGTGCCCTGACCTCAATCCCTCAAAACCCTCTTAATGGAGTATGGAAATGCTGTAAATCTTTTCGGTCTAGTCTTAGCTTGTCGTACACGGCCACGCTTAGGATGTCTGATGAACTCCCGTTATCTATTAAAATTCTCCGGACTTCCCTATGGCCAATCCGGGCACTTATAACCAAAGCGTCATTAGGTCAAACATCGACGCCATGGGAATCTGCCTCTGTAAAGACTATTGGGTCCCATCCTTCCTTTACCCTTTTCGGGGTCTGGCTCAACCGAGTTTACGTCAAAGTCATTCCTTGCTTCTATTACTTCTCTAATTTCCTGAGTTCGTTCTCGATTGCTTCTCCCAGTAGAGGGTCCTCCAAAAATTGTATGTATTACTTGATTGGCTTCGGGGCTGGTTCTTTGATTTTGACCAGGGTTGTGATTAACCTTGACTTCTCTCTTAGTTTCTGATCTCTCATCTTTTTTCAAGATTACATCCCGCAGGTGCTCTTCCCGAATAAGAGTCTCTATGTAATCTCTGAGCTGAAAACACTTTGAAGTCTCATGCCCGGTTTCCTTGTGAAATCTGTAATACTTGGTTGTATCTCTCCGGGAGAACTGTGATTGTCACCGCGGCTCTTGCACCATATTCTTCTCTTCCAATATGGCTAAAATTTCTTCTTGTTTCTTTCGAAGAGGGGTGTAATTGGTATATCTGCCTCGGTATTTCTCTGTGGACCGCTCGGCGTTGAACCCATTACCCCCATCCTTGTTTTTCTCCTTCTCGTTCCCTTTTAGCTTTCCTTTTTGATTCTGCCTCTTGGATTCAGCATCCTTCTATTCAGGCTTTCCCCCATGTATATAGCTTCCTCATGTAGCTAATTCTACTTCTTCGGCCAGTGTGTATCCTCCTGACATATCCATCATGTCAGCATACCTAGTCAGCCGTGCTCTTCTCAAATCAAAGGATAGCCGTCCATTCTGCAAGTTATTGATGAATGCAGCGATTAAGGCTTCATCGTTTGCACTGCCAATCTCCGATACCCCTTGGCCGAATCTCCCTAGATATTTCTTCAGTGACTCATCTTTCCCTTGTTTTATTTGAGCAATGTGAGCCATTGACTTTTTCCTGTGAACGTTACTCAGGAATTGCCTTGAGAAGCTCCTGCTTAGTTCACTGAAACTCTTAATGCTTGCTGAAGGTAACCTTCCGAACCACCTCGACCCCATGTCTTCCAGAGTTTGTGGGAAATTGAGACATAATAAGGGATCGATGTGGGCATACTGGGCCATGGTGCTTTTGTAGCGTCTCGCGTGCTCTTTCGGGTCCGTGTCTTTCTTAAACTGCTCAACGTGCGGCATCCTGAACCTTTCTGGGAAAGGGGTTCGCAAGATATCCTTGGTAAATGGGTTGTCTGAGTCATCGTCAGATAATTCGTTATAGCCATAACGTCTGACCAAGGCATCCATCTGACGCCTATTGTTCTCGACTTCTTGAGTTAGGCTCTGGATCATTACATGTCTGTCCCCCACCGGGCTTCCTCGACGGTTGAACCGTTGGGTAACTGTCATTCTTTCTAGCTTTTCACTTTGATGCCGAGATTCTTGCATGACTCCGTAATAACGTTTTCTATGAGGTCGATCGCTATCTTCTGATGACGACCGATCCCTGTACCGGTCATATTTACGGTGTCTAGTGCGTACTGTTTGATTGTGGTTCAGCCTCTAGTGATGTTGTTCCTCTTCAAGTGTTTCTTTTCTGGCCGGGTTGATTGGGGAAGAGTTCCTTCTGGTTTCTGGTATAGTTATTCCTGGCCCAACCACCACTGAACGGAGCCTTGCGTGTGGAGAATTGGGAGTATGTGCTCCTGCAGCCAGTAAATCAATCCCTTCCCTCGCTGCGTCTGTCGCCAATTGTTGTAAGGCCTCTTGGAAACGCAGCGTAAGATCTCTGTTGGTTAGAGGAACTTACTGGATCCCTACCAGGTGTGCATGCTGGTTTTCTGTGTTTGCTGCAGGATCTTGTGAGGTGTTGCCAACATGGAAATCGCCTGGTGATTTTTGGCCATTCCCTGAACTGCTTCTACTTCTTGCCATTGCTTTTAACAAGTTCGGAGGTTCAAGCCCCTTCCTCTAGCGCCAATTGTTAACGTCGATTTCTGGATTATGTCAGAAAAGCCAACAAGGATTGGATTTCGGCTATTGATTCAAAGAGAAAGAGATTCAGAGAGAGTAACGAAGACAAGTTTTACGTGGTAAAACTCCGATGACCGGAGAAACGTCCACGGGTGGTTGAAGGATCAACCAAGCCAAACTCCACTATGAAAATATGATGTTTACAAGCTCTCGATCTCTCTTTTTCCTCTCTGTATTTGCTATGATTGTTGTATGCTATATTGCCTATATCTTTTGGAGCCAGATTATGAGTCTATTTATATGCTTATAGAACCTTAATCTGCTTTGTACAAGTAATACAAGATCTTTGTATTTAATTGTGATTCGGTTACTTGCTTGAGGTTGATTTTTCATCTTTCCTGTTTCGGAGTCTCTTATAGAAATCGAGTGGGATTCTAGTAGTGCTGTTCAATTTGGACTGTTTCCTTATAAGAATGTAGTCTTCGTAAAGTAATCAAGTTATTTCCTGATTGGGGACTCTTATAACTTAATGTTCCATTTTATTTGGGATTCCTTCCTGATGGATATCTTCGCGTATTTAATGACTTAATCCGTGTGAAATAAGCACCAAGCTTTTACTCGAGTCGTATTTATTCCCGAGTAAGAGTAATACCTGATAGTCCCGAGTGGCGCCGTTTGAGCCCGAGTGGAAGCGTTGTTTAACCAGCCCTGAGTGTTGTTACCTGATCCCGAGTGGTTTCATTCAATATATGCTTACTCGGGCTTTCTTCTCTTTAATGATGCCTCGTAGGATATTTCCTGAGTGCCCATTTTGGCGTCCACCTGGCTATTTTCTCCTTCTTGTCAATGACGTGTATACTTGGTAAAATTCACATATTAACTATTATTACATATATTATAATTTATATTATAATAATATATATATTATTTTATATATTAATGAAATATTATTATATTTTTTATATTACATTTTTATATAAAATAATACATAATATATGACATTATATCCTATGTAAATATAAAATATTTGATATTATATATATATATTATAATATATTATTATATATTTATAAATATATATATATATATATCATAATATATATAGTAATATATATATAATATTTTATTATTATATCGAATAATATATTTTTATATTAATAATATATATATATATATTATAGAATATTATTTCATAATATTTACATAATTATAAAATATTATATATTATTTATATATAGTATTATATATATGATATTTTATAATATATTATATTATTATATATAATATATTATTTTACAATATTATATATTAATTTACTAATTATGTAAATATTATAATATATAATATTTTATATAATATTTATATATAGTAATATATATATTATAATATTATATAAATATATATATATATATATTATATTAATATTCTATAATATTTTATATTATAATATACATAAAATATATTATATATATAATATTATAATATATATATATATATAATTATAATTATAATATATATATAAGAGGGGCACTTTGGTAATTTAAAAATCTTGTTCCGTCTTGTCCTAGTTATATCAAACGCATAATAGTACAATTAATAGTTTAAGATTTTTTTTAATATAAAAAAAAGTGAAAAACAAAAACGAAAAACGAAAAACAAGTATTTTGTGTTTTTCAAATCTTTCACTTTTAACACTGGTTTTGTTTTTCGTTTTTTTTTATTTTTCGAAAATAAAATGAAAAACGGTTAACGAACGCGTTTTTGAAATCGTTTTTGAAAAATAAAAACGAAAACAGACTGGAAACAGTTGTTGGACGAGGCCTTAGTTTTTGCTCAAGACAAAATTCGATCAATTCATAGATATAGGGTGTAGAATTCGGCTAAGGAGAAAAGAGAAAAAGAGAACGTTTTTGTTTTTGATAGTACACTAGTATCCTTTACATCAAAAGGTTTCTGTGTACAAAATAAAATCGGGTTCACGCGAGTTTCAATCAGTTAGATTGATAATTCGCAAGTGACCGGACATTCTTGGATTTTTCTCTTAGAGGATAATTGTAACTAACAAAGAAAAAGATTTTGTTTGTTTTTATCATCAGGTATACAATTTAAAGAAAGGAAGCTCACACTCCTAGGTGATTCACGTTCGTGATTGGATTGGAAGATCTTGCAGATTCAATTCGACGCTTGTTCAATTATCAGGAGAAAAAGTTACGACACTTTTTATATGCATAAATTAATCTAGGGTTAAGGTTCTTGTTATTATAAAGAGAAATTTGTTTATTTTTACCAAACTAATCTATAAATTTTCACGCTTCTGTTGTGCGATTTTCCTTTCAAGGTCTACCAACCACTCGAAGTTCTTTGATGCAACAAGTGGCTAGTGGTATGATGAGGTACATTTCTTCTCGTAACCTTTTGGCTTCATTTCATGTCAAAAAGATGGAGAAATTAGTGTGCTATGGAGAAATTAGATATGCCAGCTTTCTTAGTTTCTTTCAATATTTTATGTGTATTTAGAGATTTATTTGTTTCTTTTAGTGTTATGTGAATCTTGAACTTAAATTTTTATGGCATGTAATGACTTTGGTTAGAATATTTTGAAAAGGCATGTATTAAGGGGAGATAATGATTCATGGGAATTAAATGTTGAGTTCTTGCCAAAATATATGTTGCCATATTTTTTTTTCTCTCTTGGATATGCATTGTGCTTTAAGTTGATTTTAGGTGTACACGAGAAGATCCAGAAGAAGGTCAAGACTTGTTGAAGATTAGCCTAGGCATGTGTGAGTCATTGCAGATCAATGTAATTCAAAGTGACCAATCTTCTTTGTAATGGTTGTTATTATTTTTAGTGTATGTATAGGGTTTTGACATGGAATTTGCCAAAGGGAGAGATTGTTGGGTTTTTAGTTTGTGTTGGCATTAATTTCATATCAAAACAATGTTTCACTTGTATTGATTAGTTGTCTTAGATTGATGATGATTCAAGCTTCAAAGAAGATATGGCAACCTATCAAGTCAGTTCAAGTCTTCAAAGAGGAATGTGCTTCATTGATCTACAAAGGTATATTAAGACCTCAAATCTCTTACAAGGCTTAGGCACACACAAAATGCATCCATATATTTCCTTACATCGTTGTGCTCATTTTGTATAACACATTCACACACTTGAAATTGAATGCTCATGCATTGGTGTTAAATTGACTAGTTCTGGAAAATGCATGTATATGGAATATGTCTATGAAATAAGCAATATTGTGTGATATGTGTTTGTATGTTTATATTTTTGTATAACATGGACCATGGACTTGTATTTTGTATTGCATTGTTCCTTATTGAGATCCTGTCATTTCAGTTACTCATACATTTGATTTCGAGTTCCGAGTCAAGAGTTATGAAACTTTCCGGTCATGTTGCATTCATTTTCTTAGTCTTCGTATATCGAGTCGAATTCATAATTTTTGGTCTAAGTTTCGTAGTCTTCCACTTGCATGAGAGAGCCCCCGGTTCGTAATCCATAAATGGATTTGAATTCGGAATTCGGAGGCCAGAGGCCAGAGAACTGTCGAAGAACACGGGAGGAGCGTAATAGAGTGAAGCAATGGCCAAAGGCCATCAAGCTTCATCTTCCCGAGATGGGGCGTGGCCATCTCCCCTGACATGCCGATGTGCCATCTCAAGGAGGTAGTAGGCATGACACATTTTCATTTGAAGAAGTTGAAGAAATTAGTGTGCAGAAAATTTTCTTTCAATTTTTCTCACATTCCAAACACTATATATTTTTCGTTTGAACTCTGTTTTGAGTGATTCGAAATGGAGAGTGTTCATATTTCAATCCTCTATCATTTCTAATAAGGTTTGAGAAGTTTTGATTGCTGTTTTTGGTGGTTCTACACACAAAAACGGGACTGCACATTATCACCTAAGGTTTTGAATTTCATCTTGAGTTTTTGCTCTTAAATGTGTTCAATTACCTTGGGCTTTCTTCTTCCATATATGTATGTGTATTGTATATAGTTTAATTAGAGTTTTACACTCTTTTGAAGTTAGGTTGAACATCGATTGAAATCTCACATGTTGAGTTAGGTTTTGGTTTTGCCTATGTTTTCACATGTTTGGGTTTGTATTGTGCTAGTTTTCTATCTAAGACTATTTTGTGAACTTTGATCGATTAATTTTTGACCAAATAGTCTCTACATGTGTTAGGTTCATTTAACTGAATATTGTGAGTGTTATATGCTCTATGATTTTTGCTAGAAATCTAATTGACATTGTCATATGATTTTAGCATATTTTTGTGTATGTGACTAAAACCTTGAATATGTGCTAAGTGTCCATGCTTTGATTCAAGTTTTAGTATAATGAATCATTATAGATATTAAATGTGTTTTTAGTGTTTTCACATGTTATAGATTTATCATTCATGAATAGTATATGGACTACATTTGTGTTATAAACTTTCATTCATATGTCTAGTTCCCATAGGATATGTTTGATCATCATATTCTATGTTAAGTGCTTGTTTGTATTTATGCATTCATTGATCACATAGAAAGTCCTCGTAAAAGGTATGAAGTCTTGGCCAGGACATGTGGTTCGGATAACTAAGCAAGGAGTCTTGATTAGGACATATGGTCCGGATAATCAAGCATGGGTGCCTTGGATAGAAAGTAGACTTTCATTGGTAGACCCGAGATGTCAAGATGTGATGGAGTCCATAGATATAGTGAGTCATTTGTCGATCATTCTAGTGAAATTTCCAACTTCTTAACGGTATTGGTTAGAGTGGACTTCAATAGAAAGTGAGTCATTTGTTGATCACTTTTGAGGAATTTCCAATCATCAACTGGGATTGGGTAAATGAAGAGTCTAATAGAAAGTGTGCCATGTGTTGGTCACTTTTGAGGAATTTATTATCTACTTTCCAACAAAAGTACCCGATGGTTGTATTCAACCCGTGAATGTTTTCTCTACGGGGGTTTTACCATGTAAAAACATGATGTGTCAATTCTTCTTATCCCTCTCATATATTTGTATGTGTATGTTTGTATCTTATCTTACAAGTTTTATAGTTAGATATCTTGAAAGACAAGATGTTTGTAATATGTGATTCACAAGCACTTCAAATGATCAAAATTTTAAATGTCATTGTACCTGTATATTAAACATATTTGTATATAATTGTTTTTGGAAGAATACTTGTACATACTGAATATTAATGAGAATACAAGTATTGTATGTTTGTTAGTTTTATTTGTTAATCTCTCACTTGCAACTTGTAAGCTTGTTTGACAATACTTAACTTGATAACACATATTGCTTACTTAAGTATGCTTTATTATCTTAAGTATTGTTATCCAATCTAACTAGAGGGACAAACATAAATTTATTTTCAAGGGATTGAAAAAGGTGTAATAACCTTCGGGATGACAAAATAACACACGGGGACCCGCACTTATAGGGTGGGGATGGGTTTCAATTTGGTGGGAATGGGGCGAGGATAGGGATGGATTGTAAAACCCGTAATGGGTGTGAGGCGGGGATGGGTTTTCTAATCCCCGTCCCTCCTTACCCCGCTTAAAATATAATACTTATTTTTTTATTTAATTCAATGTTTATCTATTAAAATGATGGAATTTATTTTTCTAGTTTTGAGATTTATGTTTGTGCGATGATTTTCAATTTATTTTTAGAATTAATTTATATATTATATCATATTCATTAGTTTATATATTTAATACTTTAAAAATATTATTTTTTTACAAGATTTTAATAAATAATTTTTTAAAATGGATCAATGGGTTAAATTGGATGGGGATGGGGAAAGCGTACCCCGCCCCGCTCCATCTATCGTAGGGTTTTATGAGGTATGGGTTTTTAAAAAATAAATGGGGCAGAGCCCATTGTCATCCCTAAATAACATATTCATCCCCCTCTAGGTTAGCTTAAAGCAATTTAACCGCGTTTATGCAATTTCAGATTTTCTGTTGTTTACGGGTCCATCAATTTATGAATTGTTCCTAGTTGAGTTCCGAGCAATTCTGAGAATCTCCTAAGTTTTTTTTTGAATGTTTCCAAGGCTTTCTGGGTTCACTTATGGGATTCAAGGGCATTTCAGGGAATCCGAATGTGTTTCAGAATATTTTCAAGATGTTTGGGGCATTTCAGATTTTGGTTAGAAATCGAATTCAATTGAATTGAGCGAAGTTGGGAATTTGCATGACCAAGTGATCTTGGCATAAGAATTTTCACTCCCAAAAGCCCTCTCGGCTGGTGCAACGAGAGTGACTCTGTACGAAAATTCTCGTGCGGTTATAAGCTCTGTGCCAATGCAACACATACTATGTTGGTGCGAGACATATTGCACCAAATAGACGGGGCAACAAGCGTGCCTCAATGCAACAAGTCTTGTACGCCTACTAGGCGCACAAGATACAAGCCTTGGCACAATGATTCTCGTACCAAGGTCATTGGCATGTGAATCGTCTTGTCAAGCACATCGAGTCTCACCTATATATTCCAGCTCGCACATCAATTTTCAAATGACGATTTCTCCTTCGTTTGAGCTCCGATTTTGAAGATTAGAAAAGAGGGAGCTTTTTCTTTCAAGGCAGATTCAAACTCAACAATTTTTAGAGATTAATTTCTAGGTATTAGAATAAGTTCACTTTATTTTGTATGGATTTTCATCCCTTATTCAAGGTATGATTTGTTCTTCATTTTTATTGATTTATTTTCATTAAAACCTTGATTTGTTACTTTGATGTTAGTCATCAGGAAAAACCATGAAACTAGATAGCATGTACGAGATGGTGAGCAAGCTAGCATCAAGCAACGTGGTAGTGTTGTTCAGTGTGAGAGGTTACTACATGTGTGCAGTGCCCAAACGCCTTCTCTTCAGGCTCGGAGTTGAACCTATCATCATGGAGCTTGACCACCACGTGGCAAGTACTGCATCCAGACCATCGTCTTCCATACGAGCAGTACTAGGGGTGGGCACCAACCTTCCAACCCAACCCGATCCAACCCGACTAGATTGGGTTGGGTTGCTTTTAAGATTGGGTTGGGTTGGGTTGATAAAATATAACCCAACCCAACCTGACATTAATAATAAAAAATAAATTAAATATTTTTTATTATTATATCTGTTATGAAATCTCATCTTTAAAAATATTTAAAATTTTTACTCATGCACAATTTATAATATTATAAATGATAAATATAAATACATAATTTTATATATTTTATACCATAAATATATAATACATTTATTAAAAACATGTAATTATATTATCTTCATCTTTTGTATTAATTGGTGTATCCTTAATTATACTTTTAAAATACATTTTTTTCTTATGATTTGATTAAGAATTTGGCAGAAAAAAGTCTAATAATTGTATATAAACTCAAACTATTATATTGGTTGAAATAAATAATAGATTATCCAACTACGATATATTCGACGAAGTGATTATAATTGTAAAATTGATAGGAGACTTTCCAAGTTGGATAAATTTTTATTTTTTTATTTTTTTAATTATACAACAAATATTTAAACAATTTATGTTATATGTTGTGATTTGATTTTGATGCTTTTAAGAAATCTAAACTCAATGTGGTATGATATTTTGGTGAAAATTTATTTTAAATTTCAATTTTGATATAACAAAATTTGAATTCAAATATATTTTTTCTATTAGGTTTAAAAAACTCAACTCGATCAACCCAACTCAACTCAACTCAACTCAGCCCGATAAATAATGGGTTGGGTTGGGTTTGGTTAGGTTAAAATTTACGTTGGATTGGATTGGATTGGATTGGATTGGGTCGAAAAAATTTTAACGCAACATAACCCAACCCGAAAACGCCTACCCCTACATACGTCGTTTGATTCTCAGCACCAACCCATCTCCGTCGTGTTAGTGGGTGGGAAGTTCGTTTGTGGGATTGAGACTCTGATGGCTTGCCACATCAATGGCACTCTCGACCCTCTCTATAAAGACGCTGACACGCTTTGGCTATAAAATGTCATCCGTCGATTGATCAATCGGTTTCTTATTATCAAAGTGTTTTTAATTCATTAGGTTTATGCTTGCTTTAATTTTGTAGGAGTATTAACTATTAATATATACAATGGGTTGTTCATTTCACAAGTGTATGCTTTTGTCGCACTCTAGAAAAGACTCATAGTTGACTAGTTTGTCGTGTAATTCCTTAAAACTAATGACAGTATCGTGAGCACGAATAACGGCTACAATTCTTTAAATTTAGGACCAACACCGTTTTGAGTGTGAATGATAAGGTTTGTTTGTTTTTATTTTTAACCGGCTCACCAATTAGAATTAAAATCATTGTAGCTTATTAGTTATAATGTGATGGAAATAACCATTTATATGGTAAATTACCCTTGTGACTACCTATACCGATGGACGGATTGAAATTTTTTCTTTTTTACAAAAGAAAATTTTATAAAAAAAAAATAAAAACAAAACCTAGATTGCATCTCTGTAGGGTTTTGTTTTTATTTTATATTGTTTTATAACAATTTCCTTTTAAGAAAAAATATGATCTCCAACAATCCATCAAAGTGATGGACGGTTGGAGAAAAATTTAAATAATTTGTTTTTTACTTTTTTTTTTCTTTTTTGAAATTCACTTTTTTTTTTAGTTTTAATTCACGATTGGATATATGATGGCTAGTAGGATAATGTATGACCAAATATGTAATCTATAAAGTACTTTTTGCTACATATGGCCATTCCTGTCATATTATTCGTCTATAATAGTTATTTTGAACCGACTTTCTAATCTAATGACAATTTAGATTGTGTCTTAGTGAGTAATTGGGCTTGTTTGGCTAAGTTTTTGGAAGGGTCAAAAGCGCTTTTGGAACTTAAAAGCAGCTTTTGAACATGTTTGGATAATTTTATAAAATAGCCTATCTAATTTGGAAGCTCTTCCAACAGAAGCAACCCTCACCATGCTTCTCTAGAAAGCTCTTCTAAGAAATCCAGGAAGCCAAAATTTCTTTTAATGAAACTTTCATAATTCCAATTTTACCCCCCTATATAAATCACACTTCCTTCTTTCAACAAGCTTGTTTGAAAAAAATCCCAAACCAACATGAAAGCCCTAAAATCCTACTAAGAAAAATCCCTAAATTCTACGAAACTTGATTTGTAGAGTTGATTTTATAGTTTTTCTGAAATCTCTTCCTCTTGACACGATTCGATAGCATTGGAGAGAGAGATTGAGGATGAGAATGGGTTGGGATCCGAGATGAGGAGGACAAGGAAGCAACCGGAGTGTACGGAGGAGGCGGACTTGGCGGTGAATAGGATGAGGACAATGGAGAACTCGAACGAGGACCCGTCATTTGTGAGGACATTGAAGCGACCATGGCTGGTGTGGATACCGCAACTATATAAGCGGCTCCAGTGAGATGATGGAGGTGTAAAGATGAAGGAAAACATTTTATTTGGAGAAAATTCGCTCTATCAACGACGGAGATGAAGCAGATTTGCTCCATTTTTACCGATTGACTTTCTTTTTTTTTTAAAATTTTTTTTTTACAAAAATTGATGTTGTTTTGTTGAAGGAGAAGACTTGGATTATTACAATTGAGTTGGAATACAAAAAATTATTTGAATTTGTGGAATTGATTTTGTAGTTTTTTGGTGGAATTGATTTTTTGTTTTTGTTGCTGGAATTTGGTTGAAAAAATTTGGATTGTGTTTTTGGGATGAGAAAATGTAAGAAAGAGAAATTAGAAATGGTAAGTAATTTGGAAGGGTAAAATGGTCATATTACAATTAGAAGAGATTTTAAAATGTTTCAACCAAACAGTCTCAAAAGCTTTGCTTGATGCAAAAGCTCTTCTAGAATATATCATCCAAACGGTAACCGAAAAGTTTAGGCTTTTAGTTTTCTTCTTCTACTGTCAAAAACCAAAAGTAAAAGTTTTTCCAAACTAGTCTATTATCCTGTTTTTATAAATAAGGATAGGGAGTTATTGTTTTGGATATGTCTTGTTATATATTTTGTAGAAATTTCATAATTTAGAGTTGAGAAAAGAAAGATATTATCGGAGCGGGAAATGATGATCAGATCCAGTTGAGTATCCGAATACCCTCTTGCGAGTAACGCGGGTTTCAACTCTCAACTTTCAACTTTCAACTTTCAACTTTCAACTAAACCCCTCCCGTTTCTTCACCTTCTTCTTCTTCTTCTTCTTCTGCTACCTTCACTATACACTCCCGCTTTTTTCTTTATTCCTTTTTATTCTCTAAACGCTCTCTGAGTTAATTAATCAATGGACTCGTTAGTGTCGTCATCAAAGCTGAAACTAGACCACCATTGTTTTCCATTCCACTCCAAAACAAGCCCATCTCTCTTCTCACTCCCTTCCTGCCCTCTCCAATGCCCATCTTCTCCTTCTCGATTTTCCACCTTCTCAAAGGTGGCTGCCGTCAGGAAACCAATCAAAAAAATTCACTGCGAATTCGACGACAAACTTAACGGCGCTTTCTTCTCCGATTCTGACCCACGCTTCCTCGACCGGGTAATTTTATATTATATATTTAGTATTTACACCTTACTTTCCTTTGGAATTCTCTGTTTCCCTTTGTAGTTCAATTAAATTTTCGCAATGGGTACTCACTGAATAAATACTGGGTCAGTTTTAAATTGCATTTCTGAGTTGAAAATTTGCCAAAGTTATGCTTGTTAATATGCTTTTAGGACATGTTTGAACCTTAAAAGTGATGGGGTTAGTTTGGTTTCCACTAGGCAGGACGGTCCTGACATGTGAAATTGAACTGTCTACTTATTCTTTGGGATGTAGCTCCTAATATATTGTTCCACCATCTATTTTGGCAGTGAAAAATTTGTCTCAGAAACTCGAAAACATTTATTCGATTATGTATTCTTATATGTGTAGATTCTTTTAGCACTAATAAAGTGAAGTGGACACTTTGACTGGAAGTCTGGGAAGGTAGTATGAAGGAGGAAAGCAATATTTTGATTTGTTTTGGGATACAAATCATACATGGAAATTGAGAACTTTAAAATTTATGCCCCTTCAATTTTTCCCATGGTTGACATTCAAAAAAATAAAAACATTAGTGCGAGAATTGAATTTTAAAATGACATCCATTCAAAATATTATAGGACTTGACATTATCACAACTCCAGGCATGACTTGTCCAGTCCATTTACCGTTTACATTACTCCAGAAGGCAGCCAAATCCTCTTCAATTCTTGTTAGAGTAATGATTAAAGGTGAGGACTTATCTGTGTGGTTGGATAACATTTAGGATTGGCTTGCAACTGGATGAAGATCAACTCAAGAAACTCAATAGTTTCATGGGTATTGATTCTTGGCCTTTTGACAAAATAGCATGGGATAGACAAGATTTTATAAATTATGCAATACTCTGGATTCAATATATGAGCAGCTCTATTAAGATCTGTCATTTGTAAACTCAGAGAAGTTGCTTAATAATTTGTTAATGATAGTGATATCATGAAAATTCAATGCTCTGTTTTCCCATGCAATACTTGTATATTGTATTTTGACCATGCAATATAAGCTGATTGTAGTTTGTGGTTTCGCACTTACGCTATTTGTTTCCAGTGCAGTCGCAGAGGGACTTAAATTATAACCCTTCATTTGTTAGATTTTAAAGGAGATGCATAATTGATAAAGTCATTGATAGTCAAGACTGACATTGTAATTTTTCCTCCAGCAAAAAGCATTGGAAGCGGCAATGAATGACATAAATAATTCGTTTGGAAAAGGAAGCGTTACAAGATTGGGTAGTGCTGGTGGAGCCCTTGTGTATGTGTTCTTTACTAATGATACCATTGTTTCCATATGTCCCCAGCTGCTCTTTATCCTATCTCTCCTTAATGTGTTAGACATCGGACGCGGGAGTGGAAAAAGAAAATGGATGATCAATGTCATATTGCTGCCTGTCACTAATTTAGGCTAGTATGATCTAGTGGCATGGCTCTACTCCACTTGTAGAACTTACACAAGGAGGCAGACTTGACTTTGTACCTTTTTCCCTTGCAGTGAGACATTTCCAAGCGGCTGTCTGACACTAGATTTGGCCTTGGGTGGAGGACTTCCGAAAGGAAGAATTGTAGAGGTAATATCGTGTTATACTTATTTGTTTTGCTTCTTTGTAATCTTTATTTATTTATGAATTTTTTGTTTTTTCATTTTTTTATTTTTGCCTTTTATGTTAAAGTTGCTTTTCCTTTGCTATTTGGTGCATGCGATGCTTTTATTACAATTAACTAAGCGATATCAATGTGCCTTTTGACCATGTTTAGAGAAACGGTATCCCAGTGGAATCATTTGCTTGATGCCACGGTGTGGCATGACCTTAAAAGGTTGTCTAAATGCATTTCAAAGAAAGTCGGCAATGTTAATTTGACAATTTTTTTATTTGGTAGACTGGTGTTGTTTGGCTGGTCTTTTTTAGTCATGACAAATGCTGCTTAAACATGGTCATTGCAATTTTGTTTTTTCCCTCTTTTTTTGATTAGATTCTGTTACAAATAGCCTTATAACAAATGCATCTTTCTTTGCAGATATTTGGCCCAGAAAGTAGTGGGAAGACAACCATTGCACTCCATGCAATTGCAGAAGTGCAGGTTTAAATTTGTCTGGACTCTATTCTGTAATAATGTGTAGAGTGCTAGAATGTTCTAATACATTGTTGTATATATCATGTCTGACATACAGTTTCTCTATGGTAATTATGCAGAAACTTGGAGGTAATGCTATGCTTGTGGATGCAGAGCATGCTTTTGATCCAGCATATTCAAAGGCATTGGGAGTGGATGTTGAAAATTTGATTGTTTGCCAACCTGATAACGGCGAGATGGCGCTGGAAAGTAATTTATCTTTTACAGTCCGTGTTAATTTTTGTGAGGAATTCATATGTATATATTTGATGTGATGATGAGCAGCACCAACAGACATAAGTGTCTTGATTATGATGATATTTGTTATCCATAAGCTCAAATATATAAACTAATTCACGTATCATTGCTCAGTTGCAGATCGTATGTGCAGATCTGGTGCCGTAGATCTTATATGTGTTGATTCTGTATCAGCTCTCACTCCACGAGCTGAGATTGAAGTATGCTATAAATTTTTACCCATTGGATTACAGTTGTTTTACCAATCAAATTGTGGGAACTCACCCATGTCTAAATGCTTTCCTGTTTTATTCTTGTTACAGGGTGAAATCGGGATGCAGCAAATGGGACTGCAAGCTCGCCTAATGAGCCAAGCTCTGCGGAAAATGTCAGGAAATGCCTCCAAAGCTGGTTGTACTCTCATTTTTCTCAATCAAATCAGATATAAGGTACGTCTCTTTTCACGTGATGTAGATCAGCTCAAGAGATTGTTGTAGCAGATGTAGCTTGAAAAAATTAATTAAAAAAAAAGAGGATTTTGACTCGGTAAGAAGAGTTAGAGGACTTGGGGATTGATATTGAGTGGGTTATACTAATTTTTAAAAGGGTATTAGGGTGCTGAATGTCTGGGGGCCAGGGAAATAGCTTTAAATTTTGGGATAATCATTCCATAAAATTATAAATTAGCCCCTAAGCCCTAAGTCTACTCTATTTGATGTAAGCTCTACCTATTACAATCCTTTGTGCATATTCACATCTATTTGATATCTGTTTCCCTTCAAAGTAGCCAATAAAGTAAGTATACCCAAACTGTTTGATGTCATTGCATCTAAGGATCCATAAAGTCTTCACATAATGTTTAAGCCCTTTATCATTATGTCATAATGCTAGATGGATAATTCTCAAAATTTCTCATAAGGAAATTTCTAGGTACTTTGTTGGAAAATTTAATGCATCAATCTACTTGATGTCCAATTGGAAAGTTTCCGTCTAGCTACTCATTGTATTTCTTATCTACATTTTGTTAGATTGGTGTCTATTATGGAAATCCAGAAGTAACTAGTGGAGGGATTGCGTTGAAGTTTTTTGCCTCAGTTCGCCTAGAAATACGTTCTACAGGGAAGATAAAGTCTGTAAGCACGACACCTGATTGATCAATATGTATTCCAGTTTTGTTTATTTTCATTAAATTTATCCTTTATGTGGTTCTCATTAGGAAATTTTGCACTGTTTCAGGTTAAAGGAGATGAGGATATAGGTCTTCGAGTTCGTGTAAGAGTACAAAAGAGTAAGGTAGCGAATTCTAATTTAAAGGATTTAGATGGTTTAAAGAGAGGACATCGGTTTTAGGATTATGGTTAGAGTTTACTTTTCTTTTCTTTTGCTATTTTTTAGTATACTATTTTTGTGTGATTTTTGTTTGTGACTTTTTAATTGTAAAAGTCTCTCCAGACAGACCTTTGTTTGTAAAATCTAGAGGCTAGGTTTGTTTGCTGAACAAACCATTTATCAGGCACCACTTACACAACTTCCTGACCTATTTGCATGATCTTATTTGTAGCATGATTTTTCTCTGGTATTTTGGATGTTGAACAGATGTGAGCCAGCTGTGATCTGTTTCTTTAAATAATACAAAAGTTTTGCTCCATCTACTCTGACCAGCTGACATTTGGTGCTTCTGATTGATGTTGTCCATATCAAGAAATCCTGTCTTAATTTTATTTGCCATAGGTATCAAGGCCATACAAGCAAGCCGAGTTTGAAATCGTTTTTGGGGAAGGAGTGAGTAAACTGGTTAGTATTGCCATATAAAAGTATTACTATTAAGATTCAGATTGCCCTCTCTGTTTTAACTTTAAAGAACTTGCAGGGATGCATCTTGGATTGTGCTGAGATGATGGATGTTGTGATCAAGAAGGGTGCTTGGTATAGTTATGGAGACCATAGGTTTGCACCTTTGACCTTTTAGTTATGGCTTACTTCTAGTTGCATTCTAGTCTACCGGGGACCATACGTTTGCACCTTTGACCTTTTAGTTATGGCTTACCTTTAGTTGCATTCTAGCCTATCTGAACTATACTATTATCTACAAAAGTCATTGTTGAGAATTTATGCGTCCAAATCATCACCCAGTCAATAAGATATCTGAACCTAAAATCAGTTAAATTACTCGGTTACTGAAATCTTATAAACTAATTTGCGAGGATCTTACTTTGTTGATCATGTTCAATGAATTCAATTCTCTGGTTCGTTGGTTTCTTATCAAAATCCATGCATGCAGTTCATGTTAGCATATTTCATAATTTCAAGAATATGCAGTGGTAGGGTTCCTTTACTGTTCAATCAATATGGTTTTTGGTTAAGTTACATATTGGCTACCAACCTTAAATTTCCAATGCTGCACTCAACGTTATTAATACCTTATTAGAACTAATTGCTCTGAAATTCTGTTGACATTCAGAACTTTTCTGCCAGAAATGTGTACAATTACACTCCATTTCTGTTTTGCCTCTTATGGAAAGGGAAAAAAAAATGAAGGAAGAAACACTTAAATATGTTTGTTCTCTTAGTTTCTTGCTCTTATCAGTTTCAATCAGCCAACATAAAATTGGTGATCAAACTAGTGGGATTTTTTTCTTTCAAAAAGTAAAAATAAAAGACAAGTGAGGTCATCTGTCTACATATTTATATATACTGGCGGGGCTGTCTACTGATTAGGTGTTTAGGTTTAAGATGGATTAGTTGCAACTATGACTATCTCAAACCCAACAAGTTCCTAATTTTCTAGCTGAAAGCTGCCCACATTTCAATGTGCTGCTGCTTCATCCTAGTTGGGTTGGTGACTAAAGAATTATAGGGAGGAAAACTCTATTTTTTCTTATTTTTTATGAAAAGAATACACATATATATACAAGTCCGAAGAGCACAAAAAATTGTTATTACTTAGGAATGTGATTGATTGACAATCACCGAAGATTAGCCCCCTTATTTAGGAATCATTCGGTGATTCAGTTGGAGTTGACTCATCCTTGATTGACAATAAAGCCTAAATTTTAGGGATCTAATTTACATAATTCAACATTACTAATAAATAGGAAACTAATCCCCAAACTTTAGGGATTAATTCCGAAATTCAACACCCCCCTCAAGACAATCGTTCCTAGCTTGGAAGTCAATTCTTCAAACTTTATTTTTGGAAGAGCTTTTGTTAGAACAGCTGCCACTTGAAGGTGTGTAGGTGTGTAAATCAAGCTCAGTATTCCAGCTTCAGCCTTTTCTTTGATGAAATGACGATCTAGCTCTACATGCTTAGTTCTGTCATGATGGACAGGATTTTTAGCAATACTTATTGCAGACAAATTGTCACAAAACACCTTTATAGTCAATCTTGTTGAAATTCTTAGCTCGTCAAGTAACCTTTTCAACCATAATCCTCCACATATACTTTAAGCTAAATCCTTATACTCTACCTCGGCACTGCTCCTAGCCACAACAAATTGTTCTTGCTACACCAAGTCACCAAGTTTCCCCATACATTGGTGCAATAGCCAGTAGTTGATCTTCGATCTATAACGGATCCTGCCCAATCCGCATCTGAGTAGACTTCAACTTCTTTGCTTGTCCCTTTTCGAAAGAATATTCCTTTACCAGGAATCTTCAAGTATCTAAGAATCCGGTAAACTGCTTCTAGATGTTCTTCATTGGGCTTGTTCATAAATCGACTTACGTCACAAACAGGAAAGCCTATGTCTGGCCTTGTGTGGGAGAGATAAATGAGATTTCCTACAAGCCATTGACATTGCATCTCCCAGTGTCAACCGGAGGACTGTCTCCTTTGAAACCGATTTTATAACTTGATTCCATTGGAGTGTTTGCATGCTTACATCCTAACATTCCAAGATGTACTTGCGTTGAGAGACCACAATACCTTTCTTCAAACGAGCGACCTCCATGCCTAGGAAATATTTCAATGGTCCTAGATCTTTGATCTCAAATTCCTTTGCAAAAACTTCCTTTAAACAGCCCGTTTCTTCAATGTAATCACCCGTTAAAATAATATCGTTAACATAAACGATGAGAACAACTTTCCTAGTAGGAGAAAATTTTGTGAACAGGTTATGATCAGTTTGTCCCTGAGAGTCCCCATGCTTCTTGATTGCCTTTGTGAATATGTCAAATCATGCTCTAAGATATTGCTTGAGACCATACAGATACTTTCGAAGCTTACAGACCTTGTTAACATTGCTTCCTGTCTCAAAACCCGGTGGCATTTCCATGTACACTTCCTCTTCCAAGTCACCATTAAGGAAGGCATTTTACACGTCTAGTTAATAAAGGGGCCAGTCAAGATTGGCTGCCAAGGACAGCCCCGAACAGTATTTAGCTTGGTACTAGGAGCAAAAGTTTCTTGGTAGTCGATGTCGTAGGTCTGGGTGAATCTTTTAGCAACATGCCTTGCTTTGTAGCAACTTACACTCCCATCTAGATTATACTTGATAGTAAAAATCCACTTGCATCCTACTAGTCGCTTCCCTTCTAGCAAATCTGAGAGTTCCCAAGTACCATTTTTTAGAACATTCATCTCTTCTTGTTTGGCAACCCTCCATTTAGATTTTCCTAGAGCATCATGAATACCTCATGGAATTTCTATATTGGATAGATTAGTAGCAAATGCTTGATATTCTAATGATAGACCATAATAAGAAACAAAATTGTAGATTGGATGTTTTGTACAAGATCTCACACCTTTCCTTAAAGCAATAGGAATATCAAGATCATCATAAGTAGTAATATCAGTCTGAAATGTGTTACCTGGAATATCTATATTGGATAGATTAGTAGCAAATGCTTGATATTCTAATGATAGACCATCATAGGAAACAAAATTGTAGATTGGATGTTGTGTACAAGATCTCACACCTTTCCTTAAAGCAATAGGAATATCAAGATCATCATTAGCAGTAATATCAGTCTGAAATGTGTTACCTGGAATATCTGGACTTGGACTTGGATCAGATTCATGGTTCTGCTCAGGAACTGTGTGATCCTCTATCTCCTCTTGAAGCCATTTCCTCCTTGAATAAATGGTAAGCTCTTTGTCTACTGCAGGTTGTGTGTAGGTTGTGTGCAGGCATAAATTGAGATATTAGTGTTTGGCTCGGTTTCTGGAGGGATGGTTGACTATGACTCAGGTGGAAGGATGGTTGACTCGGGGTTCAGGTGGAATGGAGATGGTTTACTTGGTTTCATATGGAAGAATTAGAGTGTCAAGAGTGTCAATCCAAAAACTACATTCTTGTATGGCTAAGTTCTCCCCCTGAATGGAAGTTTTAAGGTAGTATGATTGATTCTCAATAAAGGTGACATCCATAGATGTGTAGAATTTCCTATTGATAGGCGAGTAACGCTTGTAATCTTTTTTAGTTGGAGAGTAACCAAGAAAGAGACATTTGATGGCCTTTGGATCCAACTTTTTGAAAGGAGAAATCGAGCGTCGAGGCGTTTGAGGGAAGTTTTAAGGTAGTATGATTGATTCTCAATAAAGGTGACATCCATAGATGTGTAGAATTTCCTAGTGATAGGTGAGTAACACTTGTAACCTTTTTTAGTGGGAGAGTAACCAAGAAAGAGACATTTGATGGCCTTTGGATCCAATGTTCTGCAAGGTGAAATCGAGCCTTGAGGCGTTTGACCACCGCCTCACGAGGTGTAATCCTCTAGGCGTAAGCCTCAATTAATTAATAATAATAAATTAAAAAAACTAAAAAAAAAAAACTAGAAACTCATATTTTATAATTCATACCATAATATCAATGACTAGTAACATTACTATCAAATAAAAACACACAACATGATTTAGTTCATAACAGAGAAAATTAATAACAAAGCAAAGTCATGAGACAAAACAAAAAACCATGAATCCTCCCATCCCAAACTAGAAATTTAGAACAAGTCTTAAAGTTAAAATTTATTCCCAACTCAAACAAAACCAACTTTATAATATTATCAATACATCTTCATGTTGGGTTGTGAAGATTGGATTAGTTTAGTTGTGCTACGCAGATGCACTCGGGGTATTTTTTAAAACCGAGCATTTTAAAACCGAGCATTTTAAAACCATGCTCTTCCTTATTCTTTCTTCACTTCTTTGTCCGGCTAGGTTGCTTTAGTTTTTTTTGTGTTTTATATTGTTATTTCACTATTTTTTTACTAACGAGCCCAAAACCATGGCTCAAAACCATTTTGAGTTTGAAAATTAAAGGCCCAACTGACCAAACATCAAAAACAGGGTATTTTTAAGGCGTAAAACTCATGCACCTCGATGCGGTTTGCCTCAGCGGCGTATGCCTCAGACATTGAGGCGTAAGCCTCAAAATAGCTGCTCGAGGCGGACACCTCGAGGCGTTTTTTCACCGCCTCACTGCCTCGAGGTGTAAGCTCAAAATAATTTTTAACCTGAGATTTTGTTGACTCTAGAGGGTCCCCGTATATCACTGTGAATGATTGCAAATGGGTGAGATGTTTTGTACCCTTGGATTGGATAATTATTTCTCGCATGTTTGGATAATTGGCACACTTCACCTTGAAAAACCTCAGGTTTGATATTATCAAATAATGTTGGGAACAACCTTTTTAAATACTGGAAATTGGGATGACCTAACCTATAGTGCCACAACATGATTGCACTATTGTTATTTGACAAAACTAGAGGAACTGGAAATGACACACTACTCGCAGCTTGAAATTGTTCTTCAGGATTATTAGGACCGTTAAGAAGATAGAGTCCTGCACATTCCTTAGCATTGCCAATCATCCTTCCCTTATTCCAAGTTTTGAAATTCACAACGATTTGAGAAAAAATTAGTAACACAATACAGGTCTTTGGTGAGTTTGCTAATGGACAGCAAATTACAAGTTAAATTTGGAACCAAAAGCACGGATTTTAAAGTCGATTCATTGGTAATAGTAACTGATCCTATTCCTGCCACTTTAGACAATGATCCATCAGCAATTTAAACCATCAAATTTCCAGATCTTGGGCGTTAAGTATTGAATAGTGTAGCATTACCGGTCATATTATCTGATGTGCCGGAGTGTACTATCCAAGGGTTGTGTCTCTTCATTTTGGTGCTTAAAGCCATAGGAAAATTACCTATCTTGGCGTCGGAACCAGTTCTTATGGTGTTCTCAGCTGGGATCGGAGTGGAGGATGTTGTTTGGTGGCTGATTATCTTCGGAAGAAACTCGATCTGCTATTTGCTAAGGAGTGTAGTTTTGAACGATGTCTTCTCCTTGCTGTTGGACATCATGACGGATCAAGACCATTGGAGAAAGTTTTGCCCATTCAGTTTATGACTTGTAATGGGGAGATGAGAATTGTCTGCTGCTCCAAGGTTGTTTGGAATTGTGACTTCAGAGGTATGTTTTTCGGTAGCCATTCCAGTGGCTGGGCCGTATTTTGGCATAAGAGAGGAGATGGCATTAGGGTTGCAGAACCAGAGAAAGGAGACTAGGGTTTCGGTTTTTACTGCTCTGATAGCATAAAGAAAACTCTAACGAATTATAGAGGAAAACTCTATTTTTTCTTATTTTTTATGAAAAGAATACATACACATGTATATACAAATCCTAAGAGCACAAAAATCTGCTAATGGTATTAGGGTTGCAGACCCAGAGAAAGGAGACTAGGGTTTCGGTTTTTACTGCTCAGATACCATAAAGAAAACTCTAACGAATTATAGAGAGGAAAACTCTATTTTTTCTTATTTTTTATGAAAAGAATACACATTCATATATACAAGTCCTAAGAGCACAAAAATCTGCTATAACTTAGGAATGTGATTGATTGACAATCACAAGATTACCCCTAATTTAGGAATCAATCGGTCAGAGTTGACTGAATTCCTGATTGAGACAATCAAACCTACATTTTAGGGATCTAATTTATGTAACTCAACATTACTAATAAAAAGGAAACTAACCTAAACTTTAGGGATTAATTCCAGAATTCAAAAGTGACCATTCCTTAAGATGTGGTGCACATGATTTTCATCTTAGGAAAGGAGGACAAAAATATAAAGAAATGTCTGAATTCAGATTTGGAGGATTATAAATACTTTTCAGGAAATGAACCGCCTGCAATTGTGAATTGAGTAATGCTAGATATCACAACTAGAATCACAACTATTCCATCAAAACACATGTGACAGCTGATATGTCAATTGGTTTGTGGATACACATTAATAATGATTTATCTTACTTGTCTATGTATTCACTAACCAATTGACACATCAGCTGCCACATGTGTTGTGATGGAATAGTTGTGATTCTAGTTGTGATATCTAGCATTACTCTTGTGAATTTGAGGAGTATTAGAAACTTTGTTGGGCCCAGCATGTAGAATCAAACTTTTACGGGGGATCTTTCCTTTTTGTCTTTGCTTCTGTACAGGATTTATTTGAAACCTCCAAATTTCTCATGTTTGGTGGGCTAGGCTTGGGAACATTAATGATTTTAGGGATTCTCATACTTCAAGTTAGGGTTAGTTTAGGATCAAGATCGGAGGTGGAAGTGGCTGAATTTTTGGGAATGCAGGTTAGCGATAGTATTTGAGTACCTGGCAAATGGCTATAAGTAAAACTGATGTTAGGGATCATAAAAGAATTATTTTTCGGTTTAGGAGTTGGCATTGCAAAGGCAGAAGTGGGTCTTAAAGCCATTACAAAAGTGAAGAAATTTTGGTCCAGAGCAATTACAGAACCCCTGGTTATTAGAAAAGACAAGAAACAATCTCAAGGTTCAGGATTACCCAAAAAGACTCTGCAAGTAAAATTAACCGGTTTGTTATCGGTAAATGATTCTTCACAAATCATCATCTCCCCTTTCCTTGCTAAAGTTTTCAAAAACAAAAAAACAAAAAAAACAAAAAAACTTAAAAGTCGTTACAAATATTTCTTCCTTATATTAGACAAACCTGAAATAGAGCAGCACATCAATAGACAACAGCACTCTTTATGAAATTGAAATCACCAAATTAGGCTGGGTTTAATTAAAGCATAAAGACTTATTTTCCTATAGTTTCTTCATATAGCAGTAATTTTCTTTAAAAGATAAGCAGTTGTGGCTAATTTTCTCCTCTGTTATATGTTTGAGAAAAAGGTTGGGACAAGGGAGAGACAAAGCTTTACAGTACTTGAGAGACAACCCTCTTCTGCATGATGAAATAGAGAAGGTTATGTTACTTCGCCATCTTCTTTTGTATTTATAATATAATTTTTAAAGCTCCTATAAAAAAATATTATTAGTTACTATGAAATTTTAAATTTTAAAGTTCCTATAATTAAATTAATTTCTAAAGTTGGATATTAAGATAGTAACTAACCTTTGTCAAACTTTACTGGAAGCTAGTAGATGTCGTATTCCCTCATCATACATATAATGTAGGAAAGTTGTGCAAAATCTGAAAGAAAAATTGTTCTGCATGCACAGATAGTTCGGTCTATGATGTCAGATGGAACTGTACATCAGGGTGCTCCATTTTTGAGGAATATTTCAGAGCCTCATGAAGATGAAAATATATTGGAAGAGATCTAAGAAGACAGCATATTCACAATCATAGGTTTCAGCATAGCATCGTACGTAAATTATGGAAATTTGTTGGCAGCAACAGCAAGATGGGTGCATATTTTTCCAGGCACCGGTGAGGTTTGTAGCTGTGAGGTAATTTTTCATCCATTCAGTTTCAAGGAACGAAACCCTTGAAGATCTCTTTATTGTATTGATGCTGGTGAAAATTGAATTGTCATGTACCTCTGTTGTATTTTGCCACGTTGGTGATGTGGTGGGAGGGGAAAAGAAGGGATGAGGAGGTGATCTTTTGAACTTTCCAAGACCCTATAGGGGTTCATTAGTTATCCAATCTTTTTATTTTCTTTTCAAATTTGTCATTGTTTTACTTGCATTTCAATGACATAGTTCCATACAAGTTTTTTTCCAATGAGTTGCCACATATGCCATCAGCGGTGCACTGAACGCAGGATGACAGCATCACCATCGATCGGTTGGCTAATCCAAACCTAGTTGGCTAGTTCCACCAAGTCTAGATTGTCACCTATGGAGCACTTTGAGATTGTCCTGCTAAAATTATTACCTCAGGATTGGTGACCATACCATACTATATAGGTTATATAGTTCATTTGCAAACTTAAGTCCCCTTAGTATATTATTTATCTGTATATTTTTTAAACATAAAACAATTAGGCGTTTAGTCTCATCTTAGAGGTGTTTTAGATATGGCGAATGAGTAATTAGTTGAATCACTAATAGATGGGATATATGCTGGTAACAGATTTTATTGAATCAATTATATATTGCAACATCCTAAAAAAAAAAAAAAAAAATCAGTTGGCGAAATCGCCAACTTGAGTTTTCAAATGAACTGGTCTTAGTTTGGCAACTTGAGTAGGGTGACGATCTAGTTCAGAAGATTCCGAGGATTTCCGGTCAACAACCCGGGTAGGGAGAGGAGCCTTATCCGCCGTTGAGTGATCAAGAAGGGAATGCACGGTGCATTTCTTGCACCCAAGTAGGGATATGTTGATGTCTCATGCGTAATGTCGAAAAGTAGGTGTAGGTGGAGGTTTGTTGTCCAAGATGGTATGGTAAATAGTTTATTGATGAAGGTTTATTAAATTATAATGAATATATTATCACGAGTAAAGAAGTCTTAAATACAAACAGTAAAACCTTTAATGGAACTTGGAAGTATCTGATGGTGGTAAGAAATCGTAAACAAAATTGTCAAAGTATAACGTTGATGAACCACCATTTGAAGTCATGTTGTAAGAATCCTAGTCAAATTCTCAACTTTTAATTTTTTATATATATATATATATATATATATATGTTTAATCTAAAATGTCAAGAATGCCCTTCCACTTGTTGACGAGTTTAGGTTAACAATAGCCAATAGGGGAGATTGAATCCCCAACTGCAATTATGTTAAGCTCCAGAGAGTGTCGATGTAATTATCCCTAATGAGAAATGAACTTGTGTGACACGCAAGCACTCCTCCATCCTTTGTCTCCCACCAATGAACCAACCAACCGAACAACAATAATACCAATTAGAACAATGAAGAAGACATGGACGAGAGGTTTCACAATTCGCATATACCAGCCTTAATTTGAAAACATTACACAAATAGATACAGCAAGTAGTTTCGGACGCAAGTTTGTTTTAAACAATTACTGGGGCAGGCTATATAATACAACATAAGATAAGAATAAGATCACGTAACAACACTGGTTACTGCCTTACTGGTCTTCTTCTTCTACTGTACCAAAGCACTGGTGTTGTAAACAAGAAGTGCACCTCCTGCAAGTAGACCCACTAGTGTCACAGCCCATATGGCCAACCCAGTTGTACCTGCAGAAACACGTTTTTACAAATCAATTCACTTGACACTAATTACAATGAGAAACATAATTAGTTGTGGATCAATACGTACCACCAACATATACATCACCAGATGGAGACCAATCATTTTCGTCGTAGATGGGACTGCAAACAAAGCGAATCACAAATCTGATTGCAACTATGATGGAATAATCATAAACAGTGATTACTAGTGCAATTACAAAGTACAATAAATACATCAGTAATATGCAGAACCTTTACTAAATTGAAAACAATCAACAAAAAGAATGTGTGTGCACCTGTAACCATCGACGTTAGCACCATATTTGTCAACAAATTGGTATACACCCTTCCCCTGAATTCAGTTTTTAATCAGATATATATTATAGGATACAACAAACATCACCATCTTCAAACATGTAAGGGTGGATAAAGAAAAGACAAACCCTAGGCTTCCTGCCAGATGCATCAAGGCCATTCCTCAAGCTCATGCCACCTCCTGGCCCTGTCAAATCCAACATTAATTCCATTGATCATCAATCACAAAACACAGCAGAAATATATATATATATATATATATATATACCATAGGGGGTGCTAGTCTTGATCTTCTTGCCACCACTTGCAACAACCCTGAAACAAGTCTTGGAAAGAGAAGGAGCTGATGATTTCTCAACAGTGAAAGGAGCTGGTTTCAAGCTCAATGAAGAAGCCATTACTGAGGCTGCCATTTCCACAACTCTCTACAATCACTTTTCTTGCTTCACAACTCTCTTGCAGATGATAATAATAATAATATCACAACAGAGTGATTCTCACCTTGACACGTGCCTTTCTATATGTGGTTTCTTTCTGGATATGATTTTACAAATACATTATCACAATCCAACCTCCCTTATTACCACATAACTTGCCACGTCGACTCATCCCAAATGACCTGGACTCATTTCATTGGTTCTCTCAATAAATACATACATACATACGTACCTCCATCCATTTTATTTGTTTTATTATTTTCAAAATTAACATTACACGTGTCACCAAATCATAGCTAACCTACCACTTTTATGTTTTAAGATTAGGATAAGAATTGACGGATCATATGTATTTAACAACTGATAACTAAAAAATTAACATCGATAAAGTGAGGAGAGAAACACTAACTAATTATATTTAGTTCATAAAGAAATACTAATATGTGTGCTTGAATGATGAACTAGTCTAATTAAATGCTAAATATGTGAATTATAATTGAAGTCTGTAATCATCAAAGTCAATTACCTTGTACTTTTACTGGCTTTATCAGTTTTAAAAGTGTGAACTTGGTGAATCTATAAGCGACTTTATCATTGGATTTCAATTTACAGATTTATTAAAGTTTCTAATTTACTAATGAACTATAAAAGTATTTTGCTAACATGAATTAAAAGCAAGTAAAATAGAGTTAATCAACTCAGCCAATCTGGTTAAATATGGGTCATACTCAACTCCCCGTCAATTTATTAGAATAATAATTAAAGCTTATTTTCCAACACATTCTAAATCAAAGAGAATGATATACACGAAACAAATTTTTAGGCATAAAATTAAACAAATTCTTTAAATAGCTTAACATTACTCTATTTATAAATAAGAAACTGTTTTTTTGTTTAACTATATAAATAAGAACATAAGAAACGATACTCATTAGACCTTCTTTATCAAGACATGATTAAAGTATTCTTCTTGATCATATATATCTATCTATCTATCTATCTATCTATCGTTAAGAATGATTACAATCTAAAATGTTTTATCACACAACCATAGCTTTTATATCATTCAACTCTGAATCTATACAGATTTTGATCTATTCTTTTGTAAAATGTCATTAAGATAAAAAAGAATTGAGGATTAAATAAGATGAAATTTATCTAGTAGTATACTCTTTACACCTACACCATTAAAGTAGTAGTATGCCCTTTTCTGGGATCATGTCATGTGGTCCACCAAACTCCGAAATATTTGTAATTATTCAAAAAGATGAAAAAGGATTAGTTTTGCCAACAATGCCAAATTGCATTGCAAATACAAATGATTTAATGTAAATTACTAGAAACCCTTAATGATCATATGGCTATAAGCAACTGAGGATCTCCATAAGTTTTGAAGATGCAGCCAAGCCACTACGTATTGCACCTTCAACATTTGGACTTACACAGAAATCTCCACAGATAGCTACTTTCTTCTTTCCATCCCACAAGCACTTTTCCTCTTTGGCCATGCTTGCAGCTGGAAAAGCACTTCCCCTACAAACACACAAATCTCAAATATAGTTGCTCTACATCAAAAAAGATAAGACAAAAAAAACAAAAGTTGTGTACGGTTTCCATCATGTGTTGCATCTTCTCAACAATCTAGTGTATAAATCAAACATAGAACCCTGCCTTCATTTCTTCAATGTAAACTGATTTAGAAATGTTTGTAACAAATTTTTTCCAATTAAAACCAAAGATTCTTCACTTTATTATGTTGGTTACAATTTACAAAACATCATGAGCAGCCATTTTTCTTATTAAAATATTAATATATTGGCATCTTTTACATATGCTAGAGTACTTTTAACATAAAGAGATTGATACAAATCTGGTTTTTTGCATTAGAGGATAATTATGAAGAGGACGACACCAGAAAGTGACATGCCATGTATGGGAAGGCTTTCAAATTCATAATTTTTTAAGGAATACGACTGAAAACGTGCGACTTTGATAATGACACTAAGCCACACATAAAGGCAATTAACGAATGCTGTCCTTGTCCTTATGAGTCAAATAATCTTAGTCCATATGGCTAAACCAAGCCAAGCGACGTTTTAACAAGCATGATAATATTTTTGTCGGTTCAGATGGACAACTAGATGGTAAATTTGAAACCAAACTTGATTTTCAAGCCACATAACTAGGTTAAATATAGCGTAGATTGGCATGAGCCTAAACATTTGATGTCTTTGCAGTTGATGTAATGATTGATAGTTAAGGTTCTTAAACTTAAACACTCACCATCTATGAGCTTTTCTGAAAATCGGCAGAAAAATATTCAGATTTGTGCCTTGAAATTCTTGGAACATCTCTTCAGCAACTTGTTTTAACGTTGCATCTGAAGGTTTTCGAAGTCCAGTTTGTGAAATTATACCTTTCGCATACTCCGTTGTTGAATGCAATACCCATCGTTCACTATACAATAGAGAAGATAGCAAAAAGAATGAGAGATCAAAATGTAGCTGAAACTTGATCACACTCTAATTAATCAAAGATGAGATAATGCAATATTCATTACTTCTCTAATTATGCTACATGAAAATACTTGCCTTGTGGTGGATCGCCCAGGTTTGCTGCTGTCACAGTGAGCCCAACTCAAAACTTTAGAATTTTGGAATGAGAAGCCTTTTAAAGGAATCTGCATCAAAATACAAGTTCATATAGGAAAAAGGTAAACAAAAGCATAGAGTGGAGATTGATTGATGAAATGCGCCGTCAAAATCATCAAACTATGTTAATTTTAGTAAATTAGCGATTCTTTTATTGTTCCAAGTAGCTACTAAGGAATGCATAGTTAATGTCCTACCAAAGACAGAGGCTCTGCAAATGCCAACATTAGGGAAAAACATGGATTGACAGGAATATCTTCCAACTTCACAGCCAACTCAGGGGCAAAACTCAAATCTGTTTCGAAATAAAAGAACTGAAGTTCAAATTGTTTCCGTGAATATTGAAATAGTGGCCAATTATATAACATACTAACACCAAGATGAAATCAAAGTAAACAGATAAAAGGAGAGGATAAATCCATAAAAGTAATATAATTTTGTTGACAAATAGAAGAGAATATATAAAATGCAGAATCAGATTACGGTCACTACAAAAGCAAAAGGGAACAAAAACCATTCGGGTTTCCAATTTATTAATATAGTTATAACAAACTTATCTTACACTCTATATCAGCTGAAGTAAATGAATGACCATTCAAAATGCAATACAAAAATCTACCTATATTAGTATATGAGTTTCAACTCTATAATAGAGAAACTACAAAAAACCCTTCGCCATATTTTTTATGCACAGGTTTGTTTCAAAGGCCAAATTAATATATTTAAATGAATGGGGAAGTGAGATCATGAATTAGAACAATCCGCTACTGGCATGAGTGAACAGAGAAAATCAAGACAATGGGACACAAACTCATTCAATGATAAGAAAAATATAGAAGCTTCCAGATAATGATAACATAAGAATAGGAACAGAAAAGTTTCCAAGTAACACCATGAAGAAATGGAGAGAACATAAATCAGGAAGTTAGAGGGCTTCTCTTTGTCACTAAGGGACTTGGCAGCATGTGCTTCATTTGTCTTTTTTTTTTTTTCATTTTGATACCCAAAATCCCAAACTTTGCCAAATTATAAAATGAAGACAACTAATAAATTCTACAATCAGGAAATCATGGAATATAGACATATACTATCCCAGATAAGTAGCTTACCAGTATTGAACTGGTGACCTTTTCATTGAAACCTAAGCTCTTTTGCCTTAACAGACTGGCACAACCCTAATGTAAAACCATTTACATATCGATACCACAACAAATAAAAGGAAAATCATTATTACCAAGAGGAGGTAGTTGTCCCGTTACATGTCTAAACCTTGGAGAAACAACATTTTTGTCTGATGCAACCACTCCGTTAAAATGACCAAGACTTTGTCCATCCAACCCCATTACTGACCATAAGTTTTCATCCTCCAGCCATTCCAACCTCCCAACACCCATGCCAAACTTACTTTCAATTCCTGGAGTAAAGTATTACGTAGAAATTAGGCAATTCTTTGATGTTTATGTTTACACTTGAATGATAAATATAAAATAAGAAAATCATTATAGCACTGCTACATACCAGGCTGATTGCATAGTGTTTTACAGATAGAATTCATGCCAGGCACACCCACATATTTCTTGCTTGTTCCATCCTAAATGAAATTGATTTTCAGAAAAACTCTTGCCTGACAAAAAAAGATGAGAAATATGTATATGTATGATTTTTCTTTTGTCATGATAATGCATCTACTTTCTTCATTTGATTGGACAGAATAGTCATCAATAATTCTAAAGGAACCGGAAAAACTCCTCCAAAGTTGAAAGATAAAATAACCAAAAAAAACAGACAGAGGAGAAGAAAATGAAAAATAATAATAATAATAATAATAGTAATAATAATAATAATAATAAAAAGAAAGATAACATGAAGAACTAGAGAAGGAGATGTCAGGTACACATACCCAATCCTCCTTAACCCTATACTTACGCACCAAGAGGCACAACACATAGCTTCAATTAGTTTATTAGTAATAATAAATAGAATAGTCCCATTTTCCCAAACAAGCTCATGACCACTTATAACTCGCAGGCTCGCAGCAAGTTAAGCTACACATCTTTCACCAGCTGATTAGATAGAGTGGAAATATCAACCACAGCCAACTCTTTTACAATCTAACCTAACCTAGCAACGAGCCACATGGGCAATTGCTACCTGCAGACAATACTACCACCTCATGTGCTGCTGCATGATGATTGTTTTTGAAACCAAGTGTCACCACTAGATCAATCACAAACACTCAACATATACCACTAGTTTCTTCCCAACTCAAAAAATTCACCCTTGCTTTGCACAGTTTTCCCATTCCAAACTTGTTTTATCTATATTTTCTTGACTACAAGATAGTTTGTGGCAACAACCACCAGTATTTGACTGTTGTTTGAATCTTGAATGCTCTTATCAAGTTTTATTCAGACTATCCAGTTATTATAGTTTCAAAACTAATTTTATTGGCTGTTATGCCTGTTATCATTGTGCATTACCTGTAAGATTAACACATCACTTGCACATCTTTTTTTTTTCCTTCATGAAACTCTACAGTAAGGAAATTTTCCAATAAAATAAAAAGTTAAAAATAACGAAATACACCTTGCTGTTGCATTAGCTTACCCTACGAAAAAGCTAGTATAGACTGAAACCTTAAAACAAAAAAGCAATAATGCAAAGCTGTCATGAGATACAAAGAACACTTGAGTGAACATCTAAACCTTCATTTCGCATTTAAGACACAGCTTTACCCCATTTTGATTTTATTCTATCATTACATTTAGGATCCACAGCCTATATACTTGTTAACCACCGCCTATACCCTATACTTGATAATTACCTGATATAATAAACACAAATAAACATCTATAATCCTTGGTTTGATATTATTCATTACCATTATTTTCCATTTATCATTAAGTTGGATTATTTTAGTCTATTTCAGTTTTTGCTGTCCTTTGTGTTCTCTGCTTGCTAACCTATCCTAGTGAAATTTTGAGCTTGAACAATCTCACCCGCTCTGTAAAATCAACTTAAATACCCTTATAAATGTAAATATCCTAAAACATGATATGATCAACATTAAAATAGACTACCAACATATTCTATAGAGCTTGTGATGAGTCAGTTTTGAGTCATACCTGTGACCAGTCTCTTGCATGAAGTCATGAAAAAACAGATCTAGTTCTAGAGGCACTCCAGCTGATATTTTGCTACATTTCATTAGAGGATAATACTTTTCAACACACGTAAATCATATCAATTTGTACGACTAGCCGATAGACCATACACTGATACACCTACACTTGGAGCACCATTGAGCGATCAGGGAGCTTTGCTCTTGCACTCTCTCCTTCTTTTTCATCTTCTATCTCACCCTTTCCCTCTATATCTTTTTTCCCTCCCTTTCTTGCTTTCTTCCGATCCCTCTCCCTTCATTACAGGTTTCGGCTCTATCATTCTCCGATTGTCCTTTCTCTATATCTATATTTTCCCTCTCTCAAACACAATTGTCCTTTCTCTATTCTATATTGTCCCTCTCTCAAACACAACATAATTAACCCAACTAAAGTCTGTAATCAAGTTAACTCATTCATCTCATATTATTTTCATAATAAAATGACTATTTATGCCACAAGTAGAAGATAGCAATATCAAGGATTATGCTCCTTAAGTCCCAAAGTCAGGCACTCAGACACAATGTGAGAAAAAAGTGCGGTATGTCATACTTAGGAATAAACAGAAAGACAACTAGGTCTATAACGTTTATTAAAGAAGGAATCAAAGTACAGAAAACGTACCCATAGAATAATATTGAGCCTTTTTAAAACCAATATTAATGGTGTCATAACAATATGTCTCTAACAATGCAACAAGTAATTAGAAAAGGCTGAGAATTATACTCATTAATTGAAACTGAATAGATTTTTCAAGTCACCACACCATTTAATTCAAACATGATGAAGAAAACATAAGTAAATATGCCTTTGGAATCTATATTATAAAAGAACAATCGTCAACCTGTTGTCCATCGACAAATTTCTTGGAGATACAATCATAAGAACCAAAATTCACTTTCCACTCAGCAACAAGGCCTCCTGATTCCCATTCATGAACAAGATCCAACGCATCAGCATTACTAACAGTAAAAAAGGGAGCACCATGATCGAACAACAGCTCCTTCCCATCCTCAGTAATTTCTCTATGATAATGAAAGAGTGGCTCAAGTCAAACCACCAAACAAGAAATGCCTAGTGACATATGATATTATGTACACTATGTAAAACCTATCAAATAGAATCAATGTTTGTTGAAAAAATTAGCATCTTCTAATGCAATGAAAAACCTCAAGATGCCTACTATCCACTTATCAAAACAGAGGAAAAAGGAAAGCACATCAAACCCATCAAGTAGTAATTAAAATGTGAAAAGCAAAAAATAGCACATTATGTCTGCGAAATTGTAAGTAATGAAACCTTCTCTGAGACATTCGACCACCAGGTCCTCTAGCGGAGTCGAAGACAGTCACCGAAACCCCATTCCTAGCCAGAGTTGATGCACAGACAGCGCCTGAGACTGCCCATCATTCACAACTTTTTTATAAATCGTTATATTTTTATTTCATGAATTCTATTTAACCAATCCAGTTATTATAAATGGAAAGCAAAATCAATGAGTGAGAGAGTGAGAGAGCGAGAGAGCGAGAGAGGCTCACTTCCAGTTCCCACAACGGCAACTTTGGTGACAACGTTGTTCATGATGTCTTCACGTCTCGGCACTCGAACCTAACAACGGAGGTTTTAGTCAAGAGCTTTTTGATTTGCGATTTTGCAGACACCAAGCGGCAACTCGCTAGCTACTTAACGTACCCTGTGTTTGTTTGTGCTTGTGTAATGTCATGGCAAAAAAGGCATATAAACCGCGAACCAAAACCAAATCAAACGAAACCGTTTAGTTTGGTTGGTTTTTTACTTTTAGTTTTATTATAACAAAATAGTATGGTTCTGTTTTTTACTTTTGGCTTTATTATAGGACAAAGGTCGTTTTGTCTCCTAACTTTTATCTTATTAGAAAGGTGAATACAAGTTTTACCTACATTGACCATTATTTCTCCAAATCGAAATAATGTAAAAAAACACCCATTTTCTTAGTATTTCTGTCTACATTTACACTGATCGTTAAAATTGAGAGGGTAAAATGGTAAATGACTATTGTTAATAGCCAAATTTAGCTAGGGACCTAAAGGGAAATTCTCCACTTTTCTATGTCGAATCCAAGCCCGAGATTACCTACCACGGAACCATGGATCCTGGGGTCGAGCTGGGGAGACTGCCCCGTAGATGCGAGGAAAGATCGTTGATCTCTGGGGACACTCGAGGTGGAGCTCGACACGATCGTATCGAGCTCCTTACACCGAAACAAAAACTCAGAGGAAGCCCGATATGAGACGGTTCAGGCTCCCCGAGGTCGAAGCTACCTCGTAAGCTCTCCAGAAACCAACCATCCTCTCTAAGCTTAAAGAGAGACCCCGTTAAGCACCTAGCTTGCACTACATTATTGCTTCGTCTCTTCAAAGGAAGATTCAAACCCATCTGGACCAGTGGGACGAAGCTCGTTAAAGCTCTGTTACCGCCAAAGAGCGTCTGCGCGGCTACCTCAAGTTCTGAGGGACTTGGAAAGGTCTAGCCAAACTCCTAGTACCAAGACCAGGGCACGGATCTACCTCACTCTACGAAAGTGTGAACGTTATGCTCGACGACCTCCATAAGGAATCACACCATAAAGACACACAGGATCATATCCACACTCTATCGAACATTGAAACATCGCATACGTGCATGGCAAGTGTTTGAGTCCAAAGAGGAAACAAACTTATCTCTAAAGATATTCTCAATTCCGTCATTAGATAAAAGTCAACAACATTCAAAATAAAAGATCTCGCTCGATAAGAAGGGATTGGATTCAAAGAATCATGGCGGGAGAATCACAAATTTAACCTATTTGGACTGTGTATAAATACGCCCAAGTATGCACTAAGAGAGTGGGGGATCGACAACTAATAGAGGAAAACAAAAGGGTGAGTAAGAGTCAATTCATGGCCTAAATTCTGTAATCAAAACACGGTCGCCGTTATATACTACTTTTCGACAGACACGAAGTTGCCACCATACTATACTCCAGCTAGACTGAGAGTATTTGAGAGACTGTATTAGAGAGATTTTATGTACGGCATACGCAATTTATAATAAAGATTTATATTCTCACTATATTCACATTCAAACAACCACATATGTCCGAACAGATTAGATACCTAAGGTATCAACCTCGGCCACCACCTCCGTAGTAATGGCATCGAGGGTGTTAACTGGAATTTCTCACCTCGTGAAAATTTTCCGTTAACAGTTTCTGGTGCCGTCCGTGGGAAACGAACCCACGACCACATTAATCAAATCAATAGTTACGCGTTTGTTGTTTTACAGGAGTTATGAGGCTCCGCTCCTCCTAGGGACAGCCCGAAGCTTCGGGATAACCTTTAGTTCATCGACATGAAAGACCCCAAAGAAAGGGAGAAAATCTGGGTGCCACAGCCAGGATCCGGACCAGCCGGGTTTTTGGTCCCCCTATGATAAGCCAAGCCAAGCCAAGCTGTGCTCGACCAACAAATGGCAGCCTTCGTGGAGAACATCCGCCTTCACCTGCTTGCTGAAGGCATTGCAGTCCAGCCAGCAAATCCCAACAATCAGGGGGAGCCGAGCAGACTCGAGCCAGGCAGCCCGCCTTTGATTGCCTAGGACCTCCTCCTACAGAGCTAGCCCGCAATAGAACTATTGGTTCCGAAAATCGGAAACCAGTATCCGCGTAGTGGTAGGGCGGTGGGCCCAGTTTTAAAAATTTTCATATAACTAAAATAGATTTAGCCAGATCGTTGTGATTATATTGATTCTAATATTAAACTGGAAATAGTAAAGAAAGAAATAGTTACCCGTGTAGACTTTTCGTGATTCCCTTTATCCGAGTTCTTCCACTATAGGATCTTAGTGATTCCCTCGAACCAAGTTCTTCCACACCGAATCTCCAACACAAAAGAACCGATGGGTGGACGTCTCAGTATTCAACATAAATTTTGACTCTCAACATTCTATTCAAGTTGTGTACTCAACTCTTGAGACAACAAGAAAAATATTGAGAGACTCTCTCACAATATTCTTTAGAAGCTAGTATAAAAAAAACTTTATTTTCTTTCTTCTATAGATCTCTTTACAAAGTACAAAAAACTCTTCTTTGTTCCTCTTTCTCACACCAAAAAAAAACAAGAACACATTCTCTTCTTTTCGTTCTTTCTTCTTGTGTTTTTTTTTATCAAACAGGAGAGCTAGGGTGGGTTGTATAAAAAGGCATAGATCAGGAGCTTCAATTCCACTTAGTTTAAATGTGTGTGAAAAAAACAACACAAAAAATTATTTTCATTGTCAAAGCAAGAAGACTACACGGTGGCGTTATGAAACAAAAACCATAACAATGATCGTGTGCTTTCATTATTGTTGTTTTTCTTCACCTGACCATAACCATTAGTAATTGATCTTTAAAAAAGAAATTAAAAAAAAAACATTTTTTGTGGGCGGTGCACCACCTGCAACAAAGAAAATATATATTATACAATATATAAAAAACAATCATTAATATATATATATATATATAATTAAATAATCAAATATTATTTAATCAATAAAACAATGCATAAATTCATTTATATATAGATGATTTATTCTAAATTAATCACTGGGCCTCATTTTACCTTAACGTTCAATACAGTGTTATGGAGATGGTATGGGGACACATGAACCTATAATTTCAAGCTCTAATAAATCTTTAATATTTAATCAAACTCTTTAATTAAATATTAGATTTATTAATTCCAGATTTATTCCACTAAAAAACAGAAACTGCACTCTTGTCATTATAGAATTAATTATTCGAATAGAAATCGAACAGTTCATTGATATAATCATTACATACAGATCAATCATCCATAAACAGTTCGAAATATAAACTAGGTTCAAATCCGTTGACCTCTCAAATTACATCTTTATCTTTGAGTACCCATGATTCTCTAATGAACAATTATTTATGATCTTATCATAAATTGAGCGATCTATTGTTCAAGACCGGAATCATTTACTCAAGAGAACTGTTTGTCTACTTCAATCAAGAAGGAATGGATTTCATTTTGTATATTATCATTCCCAGCTAAGTATATCATCATGTCTCCAAGATATAAGGTTTTAAGTTTGGCATCTTAAGCAAACCACACAGAGTAAGTCAAAAGACACAATTCAATAAATAGGAGTCTGTTAAATACTCAGGATTAAGATCGTTCCATATATGACCATCTATTTGATAAATTGGAATACTTTGTTTCAATACGGCGATTATTAAAGATTCTAATTTATCGTGTTCATGTCTTGTATAATATTATTATACAAAGTACCTTCATTATAATGTCACCACATCATCAATTCGGATAAAACTGTTCCATTCTTAATGAGAATGAACCGTACTAGTAATTTTAATTAATTAAAGATCCCAACTTTAATTATCAATCACAAACAATTAATATTATTATATTAAACAGAATCTTCATGTATATAACAACTTATATACTATGTTTAATATTACATTTAATAATCATGGAATTTTATGTTATTAATACAATATTGATAACATTAGACGTACACAAATATAAAATGAAATGTCAATCCAATTATTATTTCAGCAAAAAATTAACAATATGTGTTCTTAGGCCATTTTTCCCAACAATCTCCCACTTGCCCTAAAGCAAATGAGACATGTCTCTCAACCCACAGGAAGGGTCTTTGTGAAAGGATCTGCCAGGTTGTCTTCAGATCTAATATTAAGAACAGACACATCATTACGATGGACAATCTCCATAATTAGGTGATATTTTCGCTCTATGTGCTTTCCTCTTTTGCGGCTTCTAGATTCTTTCGAATTAGCCACGACCTTACTGTTGTCACAATATTGTGTCATGGGTTTTTCCATGTCCGGAACAACTTCTAGATCAGATAAAAACTTTCGGAGCCAGACTGCTTCTTTAGCTACTTCACATGCATCTACATATTCAGCCTCCATAATAGAATTAGCAATACAGGATTGTTTGATACTTCTCAAACTACGGTTCCACCACCAATGGTAAACACTGATCCAGACGTTGACTTTCGACTATCCTTGTCTGATTGAAAATCAAAATCAATGTAGCCAATGGGAATCAAATCCCTACCAGAATATACTAGCATATAGTTTCACGTTCTCCTAAGATACTTGAGAATGTGTTTAACTTCTACCCAATGATCTAATCTTGGGTTAGACTGATATCGGTTGACTACTCCTACCGCATAGCATATGTCAGGTCTGTTGGGGTTTATGCCCTAAAGATGTAATTTGTAAATGGATTTATGAAATAAATAAAAGGAAAAGTTCAATTCAATCTTGTTGTGTTGTTTATTTTATAACTTGTACATATATTTAACATCCAAGATTGCCGGATGTAATCTCGAACTGTGTATATGAGTGTCAAATACAGATGGATACAGTAAGAGACGTGCAATCTAAAGAGTCCATAGATAGCAAATAAAGTTGGGTACTTTATTTGTGGTTAATCTGTAGATGCGGTCCATTCTGTAATGTACGGTGATTCTATCTTGAATCATTCATATGGAGATATGAGAATGGAGGCACCTTGTATGATGTGATCATATAGGACTGGGTCATGATCTATATGAATCTCTTACCAAGATCCGTTTACAGATGTGATTCATATATATCAACAAATGATGGCTATATGTGGGTGATCTTAATCATGAGTCTCTTATCGACTCCTTCATGTTAGATCGTGGTCTTTGATATACCATTGGTGAGGTCGGATGCAGTTCCCGATCAATATGCTCCGTATGTTGGGATTACGGTTTGGCTTGTGGCTAGGAAGGTTTGTACACAATAGTGGAATCCACTCCTTCTTGTGAGAAGTAGACGGTAGTTCCCTTAAGGGTTGATTCGGGGCTTGGACAATATGAGCGCTCTCCTATTTCCATAAGAAATAGGATTTATTGTTCATTAGAGAATCAACGGTACTTAAAGGATATATGTAATTAGAGGGGTATAACGGACATTATGACCTAGCTCAAATTATGAACTATTGTGGAGGATTACACCATGTGTAATAGCTATATCAATGGACACCGAATTGTATCGGTCTGATAAAAGCGTCTACAGTTGAGAGAGTGCAGCTTCGGGTTTTTAGTGGAATAACACCGGAGTTATTAATCAAGGAATATTAATTAAAGGGTTTAATTAATGATTCTGAGGATTATTGGAGCTCAAAACACTGTGGGTCCATTAGGTCCCCTTGCTAGCCCGATCGACTTAGGTAACAAGGGTCACGGTTAATTAATTGGATTGTCTAATTAATTGTGTTACAAAAGTGAATTAATTGAATAATGAGATTATTTAATTAATGAATGTTAATAGTTAAATTAATTAAATAATTAGATTATTTAATTATATTGATAATTATGAATTATTAATTAACTATTAATTGGAGGATGTTAGTTGATATATGGATTTAGGTAAAGATAAAATAATATGATTATTTTATTTTACTAAATCATTTATCTAAGTATTTGAATTTAAGTTTAAATTTAAAATACTTATTATCACTTTTAATATATTAGATATATTTAAAAAAGATAATTAAAATATATATATCAATTATAACACAAAAGATTATATATATATATACACACGCAAGTACAGTTAAAAAAAAAGGTTTATAAAAAAAAGGCAGGTTGACTTTATATCAAAAATAAAAAGGCACACCATAGTTTATATATATATATATAATTTTCTTTTGAAAAAAAAGGGCAGGTGTGCGTCTGTATAATGAATATAAATTAAGTTTGGGTGCACACGATTTTAAATGGTCGTGCACTGTTAACGTAAACTTGAAAAATAATATATATATTAACTTTTAGAATTGTTTTAGTTAATTTTCTCTTAGAAGAAAGAGTTTCTTCAATTCTCTCTATATCTTTCATTTAAGTTTCTGAGTTCGTGACGTGCCCACACGGAGTTATCAATCCCGGAAGATAGCGAGGAAGATCGAGTGGTTCAGACATGAGCACATCGTAAAATGAAGAATCCTCCAAACGTTGGTAAGATTGGTTCAGATAGGAGCATATCGTAAAGTGATGGAGCGTCCAAACGTTGGTAATATTTTCTTCTTATGATTATATCGATTTCAATTTCCTGTGTTTAATATTGTATGTATTAGTTTCGAAAAATAATTACGATCCCAAGTTCACTGGTCCTAATTACAGATTATGATCTGTATAAAATTTTTAAAACCTAGTTCCGCTGCATAACCGGTGAATGGGGTTCCAACAATTGGTATCAGAGCTTATTTATTTTTCGGAACAGAACATTGTTTTCGATGCACCTATATGTATGAATGTGTAGGCACCATCTTTATGATTATATGGATGTTTACAATTAAATTGTTTAATTTAAACATGGTTGATCGTAAATTTTTATGGTACTGTGGATTTAGGGTTTATGGGTTGTATAATGTTTTTTATTATTATATTTTTATTTTACTGTTATTGTAATGTAAATAAAAAAAATGTAACCTGTAAACAAAGAACTGGAAATGCACGCGACAATGGTACTGTTCACGGGTCAGCACTGTTCACCGGGGGTACTGTTCACGTAGTACTGTTCACGCACGGTTCCATTGGCAACTGTTGCCTAGTGCGTTCCGTGTAGATTTTCCATTTCGGATTCATGAGATGAATCAGAGTAACCTGGAGAGCCTGAAAGATTTCTGAAGTTACAAGAAGACCGAGGAATGTCTTGGGATTTTTTTTTTTGTAATTTTAGATTCCAATATTTTAGGTTAAATAATCCAAGGTACTCGGTCAATTCATATATGCTTTATATTATGTGATGATAAAAGCATTGTCATGCATACGTATGTCATTTAGATTAGATGTGCCTACACAAATATATTTGATGTCATACATGCATCATAGCCTGGTATTTTATGTATTTTATTTTAATGTGATTAAAATGGGCAATATACATAAATGACTATGAATAATGAGATTAGTTTTTAATGGTTAGAAAACTTGGTAATTTATTGTAATTAGGATTAATATGATTAATAACCTAATAATAAATTAACCGAATAAAGTGTTAGAGTTTTAATAGTTAAAATTTGGTAAACATTATCATAATAATCTGACCCTAGTAAAAAGTTTATAAAGGCTTAGATTATTCACTAATAAATTAGATTTTTAATTGTTAAAATCATTAATAAATTATTATTTAATTAGAATTTGTTTCTAATTAGTTAATGCGCTAGATAACTTGATTAAAGTTAGTCTTTTAATCATGTAGAGTCTAGGTGCATTAACGGTTAATAGAAAATCCTAGTTTTAAAATAGTGAGTGGGAGAAGGATATATGACATATATATCCCGCGGTCTCCATCATTAGTTCAATACCATGAGATCCTAGTGGGGTCTCGTGACGACTTTGCTTTCATCCTCCCTAAGGAGGGTCTCTACAAAGGTCAATACCAAGGTTGACTTCCTAACATATAGGATTTCTGAGGGTATTTTGGGATTGATCGACCCTAAGGCGGCAATTCACGAGTTAAGCTCATGAGATCTAAAATGGTGGGTTACACTCACGAAGGCTTTGATTAAGTTTGTTAATTAAAAAACCTAACTGAATAAACGATGGTTGAATGATATGGAATAAGAGTTATTCTAGAATATTATTTGATTGAGAATGTCTCGGTCCAACATACAAAGACTTGACAGACCCTAAGGCGGCACTTCTTTGTGGTATGTTGGATTGTCGTGGTATAGTAACTAGTTTTAGGGTAGTTCTAGTTCGTTAAACATGTGCATGCATCATGTTTAAATTTATGTCAAAGCACTCGCATTTGTTTTAAATAAATGACTGAATGAATGTTTTATTTATTTCAGCAATAATGTCTTCTGCATTACTTCAAATTCTCGTAAACGACAAATTAATTGGTGATAATTACACTAATTGGAAACTTAACATGAATGCAATATTGGTCACCAAAGACCTCAAGTTTGTGCTTACGGAGGAAAGTTCTCCAGTGCTTGCTACCAATGCCACACGAATTGTTTGTGAGGCATACGAGCGATGGGTCTCATCTGATGAGAAGGTCCGAACATATCTGTTGGCTTCTATGACAGACATGCTTGTCACAAAGCATGAAACAATGACTTCAGCATTCGAAATCATGGAGTCATTGCAAGTATGTTCGGGCAGCCCTCCGAGCAAAAGCTACATGAAGCTGTTCGTTCTGCTATGCTCGCTTGTATGAAGGAAGGTACGTCAGTTCGGGAACATGTCTTGAGCATGATGTCCTACTTCAACAAGACAGAAGTCAATGGTAGGGCCATTGACTAACCCAATCAAGTGAGCATCATACTGATGACTTTTCCAAGAGTTTCGATCAGTTTAAGTGTAACTACGAGATGAACAAGTTATGGTTCAATCTCACACTGTTGCTCAATAAGCTCACTACCTTTGAGTCCTTGATTAAGGACAACAAGGGTAAGACCGGTGAGGCAAATGTTGCCGAACCATCTTCCTCTTCAAATAATAAAAAGAGGAAGAGGTATGCTGGAAAGGTGAAAGATAAGCCCAAACTTAAGAAAGCCCAAAGAAAGAAGAAACCCAAGAAAGATAAATATGATTTACTTGTTCTTGTGTCATGTTTAGTGGAAGATGATTCTTCGCCCTGGATAATTGATTCAGGGGCCACTAACCATGTTTGTTCTTCTTTACAATAGACTGATTCTTGGATACAGCTAGAGGAGCTAGCATTCTCAATGAGTGTAGGGTTAGGGGATGTCGTGTCAGCACGAGCAGTGGACGTAATTAGATTACGTTTTTGTAATAATTATATATTGTTGGACAACGTATTTTATATTCCTGGACTGTTTTCGGGTCACCTAGATGGTCTAGGGTTACGAGACATGCCTCACATGCTTTATTGCAAGTGGGAGATTGTTGCGGTTTATGTCCTAAAGATGTAATTTGTAAAATGAAATAAATAAAAGGAAGAGTTCAATTCATTATTGTTGTGTTGTTTATTTTATAACTTGTGCATATATTTAACATCCAATATTGCCGGATGTAATCTCGAACTGTGTATATGAGTGTCATATACAGATGGATACAGTAAGAGACGTGCAATCTAAAGAGTCCATAGATAGAAAATAAAGCTGGGTACTTTATTTATAGTTAATCTATAGCTACTGTCCATTCTGTAATGTACGGTGATTCTATCCTGAATCATTCATATGGAGATATGAGAACGGAGACACCTTGTATGATGTGATCATATAGGACTGGGTCATGACCTAAATGAATCTCTCACCAAGATCCGTTTGTAGATGATATTCATATATATCAACAAATGATGGCTATATGTGGGTGATCTTAATCCTGAGTGTCTTATCGACTCCTTCAAGTTAGATCGTTGTCTTTGATATACCATGGGTGAAGTCGGATGCAGTTCTCGATCAATATGCTCCGTATGTTGGGATTACGGTTTGGCTTGTGGCTGGGAAGATTTGTATACAATAGTGGAACCCACTCCTTCTTGTGAGAAGTAGACGGTAGTTTCCTTAAGAGTTGATTCGGGGCTTGGACAATATGAGCGCTCTCCTATTTCCATAAGGAAATAAGATTTATTGTTCATTAGAGAATCAACGGTACTTAAAGGACATATGTAATTAGAGGGGTATAACGGACATTATGACCCAGCTTAAATTATGAACTATTGTGGAGGATTACACCTTGTGTAATAGCTATATCGATAGACACCGAGTTGTATCGGTCTGTGTAAAAGCGTCTAAAATTGAGAGAGTGCAGCTTCGGATTTTTAGTGGAATAACACCGGAGTTATTAATCAAGGAATATTAATTAAAGAGTTTAATTAATGATTCCGATGATTATTGAAGCTCAAAATACTGTGGGTCCATTAGGTCCTCTTGCTAGCCCGATCGACTTAGGGGGTCACGGTTAATTAATTGGATTGTCCAATTAATTTTGTTACAAAAGTGACACGTATATATATTCGGGAATTGATTGAATAATGATATTATTTAATTAATTAATGTTAATAGTTAAATTAATTAAATAATTAGATTATTTAATTATATTGATAATTATGAATTATTAATTAACTATTAATTGGAGGGTGTTAGTTGATATATGGATTTAGGTGAAGATAAAATAATAGAATTATTTTATTTTGCTAAATCATTTATCTAAATATTTGAATTTAAGTTTAAATTTAAAATACTTATTGTCACTTTTAATATATTAGATATATTTGAAAGGGATAATTAAAAGATATATGTCAATTATAACACAAAAAATTGCACTGGATATAAATCGGTGTGTGCATATATAGTGTTTGTATATGATACAAACAAGAATATAAAAATATATATATTAATGCAAGTGCAGTTTTGAAAAAAAAAAAGGCGCATTGACTTTATATCAAAAATAAAAATGCACAACAAAGTTTATATATTATTTTCTTAAAAAAAAAGGGCAGGTGTCCGTTTGTATAAAGAAGAGAAATTAAGTTTGGGTGTGCACGATTTTAAATAGTCGTGCACTGTTAACACGAACAAGAAAAATAATATATATATATATATTAACTTCTAGAATTATTCTAGTTAATTTTCTCTTAGAAGAAAGAGTTTCTTCAATTCTCTCTTTATCCTTCATTCAAGTTTCTGAGACCGTGACGCGTCCACATGCGGTTACCAATCCTGAGAGATTACGAGGAAGATCGAGTGGTTCAGACAGGAGCACATTGTAAAGTGAAGGAGCCTTCAAACGTTGGTAAGATTGGTTCAGACAGGAGCACATTGTATAGTGAAAGAGTCTTCAAACGTTGGTAAGATTTTCTTCTTCTGATTATATCGATTTCAATTTCCTGTGTTTACATATTGTATGTATTAGTTTCGAAAAATAATAACAATCTCAAGTTCACTGGTCCCAGATACAGATTATGATATGTATAAAAATTTTAAAACCTAGTTCCGCTATGTAACCGGTGAACGGGGTTCCAACAAGATCTAGTACATCACATAGCAAACATTAGACTGCCTATCGTAGAGGCGTAAGGAATGGGTCTCATGAGGTGTTTTGGGACACTTCTCTTGGAGTTATGTATCACAAACTTGATTAACATTTCATCAAAGTACGATGCTTGAAACAATGCTAACAGCTTGTTTTTACGATCTCGTATAAGTTAGATCCCAAGAACATAGCTTGCTTCTCTCAAATCTTTCATTTGGAATTGGTTAGCTAGCCATTTCTTTACACTTGTTAAAGATTCTACATCATTCCCAATGAGCAGAATATTATCAACGTAAAGAACTAAGAATACTACCTTCTTTTCTTTAATGTACTTGTAGACACGAGGTTCATCAACATTTTGGTCAAATCCATAGGATTTAACTGCTTCATCAAATTTAATATTCGAAGATCGAGAAGCTTGCTTAAGTCCATAAATGGACCTTTGCAACTGGCAAACTTTTTGCTCTTCGCCTTTAGCTATGAACCCCTCTGGTTGCACCAAATATATGCTTTCGTCAAGATGGCCATTCAGAAAAGTCGTATTGACGTCTATTTGCCATATTTCATAGTCATAATATGCGGCAATGGACAAGAGTATGCGTATGGATTTGAGCATAGCTACTGGCGAAAAAGTCTCTTTATAGTCAACTCCCTCTTTTTAGGTAAAACCCTTTGCCACTAGCCTAGATTTGAAAGTTTCAACTTTCCTATCCATTCCTCTATTTCTCTTGTAGATCCATTTACAACCAATCAGAACAAACCTCCCAATAGATCGACATTCCCCCTCTCCGTTTCTCAACCCAAGCTAGAAAGGTATCCAATAAGACGAACCCCTCCACGGGCTTCGCCTCCTCCTGAAACGCGAGATAAGAGAGGGTACGATCACTACACCCCCTTAAATGTATCCCATGAAACAATCTATCTCACCGTTCGGGATAAGGGGCTACTATAGAAGCCGCACCCATGAAAGCTTCAGTCTATAGGAGAAACCGGTACAAGTACTGCGACTTCCATGAAGACGTGGGTCACAACACTTTAAAGTGCTATAACCTACATAATCAGATCGAGGCTCTGATAAGGGGAGGATGTATGATATAGTTCTTGCAGCAGGTCAGGGACAATATTCAAACTGGAAGGAAAGTACAAGCCGAGATCAGCTAGCACGTCGAGATCCGCTAGCACGCCGAGAAGATAAAAGGGGAGCGTATGGATCTAATGCAGCAAATCCAGGTGATACATACCATCAGCGGAGGGCCTACTTTGGTTAGCACCTCCAAAAATTCCAGAAAAAACCATGCGAGGAAGATCCCTCGTGTAGATGAAAGGCAATGTATCTTTAAGGTTGATTAGAGCCTGCCTGACCCCACCCAATCAGCACAGATTATTTTCACCGAGGCTGATGTCTACAACACCGTGCAACCTCATGATGATCTCATGGTGATCAAGGTACAGATTACCAATTGCATGGTCCACCGTGTGCTCGTCGACATGGGCAGCAGCGTCGACATCCTCTTTAAAGATATTTTAGAGAAACTGAATTTGAAACAATGGTGTTACAGTAGCTGCACAACCCCATTGTATGGATTCAATGGGGATTCGATCATACCTGTGGGATCGAAGATCCTTCCAGTGATCCCTGGAATTATACCTCTCCAACAAAATGTTATGACAGACTTCGTGGTGGTAGATACCCCATCGACCTACAATGCAATACTAGAAAGACCTTTCTTGTCATCCTTGAAGAAGGTCATGTTCATTTACTACAACGTTCTAAAGTTTCGACATGAGACAAGCTGGGGGAGGTACGTGATGACCAGCAAGCAGCTAGAAAGTGCTATACAGTATCTGCCAACCGACAGCTCTAGCACAACAGTTTTTACGGGTTACAACAATCCAGGATGGGAAAACACCTGGATGACCTTGGAAGATATAGAGCCCACAGATCACCCAAAAATGACCTCGTGATGCCAGATGTAGAAGAACAGAGCAAGGAATGGGCCATCGGGCATTTTGTGGACAAGCTAGAGGAGATACTAATCAGAAAGAACGATCATTCGAAGGTCATCAATGTCGGAGCTACCCTTAAGCCGGGAGTGAAGAAAGGTATGATCAGGCTCCTCAAAGAATTCAACGACATCTTTTCTTGGAGTCACGACGAGATGCTTAGGATCCCAATGTCATTGGTTGCTCACTGATTAGCAGTGGAGCTGACCTTCAAGCCTATCAAGTAAAAAAGGCTTTACTTTAACGCTGAAAGGAACGATGCGGTTCAGGAGGAAGTGGATAAATTAATCAGATCAGGTTTCATCAGAGAGGCATGCTATCCCGAATGGATTGCCAACGTGGTCATGGTCACGAAGGCAAATGAGAAGTGGTGTATGTGCATCGACTACACCAACCTTAACCGGGCATGTCCAAAAGACAGTTTCCCTTTACCAAAGATCAATCAGTTTGTTGACTCCATGTCTGGGAACAAGCTCCTAAGCTTCATAGATGAATTCTCAGGGTACAACCAGATTAAGATGCACCCAGCCGACCAAGATAAGACCAGTTTCATTACCGGACAAGGTCTGAACTTTTATAAAGTAATATTGTTTGGTCTTAAGAACACAAGGGCTACATACCAACAGATAGTTAACAGACTGTTCAAGCCCGAGATTGGAAGGTTAATGGAGGTGTACATCAATGACATGATCACAAAATCACAATCCAAAGAAGAACATCAGGACGACCTTCGTAGAACTTTCATTATCCCAAGGGGAAAACCAAATGAGATTGAACCTAGAGATGCACATTTATCCTTGGAGCCCCAAATCCACGCACCCCCATCCTCATTTGGGGATTTTTTTTTGGAAAAATGGGGAAATGGAAGGGGGGGATGGGGATGATTTTTGTCCCCAAATTAAAATGGGGATGGGGACAGAGAGACCCTTCCCCATCCTATTTCCCCCACCATTAAATTGAAATGGGGATGGGGATGGAGATCCCTCTTTCCCCCAAAAGTATATAAATATAATTATAATATATATTTGAATTATTTGAAACATTTTATGTTGAATTTGTAATACATTGATATTTTTTTATTTTTAATGAAAGGTTTGTTTTTTTTAATTTAATTTATAATTTTTAGTTAAATGGGGAAATGAGAAAATAGGGGACCGGGGGATACGAGAAAACAGGGAAAAACTGGGAAAATGGGGAACTGAGGATGGGGATAGGGATAGGGGGACCTCCACCCAAACATCCTCATCCCCATTTTCTCCAAATGGGGAAATGGAAGGAGGGGGATGGGGGAAGGGTCTAGGAAGTGGGGATGGGGATGGGATGGGGGGACCTATATCCATCCTCATTCCCCAAACATGCATCTCTAATTGAACCCTTCCAAATGTGCTTTCAGGGTAACTGCGGGGAAGTTTCTGGGCTTCATGGTTCATGAGAGAGGTATAGAGGCTAACCTAGAAAAGATTAAGGCTATCTTGGACCTAGAATCCCCCATATCACTTAAACAGGTTCAAGTCTTGACCGGACAGGTAGCAACGCTCAACAGGTTCATTTCTCGCTCTACCGATAAATGTCTCCCTTTCTTCAAAGCCATCAAGCAGGGAAGAAACACGAAATGGGACCAGAAGAGCGAGCAAGCTTTTCAAGCCTTGAAGAAGTATCTGACAAGCCCTCCATTGCTAGTCAAGCCAAGTCCTGGAGAGAAGCTGCAAATCTACTTGGTTGTTTCAGAAACTGCAATAAGTGAGGCCTTGATCAAGGAATATGGAGATAAGGTCCAACGACCTATCTACTGCATAAGTTACACTCTTACCAAGCTGGAGAAAAAATATAATCTTCTAGAGAAGCTTGCCTATACTCTGGTGACTTCGGCAAGACAACTATGTCTCTACTTTCAAGCTCACTCAATAGCAGTAGTGAAAGACCAACCTCCGTAGTGGCAAATATAGCTCTTGAGAAGATTCCAGAGTTCAACAGATAGCCAGTGGGTTGCAAGTCTTGGATCCTCTACACAGATGGAGTGTCCAAACAAGACGGGAGAGGAGCTGACATAGTTCTAATATACCCAGAGGAGACTGAGTGTTGCCACTGTTTCAGATTCGAATTTAAGGCCACTAACAATGAGGCAGAGTATGAAGCCCTTATAGCCGGGATGAAGGCAGTCGTCGAGCTCGAGGCCTATTACATACAGGTCAAGAGTGACGCACTACTCATAGTCAATCAGGTTTTCAGGGTTTATCAGGCAAAAAGGGATAACATGATCGTCTACTTAAATCTAGTTCAACTGCTTAAGAATAAATTTAAGGGATTCAGGATCGAGCAGGTGCCTCGATAACAAAATTATCGAGTAAATGTCTTATCCAAGATAGCTGCTAATTGAGGCCAAGCCTTACCTCGGGGAGTTCCCCTTCAAGTGATCTCTTAACCAAGCACAACAGCGGTTAATAAGATTTGTACCTTGGACCATCAGCCTTGTTGGATGGATCAAATAGTGGTTTATCTCTAAAGGGAATCTTCCCGAGGAGCCCGATCAAGCTAGAAGAATTTAGAGGCTCTCTGTCCGATATTGCCTGGTAGATGGATACCTCTACAGGAGAGATAGGTCCCTTCCCCTACTTCGATGTTTGCATCCCGATGATGCCAAATGGGCATTGAGAGAGGTACACTATGAGGACTGCAGGAACCACATTGGTGGGGAAGCTCTGGCATATCAGGTACTCCGCATTGGGTATCACTGGCTAACTATTCATCAAGACACGAAGAGCTTTGTACAATCCTGTGAACCATGCCAGAGACCTCAAACTTGAGTCAACTCCTACCAGAGCTGTTATCGTCTCTCATATTGCCTTACCCATTTACGATATGGAGAGTCAACCTAATCGGACAGCTTCCCACCGCTCATGGACAAGCCAAGCATGCTATTGTAACAATTAATTATTTTACAAGGCGGGTTAAAGTCGGACCGCTCTCCCAAATATCGGAAGAGAATACGATAATGTTTATCAAAAACAATGTAGTCTGTAAATTCGGAACCCCTCTCATCATTGTAGCCGACCTAGGCAAGCAGTTTGATAATGGTCGATTAAAGGACTTTTGCGAAGGCTTGGGAATCGACCTCAGGTTCACTTTAGTAGCCCACCCTTAGAGTAATGAGCTGGTTGAATCCACCAACAAGAATATCAAGAAGCTGTTGAAGAAGAAATTGCAATAGAGAAAGGGCAAATGGGCCGAGGAGCTTCTTGAGGTTCTTTGGGCTTACCGGACTACAAAAAGAACAGCCACCGGAGAGACACCATATTCCCTAGCCTTCGGGGTTGAAGCAGTTCTTCCCATCGAGCACAAACTAGCCTCCTTCAGAATACAACACTTTGAACATAAAAGCAATGAGGTTAAGCTCCGAGCTAATTTAGATCTCTTGGAAGAGAAACAAGATCGGGTAGCTGAGAAAGTAGCGATTTACCATAGCAAGATCGATAGGTACTTCAATAGGAAGGTTAGAGCCCGAAACTTTGAGGAAGGGGATCTAGTTCTCAGGAATGTGACCTTGAACTGGGAAGGGCCTTACTTGGTGAAGGTAGTGAACCGTAACGGGGCGTACAAGCTCGAGGACATGGATGGTCGACCCATCGATCACACCTGGAATGCAGATCACCTGAGGAAGTACTACCCATAAATAGGGGACTCGTGAACAGACTACCTTCCTTTAAATATCAATAAGTTAGAAAAAATGTACTCCATTTCAGCAATCAATAAAGTCTGTTATTTTTTCCATCTCATGTAATGTTTTCTCCATGAATGAAACTCGTCATTATCGCCATAAACCAAGGAAAGCTAAATAGCCTCATGGATACCTTGGTTCGGATTAAGTCATACCAGGAGGATCACCAAAATCTATCGATAATGATCACCTCAAGACCAATGACTGGTCAGGGAAGCCCCCTCACCATCCCTACTGCCTCGGCAGGGCACCACCCCCCACCAAGAAGGGTCTGAGTATAAGGCATAGTTGCCATCCAGATCTCGAGACCAGGACAGCTAGCTAAGCTTTCATGTTGCCTTGGCCGGGTGACCTCCCCCAAGAAGGGTTTAAGTACATGAGCATAGTTGTCATCCAGATCTCATGATACCTTGGTCTAGACCAGTTCTGCCAGGAGGATCACCATAATATGTCGACAATGATCGCCTTAAGACCAGGGACTGGTCGGGGAACCCCCCTCACCATCCATGCTGCCTTGGTCGGGCTACCACTCCCAAGAAGGGTCTAAGTGTAAGAGCACAGTCGCCATCCAGATCTTAAAATCTTCAAATAGCTGGATAGCCATCCTGATGCCTTGGTCGGGCTACCACCCCCTAGAAGGGTCTGCGTGTAAAAGCACAGTCGTCATTCAGATCTCGAAACCAAGGAAATTGTTAGGATTATGCTCGATAGCAAGAGTATAATAATGTAATTGACAATCTTTTCATATTAATAAAGTGATTTATAGTTAAACAAATCTTATAGCTAAACAAATCTTATAGCTTTTATTATTATAATTGTCAAAAGTAAATAATCATAAGGTCAAAAGACTATGAGAAAAGAAGAATTGTTTATACATCTAGATATGTATGAGGTAGACACAATTTTTTAGTTAGTCTTGAACAATATTCACAACGTAAGAAAAAGGTTGGACGCATTTATCTTGTCAAAATTTTAAATTCTTTTGCTAGCATTTGAGTGGGATCAATTGTGTTATGATGAGTCTAAAATCATCAAAGTGTGGTGTCATTGGGTAGAAGAATCTAGTGCACTAGGTTCATTGAATAGGATCACAATGAATTAATTTATCCACAACCGTTTTTCCTGGATCCGAAAGAGAGTACTTGGGCTTAGTGGATAAAAGTTTTTCACTTAAAGACAATCGAAGAGTCTATCTCAATCCTGAGATAAATGATGGACTTATGGTTGCAAGTATTATCATTTGAGCTATCAATGAGTACGATTATATAGCATAGTCTATCATTGATAGTTTGGTGGTATTTATTTGTTAATCAATAGAGGAATTCATTTATAGATGTGGACATCGTGGCTCCATTTATTAAATGTGAGTAAAATACCATCATATCGAATATTTTGAGGTATTGGATATTTAATCTTAACGTTAAGTTTTCAATAGTGTCTATTGAAATATGGCTTTTGGACAAGTCAAAATATCCAAGTTCAAAATGTGGTCATTTGAGTAAATAACTTGGAGAGCTATAGGCGGTCTATGAGCTCTTGGCGATTACTGGTATTCTTCACGATGATACACTTTCTCCATTGAGATTGTCTAGGGCATGAATGAGAAATATTAACTTATTCTATCTTTATTTAAGAGTTCAATTTTAGTTCTTTAGTGGAATGAACTAAAATTACTAGATTGGACATAAGTGAATCATTTGTTGATTGTGATTAGGTTATGTCTATTGAAGCTTAAATTTGATAGTCCGCCAAGATCCCCAATCCACACGAACTTGCATGGATCACTTGATATATTATACCGTACCAATTTAGGGGTCCATCTAGAATTGTATTAAGGCATATGAACTTGTTTCTTTTTGTAAGAATGAGTCTAGTTCCCATGTGAACTTTTTATTAAGGTCCAATGGATTTAATAAAATATGAAAAATAATATATATACCTATAAAATGTCTTGGGCGGCAAGGCTAATATATAAAAGCCTAATGTATTATTTTTTATTTTATTATTTAATTAAATAAAAATTAATTAAATTGTTGATTAATTAACTATTTAATTAAAAGTCAAAATCTTTTTTTCTAATAGGAAAATGTCTCTTAAAATTATATTATTGTTGGTAGTATAATTAATATTAAAGATTATATTTGATAAGTTGATAAATAAAAGGAATTATTTATCTGGTCAAATTAGGAAATCTTTAATATGGTCACAAATACTCTATTGAGTTGGATTAGGAGTCTTGGTGTAGAGTAGAATTCTTCTTTGAAAGAGGATTGTTTGTCACCAAGTAAATCCACATAAGGAAAGGACTATTGCCAACCAAGTAAATCCTTCTTAGGAAAGGATTTGTGATCCTATATATACCACCTCTATAATTTCGGCCAGCCCTATGATTCTAAGAGTGATAATTTCGGCAAAGCTAAAGATTTTCTAAGAGAGAATTTGGTTTAGCAAGAGAGAATTTTGAGAGAGAAAATTTTAGTTTTTTACTCTAGACAAAATTCAATCAATTCATAAACATAGGGTGTGAATTCAGCCAAGAAGAGAAAAAAGGGGAACGTTTTTGGTTTTAATAGTACATTAGTATCATTTACATCAAAAGGGTTTTGTGTACAAAATCAAATCGGTTTCACGTGAGTTTCAATCAAGTAGATTGATAATTCACAAGTGACCGGAAGTTCTCGGATTTTCTCTTGGAGGATTAGTGTGACTAACAAAGAAAAAGATTTTGTTTGTTTCTATCCTCAGGTATACAATTTAAAGAAAAGCAGCCCACACTCCTAGGTGATTCACGTTCTTGATTGGATTGGAAGATCTTGGGGATTTAATTCAGCGCTAGTTTAATCGTCATGAGAAAAAGGTACGAATATACATCAATTAATCTAGGGTTAAGGTTCTTGCTATTAAAAAGGGAAAAAATTTATTTATACCAAACCCTAATTTAACGCTACCGTTGTGCGATTTTCCCTACATAAATAGCTTGATATCCATCCTGATGCCTTGGTAGGGTTACCACCCCCAAGAAGGGTCTGAGTGTAAGAGCAGAGTTGCCATCCATATCTTGAAAACAGGAAATTGCTAAATAACTCTCATGATACCTTGGTCGAGCTTTTACTCCTAAAAAAGGTCAGAATATTGATTTGCTCAGCCGAGATCGCCATGATAAGATATCCTCTCGCATAACGGGAAAAGTGCTTAAAGTAGGAATGAGGAATCATCGAGGATGCGAGATAAATTGCAAGGGGACTCTCCCCTCCAAAATTATAAATCCCTACCAAGTGCTGAAAATTGGAGCTAGATTTTTACCCAATTAGCAGGTACAATTAATGGTTTCTATTTTCAGGATTTGGTTAAGTCAAGGTTACTTTCGGAGGTCGCATCATGATCAAGGTCAGGAATGAAGCAAGAAGATATCAGTCAAGTCAAGGTTCATGATCAGAAAGAATTCCTAAGCAAATTTTCATTGATAATACGGGAGTTTATCCCCTTATAAGGCTACAGTCACCCAACAGAGAGCCCAACCCCTAGTTCTGGGCAACATATATATATATATATATATATATATATATATATATGACTAAACCTGGCATAAAGCGGGGTGCCCACCCCCATTTTCAGGCAATCAAATCAGGTCAATGATAGGTTGCATCAAGATCCAACACCCTCTGGTTTCCTCTCGATGCTTCTACTCCTTGATGATCCTCACCTTCCTCAAGTGGTTGCTTACCATGGTCGCCCTCACCTCCTACCCCTTCCTCGGAGGATCCTCCATTGCCTGCTGCTCAGTTGGGTCCTCTTCCAAAACCTCATTAACCACCGCCATAACTTCAGAAGAGATGGCCGCATCGAGAAGGTTTGCCAGAGACTCTATCATGTTCTGCTCAACCTCTAATTTTTCTTTAGAAGGCTCTTCAGGACAGTTGTGGACCTCCTCCCGGGCTTCTAGCATGTCCCCGTTGGGCTGTGCAAGCAGAACCCCGCTAGAGGTTTCCCCAAGACCTGAGACTGGTAAGACAGGATGAGAAAGAGGAGGATCTGTCACCATAGGTTGCTTCCCGGCTCTAACTAAGCTAGAAGAACCCGTTCTGTCACCTTCAGGGTGAGACATCTCTTTTCTATCCCAACCGGTGATAGCGGATAGGTCAAAGGGAAGAGGAAAAGCTTCGGTGACCTGAAAAGAGGCGTAAAAATACCCTTCATTGAAGGAGGCATCCACTTCCGCTTGCAGCCCGACCACCTGAGCATGCAAGGCTTGGTTCTCGACGTCAAACATCTTAGCATCAGCCTTCCAGGCATCCAGTTGTTTTGCTCGGCATTCAGATCGGAGGGTTTCTTGATCGAGGGGTTGCTTCAAACTCTAATTGTCATAATGAAGCTCGGCTAGCTCTTCCTCCATCCTGCTCTGGCTAAAGGTCAACTCTTGTACTAGATCTTGAGCCCGTGCCAACAACTTCATGGCTTGCTCAGCTTCAGTCTCAGCCTTGGTCGACCGATCACGGAGAGAGGCCATCTGGTGGCCCATGGCAACGTTGAATTTGAAGGCCTATAAAAGAGTTCAAGTTAGAAAGTGACTAGACAAACCTTTAAAGGAAGAGATACAAGATGATGATTACCTCGACCAAGAGGGTAGACCCCCTGGTAATCAGGATATCTACGGGCATTGAAGCCATCATAGAAAGACTGTCACCAGGGCAGGAATTGAAAAATTGCCCCGATATCTTGTTAAGCATACCAGAGCTGGACTGGTTTTGTGGGCAAATAGGGGGAACCCCCTTAACACCAGCATCGGGGTCCTTCGGAGCTTGAGGGGTAGGGAATGCAGATGGAGAAGCAGAAAAGTCTGGCAAGTTAGAAGCGGGGGCAACATGAGCAAAAGTAGTGGGAGTAGAGACAACTAGAGCAGGAGTTGTCATTGATATGTCAGCTGCTTGAGAAACAGAGACCCCTTTACCCCGTACCTTGGTAGCCCGCTACGCAAGAAGCGCCATCTTGGACCTGTGTTGGGGGAGGGGTGGAGCTAGAACAGATGAAGCCCCAGCTGGAACAGCTAGCCCCGTTTTCTTTGAGAAAGCCAAAGGTGTTTCTCGACCAGATCTAGCAGAGGAAGGAAGGGTGCGAGCTTGTTGGGCTTCGCGGTAAGCTGGAGCAATGACAAAAACTGTTTAAAAAAGGAAAGGGAAGCCGTCAGAATCAAGCTAGTCAACAAAACAAAACAGGATGGTTCAGTGTTACTTACGAGGAGTAGTATCAAAAATTCACAGATAATGATTTACTCGGCGAGAATCGAAGGGGTCGACAGTTGGGAACTTTAGGTTTAAATAGTTCCTAGCGAGGATGGTCTTTAATACAACCTCATAATCAGCAAGCAAAGAATCCTGACCCCATTAGGGTTTATCGTTGAAAGTGGTGGAAACCGTGAACTCATGCTCTCCAATAAATATTGAGCATCCCCAATCATCCCCCGCCAGGATCCACTCCTCCTTCCATGTTGGGTCCTTCTTTGAAACACCGAGAATGATAAAGTTGAGCTTGTTCTTAGCTTTTGCATAGAACTGGCCTCGGGGAGCTCCGGAAAGGCTTCCAAATTGAAAAAGATAAGTCATCTCTTCTGCTCCGGGCTCTCTAGTAACCTTGCTCAGCTCGCATTGTTCCCTCCACAGCACAAGAAATCTAATCAGATGCCTCCAGAAGCCGGGAGTCAGCTGTAGGGCGCTGAGAACCCGTCAAATATTAGGATGAAGAGGAAGCCTGACCCGGTTTCCAAGGGCTACGACATGGATTGGAAGCACGCCTTTAAGAGATGGAAATGCTATCGGGAATGCAATACTTGAACCTCATACGATCAATCGACTGCGGATCAACGGTGGAGTCCGGAATGACCCTGAAGTCATAAGGAGGAAGCCTTTCCGGAGAAGGACCGATAATTGTGACTTGGTCCTTCCTAGCAGCGCCGTCCATATTTTCCCAGTCAGAATTTTCTTCGACCAAGATCAAGGGGTTATCTGGTCGGTTAGAAAACCAAGTCCCGATAGCTACGTTCTCGTTCGACCAGCGACGTTGTGGGTTCGGAGGTGAGTCATCGCCGTCGAGGTCTCATCGAGATTGCTTTCAATGGGCAAGACTGGAAACTTCCTCACCATCGACAAGAGAATCGATGGATTCATGGCAGGCTTTCGACATGGTAGAAAAGAACTTGCTAGTTCGACAAAAAAAAAAGAGATGAAGTACTTATCGAGAGAAAAAAATTCTTCGCCGAGAATTTGAAATTTGAAAAAAAAAAGTGTGAGGAAAGCGGTGAAATAGCTGGGTATAAATAGGAGTGGATAAAACGATGACATCGATGATACAGAAGCAAGATCTTCGACGGGATTGACTCGAATCTCGAGATCTACCGTACCGTAGCCGAATTTTTTTAAGGAATGCACCGGCCTATGCTCGCCACGTCACTTATGCAATTAATAAGAAGATTTCCACCAAGATTATTGGTAACGATGAAGAAGGGAAAATTTTCCAATTAAAATAGGAAATCTGACTCTAACCCCAACTCAATCATCGGTGTTCAAGTCAGAGGGGACTTCTGTTAATAGCCAAGGTCCTTAGCCAAATTTGGCTAAGGACCAAAAGGGAAATTCTCCACTCTCCTTGCCCAAATCCAAACCCCGAAATTACCCACCATGGAACCATGGATCCTGGGGTCGAGCTAGGGAGACCGCTCTATAGATGCGAGGAAAGATCATCGAGCTTTGGGGACACCCAAGGTGGAGCCCGACACGATCGTATCTAGATCCTTACACCGAAACAAGAACTTAGAGGAAGCCCGATGCAAGACGGTCCAGGATCCCCGAGGTCGAAGCTACCTCTAACCTCTCTAGAAGCCAGCCATCCTCTCCAAGCACAGAGAGAGACCCGTTAAGCACCTAGCTTGCACTAAAGTATTGCTTTGTCTCTCCGAACAAAGACTCAAACCCATCTGGACCAGTGAGACGAAGCTCGTTAAAGCTCTGTTACCGCCAAAGAGCGCCCGCACGGCCACCTTAAGTTCTGAGGGACTTGGAAAGGTCTAGCCAAACTCCTAGTACCAAGACCAGGGCACGAATCTACCTCACTCTACGAAATAGTGAACGTTATGCTCGACGACCTCCATAAGGAATCATACCATGAAGACACACAGGATCATATCCACACTCTATCGAACGTTGAAACACCGTATACGTGCATCGCAAGTGTTTGAGTCCAAAGAGAAACAAACTTATCTCTAAAGATATTCTCAATTCTGTCATTAGATAAAAGTCAACAACATTTAAAATAAAAGATCTCGCTCGATAAGGAGGGATTGGATTTAGAGAATCAGGGCAGGAGAATCACAAATTAACCAATTTGGACTGTGTATAAATACGCCCAAGTATGCACTAAGAGAATGGGGGATCGACAACTAATAGAGGACAACAAAAGGGCAAGTAAGAGTCAATTCATGGCCTAAATTATGTAATCAGAACACGGCCGCCGTTATATACTATTTTTCGATAAACACGAATTTACCACCATACTATACCCCAGCAAGACTGATAGTATTTGAGAGACTGTATTGGAGAGATTTTATGTACAACATACACAATTTATAATAAAGATTTATATTCTCACTGTATTCACATTCAAACAACCAGCCATGTCCGAACAGATTAGGTACCTAAGGTATCAACCCCGGCCACCACCTCCGTGGTAGTGGCCTCGAGGGTGTTAACTGGAATTTCTCACCTCATGTAAATTTTCCATTAACAACTATAATTAAAAAAGTTAACAATTAACAATTAAAAAAACTCTATTCGACCAAATTAAAAAGGAATGAGTGGTCTCAAATCCACCACCAATTAATAATAATAATAATAAAATAATAATATCATCATATTCTTCAATTTTTCTCTTCTCCACGACTAATACCACCACCAACTTCAATTCTTTTTCTTCTCCACCTAACCACCATATCATTTTTATTTAAAAAAATTAAAATAAAAAATTTCTCCAAACAATTATCATAATCAAATCTTCATATTTGTCCAAACCTAAACCTAGTCGCCCAACTTATCAAATCTTCATCTTCATCTATATTCAAAAATGAACACCAACACCAACCCATCATCTTATCTCCATCAATGGAGAATACACCACAACTTAACCACACCCAGAACCTCTCTCACTCGAATCCTCCCCTCTCTCTGGAATTCCTCTTTGCAAATCGAAACCACACCAGAAAGCTCTCAAATCCCACACACACACACACACACTCTCTCTCTCTCAAATCCCTTTTTGTGAATCGAAACCACTCCAGAAAATCCTCATGAACCAAACCCTAGCTCTCGAATCCCTATTTACAAATCAAAACCACACCAGAAAATCCTCATGAACTAAACCCTAGCTCTCGAATCCCTCTCTATCTTGAATCTGTCTCTCGCAAATACCTTTCTCTCTAGAATCGGTCTCCTTCATTGAGAGAAGATCGAAGATGGTGATGGTCGTGTGAGTGATGAGTGTGTTTCGGTTTGGGTTTGTATTTTGAATATTCGTATTGGGTTTGATTTTTTTTCTTGATTTTCAAACTCACTTCTGATAAAGTTTCTGGGTTTGATTTGTGTTTTCAATTTTTTCTTTTTCTTTTCACGATGGGTTTTGGTTAGAGATTGGTGGTGTTGTTTGAGATTGGTGATGATGATGATGAACTGGAATGAATTTTGATGAAATAGAGAGTTTGTTATGGTATGGATTTAGATGAACTGGGAACTATAATGATTCTTGGTGTTTTTTTTTTATATATAAAGAGAATAAGGGTGCGTTTGGCACGGAGATAGGACGGGACGGGACAAAGCTGGACAGGACAGGACAGAATGGGATGGGACTGGACATATTGTTCTGTATTGTGTTTGAAATACCTGAGACTGAATTGTTAACTGTACTGTTAGGCATTTGGTTTAGTTGGGATAGGACGGGATAAGATATTCAAATGACCAAAGTGCCCTTATTGTATTGTCTAATGTTTGTTACCACATAATAGTAACAAATGGAACAAGATAAATTAGTATTTATATGATTTTATTAATTAATTATATTTATATATTATATTTAATAAAAATAATAATATTATGATTGAAAAATATTCTTAATTAATAATTTTGCAAGATTATTGTTGATATTTTCCTCATTATTTTTACAATTTCCTCCTCAGTCACTTGTCAATTTCATGGAAAAAAAATCAATATAAAAGCAAACAACCTACTAACTTAATTTCATTGCTCAAATACTCATCAGATGTTGGATCATAACATATCAAGTGCTCTAGAAAACTAATGGAAATTGTTAAATTTATCATCAAAGTATACAAAGTTAAGGCACACAACTAGAATTAACCGGCAAGGCATTCATGACGATTCAAACAATGGTAAACCATAGACTAATAAATTGAACCAAATGCTCCAAAACTGCAGCTAAGATCAATTATGTAAAGTCCTCATTTATTGATTGGCTTATTTCGTGAACAAACCACATTTTTGGGGTTTTATGTAAGGGTAGATTAGGCTCTCGATACCTCAAGAGAAGAAGCACCAAATGTATATTTCTTGTGCTTACTTGCTTTGAAGAGATATAGTTGAACACACTCACAACTCATGCATATTTCTTATTCGTATATGTTGTGTATTTATATGAGTGTGCATTCATGTTTTGATAACTCTTCTTGCATGTTTATATTGATCACATATTTGCATTTGTATTGACATGCATTATGTGTTGCTCACACGCACACTTACTTGCATTTGATGTGTTATGCATGTGTGCTTCATTGTTGTCTATGTGCATTCATAGTGTGGTTTTGTGTGTTGTTCGCGCTTGCACGATGGTATGTTTGTCTTAGCGCATTGAGTGACCATTTGAGAATGTCGTATTCTTCTCTTGGTTTGGTTATGTGGAGTAAGGTGTCTAGTTTCAAAATAGTGTATTTCAATGATTTAAATGTTTTTCAAAACTGACCTTTGTATGGTCTTGTAACCATATATTTTTGTACAATGATTCAAAATGAGTTTTGAAAATTTTTGTATAAACTAGACACCCATACCTTTCCAACGGTATATTATTCGTAATATTTCATGACCGTTTGGATTGGTTTTGAAATCTCCAAAGTGACTACAAAAACAGGGCATCTCTGTTGTTGTCCGTTTCTGACATTTGGTCACTCAAATAACCATAAATTTTTCTACAAACGTCCAAATCTTGTTTTATAATTGGAGTAGAAAGTAGACTTCCATACCTTTCCAACGGTATATTATACGAAAGGTTTGGATGTCGTTTGGTCATGTTTTGGGTCGCTCGAATCTCGAGCTTTTGTGTTGTAGCCGCTGGGCCGGTGCACAAGCGCACCTCACCAGCGCCCCTTGGACAGTAGGTATGCGCTGGTGTGACGCTTGTCGACCAGCGTAGCTCACCAGCGCACTGAGTAAATTTTGGGCATTTTTCAAAACGATGTAGTTTTGTTCTATGGCTCATATTTATGTGTCATCTTCTTCCTCACTCGTTTTTCAGAGCTTCCAAACCATTTTTTAGAGTGAGAAAGTATTTGCTTTGAGAGAGAAGCTCCAAGAGTTATTCTTTAACTCTCCAAATCCAAAACCCATCATCCTTCATGCATTATTGATCATCTTTAGACATGGGTCTTCATCATTCATGACTTGGTAAGCAAGAACAAACTTTTATCTTTGATTATTGTTCTTAAACTCCAAGAGTTCGTTTTTATTGCATAGGATTTATAGATATCATTTTTGAATGCATATTTTTGTTGAATGATGACATGATTGGGTTTGTATTTTGATAGCTTAATTGATTAGGTCATTTTTGCCTAAAAGCTAGGTCATAAACATTCTTGTGTGATTCATTGTTGACTAGGTTGATAGATTGTTCATTAATCAACTTGTTAAGCTTTTGAATGTTTATGTGATGTTTTTGTGACAATTATTTTGTTAGAAAATCTCTACACAACTAATTGAGTTTGTTATTGATAGACATTGGTCTAGGACTTGAATTTGTTGTGTGGCTAAATGCTTTGTCTCAATCACATGAATATATACTAAGTATATGTTGAATACATTGTAAGCATATTTGTTGATTCATTGTGATTGTTTGTGATAGCTAGGATTGTTGTTATTGATAACTTCTAGCTAAATCTCTATGCTTTGCATTTAGATATTGTTTAGGACTCATTAATTGCATTTAGTGATTGCATTATAGTCATTACCATGCTTAATGACAACATGTGTTGATTTGGCTTTTATGATAGCTTCATAAGATTGCTTGTTCTATGTTTAGCTAAGCTTTATGACATGTCATTTAGCTCTTGATATCTAGGATTGCATTTATTGTCATCTCATTACCCTAGATAAGCATATAAGGTACTCATAGCCTTGTTTGTTGTTTGAATATCATCATACATTCACATAAGGTGTTTATCTCTTCATTGAGAAGTAAGTCTTGCGTTGCATCCGGGAGTAGGTTGCTTCAAACGTAAGCAAATTGGACTAGATCTACTTAATACCGGGATTAGGTAGTGGTAGTAGGTTATATACCGGGAATAGGTTGTAACGCCTCTATCATCAGTGGATTCGTTGTTCGAGTGTGGCGCACTTAACAGCCCGTGGTTTTTTCCATTTGGAGGGTTTCCACGTATATCTCAAGTGTCTTTATTATTTCCGCACTTATTACACTTGTGATATTATTGTGACTAGTTAGGAGTATTTTCGTCTAATTGACCATTAACGAAAATTGGGTAAATTTTGATTAAAATCTATTCATCCCCTCTAGATTAATATTATACTCCATAATATTTGTTTCAAATTACATTATCAAGATTTAGCTTTTCACATATCTTCTTTTGTTGCTTCCTTCACAACTCTGCCTCTTCTGAAAGCTGGTACACCATCACCGACCACCAGAAGCTGCAAAATAACAGCATTCAAATATCAAATCAATATAGTTTCAAAACTTTATTTTTTTTAAGAAAAGTATAGTTTCAAAACTAAGACTACAACGATATAGTTAAATTACCCTGGTTCTTCTCTGCTGCAAGTTGCACATTTGCTAACAATTGTGCACGAAAACCCCAAAAACCAAGCAATTACTTAACATAATAAACACACATAGAGATAGATAGAGAGGGACAGACAGATTTTCCCTTCAACAATGTGAAGTGTCTCCTGATTTCCAATATCACCGAGAACTTGCCGATTCTTCCCTTGCGCCGAATCTTTGCCTTACATCCTACTAAAACAAACAGAATAAGTAAAGCAAAAAGATCAATGAACCAATGAATAGGAGGCACCTTAATGAATATCAAACCACTAATAAAATAAGACCAATGAACCCACAATACCCGGTCTGAGTTTCAAATTCATATTTTAATAAGAACTTGACTACAAAAACATCCCCACGAATCACTCAATCCAAATAATAGAGAAAAATCTAGTAAATAATCTTCAAACCCCAGGTATACCCATATAAAATAGAAGTGTCATATCTATCAAGATTGCTGGAAACGAAGCCCAGAAATGCCCATAAAGAGATCATGAAGAAACGAAACTCTGACAATTAGCAAGCACAAAAAGAAGCATATGAGCAGATTATTGCAAAACCCAACAGCCCCAAAACAAGTAAACAATCTACCTTCAAATTTGCCACATTGTATATAGCAATTAGCAAGCATGGGATCTGCAGTGTTAAACATGCGTATATCTCTATAATTTTAGTCAGAAACCAAACAAAACCACAAAATAAAATTCGATCATCAATTATATCATGTTTTTGAGATGGATTTGAAGCTAAATACACGTATAAATCAATTACGCACACATTGCACAGGTTCACACTTCACAGTTGTTCGAATGTCTAGCCACTAGATCTATAAAAAAAAATTATTCTTTTTTATTTAATTTTAAAATTAAATAAAAAATAAAAGGAGATATCACCACCATCCATCTCAAAGATGGACGGTGGAGATCCCTCTGGTTTTTTCAATTCTATTTAATTATTATTATTTTTTAATATATATTTTATTTAATAAATATATTAAGGGTTAAATGGTCATTTTTAGATTATAGTGAAGGATAAAACGGTCATTTGATTGTAAGGATTGATAGCCAAACATTTTTTGGATGGAAAAGGTAACAGAATGAGGATAGTTTACGTTAGTTTCATTTTAGGGGGGAGACCGGCCAATATGATAAACTCTGTCCTTACCTTTCTAATAGAGTAAATATTAGGAGGCGAGACGTTGTTTTCCCCTTTTTTAATAGGAGTTACCATATTTCGGCCCCTCAAAAACAGTTTGTACATACCCCTTTGGTAAAAAATAAAAAACGAAATTGAACACTCCACGCATTATCAAATATGTGATTTCTTTTAATTTTAAAATAACTTTTTAAATACTATATAAAAAAAGAATTATTTAATTAAATATATAATACATATTTAATATATATATATATATAATTAAAATTATAGCACTAAGAAACCTAATAAACAGAAACAAAAGGGCTTCGATTATTGCATATAAAAATTGATAAAATTATTATTAGATTTTAGATTTTTTTTTAAATGATATGAGAATTTTTTTTCTTTGTTTCTGGGAAGAACCCGCCTTCAATCTCTTTACTTTCTGATGGAAGAGGCTGCTTATTTTAGGTTAGTTTGGAAGAAGGCCATTGAGTTCTGCACTTTTTGATTGGGATTTTGTTTTTCTTTATTGATTTTGTTTATTTCTTTATTTATTTGGCTTAGTTAGTTAACAGTTACAAACAGTAAGAAAGTTATTAAGTTTTTTTTTTTTGTTGTGTTTTTTAATTAAAATATTAATTATATAATTTAAGGGTAACATTGAAATTTCAAAAACATATAAACGTGTACATATAATTTTAAAGGGGTACATGCAAATATTGTCACCCATTTTTAGGGATGGAAAAATAACTCACAGGGACATGTAGTTATGGGGTGGGGATGGGTTTGAATTCTATAGGGATGGGATGGGGAAGGGGATAGATATAGATAGTAAAACCCGTAATGGGTATGGGGCGGGGATAAGTTTTATAATCCCCGTCCAGCCCTGTTTAAAATATAATCTTTAATTTTTTATTATATAGTTTTTTTCTTTTAATCTTATGTTTAAAAAATCTAAAAATTATTTGTTTAGTTATGATATTTATGTTTATTTTTAATGTTTATGAGATTATTTTCAATATTTAATTTTTTAAGGAATGGTTAATAACACCAATGCCCCTGAACTAATAGCACGGTAGCAAAGTGCCCCCTGAATTTGTTTCTTAGCATTAAATCCCCTGAACTTTCATTTATTGGTAAAAATTGACATAAGTGAAAAGGACATCAAAGGAAAATTACACTTACACATAGGGCTGCACATTTATTTTCGGGGCTCCAAATCCCTGCACCCCCATCCCCATTTGGGGATTTTTTTGGGGGAGAAATGGGGAAATGGGGGAATGGGGGGGATGGGGATGATTTTCATCCCCAAATTAAAATGGGGATGGGGAGGGGAGACTCCCCTTCCCCATTTCTCCATTTCCCCCAAAAGTATATAAATATAATTATTATATATTTTTGAATTATTTGAAACATTTTAAGTTGAATTTGTAATTCATTGATATTTTTTATTTGTAATGAAAGGTTTATTTTTTTTTTAATTTAATTTATAATTTTTAGTTAAATAGAGAAATGAGAAAATGGGGGAACGGGGATACGAGAAAACAGAAAAAAAAACGGGAAAAAATGGGAAATTGGGGATGGGGGGATGGGGGAAGGGTCTAGGAAGTGGGAATGGGGATGGGGATGGGGATGGTGGGGCCTATATCCATCCTCATTCCCCAAATGTGCATCCCTACTTACACAACCTAATTATATGAATAATTACATTAAAACTGAAAATATAATAATATCACACAAACACTCTTTGACAAGTTTGACTAATGTCTAAAAAAATAAAAAATATTAATATTAATAATATTAATTGTACTTTAAAAACAGAAATTATTTTTAATATATATATATATATATATATATATATATATATATATATATATGTGTGTGTGTGTGTGTGTGTGTGTGTATGTATGTGTGTGTATTAAATGCATTTAAATTAAATTTCATTTCTCTCTCCCACTAATTATATAATTATTATTATTATCAAAAAATTAAATAATAATTACATTTTAAAATAATTAAATGTTAATATAAATTAAAAAAATAATTAATTGGATCCAAAGTTGGAAAAAAAAATCATCCCTAGTTAAACCTCTTTTTTTTTACTATTTCTTTAAGAATTTATCACTAGTTTAAATTTCTTTTCTTTTTTACTATTTCTTTTTTATTTATTTCAATGTACTAACTCTTTTATATTCTTTAAAATTAATATTTTAATATTTTAATTAAATGATTTTAAAAAAAACACGCACTCCTCTCCTCCACCACCACTGCATCGCCATCCATTATCATTATCATCATCATTCACCAAATTTGTTTGAGATCTTAAACAAGTGAACTACAAATTATTCAAGAATTACAAATCAACTTCTTCAAAATTCTAGAGGCATCATCCAAATCAATTTCTTCTAAACCTAAATCTTCAAATTCCCAAATTCGTCGCTAAGTGGTAACTTAAGAACCAATAACCCAGATTTCTAACTTCAAAACTAGGAACCAATCAACTAAAAAAATTCAAATTTCAAACAAAATCCAAGGAAAAAATAAATAAAAACCAATGTCTTCCATTTGATTTTGAAAAATGTAGATATGATGAACAAGAGAATAAATTTGGAAAACTAATTTTATTTTAACAAATCTAGAAAAGAAAAAAAAATAACAGATCTGATTTTTTTTTTAACATAACTAAAATATGTTTCAACAATAGTCATCATCAACACCAAACACAAACTCAAACGCAGAATACACCACCATCAACATCAAACCCAAACCTAGAACACAATCATCAACATAAAACTCAAACCCAAACCCAAACCCGCCACCATCCATCTCCAAAGGCAAATCCAACCACCATCTGTCTTAATCACAAAACCCTAGCTTCATATCCAACCACCCCGAACCAAAACCCAGATTCAAAATTGAAGCTTTAAAATCTATCAAACACAAACTAAATTCAAAGCTTTAAAATCAAAACCCATACTCAACTAGAACCACCAACCATCTCATCGGAAATCACCATCACCAGCGTCGATTTGTCTTCATAGAGGATGTTGGCGCTCGATCACGCCAGTGAATGGGAGAGAGAAGAGGGAACGTGAGAGAAAGCTAAAGAGAGAGTTGACAGGATGGAAAGAAAGAAAGAGAAAATACAACGGTCGGGATCTCCCCAGTGGCGGTGGCGGTGGCTAGGGTTTTGATGTTAAAGAAGATAATGATGGGGAGAATTTAGGAGATAATATTTTGGTGTTTTTACTTTTGAGTTTAGGTTTATGGATTTGATGATGATGATCATAATGTGTTTTGTTAAATTAATTTTAATTAATTTATTATTTAATTATTTTAAAAAACTATTTTTAAAAAATTAATAATACTTAAATAATATTAATTTTTTTTTGGAAAATAAATATATTTATCTTTAATTATTTGTTCTTATATTTTTGGGTTAATAGTACCAATCCAGATGGTTGATTGTTGATTGTTGTTGATGATAATGATTTCTGAAAAAAAAAGTTTGATATTATGATAATGATTCCAAAAAAATTAGGGTTCATGATAATGATATCTGGAAAAAAAAATTATTCATCAATTTTTGTTCGTCTCAGTTTTAACCTTAATTAGGTAATTAAAGATTTTTTGTTTAATATTTAGGATTTTATATTATAATTTTCAAATTTTATTAATAATATTATTGTTTTTTTTTTTGGACATTAGTCAAACAGGTCAAAGAGGGTTTGTGTGATATTATTATATTTTTCTAGTGTTAATGCAATTATTCATATAATCAAGATATGTAAGTGTAATTTTCCTTGATGTCCGATTCACTTCTGTCAGCTTACCAATAAATGAAAGTTCAGAGCGTTTAATGTTAAAAAAATAAAATTATGAGGCACTTTGCTACCGCATTATAAGTTCGGGGGACATTTGTGGTATTAACCCTATTTGGAATTTCTTTATCTATTATTGTTAGGGTTTATGCCCTAAATATGGAATTTGTAAATGGGTTTATGAAATAAATAAAAGGAAAAATTCAATTCATTCTTGTTGTGTTGTTTATTTTATGACTTGTACATATATTTAACATCTAAGATTGTCAGATGTAATCTCGAACTGTGTATATGAGTGTCATATATAGATGGATACAATAAGAGACGTACAATATAAAGAGTTCATAGATAGCAAATAAAGCTAGGTACTTTATTTGTGGGTAATCTAGAGCTACGGTCCATTTCGTAATGTACGGTGATTCTATCCTGAATCATTCATATGAGATATGGGAATTGAGGCACCTTATATGATGTGATCATATAAGACTGGGCCATGATCTATATGAATCTCTCACCAAGATCCTTTTACCGATGAGATTCATATATATCAACTAATGATAGCTATATGTGGGTGATCTTAATCCTGAGTGTCTTATCGACTCATTCAGGTTAAATTGTGGTCTTTGATATACCATGGATGAGGTCGGATGCAGTTCCCAATCAATATGCTCTGTAAGTTGGGATTACTGTTTGGCTTGTGGCTGGGAATGTTTGTACACAATAGTGGAATCCACTCCTTCCTGTAAGAAGTAAATGGTAGTTCTTTTAAGGGCTGATTCGAGGCTTGAACAATATGAGCGCTCTTCTAATTCCGTGAGAAAATATGATTGATTGTCCATTAGAGAATTAACGATACTTAAAGGATTTATGTAATTAGATGGGTATAACGGATATTATGACCCAGCTCTAATTATGAACTACTGTGGAGGATCATACCATATGTAATAACTATATCGATGGACACCGAATTGTATCGGTCTGTGTAAAAACATCTATAGTTGAGAGAGTCAACTTCGGGTTTTTAGTGGAATAACTCCGGAGTTAATAATCAAAGAATATTAATTAAAGAGTTTAGTTAATGATTCCGATGATTATTGGAGCTCAAAATAATGTGGGTCCCTAGGTCCCCTTGCTAGCCCGATCGATTTAGATAACAAGGGTCACGGTTAATTAATTGGATCGTCCAATTAATTGTGTTACGAAAGTGACACATATTTATTCAGGAGTTAATTAAATAATGAGATTATTTAATTAATGAATAATGGTGGTTAAATAAATTAAATAATGAGATTATTTAATTATATTATTAATCACTAAATTGAGGGTGTTGATTGATATTTTTTATTTTTTATTAAATTAGATATTTAATTTTGAATTTAAAGAGTTTGAATTCAAAATAAATTGATTAATATCTTTTAAGGATATAAGATATCTTAAAAGATTGAAATTGATTAGTTTAATCTATATATATATATTTTAAATAAGATAAACCAATCAACATAGATAAATGCACATACATTAGTGTTTGTATGGGATACAATAACTAAAAGGTGTGTATCAAGAGATATCAACACACATATCACATATTAATTAAAAAAATATAAAATAAAATTTGGATTCAGAGGCAATTGGATGGCTTTGCATGAATCAACATTGATATTAAAAAAAAAGGAGCATATCATAAAGTGAATGAGCATCCAAACGTTGGTAAGATTTTCTTTTTCTGAATATATCGATTTCAATTTCCTGTGTATAAATATTGTATGTATTAGTTCCGAAAATAATTACGATCTCAAGTTCACTGGTCTTAGATACAGATTATGATCTGTATTAAAAAATTTAAAACATAGTTCCGCTGCGTAACTGGTAAATAGGGTTCCAACAATTATATCATATTCGTTAGATTATATATTTATTATTTTAAAAATAATTTTGATAAATGAGTTAAATGAGGTAAATGGGGTAAATGGGTGAGGATAGGTAAAGCATACCCCGCCTCTCCCCACCCTGCTCAATATATTATGGGGTATAAAGGGACGGGGCCTTAAAAAATAGATGGGGTAAGGTGTGAGGAGGGACACGTCGTCCTAAACCCGTTCCATTGTCATCCCTACCCATTTTATAGTATTTGAAGCGGCTTACGACCCAAGATTTATTTTTAAGCACTACACACATGTTGTTACATCGTGCATTAACATATGTACCTTTAACCACGAGGTGGTTGCCTTGGTGGTCCAAGGCTTAGGATGAAATCCAAATCCTTGGTTCTACTCTTGGCAATTACACTGTGGTCAGCCATCAGAACGCTAACTTTGCTAGTGGAAAAACGAGTTTGGGGCACGGATAATTCTCAAGTCAGCAATCTACTCCACAACAACCAACAAATAGATCGGCAGACCAGCTTATTGGTCATGGGTGTGTCATACAATTGGGGAGGACATGCGGATGAGTGCCTGGATGAAGTCTGGGATCCCCGATACCAAAAAAAAAAAAATCATATGTACCTCTTGGTTTTGACATGTGTCTAATTAAATTAAGTTATTTTCAAATATTTTATTCTAGTAGACCTTCTATAATAATACATTTCCTTTATATTAATTATTTATCTTACAAATTTCCAATCTTCATACCCCGTTAAAAAATTGGTTATTTAGTACCGTAATTTTAACTATATATATGTTTTCTCCTCTTGGAATTTTTTTTAAAATAAATTAAAATTTAATTAAAACCCTAATATAAATAATTTTCTTTTGGCATTCTTCCATTATTGACTGTGATTTTGTCAAAATAAAATATATATTCTATTTATTTCTTTTACTTTTTATTTATTTCTCTTACTCTCAACATATACAATTGTATCAAAAGTATCTTTCATACTTCTGATTGAATCCTGGCAGTACCTTAGGGAGAAAGAAGCCGAAGGATGATATGATTGTGATTTGAGAAGATGAGATAGACACTTTTGCTAGTTTTTTTTTATGGTGGGTGGGCCAATTTTTTGCCGTTTGTTTTCCTTATGCCATCTCCAATCTATCTCCAAAATTTTCTCTATTTTGTAAACTGAAAATGGAATATTTTTGAAATATTTCATCTCTATAAATTTACAACTCCAATCGTTCTCCATTTTACAATCTCTAAATAATAAAATATTATTATTTTACTATATTACTTTTAACTATCTCCTATACCTAATATTTTTTATCTAAATTTTAGATCGATTAATTTTTATCTAACTTTCTCTTTTATATACTATGTTTTACCTAAATTTTAGCTTGTATATTTTTTATCTAACTTTCTCTAACACCTACTATTTGTTAATAATACCTATGTCAATTTTAATAGTTTCGGGCAATTTTCAGGTTGGCCGTTCGATAATTTTTGTAATTTTAGTCATTTTCCAAATTTATATGGTTGGAGTGAAAATGACTTGTCATAATACTAGTGTTAACTTATAAATTTCAATGTTATTTGTATTGGTTTTATTTTAATTTTCAATGTGCTTTTTTTGTTATTTTTCTATTGTAATATTTTTTAATTGATGGTTTGAAAACATTTGTTTTGTATTGCCAAAAAATACTTTTAGTTTATTGATTAAAATAGAAGGTATAATAAATAAAAAAATATTAAAATATAGTCATTATTATACTTGGATGAAAGATCTTAACAAAATATTTTTAATGGTATAATTTTTATAGTAATTATATTTATGAATAAATAGTTACAATAAATTAATTGAGTTCAGTTAAAAAAGTGAAAAGGATATAAATGGAATTTAAGAAAGAATATAAGGTTAAAGTGGGATTGTAAAAAGTAAATATTGAAATAGAGATTGAGGATTTGGATCTCCAAATATAGAGATGAAATATTGATCTCCAAAATGATTCTTCTTGGTTTTTGTGAATTGAAGAACCATTGGAGTGCTTTGGGTATCTATTCTGAAGAAATAAAGACCCATTGGAGTTGACCTTAGAGGCTATTTGGTTTTTTCACTATAGGACTTATTATCTCTTATATCTTAAATTGATATAAATCAATCGGGCGGATCACACGGGTTTGAGTTTTATTATCATCCCTGATTAAAATTATATAATGATTGATAAATATAAAAACTTAAAATTAATATTATTTAATCTTCAAATGTGTGGAAGGAATAAGAAATCGAAGGGTGGAGAAAAAAATACAATTTCTTGCGAAAAAGGAGAAGAAATATTGTTTGAATAGTGAGGAAAATAAGAGTAATTTAAAAAAATAAAAACTTTACCACACGTCACTGTATTAGAGAAAGAAAAAGTTAATTTTAATTTTAATAATCATAACACGTGTCACTCTCTCATTGGATCCACCTCACCAACACCAACTATGAGACCAACCCATGGATGATTTTCTCCAAGCACCGTAAGGTAACCGCATTAAACAAAAAATTAGGATCCAATTCACACCAGGCATGCCCACGGTTTCAAACGGTTCCAGTTCCGGTTCAGAATCAGAATCGGAACCGTCGGTCAGCTGTGTCGGTTTTATCGGTTCGGTTTTTTTTTTTTTTTTTTTACAATTTAGTATAAGAAATATATATATATATATATATTCTAGAACCAGCGGTTCAGAACCGGAATCGAACCGTCGGTTTCAGGGCGGTTTTTTCAGAGGAGGAACAGGAACCGAACCGTCTCCCCCACGATTACGGTTCATTTCACACGGTTACGGTTCGGTTCCACGGTTCAAATCGAACCGTGGTCATGTCTAATTCACACCTCCTTTTTTTGTTTTCAATTCATTAAACAAATATTTTTTCGTTTTTTTAGACCCCATAATTTTTTAAATATTTGAAAGCATAATTTAATTAATTTATATTTGCAAAATTAGAAAAAAAATGAATATTTAAAAATAAATAATACAAATATAATGTAAACACAATAAATAAATAATTTTTTACTTTTGGTCACAACACAAGAGATGTTCCGTAGAAACTAATACATAATTTGTTAAGTTTTCTAGTGGCATACTGGCATCTATGGAACTATGGAAGTAAGGGTTTGTTTGTATCTTTGTATTGTATAGTATAAGAGAATTAAAATGTATTACATAGTATAATATGGATATACTAGAATGGATTGAATTGTATTGAATTGAACTGTATTATTATTAATATAAACCTCTGTGTAATGATACATTGTATTATATTATATTAAGTTATTCCAATACAATTTTATTGTAATGTATTATATTATAAAAATATAATATTAAAAAAATAGTTAATAATTCATTTTAAATATTCTTATAACAAATAAATCAATAAATATTTATATAAAAAAAATCAATAAATGTTTTTTTTTCATTGATACAAAAATTTAAATAAAAAATATTTTTATAAATAACATAAATATTACCAATATAATTTTGAAATTATTTATATAAAAAAAAAAGCATAATGCATAGTTTCATTAATATTCCATATTTATTGAGAAGAAAAAGAAAAGAAAAGTGTTTTTTTTTTCTAATATAGTGCAACCTAATACAACTAAGTATTATAGATTAACCAATGCGCTATTTATTATATTAGAAAATTAAAAATTATTAAAATAATATAATACAGTATTCATATAAACAACCAAACATGGCCTACACGTGTTTGGCCAAACAACTTGTATCGTATTAAATAATGGTTCTTCTAATAAAACAAGCAGTAATAGGAACTACATAGTGAAATTGCAGGTTTATGTTGTACTGAAGTTGTTGGAGACCTTTTTTTTGTCAAATAAATTACATAAAGGATTAAAATAATTATATTAAATATTAAAATTATAAAAAATATTACAAATTTAAAATTAATTAAAAGATAATTTTGAAAAATAATTTTATAAAAAATAAATTAAAATAATTATTTTTATTTTAAGTTTCAAATTAAATATTAAATTATGAATAATATTTATGTGAAATAAATATAACACACTTGTTTTATATTTATAATTGAAGATATTTATTGATGCAGATCAGGCAACAATTGCCTACTTAGACCGCTTGGAGCACCCCAAACGGTTGAGATTTCAGTAAACCATAACTCTTGCCATTTTTTCTATAAATCTTGAGACATCAAAATAAAAAAAAACGAAATCGGCTTCTTTCCTATCTCGTTCTTGCCTTTGATTTTAATGTGTGTTTTAGGAAGTTTTATTTATTTATTTCCATTTGTTTCTTTTGAGTCAACTTTGGAATTTTTTTCCTTTTCTAGGAGATTTAGGAGATCCGAAACCTTTTGAGAGAAGACTTCATTTTATTTATTTATAAGAGAATATTATTTAGGGTTTTGTACTTCTTTTTTTATGAATAAAATTATTATTGAGTTTTCTCAATTTTCTATTGTCTTCTTGGCATTCTTCAGAATCAACAAGGATTTGACTATTACATTTGTTGCTTGAATTCGTGAATTTGTGTTTCTCATACTTTCCGTTGCATCATTTGGTATCAGAGTCTAGTTCACATCTTTGTGTCGTCATGCCGCCAAGAAAATGTCTGGTTGCTCGTGAGGCCCCAGTGAAGGAGATCTATGAATGTGATGAGGTTGCGCAATTGTAGTGAGAATTTGAGCAGATGGCCCAGCAATTGGCCCAACAGTTGGCTGCGATGACACCACGTCAGGAGACTCCGAATCCGACGACTTTGGAGGAGGATATTGTTAATGAAGCCTTTGAAGGAAACAACTCGTTTGCTCCTCTGTAACCAAGGCCAAGGAGAGTTGCGGTTGATGAATCAAGGCGTTTGGAGTCTGGCATTAAGGTGGATGTCTCGGAGTTTCTGATTGAGGATTATAACAAGCTTTATGGGCTGAAGATTGACCCTCTTGTGGTGATAGAAAAAATCAACGTCAATGCTTACCGTTTGAAGTTGCTTAGTCATATCAGTTGCTCCAATGTATTCAATGTCAAGAACCTTGTCCCTTATCATGATGACAATTTGTCTAACTATGATGGTGGTCCAAATTTGAAGATGAATTTCAATTCCCCTGGGGAGGATGATGCAGACAAGCAGCAATTGCCAACTTGGACAGCTTGGAGCACCCTAAACGGTTGGGATTTCAGTAAACCACAGCTCTTGCCACTTTTTCCAGAAATCTTGTGGCATCCAAAAAAAAAGGGAAAATCAGCTTCTTTCCTTTCTAATTCTTGCCTTTTATTTATTGTGCGTTTTATGAAGTTTTTTTTTATTATTTCCATTTGTCTCTTTTGAGTCAACTTTGGAATTTTTTCCTTTTCTAGGAGATTTAGGAGATCCGAAACCTTTTGCGAGAAGGTTTCTTTTTATAAATTTATAGCAGAATTTTGTTTAGGGTTTAGTACTTTTTTTTGATGAATAAAATTATTATTGAGTTTTCTTAATTTGACTATTACATTTATTGCTTGAATTCGTGAATTCGTGAATTCATCTTTCTCATACTTTCTGCTGCATCATTTATGCAAAGTGGAATGGGCCTAAATGGCAGCATATCTGATTGGAGATTTGTGAATATCACCAAATTAATAGGTTAAGTTTATATAGAACTGTTAATAGCCAAATTTGGCTAGGGACTAAACAGAAATTTTTCACTTCCCTAGCCCGGTTTCAAGCCCGAGATTACCCACCACGGAACCCCGGGATCGAGCTTTGGTGTCACCCCAAAGAAACGAAGAAAGGTCTTCGAGCTCATGAAGCATCCAAGGTGAAGCCCGACACAAACGAATCGAGCTCTTTACACCAAATCAAGGCTCACCGAGGTCAAAACTACCTCGTAACCTCCCCAAGAGCCCGCCATCCTCTACAGACTTAAGTGAGAATCTATTGAACAACGGGCCCATACCTCGGGATTGCTTCATCTAGTCAAGGGAAAATATAGACCTATCTGGACAAGTAACTTGACGACCTCCATGAAGAATCATGCCATAAAGGCACACAGGATCATATCCACACCTAATAAATATTAAATTGCCACGTACGTGCAGGGCAAGAGATTGAGTCCAAAGAGAAAACAAGCTTATCTCTAACAAAGATATTCTCAACTCTGTCATTAATTCAAAGTCAATGACTTTTAAATAAAATATCCCGCCCAATAAGAAGGGAACAGATTCATATAATCATGGCGGGAGATTCGCAAAGTTTAACCTACTTGAACCATGTATAAATACGCCCAAGCATGATAGAGAGTGAGGGGGGAAAAACATACGAAATGAGAGGTTCAAATCAGGCCTATATTCTGTGATCGGAACACGACCATCGTTATTTTCCACTTCTCGACAGGCATAAGGTTACCACCCCGTTGTACCCCAGTGAGATTAAGTATATTTGAGAGGTTTTTTACGATATTTGTGATGAATAACATAGCGGTGTTATTGTTCCTTTATTTATTGCGTTAACATTTGTTTTAAACACTTACCTTTACTCAAGCAATCTAGGTACCAAAGATACCGAATCCCGACCATCACCTCCATGGTAGTGGTCTCGAGGGTGTTAATTGGAATTTCTCATCCCGAACAAATTTTTCGTTACACTTTCTGGCACCATCTGTGGGAACCCCATATCACCATTTTTACATTTACAAGTTTATTGTTTTACAGTAATTATGAGGCTTTACTCCTCCCAAGGACAACCCGAAACCTCGGGACATCAGTCTGCCCCCTCGACCAAGAAAGTGCAGAAAAAGGGAAAGAAATCCAAGCATCACAAGCCAGCCTCGTATCAGCCAGACGTGGAACGGGCTCCAACCTTTCAAGCAATTAACCAAACTATGATCAACCAGCATGTTACGACCATTGTGGATAATGTTCGCCTCCATCTAGCTGTAGAAGAAATTGCTCCTCAACTGGCAGATCTTGGCCCCCGATGAGAGGCGAGCAGACCCGTTACCAGGTATCCTGCCTTTGATCGGCTGGGACCCCCTCCACCGATCCCTACCCATAATAGGACAGGACCCACAACTTTTATCTAGGACAGGCTAGGGCCTATGCCCTCAGTCCCAGACAGGCCGACCTACTATCAACCAAGACAGGTCAAATCAGCAGCCGACGCTCTATCGAGGGCACCTCGCAACCCCCAACAACCAGTGACTTCTAGATGGGAACCTCGAACTGAAGCAGGTGGTAGCCGACAAACTGCACAAGCAGAGCCCGCCTTGAAGATGACAAAGTGGTAGACATGACCCCGGTTCCGACATGTTTCTGTTCTGGAAGAAGCCAGAACCGGAACAGGAACCGAAACCGTGGAACCGCGGTTCCGATTCCGATTCCTGTTCCTGTTCCACCGGTTCCGGTTCGGTTCCTCCGATTCCTCTGGTTCGGCCGGTTCCCCCTGTTCGACCGGTTCGGTTCCTTTTTTTTTCTTATTATACATTTATACTCATTTTAAAAAAAATACGAAAACATAAGACATGTAATAATATGAACTTGTAAATGAATTTTATTGTGTAAGGTCGTAAGCCGAAATTAAAATTTAAATAAATAATACTAAATACATAAATTGAAATAAATGTATAAAACTAAAATTAAAAAAATTGGTCTTGCACTTAATTTGTACCAAAATTAAGTTGCCTACGTATCCTCTCGGACTCGGGGTTTAGAGGAATCAAAGATCATGTAGTTATTTTACATTTTATTGTCTTTTACATATGTAATTTTGTAAGTCTGTAACTAATCGCTGCCATACGTTCCGGTGCCGGTGGTGTGATCATCATCGAAGAAATCATAAATAACTTATGGCTCCATTTCTTGTTGTCTATATCCAGCATTTGTCCAATCATCAACACACACTTGGACTTGAATTGATTCTGGACTCAAAAGCAACCGTCTTGCATCCAAAATATTTCCACCCGCGCTAAACTCTTGTTCCACAGCCACTGTAGAAACCGGTGTTGCAAGAATCTGTTTGACTATTATAGACAAGATTGGGAAGTGCTTTTCATGTTCTCTCCACCAATGTAGAATATCAAATTTATCCACAGCATCGTCTCCTATAAACTCAAAATTGGTATTATGATAAGTTTCTATATCATCATACGAGATTGGACTTGATGAAGAAGAAGAAGAACCTCGCAATCTTTTGATCTTTTGGGATAAAAGTGCAGACCCTGCCCCCAACACTCCAAAAGATCGAGTTTGGGAGACATTTTCATTTTGTGGAACACTAATGTTTAATGATGGACCATAAATTCTACGATATTCATCATATAACTGATAAAATAATATCTTAATTGCAGCACAATAAGTATTAATTTCTAATTGTATACCTAAACATTTATAATAAAGAGTTAAATAATCTGTCAATGCATCTAGTTTACAACGTGGGTCAAAACACAACGCAAGCAGGTAAATAGTTGGAAACTCTCTATAATAGTCTAACCATTTTTTTTTCATAGCTTCAATGCATGCCTGTAATTGTATATCAGATGAACAGTCAGCAAATGCACCAACAATATTACAACCCTCAATAATAAATAATTGAGTAGTAGGATAATAAATACCTGATAAATTGTTAGTAGCACTATTAAAAACTTTTAACAAATTACAAATTTTTGTACAAACATCCCAATGGTGTGCATAAAGATTGATTTGATTAACATTATATTGTATAAAAGAAACTAATAAATCCCTATATTCATAACTTTCACAAAACAATTTATAAGTAGAGTTCCAACGTGTTATAACATCACGAGAAAATCTAATGGGATATTTACCTGCCTGTTTACAAAATCTTACCCATGCTTTCATAACATTAGGATGTTTCCACAAATATGAGAGGGCCTCTTTAATGGGTTTAATAAAAGCTTGAAGAATTTCCAAACCTTTTTGAACGCATAAATTTAAAACATGGCAATCACATCTTTGATGAAAAAATTTACTATTAAAATAAGGCTTGCATAATTCAATTAAAGCAGGAATAACTGCTGTATTATTAGAAGCATTATCAAAACCAATTGAAAAAATTTTGCTTTCAATTTTATACTCTTCAAAAATGATTTTCATATTTTTATAAATATTATCAACAGTATGTGCATCATCAAAAACTCTAAATGCAAGAATTCTTTTTTGTATTGTCCATGCTTTGTCCATATAATGACAAGTTACACATAAGTATGAATGCATTCACTAATGGTCAGTCCATATATCAGCACATACGGAAACACGACCTATATAGTTCCCAAAATATTTTTTTAAAATCATTTTTTCCTTTTTATAAATATCATACATTGTACGCGTGAGAGTGGTCCTAGGGACACGACATGCAGCAGGATTTAATGCTTTATGACAATATTTAATAAAACCAACTTTTTCACCAAAACTAAAAGGTAAATGTTCTACAGCTACCATCCTAGCTAATTCTTCTCTATTAGCTTGATCACTATATTTAAATAATTGAGTGTCAGGGGTAGAAAACCTGGAAATTTGAGATTGTGCATTACCCTTGGCAAGTTTGCTGGATGACGGGTCGTAATATGCTTCCTATATGTGTCGTATCCTCCAGATTTAGTCCACTTGTATTCTTTAGGGCAGTAATTGCACACCGCCTAACATGTTCCATTCGGTTTCGTAACTTTCTTCATGTGGAGAACGAATAGATCAGATTTGAGATGCTTCTTATCCTTCTCTGCCGGCTCTTCAAAATTTGGATCTGCAGCAAAATCGGGTATATTTTCTGATTGGCTTATCATATTACCAGGGCTAGGGCTAGAGGCGCTAGGCTGGCTAGAATTAGGTTCAGAAATTATTAAAGGGGGATTTGGATTGATTGGATAGTTTAGAGATTCAAGATAGGCTTGCCGTTGCAGAAACTCATGGTAAGCGGTGTCATCAAAACCGATATTATCCGGTTGGACCGGATCCGGCTCCGACATACGACCCTTACCGGTCCTGGAAATGGAATGCCTTGGTGGAATATCTCTTACTCCACTTCCACTTCCACTTCCACTTGCCATCGAAAAAAAATAATTTATAAATAAACTCTTCAAAAAACTTAAGATAAAAATTGTTGACAAGGATTTTAAAATGATTTTAAAAAATAATAATTGTAATACACTAAATATAAACAAATAAATAATTGACTAATTGGGAGATAATTGAAGAAAATGAGACTTGAGAGAGAGTTGAGACTTGAGAGAGCAATTGTATGATAAGAAATGAATTAGGGGGGTATTTATAGGAAATAAAGAATTAAAGGGAAAAAGAAAAAAAATTAAAAAAAATTGAGCCGTTGGGCTCCAACGGTCTGCTGACCGTTGAAGCCCAACGGCTTTTATAAGTATTTTTTAAAAAAAAAATCAATTTTTTTTTTTAAAAAATAAAGGCTAGGAACCGGCGGTTCCTTAATCGGGACCGAACCGCCAGTTCCTGGCCGGTTTTTCAACAGACAAAACCGGAACCGGAATCGGAACCGAAACCGGAACCGGAACTGAACCGTCGACCCCACGGTTCAGGTTACGGTTCCAAAACCGGTTCCACGGTTCTGGTTACGGTTACGGTTCATTTCACACGGTTTCGGTTCAGTTCCACGGTTCGAATCGAACCGTGGTCATGTCTACAAAGTGGAAGTGTCCAGCTCATTGGGAGGATCTAACAATGAGAGCTCTAAGGTTAATTCCAAGAGGCACGTGAGCAAGCGCCTGAGGGTGCGTTTGGTACGCAGGATAGGACAAGACAACGTGGGACAGTTTGTTCTTGTTTCACGTTTGGCGCGTCCTTAGCATGGGACAAAATGGGACAAGATGGGACAAGATGGGACAAAAACCATAAAAAGTTGTCCCACCCAAGACCCTAGGACAACTTGTCCCATGACATGGGACAAGTGTCAAAAAGATCAATTTACCCTTTCAATTTTCAAACAATTACAATCATGTCCAATAAATTATATTATATACATATATATTATAATTACATATATAATATTATATTATATATATATTACATATTATATATATATTATTATAATATATATATATATTATATAATATATATATATATATTAATATATTATATTATATACATATATTAACTCATAATATATAGGATATATATATATATATATATATATATATTATAATAATATGTATATATAATATATAATATATAATATTATATATATAATATATACATGTAATATTCTATATTAATATATAATAATATCAATATAATAATGATATTATTTAATATTATTATAAATTAATGTATAATATTATAGTTTATGTTTTTATATATAAGAGGGGTATTCTGGTCATTGAACATATTGTTCCGTCATGTCCCAGTCATACTAAATGCATAACAGTACAGTTTACTGCTTTTTCCATGCCTTCCAAATACAATATAGAACAACATGTCCAGTCCAGTCCAGTCCAGCTCAGTTCAGTCCCACCTTGTCCTATCTCATCTCCGTGCCAAACGCACCTTGAGGGACCAGCTGGCAAAGATACAGAAGGAGATCCAGCAGTTGAAGAAAGGGAAAGGTAATGAGGTTAAAAAAGACCCACTTAGTGAGATGAATTCCGCCTTTACCATGAGGATACGTGAGGCGGAGCTCCCACCGAAGTTTAAGATGCCCTCAGATAAATTCTCTGGCACTGAAGACCCTTTGAGCCACTTAGAGAGATTTATCCAACAGATGAAGGTCCAGAATACCACCAGGGCCGCCATGTACCGGATGTTCCCTACCACTCTTACAGATTATGCCAAAACCTGGTTCAGAAAGCTGTCTGCGTGTAGTGTGGACTCCTTTACGAAACTGTCAACTGACTTCTGCTCACAATTCCAAGGTGTCAAACCCCGGCCCAAGGATCCCATCTATCTACATTATGTGATCCAGGAAAGAGAAGAAACCTTTCGGGCATATATGGAACAGTTCTACAAGGAGGTTATCCAGATGGGAGTCTTCACAGAGAAAGAGACCCTAACCAATTTTCGTATAAACCTGTGGGCAGTGAAGCTATTCCGATCATTCTCCAAGCATGCGTCAGGAACCTATCAGGAAGCATATGATCAAGCTCTGGAGCAGATAGAGATCGAGGAATAGATGAAAGTTAAATTGGAGCATAACGACATGAAAGCGGTGAAGCACCACAAGAAGGAGGCGTCCAAGCTGGCACCAATTCAGTGGGTTCAGAACAAACCTCCTAACAGGTTGACGTACCATCCTCCCCCGTTTTAACCTTAATGGGATCGATTTCCAGTAAGGAAAACTCCTCTCCGGGCTTCCTCTCCTCCATAGGGGTAGCTCCCATAACCCGAGATGAGAGGGGGTTCGATCATTATACCCCTCTAAATGCATCTCGGGAAACAATTTACCTCCCCATTTGAGATAAGAGGTTACTGAGAAAGCCAACACCAATGAAAGCGCCAACAGATGTAAGGAATCAGTACAAGTACTGTGACTTCCATGAAGACATCGGACATAACACATCAGAGTGTTACAGCCTGCGTAACCAAATAGAGGCTCTAGTAAGGGGAGGATGCTTGGTAGAGTTTCTACGACAAGTCAGAGATAACATCCAGACAGGGAAAAAGGTACAAGCAGAGATCCGGAAAGATGGGGACAAGGAAAAAGGCAAACAAAAGGATTTGATGTAGCAAATCCAAGTCATCCATACTATTAGTGGAGGTCCCACCTTGGCTGGGTCCTCCAACAATGCCCGAAAGAACCACACGAGGAAGATTCCCCTCGTGGAGGAAGGTCGAAGCATTTTCAAGCTACAACAAAGTATTACAGACAATTCTCAATCGGCTCAGATTATCTTCTCTGAGGTGGACGCCTACAGCATTGTTTAGCCCCACGACGATTCGTTATTGGTCACAGTATATATCACTAACTGTGAGGTCCATCATGTGCTTATCGATTCCGGTAATAGTATGGATGTTCTATTCAAAGATACTTTGGAAAAACTTAACCTGAAGCAGTGGTACCATAACAGCTACACAATGCCTTTGTATGGTTTCACATGCGACTATGTAATGCCAGTGGGATAAAAGATACTCCCCGTGATCGTAAGAACCGCATGCCTCCAACAAAATATAATGACAAACTTTGTTGTAGTTTACCTTCCAACGGCCTACAATGCAATACTAGGAAGGCCATTCCTGTCAGCCATCAAAGAGTCTTGCCAGTCTACCATAACACCTTAAAGTTTCTAGTCGGGAACCAAGTAGGCGAAGTACGTGGTGACCAGCTAACTGCCAAAAAATGTTATGCGGTCTTTTCTAACCCAACAGTACTGACAAGACAATTCTCACAAGTGTCAACGATCCAAAACCAGGAAGTAACCGGGATGAACCAGGAGGATTCAGAGCCTACTGATCATCCAGAAAGTGATTCCCAGGTTACAGAATAAGAAGAGCAAGGGAGAGAATGGGCCAACGGATAACCTGTTGACAAGTTGGAAGAAGTCCCGGTCAGAGAAGATGACCCGACCAAAGTGGTAAAGGTCAGGGTTGCATTCGAAGTTGTGTTAAAAGAGGGATTGATCAAGTTTCTTCGGGAGCTCAACGACATTTTTACATGGAGCCATGATGAGATGCCAGGGATCTCCATGTCTTTGGCATCCCGCAGGTTGGCGATCGATCCCACCATCAAACCTGTTAAACAAAAGAGGCGACATTTCAATACGGAGAGGAACGCGATAATCCAGGAGGAGGTTGACAGGTTGATCAAGGCCAGTTTCATTAGGAAAGCCCGATATCCTGATTTGCTCGCCAACGTGGTAATGGTCACTAAGGCGAATTGGAAATGGTAAATATGTGTCGACTACACTGATCTCAATCGGGCGTGCCCGAAGGATAGTTTTCCTCTCCCAAAAATCTATCAACTGGTTGACTCCATAGCAGGGAACAAGCTTCTGAGCTTTATGGACACATTCCCAGGGTATAACCAGATCATGATGTACCCCGCCGACCAGGACAAGACCAGCTTCATCACCGGGTAAGGTCTATACTGTTAAAAAGTGATGTCGTTCGGGCTTAAGAATGCAGGAGCTACATAGCAGCGGCTGTTCAATCGACTGTTCAAGCGTGAAATAAGAAGGTCGATGGAAGCATATATCGATGACATGATCACCAAGTCAAAACCATATAAAAGCATCATGAAGACTTTTGCAAAACCTTTCTGATCTTGAGGGAAAACCAAATGCACCTGAACCTCTTCAAATGTGCATTCGGGGTAACTACGGAAAGGTTCTTTGGCTTTAAGGTCAACGAGAGAGGTATTGAGGCTAATCCGAAAAAAATTAGAGCCATCCTGGACATGGATTCCCCGACTTCTCTGAAGCATGTGTAGGTCTTGACAGAGAGTATAGCAGCTCTTAATCGGTTCATCTATCGTTCCATAGATAAATGTCTCCATTTCTTCAGAATCATCAAACAAGAGAATAACATGAAATGGGATCAAGAAAGTGAGCAAGATTTCTGAGCTTTAAAGGAGTACCTGGCCAGCCCACCGTTATTAGTCAAAATGACCCCGGGTGAGGAGCTCCAGATTTACCTGGCTATCTCTGAAACAGTAGTAAGTGGGGTTTGGGTCAAAAAGTGTAGATATATAGTGCAACGACCCATTAACTATGTGTGCCATGCGCTGACCAAGCCAGAAAAAAACTACACCATCCTAGAGAAGCTCGCTTTCGCCCTAGTCACCTCAACTAGGAATTTGCGACCTTACTTCCAAGCTCACTCGATTGCGGTGGTAACGGATCAACCTTTACCCCAATTTCTGTAGAGGCCGGATGTATCTGGAAGGTTAATTTTGTAGGCCTTGGAGCTTACTCAGTTCGATTTGAAGTACAAGTCCAAAACTGCAATCAAAGCCCAAGCTCTAGCAGACTTCGTGGCAAAATTCTTAGTGCTCCCAAGCTTAGGGACTTCTGTATTATCAGATCTAGCCCTAGAGAAGCCCTTAGAGCTGTACGGATTCCCGAAAGATTACAAAGCATGGATCCTCTACATAGATGGAGCTTCCAGGCAGGGTGAGGGGAGCTGGCAGAGTTTTAACAGATCCAAAGAAGACTGAAGTATGACACTGCTTTAGGTTCGAATTCAAGGCTACCAACAATGAGGCAGAGTATAAAGCGCTCCTAGCAAGGATGAAGGTAGCCATCGAGCTTGGAGCCATCTATCTACATGTCAAAAGTGACTTATTACTGGTAGACAATCAAGTCTCCGGGATATACCAAGCAAAATGGGATAACATGATTGCATACTTGAAACAAGTTCAGTTGCTCAAGCATAAATTTAAAGGATTCAGGATCAAACAGGTACCTCGACAACAGAATCATCGAGCAGGTGTCTTGGCCAAGATAGCTGTGAATGAGGGTCAGGCTTTACCTAGGGGAGTTCCTCTTCAGGTGATTTTTTCAGCCAAGTATAACAAAGAGCAGAGAAATATGCCCTATAGAGCGACAACCGTGCTGGATGGACCCCATAGTTGCTTACCTCCAGGAAGGAAAGCTCCTAGATGAGGCCGACCAAGCCCGGAGAATCAAGATAGCTTCGGTTCAAAATTGCTTAAAGGGTGGGTACCTCTATAGAAGAGACAATACCCTTCATTTGCTTAGATGCTTACATCCTAATGATGCCAAATGGGCGCTGAACGAGGTTTATGCTGGGGACTGTGGAAATCACATTGGTAGCGAGGCTCTAGCCAATCAGGTGCTTCGTATGGGATACTATTGGCCGACTATCCACCAAGATGCAAAGGGGTTTGTCAAATCTACGTTATCTACCCTCTGAACGACTGTCCTCGATCAGTTCACCTTACCCGTTTGCTATATGGGGGGTTGACCTGATCGGACCGCTTCCCATAGCCCCTGGATAAGCGAAGCATGCCATCGTCGCCATCGATTACTTCACCTATTGGGTTGAGGCAGGCCCTCTTTCCCAAATCTCAAAGGAAAATACTACCAAGTTCATCAAGACAAATGTGGTATGCAGGTTCGGTACCCCACTGATCATAATCACGACCTGGGAAAACAGTTTGATAATGCGAGGTTCAGAGATTATTGCGAGAGGTAGGGCATCAACCTTTGGTTTGCATCGGTGGCCCATCCACAAACCAACGGTTTGGTCGAAGTAACTAACAAGACCATTAAGAAGCTGCTAAAAAGGAAGCGGCAATAGAAGAAGGGAAAGTGGGTTGAAGAGCTTTCCGAGGTCCTTTGGACGTATCGAACCATAAGGAGGACCGCAACCGGAGAAACACCTTATTATCTAGCTTTCGGGGTTGAAGTTGTCCTCCCCATAGAACATAAGTTGACCTCATTCAGGGTACAACACTTTGAACCATAGAGTAACGAGATCAAGCTCTGAGCTAGTCTAGACCTCTTGGAAGAAAAACAAGAGCAAGTGGCAAAAAAGGTAACGATCTACCAGAGCAAGATTGCTAGGTATTTTGACAAAATAGTGAAGGCCATGAGCTTCAAGGAAGGGTATCTAGTCCTCAGAAAAGTTACATAGAATACCAGGGTAAGGTCAGACGGGGTCCTAGGACCTAACTGGGAAGCTCCAAACTGTTGGGGTTTATGCCCTAAAGATGTAATTTATAAATGGATTTATGAAATAAATAAAAGGAAAAGTTCAATTCATTCTTGTTGTATTGTTTATTTTATAACTTGTGTACATATTTAACATCCAATATTGCAGGATGTAATCTCGAACTGTGCATATGAGTGTCATATACGGATGGATACAGTAAGAGTCGTGCAATCTAAAGAGTCCATAGATAGCAAATAAAGCTGGGTACTTTATTTGTGGTTAATCTATAGTTACGGTCCATTCCGTAATGTACGGTGATTCTATCCTGAATCATTCATATGGAGATATGAGAATTAAAGCACCTTGTATGATGTGATCATATAGGACTGGGCCATAATCTATATGAATCTCTCACCAAGATCCGTTTACCGATGAGATTCATATATATCAACTAATGATAGCTATATGTGGGTGATCTTAATCATGAGTGTCTTATCGATTCCTTCAGGTTAGATCGTGGTCTTTGATATATCATGAGTGAGGTTAGATGTATTTCCTGATCAATATACTCCGTATGTTGGGATTACGATTTTGCTTGTGGCTGGAAAGGTCTGTACACAATAGTAGAATCCACTCATTCTTGTGAGAAGTAGATGGTAGTTCCCTTAAGGGTTGATTCGGGGCTTGGACAAAATGAGCGCTCTTCTAATTCTGTGAGGAAATAGGATTTATTATCCATTTGAGAATCAACGGTACTTAAAGGATATATGTAATTAGAGAGGTATAACGGATATTATGACCCGGCTCTAATTATGAACTACTGTGGAGGATCATACCATGTGTAATAGTTATATCGATGGACACCGAGTTGTATCGGTGTGTGTAAAAGCATCTGCAGTTGAGATAGTGTAGCTTCGGGTTTTTAGTGGAATAACACCGAAGTTAATAATCAAGGAATATTAATTAAAGAGTTTAATTAATGATTCTGAGGATTATTGAAGCTCAAAATACTGTGGGTCCATTAGGTCCCCTTGCTAGCCCGATCGATTTAGGTACCAAGGGTTACGGTTAATTAATTGGATTGTCCAATTAATTGTGTTACGAAAGTGACATGTATTTATTCGGAAAATTAATTGAATAATGAGATTATTTAATTAATGAATAATGGTGATTAAATAAATTAAATAATGAGATTATTTAATTATGTTATTAATCACTAAATGGAGGATGCTTGTTGATATTTGTTTTTTGAATAAAATAAGATAATATGATTATTTTATTTTATTTTTTGAATTTAAATAGTTTAAATTCAAATTAGATGAATCTTTTAATAAAAATAAAATAAAGATTTTTGTTTTAAATAAAAAGATATCTTGAGGTTTGTAAAAGAGGAAATATATATCTGATATATATTCTTTGAAAACGGACCAAAACAAGATATCAACTAAAAAAAGAAAAAATATATATATATATATATATATATATTCTATAAAAAGAAACACAAAAACGTGCATCATAAGGATTTTGCAATAGATGCAAATTCAACGTGTGTATCAAGGAATTTACATATGATGTAAATATAAGTACACGTGAAACACAAAAAAAATTATTGGCATCAGATGAAATTTTTTGGTGTATGTGAAAAAGAGAGATCAAGAAAAACAAAAGTTGTTTTCTATTTTTGCATGTAGTTGTCACAGTGACACGAAAAAAAAAAACTGCTAGAAAAATATTGGTAATATGTTTATATACTAGAATTGTTCTAGTTTGTAGACATAGAAGAAAGAGTTTCTTCAATTCTCTTTACATCTTCCATCAAGTTTCAAAGACCGTGACGTACCCAAACGCAGTTATTAGTCCCGAGAGATAGCGAGGAAGATCAAGTGGTTCAGACAAGAGCACATCGTAAAGTGAAGGAGCATCCAAACGTTGGTAAGATTTTCTCCTTTTGATTATATGGATTACAATATCCTGTGTATACATATTGTATGTATGAGTTCCAAAAATAATTACCATCTCAAGTTCACTGGTCCTAGATACAGATTATGATATGTATAAAAAATTTAAAACCTTACTTCCGCTGCGTGACCGGTGAACGGGGTTCCAACACATACATCATCAGGGTAGTAATTCGAAATGGGGCTTACAAGCTAGAAGGCATGGACGGTTGACCCATTGACCATACCTGGAATGCAGACCATTTAAGGAGATTTTACCCTTAAAAGGGGGACTGCAGCAACAGACTACCTTCCTTTAGATATCAATAAGTTAGAAAAAATGTACTCCATTTCAGCCATCAATAAAGTCTGCTATTTTTTCCCATATACGTTATGTTCTTTCCATGAATGAAACTCCCCATGATCGCCATAAACCAAGGAGAGCGAAAAAGCCTCATTGATGCCTCAGTTCGGGTTAAGTCCTACCAAGAGGATCACTATAGTATGACGACCATGATCGCCTCAAGATCAGGGACTGGTCAGGGAAGCCCTCTCATTATCCCTGATGCCTCGGTCGGGCACCACCCCCCGACAAGAAGGGTGTGAGTATAAGAGTATAGTTATCATCCAGATCTCGAGACAAGGACAGCTAGCTAGCTAGCTTTCCTGATGCCTTGGTTGGGTGACCTCCCCCAAGAAGGGTCTGAGTATAAGAGTATAGTTGCCATCCAGATCTCATGATACCCTGGTCTGGATCAGTCTTACCAGGAGGATCACCATAATATGTCGACAATGACCGCCTTGAAACTGGGAACGCTAAATAGCTTCCCTAATGCCTCAAATTAGGCAACAACTTATAACCCCGAGAAGGACCCGGGCTTGGCGAGGTTTCCCGCCTAAGTTCCAATGTCCAAACTATTATTGATTAATAATCCTCCATGTACATCTGATTTCTTACTTTGACAGGAACAAGCTAGACCAAAACCATGTAAAGGGATCACTCACTGGAATCATCGAGCTACAAGTTGCTGCTAAAGGTTGCAAGCTCGAGCAAGCTATCTACTTACACACTTGAACAAATTTAAGATCTTTTTATTTATACCAAATTTGATTAAGTCAAGTTATGTCGGAAGTCACATTTAGGTCGAGATGAGGAATGAAGCAAGAAGATGTCAGTTAAAGTCAAAGATCATTGAAGCAAGTATGAACGAAATCTAAAGTCAGTTTTCATTAATGATATGGAGGCCTATCCCTTAAAAAGGCTACAGTTACAAAGCAGGGAGCCCAACCCCGATTCTGACCTATAGAAAATAAAAAAAATGATGGAAAAGCAAACTAGACTCGGCATGAGTAAGCGAGGTGCCCACCCCCCTTTCCAGGCAGCAAAACCAAGTCGTGAATAGGTTGTATCAGGCTCCATGACATGTCCTAAAGAAGTGTTCCTACTCCCAAGTATAAGAGTGTCATAGTAATAAATTAACCGGTAAGACCGGGTCGAACCACATGGAGGTTGTTCACTTGTCCTTGTAGAATTAATTATTTAGATTAAATACTAAGCTTTTTATAAAATGTAAATCAATTAAAATTAAAACTAGGGCTAAGGGATCCACTGTTGGTAATTCGAATATGATCCAATTATTAATATTTAGTCCAGATTAATGGGGTGGTATTCGACTCCACTGACCACTCTCTGATAGATGTGGGTAAAAGCACTCACTGTGTTAGACAACATCTGTCTATCTACAGTGAGTCAAAACTCCACAAATATTAGAGAGGATAAACCACTCTCTGATAGATATGGATAAAAGTACTCACTGTGCTAGACAATATCTGTCTATCTACAGTGAGTCAAAAACTCCAAAAAGATCAGAGGGGAGAAAGCATAAAAAATAATAAACTTACCAAATTGGATCATATTTTCCATACCAACAATATCACCTTTGGTCCCAGCTATATAAAATTAGCCAAACATAATTTAACTAGAAAAGAGCTATTTTATTTAAACTTAAAATTTGAGAACAAAAGAGAGAGAATTTCACAAATCTAAGATCAGATTTGGATTCAGAACATCAAAATTAGGGGAGAGACCCCCTATTTATACAAAATACGGATGAAAATTGACCATCGGATGAATTTAGAATGGAGCGTCCAGATTTCGTCACGTCATCAGTGAACAGTGACAGTGAACAGTAACCCATCCGTGAAGTGAATAGTTAACAATGAACAGTAATGCATCCGCGAGTGAACAGTGAAAGTCAACTGTGAAGAGTGAAAGTCAACTATGAACAATGAATAGTCAAAATTATGAAAATACCCTTCGTGGTCTTCTTAAGTTTTTTTTGACGTTCTAAACTTGAAAACGATGTTTGTTTTGCCATCTGACTTCTCCATGATTCTGAATTGATCAAATTACCTCTGAAATACAAAGAAAAATACATTGATTACTACACAACACATTTATTTAAGCGAACGAACGAAATTATATCTAAATTGGGAAATTAATCATATTGGAAGTGTAAAATGATGATATTATCCCTTAGTAAACATATACTTTTCAGTGTTAATCACCCCCCCCCCCCCCCCCCCTCCCTCCCTCCCTCCCCAACCAGCTTATTGATAGTCCCTAGCAATTAAAGCGAAAATAGTAAAAACTCAAATTCAAATCTCTAAACTACCAAATAGACAAACTCTCTCATACCACTTTTCTCACCCTTTGACAACCAGTCATCAATTAAGTTATCAATTAAACTTTCTTGTGCTCAATAAAGATCAACATGATAACTATGAGATTCAATTGAAATCAAACAACATTTTAATTCCGAAATCTCACTAGGGCTTTTTCCTTAAGCAACAGTTTTATTCTTTTTTTTTTAATACAACAAAATTGGAAACAAACATTCCATCTTTAATCCATGTAGCGAGCTTTAGGCCAATGACTCTCAAACCAGTTGGCTTTAGGGCATTAAGTGTTAAAACACTCCTACAGACTTAATTACTCGGATTGCAGATGTTTTTTTTTAGTACAATTCCCTTAAGCTTTCTCTTTAACCTGTATAACGAGCTTTGGGTCAATGACTCACAAACCAGTTGGTCTTAGGGCATTAGGTGTTAAAGCACCCCCTGGACTTAATTGATCTAGTTAAAGAGGCTACGGAACTGCACTTTATTCTTATCTAGACTCCACCGTTTTACGTGAACACTCTATGCTTACTGAGGCATGAGGCCCGGCGTACTAAGTAAGAATTTTGATCACAACACACAAAATTATTATTATTATTATTATTATTATTACTATATAAATTTTTAAACAAGACCACTACCTTTGGTTGTTACCCTTGAATGATGTTTCAGAACTCAATATCGCAAAATCTCAACTTACTGCACATAATCACCTGTCAATGTGCGTGTGTGTCTAGAATAGTTAGAAAAATTTCTCAAGATGACTTAATGAATAAAAGGATTAGTCAATGATATCACAATGGAGAGTTTATAAATTTGAATAGTCAAAAGAGAGGAAAAAAAATGCATCAGAACTACAAAGATGCTTCTCAGAAGTATCTAAAAGATCTCCTTACTCGACCACCTTTATAAAAAAAAATGGTCAAAAGTTAGTTTTTTTTTTTTTGAAAAACAAAAGTTATTGAATCAATTATCCCCTCCCCCCCAACCAGAATGAGACATTGTCCCCAATGTCTTTAGAAAGAGTTAATATTTAGAAGATATCACTTGAACAACTTGAAAGACAACAAAATCTTGCAAAACAACAAAAGAAATACAAAATATAGAAAAATAAAATGCATAAAAACCATGGGACAATCATAAACTGAGATTCTGATCAATTCTGCATTACTTGTTCTTTTCAAAAATCAAAAGTAAACAACAATAATTACAAAAGACATTAAATGCGGAAGGAAAAAGACAATAAAAACAAAATGATATTTACTGATAGTTGTGATTGTGGCTCACATCTTCCTCTGGTTTTACGTCCAGAAACGGCTTCAACGCACTCTATGGGTCAGGGATATGCTTCCTATCCAATTTTCTTATAAATTGGCAAACAAGGTCTTTTAAAGTCAGATTCCCAAGACTATATTATGCATGTTCTCGATTTGGTTTCCTACTGGATGTCTAAGTGGATTTTCAGCCATGTTGTTAGTGAATATGGGTGATTGTGATCTCCTAATTAATCTACTACTAGATGTTCGAGACCAACATCTCATGCAAATTTAATGAGGGTTCTGTTGGGGTTTATGCCCTAAAGAAGTAATTTGTAAATGGATTTATGAAATAAATAAAAAAGAAATTTTCAATTCATTATCGTTATGTTATTTATTTTATAAACTTGTGCATATATTTAAACATCCAAGATTGCCAAATGTAATCTTGAACTGTGTATATGAGTGTCATATACGGATAGATACACTAAGAGATGTGCAATCTAAAGAGTCCATAGATAGCAAATAAAGTTGGGTACTTTATTTGTGGTTAATCTATAGCTGCGGTCCATTCTGTAATGTACGATGATTCTATCCTGAATCATTCATATGAGATATGGAAATAGAGGCACCTTGTATGATGTGATCATATAGGACTGGACCATGATCTATATGAATCTCTCACCAAGATCCGTTTACCGATGAGATTCATATATATCAACTAATGATGGCTATATGTGGGTGATCTTAATCCTAATCCTGAGTGTCTTATCGACTCTTTCAGGTTAAATCGTAGTCTTTGATATACCATGGATGAGGTCAGATGTATTTCCAGATCAATATACTCCGTATGTTGGGATTGCGGTTTGGCTTGTGGCTGGAAAGGTTTGTACATAATAGTGGAATCCACTGCTTCTTATGAGAAGTATATAATAGTTCCCTTAAAGGTTGATTCGGGGCTTGGACAATATGAGCGCTCTCCTAATGCCGTGAGGAAATATGATTTATTGTCCATTAGAGAATCAATGTTACTTAAAGGATATATGTGATTAGAGGGGTATAACGGACATTATGACCCATCTCTAATTATGAACTACTGTGGAGGATCACACCATATGTAATAGCTATATCGATGGACACCAAGTTGTATCGGTCTGTGTAAAAGCGTCTACAATTGAGAGAGTACAACTTTGGGTTTTTAGTGGAATAACACCGGAGTTAATAACCAAAGAATATTAATTAAAGAGTTTAATTAATGATTCTGAGGATTGTTGGAGCTCAAAATACTGTGGATCCATTATGTTCCTTTGCTAGCCCGATTGATTTAGGTAATAAGGGTCACGGTTAATTAATTGGATTGTCCAATTAATTGTGTTACAAAAGTGACACGTATATATTCGGGAATTAATTGAATAATAAGATTATTTAATTAATGAATGTTAATAGTTAAATTAATTAAATAATTAGATTATTTAATTATAGTTGATAATTATGAATTATTAATTAACTATTAATTGGAGGTTGTTAATTGATATATGGATTTAGATGAAGATAAAATAATAAGATTATTTTTATCTTACTAAATTATTTATCTAAGTATTTGAATTTAAGTTTAAATTTAAAATACTTATAATTATCACTTTTAATATGTTAGATATATTTGAAAATGGTAATTAAAAGATATATATCAATTATAACACAAGAGATTGTATTGAATGTAAATTGGTATGTACATATATATATATATATATATATATATATATATATATATAAATGTTTATATAGGATACAAATAAGGATATATATATATAGGATATATATGTTTTATATATTAATAGAGATATATAAAAGAAAAAAAAAACAAGTTGATTCGCGAGCAATATATATAGATATAAATCAATTATATATATAAAAGCAACAGCAGGCGAGATTGATAATTGGTAGTCATATAGCAAAAGCAAGTAAAACTGTAAAAGCCGTTGAATATATATAAAATATTAAGTGTAACAGATATATAGATATAAAAAGCAAACAGCAGGCGTGATTGAGATTTTGGTCATATATAAATGCAATATATATATATATATCCGTGAAAAAAAACACACATATATATATATATATATATATCCGTGAAAAAAACGAAGCAAACTATATATATATTTTTTGTTTCATGTTTTATGTGTTTTTGAAACACATTAAGAAAGAATTTTTTCAATTCTTTCTACATCCTCCATTCAAGTTCCTGATAACGTGACACGCCAACCAGTTTTGAGAGATAGCGAAGATGATCGAGTGGTTCAGATATGAGCATATCAAAAAGTGAAGGAGCCTCCAAATGTTGGTAAGTATATCTTCTTCTAATTATATTGATTACAATTTCCTGTATTTACATATTGTATGTATTGGTTCCGAAAAATAATTACGATTAAAAGTTCACTGGTCCCAGATACAGATATGATCTGTATAAAAATTTTAAAACCTAGTTTCGCTGCGTGACCAGTGAAACGGGGTTCCAACAATTTGTATCAGATCCAATTTATTTTTCGGAACAGGAAATTGTTTTCGATGCTCCTGTATGTATGAATTGTGTAGGTACAATTGAAATTGACTGTATAATGTTTTTATATGTATATTTTTTTTTAAGAGAGAAAATCAAATGTAACCACAACTATTATGAAAATTTTGTTTTTAACTACATACAAAATTTTATTTGTAAATAGCCACTTTTTTTAAAAAAAATAAGTGTATATCCGTAAATTACAAAATTACCCTTGGATTTGATTTTTTAAAAAAAGAACTGAAAGAAAACTTGAAATCATGACTAAAATCTGGAATCAAACTTGAAATCATGGCAAGAAACTTGAAACTTGAAACTTGAAACTTGAATTCTTGTTTAAAAAAATGAAAATTTGAAACTTGAAATCTTGTTTAAATTGAAATTTTGAAACTTGAAATCTTGACTAAATTGAAAGATGAAACTTGAAATGTTCTAGGTTTTAAGTTCTTCGTTTTCAAATTTTTAAACTTGAAATGTTGTCTAAATTGAAACGTTGAAACTTGAAATGTTGATTAAATTGAAATGTTGATTAAATTGAAATGTTCAAACTTGAAATGTTCTGGGTTTCTAATATTTTATTTTCTTTCCTTTTTTTCAGCAGATCTAATCGCCGGCAGAGGGGCTGTGCGGTCGTGAAGCCCAAGAGACGGCACTCCGGCAAGCCGTCGACGATATGTGAGAGGGAAAGGAAAGGAGAGAGAAAGGAAAGGAGAGAGAGCTGTGGGGAGAGAGAATAGAGGTTGGGTGAGAGAAAGATGAGGCCGGCGACAGTTCAACGCCCTTCGCAAGGATGCCGGCGACGGTTCGCCGGCGAGAGAGAGAGAGATCGGAGAGAGAGAGATAGGAAATGAGAGAGAGGAAGCGGGGAGAGAGAGGAAAGGAGAGAGAAAAAAAATGAGAGAGGAGAGAGAAAGTGATTGGGGATGATTTTTATATGGGGCATTCAAGTAATTTTTCAAAAAAGTGGCTATTAACAAATAAATTTTCGTATGTGGTTAAAAACAAAATTTCCATAATACTTGTGGTTATTTTTGGCAATTTCCACTTTTTTTAATATACAAAAACATGATTGATCGTTAATTATATGGTACTGTGGATTTAGGGTTTATGGGTTGTATTATTATTATTTTATTTTTTTTGTTTTTTTTCTGTTATTGTATTGAAAAAAAAATGTAACATGTATTGAAGACCTGAAAAAATCGTGAAAAAGGATTCATGAGATGAATCGAAGTGACCTGAAGAGATTGGAAGATATCTGAAGTTACTAGAAGACCGAAGAATGTCTTGGGGTTTTTTTTTTTGTAATTTTAGATTCCAATTTTTTAGGTTAAATAATCCACAGTACTCGGTCAATTCATGTATGTTTTATATTATGTGATGATAAAAGAATTGTCATGCCGATGTGCCTACACAAAATATATTTGATATGTCATACATACATCATAGCCTGATATTTTATGTATTTTTTTTAATGTGATTAAAATGGGTAATATACATAATTGGCTATAAATAATAAGATTAGTTTTTAATGGTTAGAAAACTTGGTAATTCTCATTAATATTAATCTAGTTATTAAAGAGTTTAATAAGTTAGATTAATAGGGTCATTTATTGTAATTATGATTAATATGATTAATTACCTAATAATAAATGAACCGAATAAAGTGTTAGAGTTTTAATAGTTAAAATTTGGTTAACACTAACATAATAATCTGACCTTAGTAAATAGTTTACAAAAGCTTAGATTATTCACTAATAGATTAGATTTTTAATTGTTAAAAATTATTAATAATTTATTAGTTAATTAGAATTTGTTTCTAATTAGTTAATGCGTTAGATAACTTGATTAAAGTTAGTCGTTTAATCCTGTAGAATCTAGGTGCATTAACGGTTAATAGGAAACCCTAATATTAAAATAGTAAGTGGGAGAGGGATATATGACATATATATCTCGCGGTCTCCATCATTAGTTCAACACCGTGAGATCCGAGTGGGGCCTCGTGACGGCTTTGCTTTCGTCCTCCCTAAAGAGGGTTTCCACAAAGGTCAATATCAAGGTTGACTTCCTAACGGATAGGATTTCTGAGGGTATTTCGAGATTGACCGACCCTAAGGCGGTAATTCTCGAGTTAAGCTCGTGAGATCTGAAATGGTAGGTTACACTCACGAAGGTTTTGATTAAGTTTGTTAATTAAAAACCTGAACGAATAAACGATGGTTGAATGATATATGGAATAAGAGTTATTCTAGAATATCATTTGATTGAGAATGTCTCGGTCCAACATGAAAAGACTTGACCGACCCTAAGGGGGCACTTCTTTGTGGTATGTTGGATTGTCGTGGTATAACAACTAGTTTTAGGGTAGTTCTAGTTCGTTAAACATGTGCATGCATCATGTTTAAATTTATGCCAAAGCACTCGCACTTGTTTTAAATAAATGACTGAATGAATGTTTTATTTATTTCAGCAATAATGTCTTCTGCATTACTTCAAATTCTCACAAACGACAAATTAACTGGTGACAACTACACTAAGTGGAAACTTAACATTAATGCAATATTGGTCACCAAAGACCTTAAGTTTGTTCTTACGGAAGAATGTCCTCCAGTGCCTGCAGCCAATACCACACGAATTGTTTGTGAGGCATACGAGCGATGAGTATCATCTGATGAGAAGGCCCGAACATATCTGTTGGCTTCTATAACAGCGTGCTTGTCACAAAGCATAAGGCAATGACTTCAGCATTCAAAATCATGGAGTCATTGCAAGCTATGTTCGGGTAGCCCTTCAAGCAAAAGCGACATGAAGTTGTTCGTTCTGCTATGCTCACTCGTATGAAGAAAGGTACATCAGTTCGGGAACATGTCCTGAGCATGATGTCCTACTTCAACAAGGCAGAAGTCAATGGCGGGTCCATTGATGAACCCAGTCAAGTGAGCATCATACTGACGACTCTTTCGAAGAGTTTCGATTAGTTTAAGAACAACTACGGGATGAACAAGTTAAGGTTCAATCTCACACAGTTGCTTAATGAGCTCACTACCTTTGAGTCCTTGACTAAGGACAACAAGGGTAAGACCAGTGAGGCAAATGTTGCCGAACTATCTTCCTACTCTAATATTAAGAAGAGAAAGAGGTCTACTGGGAAAGCGAAAGGTAAGCCCAAATCCAAGAAAGCCCAAAGCAAGAAGAAGTCCAAGAAAAGTAAATATGATTTACTTGTTCTTGAGTCGTGTTTAGTAGAAGATGATTCTTCACCCTGGATAGTTGATTCGAGGGCCACTAACCATGTTTGTTTTTCTTTACAATGGATTGATTCTTGGACACAGCTAGAGGAGCAAGCCTTCTCAATACATGTGGGGTCAGGGGATGTCGTGTCGGCACGAGCAGTGGGCGTAATTAGATTACGTTTTTGTAATAATTGTATATTGTTGGACAATGTATTTTATATTCTTGAATTTACACGGAATTTGATTTCCGTTTCTAAGTTGTTAGAACAAAAATATTCTGTTTCTTTTAATAATAAGTTTGTTATTATTGGAAAGAATAGTTTGAATATTTGTTCAGGAATTAATGAAAACAATTTGGATGTGTTAAGACCGTTAATACATACTACACTGCTCAACACCGAAATGTTTAAGTTGAAAAACAAAAAACTAAACGACATAAGATTTCTCCAGATAATGACACGTATCTCTGGCATCTAAGCCTTGGTCATATCAACCTTGACCGGATAGACAGACTAATAAAAAGTGGATCTTTAAGTGAGTTAAAGGTTGGCACCTTACCTGTCTGCGAATCTTGTCTAGAAGGTAAGATGACTAAGAGACCTTTTACTGGAAAAGGGCTTAGAGCTAAAGAACCGTTAGAGCTTATACATACAGACGTCTGCGGACCGATGAATGTTAAAGCGAGGGGTGATTATGTGTATTATGTCACCTTTATAGATGACTACTCAATATATGGATACGTCTACCTGATGCAACGAAAGTCGAAAACATTTGAAAAGTTTAAAGAATTCCGAGCTGAAGTTGAGAATCAATTAGGTAGGACTATTAAGTCACTACGATCGAATCGTGGAGGTGAGTACCTTGACCAAGAGTTTGAAGACTTTATGGTCGAGCATGGGATAGTTTACCAACTCACAGCTCCCGGTACACCTCAGTAAAATGGCTTAGCGAAGAGGAGAAATAGAACCCTAATGGAAATGGTGAGATCTATGATTAGTTTCTCATCATTACCAAATTCCTTCTAGGGATATGCGTTACAAACAGCGGTATACATTTTGAATGTAGTGCCATCCAAATTTGTTCATAAGACTACCCTAGAGTTGTGGAATGGTTGTAAAGCTAGTTTGTGACATTTCCGTATATTGGGGTGTCCAGTACACGTGCTGAAGAATATAACTGAAAAGATAGACTCTAAATCTATTGTCTGCCTGTTTGTATGATACTCTAACGAGACCAGAGGTGGACACTTCTATAGTTCTGAAGATAACAAAGTATTTGTATCGATAAATGCAACGTTTCTTGAGGACAATTACATTAGTGACCATAAACCTCGTTCCAAAATTGTATTAAATGAGTTGGAGCCTGGTAAGACTAGTGTTTCATCAACAAGAGTTGTTGTTCCACAAATATCTGAGAGTCAGATGGTTCATGATCAGGATACACTACCACCTAGACATAGTGAGAGGGTTGTGAGACAACCTGAACGCTATTTAGCTATAGGTGAGGGATAATGTGTTGTCTCTGCTGATAGTGTTGATGATCCATTGACATTTAAGAATGCAATGGAAGATCCTGGTAAAGAGGATTGACTTAAAGCCATGAATCTCGAGATGGAGTCCATGTACTCTAACTCAGTCTGGGATCTTGTAGACTTACCAGATGGGGTAAAACCCATAGGGTGTAAGTGGATCTACAAGAGAAAGAGAGGAGTAGACAAGCAGGTAGAGACCTTCAAGGCACGGCTAGTGGTCAAGGGTTATACCTAGAAAGAGGGGGTCGATTATGAAGAGACATTCTCGCCAGTAGCCATGTTTAAGTCCATTAGGATTCTTTTATCCATTGATGCTTATTTCAATTAAGAAATTTGGCAAATGGACGTCAAGACTGCATTCTAGAATGGCAATCTTTATGAGAGCAACTATATGATGCAACCATAGGGATTTGTGTCTCCAGATCAAGAGCAAAAGGTTTGCAAGCTGCAAAGGTCCATCTATGGCCTTAAGCAAACATCTAGATCTTGGAACATCATGTTTGATGATGTGATCAAAACCTATGGCTTCTAGCAGAATGTCAATGAGCCTTATGTCTACTAGCATATCATTGATGAGAAATTAGTTTTCTTGGTCCTACACGTAGATGATATCCTACTCGTTAGGAATGATGTGGGAGTGTTTTCTAATGTAAAGGGCTAGCTGGCAAGCCAATTCCAAATGAAAGATTTTCGATGCAAAACTCCAAGAAAGGTAATTTACCTTCTAGGCATGGAGTTAATTTGTCTAAGGAACAGTGTCCTAAGACAACTCAAGAAGTTGAGGATATGAGACATGTACCTTATGCATCGGCAGTAGGTAGTCTCATGTATGCTATGTTATACACGAGACCAGACATCTGCTATGCAGTGGGAGTAGTCGGTAGATACAAATCCAACCCAGGATTGGATCATTGGGTTGCTGTCAAGACAATTCTCAAGTATCTTCGGAGAACGAGAGACTATATGCTAGTGTATTCCGGACAGGATTTGATCCCGTTAGGATACATGGATTTTGATTTTAAATCAGACAGGGATTCTAAGAAATCCACTTCTGGATCAGTATTCACCCTGGGTGGTGAAGCCATTGTATGGAGAAGTATCAAGCAATCTTGCATTACTGACACCACCATGGAAGTCGAATGTGTAGCCGCTTGTGAAGCTGCTAAAGAGGCTGTTTGGATCCGTAAGTTCTTGAGTGATCTGGAAGTTGTTCCAGATATGGATAGGCCCATCACACTTTATTGTGATAACAATAGTGTTGTGGCTAATTCAAAAGAACCAAGAAGCCATAAAAGAGGGAAGCATATAGAGAGAAAGTATCATCTCATTAGAGAGATAATGCAGAGAGGAGATGTGATCGTCACAAAGATAGCCTCACAAGATAATCATTCTGATCCATTTACGAAGACCTTACCGGCTAAAGTGTTTTTAGGTCACCTAGATGGTCTAGGGGACCTTACCGGCTAAAGTGTTTTTAGGTCACCTAGATGGTCTAGGGTTACAAGACATGCCTCACATGCTTTAGTGCAAGTGGGAAATTGTTGGGGTTTATGCCCTAAATATGTAATTTGTAAATGGATTTATGAAATAAATAAAAAAGAAAATTTCAATTCATTCTGGTTATGTTATTTATTTTATAAACTTGTGCATATATTTAAACATCCAAGATTGTCAGATGTAATCTCGAACTGTCTATATGAGTGTCATATACGGATGGATACAGTAAGAGACGTGCAATCTAAAGAGTCCATAGATAGCAAATAAAGTTGGGTACTTTATTTGTTGTTAATCTATAGTTGCGGTCCATTCCGTAATGTACGATGATTCTATCTTGAATCATTCATATGAGATATGGGAATGGAGGCACCTTGTATGATGTGATCATATAGGACTGGGCCATGATCTATATGAATCTCTCACCAAGATCCCTTTACAGATGAGATTCATATATATCAACTAATGATGGCTATATGTGGGTGATCTTAATCCTGAGTGTCTTAGCGACTCCTTCAGGTTAAATCGTAGTCTTTGATATACCATGGGTGAGGTCAGATGAATTTCCTGATCAATATACTCCGTATGTTGGGAATGCGGTTTGGCTTGTGGCTGAGAAGGTTTGTAAACAATAGTGGAATCCACTCATTCTTGTGAGAAGTAGATGATAGTTCCCTTAAGGGTTGATTCGGGGCTTTGACAATATGAGCGCTCTCCTAATTCCATGAGGAAATAGGATTTATTGTCCATTAGAGAATCAATGGTACTTAAAGGATATATGTGATTAGAGGGGTATAATAGACATTATGACCCAGCTCTAATTATGAACTACTGTGGATGATAACACCATATGTAATAGCTATATCGATGGACACTGAGTTGTATCGGTCTGTGTAAAAGCGTCTACAGTTGAAAGAGTACAGCTTCGGGTTTTTAGTGGAATAACACCGGAGTTAATAACCAAGGAATATTAATTAAAGAGTTTAATTAATGATTCTGAGGATTATTGTAGCTCAAAATACTGTGGGTACATTAGGTCCCCTTGCTAGCCTGATTGATTTAGGTAACAAGGGTCACGGTTAATTAATTGGATTGTCCAATTAATTGTGTTACAAAAGTGACACGTATATATTCGGGAATTAATTGAATAATAAGATTATTTAATTAATGAATGTTAATAGTTAAATTAATTAAATAATTAGATTATTTAATTATAATTGATAATTATGAATTATTAATTAACTATTAATTGGAGGGTGTTAATTGATATATGAATTTAGATGAAGATAAAATAATAGGATTATTTTTATCTTACTAAATCATTTATCTAAGTATTTAAATTTAAGTTTAAATTTAAAATACTTATAATTATCACTTTTAATATATTAGATATATTTGAAGAGGGTAATTAAAATATATATATCAATTATAACACAAGAGATTGCATTGGATTCAAATTGATGTGTACACATATATAAGTGTTTATATATGATACAAACAAGGATATATATAGGATATATGTGTTTTATATATTAATAGAGACATATAAAAGAAAAAAAAAACAAGTTGACTCGTGAGCAATATATATAGATATAAATCAAAAAGTGCAGAACGGTGAGATTTGGTTTCTGGTAAAAGAAGAATTTACATAGGATGTAAATACTTATATATGTATATATATATATATATATATATATATATATATATAAAAGCAGTGGCATGCGAGATTGATAATCGTAGTCATACAGCAAAAGCAAGTAAAGGTCGTTGAATATACATAAAATAGCAAGTGCAACAGATATATAGATATAAAAAGCAAACAGTAGGCGTGATTGTTTTTTTTTTTTGTCATATAAAAGCAAACAGCAGGCTTGATTGAGATTTTGGTCATATATAAAAGCAATATATATATTCGTGAAAAAAACGAACTAAGCTATATGTGTTTTTGAAATACATAGAAGAAAGAGTTTCTTCAATTATCTCTACATCCTCCATTCAAGTTCTGAGACCGTGACGTGCTCACACGCAGTTACCGATTCCGGGAGATAGTGAGGAAGATCGAGTGATTCAGATATGAGCATATTGAAAAGTGAATAAGCCTCCAAACGTTGGTAAGTATATCTTCTTCTGATTATATTGATTACAATTTTATGTGTTTACATATTGTATGTATTGGTTCCGAAAAATAATTACGATCAAAAGTTCACTGGTCCAAGATACAGATATGATCTGTATAAAATTATAAAACCTAGTTCTGCTGCATGACCGGTGAAACGGGGTTCCAACGGGTTCATGGAGGTGAAATACATAAAAATGAAGAAAATAAAAGAAAAAGTGATAAAATAACAATATGTAAAATTCTAGGGGTGTAAATGTAAATATATACAAATGTTGGGGAAAAAATGTAAATAATTATAAATATAGGGACTAAAGTGAAAATATGATAATTACAGGGATTGATATGTAAAAATGAAAAATAAGATAACCTGTATACAAATACAAACTAGATCAATGCAAATAAAAAGTTGAAGGACTAAAATGCAAAAATGTAATAAATGATTACAAGTGCTTCTTTTTTTAAGTGGATGAAGTTTATGATTATGATGAGTGATACAAAACTAAATAAAAAATAAGAACAAAGAAAATAGAAAAAAAAATAGCAAAACTAAAATAAAATTACTTCTACAAAAAAAATGCGAACTTACCTCCCCAACAGTTGTGCTAAAAACTTGACACGTCCTAAAGAAGTGTTCTTACTCCCAAGTATAAGAGTGTCAAAGTAATAAATTAACCAGTAAGACCGTGTCGAACCACAGGGAGGTTGTTCACTTGTCCTTGTAGAATTAATTTCTAGATTAATTAATAAGCTTGTATAAAATGTAAACAATTAAAATTAATACTGGGGCTAAGGGATCCACTGTTGGTATTTCGAATATGATCCAATTATTTATATTTAGTATAGATTAATGGGAGGGTATTCCACTCCACTTACCACTCTCTAATAAATATGGGTAAAAGCACTCACTGTGCTAGACAACATTTGTCTATCTACAGTGAGTCAAAACTCCACAAAGATTAGAGAGGATAAACCACTCTCTGATAGATATGGATAAAAGTACTCACTGTGCTAGACAATATCTGTCTATCTACAGTGAGTCAAAAACTCCAAAAAGATCAGAGGGGAGAAAGCATAAAAATAATAAACTTACCAAATTGGATCATATTTTCCATACCAACAGTATCACCTTTGGCCCCAGCTATATAAAATTAGCCAGACATAATTTAACTAGAAAATAGCTATTTTATTTAAACATAAAATTTGAGAACAAAAGAGAGAGAATTTCACAAATCTAACATCAGATTTGGATTCAGAACATCAAAATTAGGGGGAGAGACTCCCTATTGACCATCAGATGAATTTAGAATGGAGCGTCCAGATTTTACCACGTCATCAGTGAACAGTGAACAGTGACAGTGACAGTGAATAGTAACTCATCCATGAAGTGAATAGTGAACAGTGACAGTGAACAGCAATGCTTTTGCGAGTGAACAGTAACGCATCCATGAGTGAACAGTGAAAGTCAACTGTGAACAGTGAAAGTCAACTGTGAACAGTGAAAGTCAACTGTGAACAGTGAAAGTCAACTGTGAACAGAGAATAGTCAAAATTATGAAAATTCTCTGCGTGGTCTTCTTAAGGTTTTTTTGACGTTCTAAACTTGAAAACGATGTTTGTTTTTCCATCTGACTTCTCCATGATTCTAAATTGATCGAATTACCTCTGAAATACAAAGAAAAATACACTAATTACTACACAACTCATTTATATAAGCGAACGAACGAAATTATGTCTAAATTAGGGAATTAATCAAATTGGAGGTGTAAAATGATGATATTATCCCTTAGTAAACATACACTTTTCAGTGTTAATCACTCCAGCTTCATCCCGGTTCCCTTCGGCTGTTCTTCTTCCCTGGTGGTCCTCACCACTAGCTCCTTCATCCAGTGGTTGTTCATTTTGGTTGGCCATTTCTGCTAACCCATCATCTAATGGGCTCCTCATTCGCCTGTTGTTCAGTTGGGTCCTCTTCCAAGACTTTATTTATCGCCGCTATAATCTCATGAGGGATGGTCGCATCTAGAAAGGTAGCCACTAACTCCATCATGCTCTACTCAACCTCTAGCTCTACTCTAGAGCATTCCAAAAGGCGGTCACTAGCTCTTTCCCAAGGTGTTGGCTGGTTGCCCTCAAGCTGTGTAGGCTGAAACCAGATTGAGATCTCCCTAGGACCTGAAACAGGAAAAACCTGGGGAGGGGGGAGGGAGATCCGTCACCTTTGGGGCGAGAAATCTCAGCAGCCCTGGTCATAATTTCCTCCCTATCCTAGCCAACGATACTGGAGAGGTCAAAGGGAAGGGGGAAGGCTTCCGTAACCTAGAAGAAGGCATAGAAATACCTGTCGCTAAAGGAAACATCCATATCGGCCTGTTGTTTGGCCATCTGGGCATACAGATTCTGGTTTTCGATATCTAGCATTTTGGCTTCTGCCTTCCAGAAATTCCTCCGCTCAGCCCGACGCTCAGACCGAAGAGTTTCTAGATCAAGGGACCGCTTCAGCCATTTACTGTCGCACTGATGGTCAGAAAGCTCCCTCTCCATCTCTTTTTGGTTGGATGTCATCTCCTGAACCAGAGTTTGAGCTCGTTCAAGCAACCCTATAGCTTTCTCAGCTTTTGCCTCAGCTTTTACAGCATGGTCACGGAGGAAGGCTACTTGTTGGCCTATAACGATGTTGAATTAAAGGCCTACATGATTTAAAACCAAGGTTAGACACCGACCGAGCTAACGAACTGTAAATAAAAAAGTAAGAAGAGAGTTACCTCAACCAAAAGACTGGACCCCTTGGTAAGCAAGATGTACACGGGCATTGAAGCCATCTTAGAGAGCTCACCACCCAGGCAAGACGCGACAAATCACTCTAACACCTCGTTCTGCCCTACTGAGCTTGACTGATGGTGGGAGCGGGCATGGGGAACCTCTGAAACGCCAGCTTCGGGATCCACCGAAGCTTGAGGAGCTTAAAGCATATATGGAGTGGCATCGACATCGGGTAAGGAAATCACCGAAACAGCAACAGTAGCAGTAGCAACATAAGGAATAGAAGGGTCAGAGGTGGTTGAATCAACAGCCTAGGAAGAGGATTTTGCCTGGTTTAGTGCCCTCGAAGCTCGCGATATGAGGATGACCATCCTAGACCTTGGTTGGGAGGGGGACAAATTAGGAATGAGAACAGTTCCAGCTAGAGGAATGGAAGAAAACCCCCACTTTGGTTTAGCAGAAGGAGGATGAGTGCGGGCTTTCCCGGCCTGCTGGGCTTTATGAGAAGCTGAAGCAACAACAAAAAACTATTAAAAAAGAGAAGAGAAAAGAAGAAAGACATCAGAACCAAGCTAACCAACGAAACAAAGCGTAGTGGTTTAGGGTTATGGGGAATAACATCAGAGATTCGCAGGTATTGATTCACCCTGCGAGAGTCAAAGGGGTCGGCAGTCGGGAACTTCAGGTTTAGGTAGCTCCTAGCAAGGATAGCCTTTAGCATGGCTTCAGATTTAGCGACCAAGGAATGTCGATCCCACGATGGTTTGTCATTAAAAGCCTTGGGAACCGTGAATTCATGCCCGCCAATGAAAATCAAGCTTCCCCAATCATCCCCCGCTAGGATCCATTCCTCTTTCCAAGTTGGATCCTTCCTTGAAGTGCCAAGAATAATGAAATTGAGTTTGTTCTTAGCTTTCGCATATAACTGACATCGAGGAACTCCAAACAGGCTCCGGATTTGAAAAAGGTAGGCCAGCTTCTCTGCTCTGGGCTCCTTGGTAACTTGCTCAGCTCGCACTGTTCCCTCCACAGCATGAGAAAACCAATCATGTGCCTCCAGAAGCCAGACGTCAGTTGAATGGGAGCTAGTTGTAGGGCACTAAGAGCTCGTCAAAGGGTAGGATAGAGAGGAAGTCTGGCCCCATTCTCGAGGGCCACTACATGGATATGGAGCACACCTTTGGACGGATTGAAGACGTTATAATTTATGTGTGGAACTGCGAGGGAGACGCTGTCAAGAATACCGTACTTGGACCTCAGGCTGTCGATTGATTTTGGATCAACAGTAGAATCTAGGATGACCTTAAAGTCATAAGGAAGTGGTTTCACTAGAGGAGAACCAGCGACCGTGACTTGACCCCTCCCAGCGGTGTCATACTTGTCTTCTCTATCAGAGTCTTCGTCTATTAAGTTTAAGGGGCAGTCAGGTTGGTTGGTGAACCCGGTTCCAATGGCACGTTTCTGTTCGACCGATGACTTTACGGGGTCGAGGAAAAGTCATCATCGTTAAGGTCTCTTCGTGCCCGCTTTCCGAGGGAAATGCTAAAGCCATGATGGATTAAGGTTTAGAGGTAGATAAAAAGAAAAGTGACAGAGGTGTAGCTTAAGAGGGTAGCAAAATAAAGGGATTTTTGAAATTTTGAAGTTAAAAAAAAACTTAAGGAAAGTGATGAAGGGGTTAGGTATAAATAGAAGCGAAGAGAGTAGTGACATCGACAAAATCTTCAGTAGGATTGCCTCGAATCCCGGAATGGCCGTAACACAACTGGATTGTTTCAGGAAGTACACTGGTCTATGCTCGCCATATCATTTGTGCAATTAATAAGAAGATTTCCTCCGAGATTTTGGTAATAATAAAGAAGGGAAAATTTCCCAATTAAAATAGAAAATCTGACTTCAACCCCAACTCAATCACCGGTGTTCAAGTGAGATGGGACTTCTGTTAATAGCCAAATTTGGCTAGGGGTTAAAGATAAATTTTTCACTCCCCTGGCCCGGATCCAAGCCCAAGATTACCCACCACGGAACCCCAGGATCGAGCTTTGGCGCCACTCTTAAGAAACGAAGAAAGGTCATCGAGCTCAGGAAGCATCCAAGGTGAAGTCTGACACAAACGAATTGAGATTCTTACACCAAATCAAGGCTCATCGAGGTCGAAACTACATCGTAACCTCCCCAAGAGCCCGTCATCCTTTCCAGACTTAAGTGAGAACCTATTAAACAATGGGCCCATACCTCGGGATTGTTTGATCTAGCCGGGGAAAGATATAGACCTATCTGGACAAGTAGCAGGAAGCTTGCCAAATCCCCGTTGCCACCAAAGGGTGCCCACGGGGGTTATCCCAAGCTCCTAGTACCAAAACCATGGCACGAATTTACCTCGTCCTACGAAACAATACTCGACGACCTATATGAAGAATCATGCCATGAAGGCACACAGGATCATATCCACACCTAATAAACATTAAATTGCCACGTACGTGCAGGGGAAAGAGATTGAGTTCAAAGAGAAAACAAACTTATCTCCAACAAAGATATTCTCAACTCCATCATTAATTCAAAGTCAATAACTTTTAAATAAAATATCCCACCTGATAAGGAGGGAACAGATTCACACAATCATGATGAGAGATTTGTATAGTTTAACCTACTTGAACCATGAATCAATACGCCCAAGCATGATAGAGAGTGAGGGGGAAAAAGTATACGAAATGAGAGGTTCAACTCCGGCCTAAATTCCGTGATCGGAACAGGGCCATCGTTATGTTCCACTTCTCGACAGGTATAAGGTTGTCACCCCGTTGTACCCCAGTGAGATTGAGTATATGAAAGGTTTTTTAAGATATTTGTGATGAATAACATAGCCGTGTTAGTTTTCCTTTCTTCATTGCATTAACATTTGTTTTTAACACTTACCTTTACTCAAGCAATCTAGGTACCAAAGGTATCTAACTCCGGCCACCACCTCTGTGGTAGTGGTCTCGAGGGTGTTAATTGAAATTTCTCATCTCGAGCAAATTTTCCATTAACAAGAACCAAAGTAGGTGAGTGACAAAAATGCCCAAACTTGTCATGTTCTTTTTATTTCTTTTTCTTTTCTCTAGCTTATTCAACTTATCTTTCTCATCTTCTTCAACCTCTTTCACAAACTGAATGAATCCCATTTATTTTAGTAATTCTAGGTGCAAATAAGCTTAAAAAAACAACAAACAATTTCTGGGTCCATATTGATCGATCCATTTCTATGTATATTTTAGGTTCTCATTCCCTATTATTTGTGCTTTGTTCTCAAGTAAAATTAGATATTTTACGTGTTTGTGTTTATTGAGCATGTGTATGTCACATTCGATAAAAGAGATGTTGGATGTTATTTTAGGGAAAATAAGTCAAAAGAAAGAGAAAATGAGCAAATTGGAAGAAAGTGCGTCATAGACGGCGCATCTCAGGCATTAAAGCACAAATTGTGACTTCAACCCCTGTGAATTTCAATGAATTTCCATGGCATAGACAGTGTACCAGGAAGAATGAGCCAAACAGTGGCCCCATCAACGGTCGTTTCCAGAGATTTATGGTGGGACAAGACGTGGCACATGGACCGTAGTCAATTGTGGCCCGATTTCTTACATATGGTACAGTACCTAAGCATATGACCATGCTCGCCTGCAGATGGAATCATATTCTTTCTCGACCTACCGGTTTGAGGTCACCACTCTGGTGGAAGAACAACTTCGGAACAAATGAAAATTCCCTATTCTTTATAGTGATTTTAAACTTCTTTAAAACACAAGCAATTATAATCCACACTTAGAACGATATTTCAATATGATCACTTTAACAATGTGATATGAATGACAATATAACAAACGTTAATGCAATTCAAATCAACTGAGCAAAGGAATTAAAATGCTAAAAATAAACACAAGATATTTACGTGATAAAAACTCCGAAGATGAGACATCCATTAGTTGATACCATACCCACTGGAAAACTATAATCCACTTAGTCGAATAAGAGTTACACACTCAAGCAATCAACACATGAAATGCTCTACAAGCTATAGCTCCTACTCTACCCTCGGGCCTAGTGAATTACTAATTTACTTCCTATCCAAGATGTGACAAACACACCTCTAGGAAGCAACTCCTATCCAAGGCACCCTTACCTCTAGGAATATTTTTACTTGCCTGTCCAGATCTATCAATCCTAGACAAGTTTTCTTGCTTGACTATCCAGACCATGTGTCCTAGTCAAGACTCTTTGCTCAAGTTAAAGCTTCACTCACTCTACCAAAAGACTTCAACCTCTTATAGGGCAATGATCTAAGTGATGTGTACACATGAAATCACAATCAAATAGAGAATGTTGATCAAACAAAACTCTATGAACATGCAACAAGATAACTAGTAAGGCTTTCAAGAATCAATCACAAATATAAATAGAAATCTAAACATGTTATCAACTAAGAACTAGTTAGGAGAAATAAAAATACCACATGAATATGACCTAGTTCTTAGAACATGAAATCAAATCTAGAAACTAGCAATCGGTCACAAGAATACAAAAGTTTTTCAGAAACAAGTTTATATTAATCAAGTTTAGCCTAAAAATTCTCAAATGAACACAACACAAGCTAAACTTGAAAATCAATTAAACAAACCATAAAATAAAATCAAAATCATCCTAGTCATTCTTCTGAATCAATAAGAACAATCATTAAGAAGATCAAAGAAGAAAACTAAGAAGAAGATGATTTACCAACAAAAGATGAATTTTCGAGTAGAAATCTGATCACTGTGAAATATCAATATATCCTTTGATTCTGAAAATGCTTGGAGTTTTTATATCTCCTCAAGACACTCAATTTCGGTATTTGAATCAACTAAATCGGAGTTGAAATGAAGGAGATATCACAAAAACAAAAAATTAAAAGTTGAGGGAAAATTTTATGTACAAGTGTTCATCCAACTCAACTTTCTCAACTCCTGAATCCTTGAGAGAAAAATAGAGGGAAAAAAATAAAAGGCAAATGGGAGTATGTAACCACCTTGAGATGGTTCGTGGCCATCTCATGGGCAAAGGGTTCTTCCTCCCAAGATGGCCACGAGCCATCTTGGGGAGGTGTGGCTTGATGGCTTCGGCCATCGCCACTTCCTCTTTACGCTCTCTACCCGTTTTTCGACCGTTCTCCGACCTCCAAACTCCGAATTCGAATCCGTTTTCAGATTACGAACCGAGACTCTTTCACGAACATGAACATCTAAGAAAATTAGACCATAAATAATGAATTTGACTCGATATATGAAGACAAAGACAAGGCATGCAACATGACCGGAAAGGTTCATAACTCTTGACTAGGAACTCAAAATCAAATGTATGAGTAACTGAAATGATCGGAACTCAATAAGGAACAAAGTAATACTAAATTCAAGTCTAAGATCCATGTTATACGAACATATAAACATACAAATATATATCACACAATAATGCTTATTTTATAGACATAGTCTACATACATGCATTTTTCAAAACTAGTCAATTTAACACCAATGCTTGAGCATTCAATATCAAGTGTGTGAAAGTGTTATACAAAATGAGCACAATGATGTAGGGACATATATGAATGAAATGTGTGTGTTCCTTATGCGCCTTGCAAGAGGAAGAAGAATATTTATACCTTCACATCCAAGTAAGCACCTTTCCTCTTGAAGATGAATTTTGCATAAGTAGTTGCTTCTTCATTGAAGTCTAATTCAATCATGAACCACCTAAGCAACTAAGCAATATAAAGAAATAGAGTTTTGTTATGGAATCTGTGAAATTTTATATTAGATATTAGATTGATCTCTGAAAGGATTACAGTTAGGGTATATAAATACACAAAAAAAAATTCCTAATAATGATGTAACCACTACAATTAATGCTATAACCACTAAAAAAATACATGTTTTCCCATAAAATATAACAACATTAACTACATGATAATTAACAGTAACTAACTCTAGTAATTAATAACTTTCCAACCCCCCCCCCCCCCCCCCCCCTCGAGCTGGTGAATAGGCATTTGCCATTCCTAGCTTAGAAATAATATCCTAAAATGCTCCATGGTTAAGGCTTTTAGTCAACATATCAATCAGTTAACCCTTAGTTGGAACAAATGGTGTGCATTTCAGCCCACTGTTCAACTTTTCCTTTATGAAATGTCTAACGACATCTACAAGCTTTGTCCTGTCATGTTGTACTGAGTTCTGTGCGATGTTGATTGCTGATTTATTGTTACAGTAGAGTTTCATTGTTCCTTCTCATTTGACTTTTAGATATTCTATGACAAAACCTTAACCTCACCATACAATGATCACTCAAAATAAACTCATGGTTGAATGGATTCTAACATCCTCACATTATAAAGAGATCCATATACTAAAATGTTTTCATGTCTTCATGAGTCTTCAAGAACCTCTTCTTTAAACATCAAAGCTCCTGTGAGACAAACACAACCAGATAAACAAAGAAATCTACTACAAAGAAGATTATCGGTGAGATAAACATACTCAAAAAAAATATACAAGACTCATTTATCTCACATAAAGAAAATATGTCTCCCCCTTAAGACAAGAATTCTTCCCCTTAGATAAAAATACATTAACATATGGTGAGGAACACATTTTCTCCCTCTTTTTGTCAAGGAATAGACAAGGGAAGCGTGAGAAACATTATGAGATATTAAGTAAACAAGTCGTGTAGAGAACTAAGTTAAACAAACTAAGCTCCCCTTAACATATGCCACACATATTGATCAACTAGTATACTTGTTCACGTGGGAATCAAATAATCACACATTTCAAGTAATAAGAGAAATTAGATCATTACTTTTCAAAGTCAAAGAGAGAATCATAGATTTTCATTAATCTCTCAAAAATAATCTCTCATTGCTAATGAATCAAGCACATTAAACAAAATATGTGTGTGTGAAATGCTTCAAGTATATATAAAAATGAGTAATTGTGATATCAACATGCAAACCATTTCAACACCTATTCATCTAAAGCTTTTCCATTCTATGTCAAACTGATTATCATCTGATTTTTGTTTTAAAGAGAATAGAATTCAACATATGAGTGTGTGTGTATGTGGCTCATCATCCCATTTCTGTTTTTCAACCCGAGCAATCACAATTTTCAACTATACTCCTTATAAGTCTTCTTTCTTTTCGTTTTAGGCTTTGAATCAATTTTTTTTTATTAATTCTTTTCAGCATCCTCATTGCATTTCAAGATAATACACCGGTAGTGATCCATTTATTTCCATAGATTCTGCAAGGCATTGGCATACTCTGTCACGGACTTGGTCCCTTGTTTGATGGAGGAGGTCTCATAGACCTGAGCAACATCCTTCACTTTGGAGTATGTCTACTGAATTGACTCCTAGATATCTTTGGCTATAGGTAAGAACATGCAGGTGTCACTGATATGTGGTGTCATGGAGTTCCATAGCCATGACATGATCATGGCATCCTCCTCATCCCAGGCTGCAAATTTTGAATCTTTCTCCCCTGATCCAGTTCCAAGAAGATGCCTCTGCTTCCCTTTTCCTTTTAAAAAGGTTTGAACCACCTGAGATCATGTTTGATAATTTTTACCATTCAGTCTATGTTGCTTGAAGATTCTGCATCTCCCTTTTGCCCGTAGATGGGATCACTTCATCAGTTTGCATGTCAGAGTAACTGTTTTTTGTTATAATTAGGGTTTCTAAAAAATAATCAAGAAGGCTATGAAGGCTAACTAACAGCTGCAATGAAGGCCAGCAGAAAAATAAGTTATGAAGGCTCTTAAAAAAACAACTTTAGCTATGAAGGCTAAACGAGAAAATAGCAATGAAGGCTAAAAAAAAATTGATTTCCAGAAAAAGCTTAAAGCTCTGATGCCATGTGGAATTTTATATTAAACATTAGATTGATCTGTGAAAGGATGACAGTTAGGGCATATAAATACACCAAAAAAAAAAAGTTTCCTAACTAATGTTGTAACCACTAACTACTAACCACTACAATCAATGTTATAACCACTAACTAAATACATGATTTCTCACAAAATACAACAACATTAGCTACATGAAAACTGGCAGTAAATAAATCTAGTAAATAATAACTTTCCAACAGAATCAAACCAATATAAATCTAAAACCTAACAACATACTTCTTTAAGAGTATTCCATTCGTTTGGGTATTTAACGGGAAAGATGACACCGAAATAGCTTTCCTACCAGGTGCCTATTTTGTAGAATTCAGAAGAGAAGTCGACAATTTTTTTTATAGTACCTACAACGACCGTCAAACAAATATCATTATGTTTAATCATTATAAAAAAATATGTATAAATATTAGGAGAATATATACCGTATATCAGCTAATGCATGACAGTAAGACAATAGGTCATTCTAAAATTCCATACAACTACAAGTCTTGTCAGATAGGTTTACTAAGCCATCTTTATCTCTGTCCTTCATATTGAAATTTACATGATCTATTGGCCGAACCGTGTACTTACATAATTTTTCATTCTTTTTGGTTAATTTCTCAATAGGCCACCAGGACAATTGTGTTGTCTTTTTAGATGAGGCATCAAAACGTTCATGAAACTATTTTTGCATCTTATCTCTAATGTACTCAACCAAGGTTGTTATTCGCAATTGACGAGCGCACCGCAAACAATTGTTCATGCACTCCATAATATTTGAAGTAATCCCCCGATAACGCCTAACCGGACAATACACACGAGAGCATCTATGAGGCCCAACTCTTATTAGATATTCATAAGCTCGCCTATTTACATGGCTCAACTCCTACATCTTCTCTAAGAACTCTGATTCTTGATGTGTCCTTAAAGCTTCATGGAACAAATTGTATACAATGTGGCTTTTGAATTTGTTCTTAAGGCTCATGTTCATATGAAATCCACAAAGCCCATGTGTTATTTCAGGGTACTCTTTAACCATTGCTACCTTGAAAGCATGACTGCGATCGGAAATGATGATATAATTCACATAACATCTTATTGCTTTTTCAACTCCTTTAAAAACCAAGTCCATGAATCCTCGTATTCAACATCACCCCATCCATAAGCTAGAGGGAACACTTGATTGTTTACATCTTGGCACGCTGCAAAAAACATGACAATGCCAAACTTACCCTTCAAATGAGTTGCATCAATTCAAATTGCAGGATGTATGGCCGTTTGAAACCCAGCAAGTGAAGCACTGAGAGCAATACAGAAATATTTGAATTTTTAAACAACATCTGACCTTATTGTTGTTACAGTACCAGGATTCAATTGGTCACAATATGCAAGCAACAATTGATATGAAAGATCAAGATGACCAAAAACTTTTTGTTCAGCAAGTTCTTTTAACCTCAATGCCTTTGTATAGAGCAAACCAAGTCCATGTTTCACTTGCATATCATTCATGATTTCTTTTGGTTTCAGAGATCGACCACTAATTGTAAGTTTCAGTGAAAATTCGGTGAAAGTATTTCACCAATAAACCATACGCTCGCTTGACGATAACGATTATGCAAATCATCAATTATACAACTATGATCTTCCTCAAATTTCTGAACTATCCAGTAATTTCCACCTTCCATCTTAACCGCATGGAATTAAAACTTACACTCGGGATCATTACAGCCAATTTCATATCTACCCGTGCATGACCTTATATCACGGATTTCAAAATTCTCCTTTAGGACGTAACTAAGCAAAGCTCACTTCAAACCTTTTTTGCTTTCGAACATCCCGCATTGGAATAAACGGTTACATGAACTAGATTCATATGATCTAACTAGTTCAAAAGATTAGTTTGAAGCTCTAGGAATAATCCAAGGTTAGGAGACCGTAGTTCCAAACCTATCATCAACATTATGCCATCATCTTCAAATGTATCTCGACTTGGACCAGTAAAAACTTGTGGAACTGACCCGCTACGACCACCATCTATTGAATTCGAACCCATTCCATGATAATATGTAGGCTCATCATTCATACCCCCATGACTTCAACCGTGACCAATGTAATCTTTGTCAAAATCATCTAATCCATACTCACGATGAGAATTATGCTCTGGGATCGATCTCTCATCTTTTTTATAAGGTTCTGTCAACACTTCGTTAATGATTGGGTCCTCCAAAATTACAAGGTTTACACTCGGGGTTTCAAAAACATAGTCTGTTATTGGTATAGAACCCAAGACGTTGTTGCTTCCACCGGTGGATTGAAACTATGCCGCCAATTGCTGTAAAAAGCTTTGATAAACAGGTTGAATGGTAGGAACACCCACATGACCAGGTTCTACGCTAACTTTCCCAACAGCACTGACATACACCTCTGGAACATGTCCATAATTGCACAACAATATTTTCACATCACTATTATCTTTAATTTTCGATCGAGCAGGCATAAGCCTAACACCGGTATCAACCAAAGTTCTTAACTCAATAGTAAACCCTGATAAGTCAACATTCACAACGTTTTGTACCACCCTAGACAACTCAGTATACGTCAAATTCCTACGAACTTTCACAAAATCTGTTTCACCACCCTCGTAAAATTTCTCCATCCATTTTCCACCATAAGTGATTACCAATTCTGTTGGGTCCATTCCTGCATTTCAACCAATCAAAATCTCACATTTAGCTTTCAAAATATTAAATCGGTCACACATTATACGACGTGCAACCAATTAAACACACCAAGGCAACCAAATTAAACACACCATGGCAAACCAAATTAAACAAATCAGGTCAACTCAATTACACACAGCAGGGTAAACAAAATTAAACACACCAGTCCAAATAAATTAAACACACCAGTACAACCCAATTATACACATCATGACAAACCAAATTAAACATACCAGGACAACTAAATTAAACACACTAGGGAAACTCAATTACACACACTAGGCCAACCAATTAAATACACTAAGGAAACAACAATTAAATACACGAGGGAAACAACAATTAAATGTCCAGGGGCAAACCAAATTAAACACACCAGGGCAAAGCGATTAAACACACCATGACATACCAAATTAAACACACCAATGCACACCACATTAAACACACCATGACAAACCGATTAAACACATCTACGCAAACCAATTAAACACACCACGGAAACAAAATTAAACACACCAAGGTAAATCAATTTACACACACCAGGGATAATAAATTAAACACACAAAGCATAATCAATTAAACACACCAGGTTTATCAATTAAACACATCAAAGTAAACCATCTCCTTCAACCTTAATTCATCATTACATATGCATATGAAACAAATTAAAATAAGGTTTCTAGTATATACCTCTAGAAGAAGGACTTGGAGCATCTCGATTCATCATAAAAACCTAAGCCAAATCCATGAAATATGAATCCAAATCCCTAAAATTTGAAGCAAAATCTAAATTTGCTATATGGGTTTTTTGTGCATTACAAAGACAAAAAAAAATGCTTTGCAGTTTCAACAATGTTAGAGATTGAAGAGAGAATTTTGAACTAATTGTATTTCAGACATAGGAGACCGGCAATTGAAGAAAGTGAAGATCGAAGGGCTTAAAATGGGAGATCGACAATTACAAAGATTGAATATCGAAAATGGGAAACTGGTGATTTGAAGAAATTGAAGAGAAGAAAAAAATTCAGAGAAAAAATATGGTAGACCGTGAAAAAGTAAAGAAAGAGAAAGCATGAGATGTACAAATTGACATAATGACCTAACAAATGAAGAGAGAAGATAAACTTTTCAGACAAAAAAAAAACAAATAATGAATAAATGAAGAGTATTTTAGTCTCCACGGCCAAATATTAGGTAAAAACAATAAAAATACCAATCTTTGGTAAAAACAATAAACCTCCTTGAGTGTTCTTTATCAGTATTTTGAGCAATATTTGAAAGAGTTTGAGTATTTCGGTTCTTCTTCGTGCAAAGAAGTTTTGAGATAAAGGTGATTCTGGACTGTATTATCTTGGGGACGATATGGTAACCTTGGAACTGTTTGTACAATCAGGGTAGAGCCGCGAAACGTATTAAAAAAACGACATTATCCGCGATGACTCAACCATTTTTCAGGTTTTTCTATTCTAATTATATTTTACATTAACAAAATTTTTCCTTTTTTAAATATTTTTCAGTAACTATTTCCTTTGAAATATTTTTTTAGCAACCATTTATTTTTGAAATAGTTTCCGGTATCAATTTATTTTGAAGCAATTTTACAGCAATAATATATATTGTACACACCTGATCCAAACAAGGAGTTAGCATCATCAGCATCCAACAAACAAATCGAACTTTTCGATGTTAACAAATATATTAAAATTCCACAATAGAATAACGTACGTACGTAACACCCTCTCTCTTTTATTTATATGATCCAACATATAAATACAATATGTACATGCAGATAATGGTTTCATGTTAACTACAAAACGCACCAAGCAATTAATACCAACTTTACGGACATGGTTCGTATCTCACTGTTTTGACTTGGTTGGTGAGAAAAACCCTCAGCGAGGTTGCCTTTCCATCTGAACCAACAAATCTTAATTCTGAAACATAGAAAGAAAAAAGAAAAAGAAAAAATCAACATTGACAACCTAAAATGTTTGGACTATTAGAATAAGTATTTCAAGCTTCATCGTCTTTTTTTTTTTTCTTGTTTCTTTTAAAAATCTCTCATGGTTCATGAGTGCAATAATAATTTGTGCTAGTTTATATAGAAATTGTTACTGCTTGTCACTCACCTCCAACGTATCGAGAGAACCGTTTAATTCAAAGTCATCACTCATGAAACAATAGAATCTGAAATCATGAATACCAAAATCCTGACAATCAAGTAAGCTCATGATATCACCGATATTTTGGCTAGCAGCCGGTTGAATAATATTGTTCCAAGGTTCATCAATATTCCACGAGCTATTCAATACTGACTCATTGATGCAAATACTATCAAGCAAACCGCAAACATGAATCATTATCAGTGCTGGGAGAATTTTCATTTGGTGGTGATGAGCTTGGGTTGTTTTCCATGTTGGTTTCGGGCATTTGACGATGATGATTATTATTATTGCTAGCAGATTCAATAAGCAAGTTATCAACCTGAGTTGAACTTTGTTGATCATCAGTAGCTAGATCATCAAGCTTTGGTTGATCTGCATGGAAGGGCTCTTGAGTTATTGGATCAATTCCCATTGAAGAAGCTTTTTCTTGATATAATTTTAAAAAGATTCAGGTTTTATCTAATCACTTTATAAAATAACCATTGTATAATTCTTTAAATTACTATCAAATCTCCTACGATTCTCAAATAATTAATTTAAAATCAAAATTATTAAATACTCGGCTTTACTTCACAAAAGCATCTAAATTGTTGAAAATCGTTTAAAACATGTGGCTTTAAAACAAACAATTATATATCAAAATCATAATGTCAAACAATTAAAAAAATGAAAAGAAAGAAAAAAACAGCTATAACACGTATAAAGTAAAGGACCGAGTCATGACGTTTGACAAGTTGACTTTTCAGGCGCCACCGATAACTCTTACTCTGTTTCTTTGGTCTTCCATGCCCAACAAGAATATTCAAACCCCATATCGTGTGCCTCCCTTCGTGGACTTTGTCTATAGACTCGAACCTCCTCAAAAATCTCTCAAACGATCCTCTGCTTCTGGGTTTGGTTTCTCAGCTTGTCAGGTGAGTTGTTCTTCTTTCTTTTTCTTTTTAAGGGGGTTTATTTCTGCTATTTTACTTTACTTCCCATGATTTTCTCTTGAAGCTTTGATTATCGAAATGTTCATGTTAGGTGATTTGTAGAAATGGGTTGTTTTGCTTTGACCTTGAGCTTGATCTTAATACTTCTTACACACAACCCCCACGTTGAGTGGCTTTGAGATATATATTTAATGAATTTTGAGTTTTGGTTTGATATTATTGAGAGAGGCTTGTGGACATTTGCACTAGAGCATACAAGTGAAAGATCAATGATAGATGGAGTCATAGTAATGATTGTTTAATAAAGTCAATTATGAGCCAATCACTGAATTGTACAAGTGATGCAATGTGGAACTAATTGAGTTCTGATCGATGCGTAACAAATATTGTTTAGAGTTCGATTCATGATTTCTCCTAGCTGTGGAAATAATGTGTACCCAATTTTATGATTTGAATGTACAAATTGAGTTCATTTAGTTCAATGTCAATATTCCAAGAATCAATGCAAAACTTTTTTTTCTACATGGAACTTAAATATTTATCCTACCTCTTTCATTTGTTTATGATTTTAATATGCCTGATGACTTTGAAGCCTTTAAGGCTCACACGATCAAGTATGAATTCGTGAACAAGTATACCATTACTGGAAATGTGTCTGCAGCATGGTACAATAGGTACCATGTGAATGCTTAATCCACTAGTAATTATGTGGTGGAGTTTGTACGGCTAATGCTTCCTGCATTCTTGGCTTAGGTTGTTAATTCTCCATGTAAGGACATTTTGTATCACCGTTCAATCACAAAGTGCTTTTGAACCAATAAATTTATATGGCCATCCCCTATCTGCATCCACTTGTGCAGGGGAAACATTTTAATATAATGGCAATTTTATAATTTATATCTAAATCTATTCTTCAATAGAAATGTTTTATTATTAGAATTTTGTTCTAGGAGGTTGTTGGTGATGTTTGGAGGCGTATCAATGATGCTTTTTGGTGAATTATTTGCAAATTTGTAGCTCTCTGTACTTACCAGAAGGAGGTCAAAGTCCATTGTTCCATGTAAGATTTTTTTATGACTATGATTGCATTGGTGTCGCATTAGGTGTTGCAACCAGATAGAAATAAATTATGTTGCTGACCGGAACAAATTGAAAAGCAAAAAACAGAAAACAAAAGGCATAAAGATTTAGCGAACTAGAGAGTGGATTATCAAACTTATTTTTTTTTCTTTGACCCATTGAAGTAGTTTGTACTTTAGATGCTAGAAGACTTATTCTGCTGGTACATAACTACATAAGATATAATAGAACTGGTTTGTTTCTTCATTTGCAGTTACAGTTATCGGAAGATGAAATAACTAAATGTAATTAGGATGCTTATTAAGGTAATTGGGGGTATAGAACTTTTGTTAGCTAACAATTAAGTATGTTTTGCACTGATCTGGAAGATGGTGTGAGCATATTTTTTTGTATTGTCTCTTTGTGCTCAATATGGTTTTTGTATCTGTTAAAGCTTATTAGCTTAATATTTTTGTTAAGGCTTTCTGCAAGTTTACGTTCTTGGATCTAGCAGTTACGTAACATGGTATCAAACTATCAGAATTAGTTTCACCCAAAGTGTTTGGGTTCGAGTTACTACACATAATTGAATTTTTATTTGTTAACTGTGTCTATGTTGGCTTAGATCACATAACAACCCTATTGGCAATACTCGAGGGGTTGTGTTATAGTGTGTTTAAGTAAAACTTTCGTGTTTACAATGTTTTAATTACACTTTTTGCGTCACATTATACTATACACATAATAAGGTTCATGTTCTCATTATACTATAAAAAAAAGCAATTGTTTTTTTTTTTTCCAAAATAAGGAGAAAAGCATTTTTAATCCGTTTTGGTGATTTCCCGTGGGCACAACACGTTGAAGTTTGTCAATCACATACATGCTGCCTTTGAAATTCATAGTATTTAAAAAAAAAAAAAAAAAAAAACGGTTTATCAAATGCTCAACTGTTTCTTTTACAGCCGATTTTCTTATGGATAGCTAATATTCTTATTTTTAGAAGTCACAACAGCACTAAACAGGCCCAAGTCCGTTGCACTTTTTTCAGTCATTGTGAAATATTATCCGCAAGCTTCTCCTTTCAACAATGTTACAAAATTACCTTTTGTTTATGAAAAAAGAATTATTTAATCATTCCCTCTGGCTCTGTTAAGAGTGTTTTATGTAATTGTGTGGGACTCTTGTGTGACTAATTAATCAAAGTTTATACTTAATTTGTTGGACATTTTAATTTTAATTCTATTAAATTGACTGATTAGTAATTCTGTGAACCTTTTGAAATTATTCTGGTTTGGCTGATTGATTGATGTTTATATCTAGATGGATGCTTTGGCATTTTATTCTGCAGAATTACGTTTGTACTGACATTTGTATTTCTGATGGATGAGTTTCCCAGGTTGTGAAAGTGTTTTCCTCGGAAGCGCTTATTTATTGACCATTGAATAGATAAGCTGGTGGTGTATCGCACAGTTATGCCTTGCTTTTCTTTTTTATTCAGTAGGAAAGCAGGTTCCTCTACAAAGAGACCTTTTGAAGACATCAACGGTAAATGCAAAACTTGCGAATAATTGTGACAATTTTTTTAAAATATTTCTATGGGTTTATCATGTAACTAAATGAGGTTCTCTTATGTTAAAGCTTATAATCAGTGTTTTTGTTAACAGAACTTTCAGGTATTCACAATACTAAGCTCTATACTTACAAAGAATTAAGGATCGCTACTGATGATTTTAGTCCAATCAATAAAATTGGGGAGGGTGGTTTTGGTAGTGTGTATAAGGTAACAGCACATTTAAGTTTTCAATATATTTTGTGAATTTCTCAGTTTATCAACTCAACATGATGAAGTATTCAAGTGTTTCTTTTCTTTCTGTTTCTTGAGAAATGACATCTCAAAAAAAAATTTGGATGGTCAGGGACGGCTTAAAGGTGGGAGGTTAGCTGCTATAAAAGTTCTTTCAGCTGAATCAAGACAAGGGGTTAAGGAATTCTTGACAGAGATTAATATGATCTCAGAAATAGAGCACGAAAACTTGGTAAAGCTCTATGGATGCTGTTTGGAAGGAAATCATAGAATTTTAGTCTACAACTACCTTGAGAACAAAAGCCTTGCACAAACACTTCTAGGTAATTTCTTATTTTAGTTCTAGAAGTCCTTAGTAATAATTTATTGCAGCAATGCTTAATATCTTGGAGTAGTGCCATACTGGGGATAATTGTTTTTAGCATATATGTTTGCTATAAATTTCTTTCTACGTTATGAATTTTCCATTAGATAAATTTCAATCTGAAATAAAAAATGTTATGTAGACGTTCACTATTCAGTATATGTATTCAATGCTTGTATTGATTTCATTTTCCATTGAATTAAACGAACCTGAGTCGTGCATAAATATTTTGCTTTCAGGTGGAGGGCACAGTAGTATCCAGTTCAGTTGGCGGGCAAGATCTAGAATTTCCATTGGGATTGCTCGTGGACTTGCATTCCTTCATGAGGAAGTACGACCGCACATTATTCATAGAGATATCAAAGCCAGTAATATTCTCCTTGACAAAGACCTGATGCCCAAAATCTCAGATTTTGGTCTTGCAAAGCTTATCCCACCCAACATGACTCATGTCAGCACACGTGTGGCTGGAACAATGTAAGTTCCAGTTTTTCCGTTACATCATGAAAATTGTGCATTCCTTTTATTAAGTTATTTCAGGATCTGATATTGTGCATTCATTTTATAAGTTATTGCAGGATCTGATATTGTCATTTATTTTATTAGTTATTTTCAGATCTAACTACTTATTAGTTATTTTCAGATCTAACTACTTATTAGTTTACAAGGTTGTTGCTTGAACAAGCTTATGAGTATGTGAATCTGTGATCCTTGTCTACAGTAGCTATGCTGCTTCACAATGTTTGTGATAAGAGTTCAAATACTACTGTTTAGGTGTTACCTTAGGCTTAAGTTTTTGTGTTTAACTGTTAGCTAACATGATATCAAAACAAGTTTTATGAGGAAGTCATAAGTTCGAATCCTTTCACTTGTACATGCATGAAAATATGAGCTTTTTTGTCCTTGGACCCTTATTCAGTGATAATAGTTTGAATTTACATGTGCTTGTATGGCTAGAATTTTTAATTGTGGTATTCATTATAAAAAACTTCCTCTCTTTTTCTCTTTTTTTTTTCAATACACTGTTAGCTTTATATTTACATTTTTGTTTGTTGCTTTAGAGGATATCTAGCACCAGAGTATGCGATAAGAGGTCAATTGACACGAAAAGCAGATATATACAGTTATGGTGTCCTCCTTGTGGAAATAGTCAGTGGGAGATGCAACACAAATACGCGATTGCCTATCGAAGAGCAGTATCTCTTAGAACGGGTATTTATCTTTTATTCCTTACAGTTGTGGTGTTGACCTTTGACTTTCCTGGTTGAGTCATGAATGGCATTTTCTTAGAAAATTTTCCGCTCAAGTTATCTGAAATTTATGAAAGTTGAGATCCATAAAATTGTGCATTAGTTTATCATGAAAATTGGCGTTCATTAAACTGAAATGGATTGTATTGAAATCCAGTGATCAGCTAATTTTGAAAGATTTTACACTGCATGACATGCCGGTTGTGTTGCAGACATGGCAACTGTACGAGAGAAGAGAGTTAGTAGGGCTGCTGGACGAATCATTGAACGGGGATTTTGATGCAGAGGAGGCTTGTAGGTTCCTAAAGATCGGTCTTCTCTGCACCCAAGACACCCCCAAGCTTCGGCCATCCATGTCAAATGTCGTGAAGATGTTAACGGGTGAGAAGGACATAGATTATGATAAAATAACAAAGCCAGGATTAATTTCTGATTTCATGGACCTCAAAGTAAGAGGTCCCGAGAAAAGTAGTTCGGAGATGAAAAATACATCTTCTTATGATGCATCTAGCTCATACAACCTGTCATCTGAAAATACAAGTTGTGCAACTGTGACCTTTACTGCACCATATGACAGAAGCACATAAATAATCCAGGCCAAAATATTTGTCAATTTGTTATTATAAATTTTTGGGTATGAGGTTTTGTTGTCCCATGTAAATTGTACAATTATATTTTTTCTTTACGGTTGTCTCTTGTAAATAGACAACTTCGGATGAATTGCTGAAAAGTTTGATTGGAAATTGTTGTGCTAGTGTTGACATATTAACAATTGTATTAAGGCAGAATTTGTTAATATCTATTAAGAAGGTAGAATTTCACCAAGGTAACGTCTTTTTCACGATTTATAACATTTATAAATATTTTTACTATATTCGTCACTTTAGTACTTTTTTTTTCAAAATCCATAGCTTTATTCCTTTCATTAGTCAAAATTAAAGATCCAAAGGCATTTTAAACTTCGTGCATTACATCCACGAATATGCTAACATTTGTAAAACAAGAATTTTAAAAATATGACATGTAAAAATATGTACACATGTACAATGGGAAAATACGTTAAAATATATACTTTTTACAAAACCTTAAAATAATAATAATAAATTTGTGTACAAATTAAAATAAATAATATAAAAAAATTGTCACTTCAAAAAAATAATAAAAGCCGTCCAAAATAATAATAATAAGATATTTATGAAATTATATATTAAAAATAGATAGTTAAAAACATTTCAAAAAAATTAAAATAAAAAAAAATATTTAAAAAATAAGAAAAACAATAATGCAATGATGACCTCCACTAGAGAAAGTTGGGCTTCCTCCAGATAGGGGAACGCACAGCTTCCTCCGGTGGTCGGAGGAAACCACAACTTCCTCTAGATTGAAACCGAAGGAAGCTGCGAATCTGGAGGAAGTGAGCCTCTTACATTTAAAAAGATGATATATGTGACGTTTGAAATTTACCCTTAAAACAAACATTCGATTGGAAATTAAATTTATCCTTTCTTTTTAATTTTATTTTTATTTTTTATTTTTATTTTTTATATATAGTTTTTTAATATTTTTTATATCTCCTCCTCCTTCTTAAACAAACATTTGATATAAAATTTACCCTTAAAACAAACATTTGATTGGAAATTAAGAGAATGAATAACGAAGCATAATTTTATATATAATTTCTTCTTCCTCCTCCTCCTTTCGTTTAATTTTATCTTTATTTTTTATATATAGTTTTTTACTATTATTTATAGTTTTTAGTCTTAACAAATCTATGTAAAATTGTCATTTCAAGGAATCTTAAAGGGTAAAATAGTCATTTCAGCCATTAATATGGTATTTAGGGGCAAAAGTGACAATATATATTTTCTATGATGTTTGACCGTTAAAAAAAAATATAAGGACCTATGTGATACACTTTTCAAAAAGTCAAGGAAAAAGTTTATAAAAAATCAAACTCGTTTAAAAATTTGATGTTTCAGCAAAAGTTAGGGACTCGGATGATATTAACCCAAAAATTAAGTAGTTTGTGATGTGTTACTTTTGTTTACTTTATAAATTACAGTACGAAATTATATTGGTTAATTATTTAATCAATTTGTTTATAATGGTAATAATATAAAACAAAATGTAATAATTGATATTTTAATTTTTGATAGTTTTCAGTTAATCTACCAGACGCGTTTTTTCCGTTTTTTTTCTTCAAAATACAGCTTTCAGTATATACTATCAGACGTATTTTTGAAATTTAAAACTGAAACCAAAAATACTATTTTTATTTTTATTTTCCTTTTCGAAAAACAGCAAAATACACGACCTACTTTTGCTTGTTAAGGAAAGTGTCAGGCACTCAGGCTTGTGTTGCTGACTTGCTGCTTTCTGTCACTGCTCCTGCATGAGTCCATCCGTAGCATGGGACATAATGTTGAGAGCAATATTAAGATTTAAGGTGAGCCCATATGTTTTCATTGGCCAGAAGTTGCTTTGGAATCAGTCACTTCCCACCCATGTACCAATTATGAATCTCTTCAAAGTTTGGACCAGTGCTCATTACTCAACCAGTGATACAAAACCTGCAGCCACTTAAGGAAGAAGAATCTGTCAATCAAATATATCATGAGGTGATTAGGAAGCATATAAACCCAAGACATGACCCAAGAAAAGTGATCAATCTTCTTCTGGTTTGCATGGTTTAGTTGCAACTCTTGTAAGCCAACCTGCATTATGGGAACCATTTGTATGGACAACTCATTAGTTGTTGGTCCAATGTAAACTTTCGTAGTCTAATTTGTTAACTAGGCCTAAAAGTTGAAGACTTATGTCCATGTCATCCGATTGAAGCTTCTGTTGGGCCGCCAATTCATTATCATTATTATTATTATTATTATTTTTATAACATTGTCTATATCCATCTATCTAAACCAGATTTTTTTTTTATATGTTTGGTACACCGGGATGGGACGAGACGGAACAAGGCGGGACAACTTTTTCTTATCCAACGTTTGACATGTCTTTGGTATGGACTGGACGGGACAAGATGGGATAAAAAACACCAATTTTTATCCCACCCAAAACCCTATGACAAGGTTGTCACATAACATGGGACAAGTAAAAAGACTATTTTACCCTTAAATTTTAAAAAAAATACAGCATGATCAGTGCATTCTCCAGACATTTTGGGGTCTCATCCATTTAATGATATTAGTAAAAATTGGGGCACCATATACAAATTATTATCATGAATATAAAAAAAATAGATAAATAATTATTCATTTACCAAATACAATGTAATCCATATAAATTAAAACAAAAAAGATGTATCGTATCTAATAAAATTTAAAAAAAAAACATTGTTTAAATTTATATTCTTCTTGCTTTATGAAGTGTAAATTTTCGAAGACGGTTTGTCGACGGAGAGAGAGGGTGACAATTTTTTACTTAGATGATGTCAAACTTAACTAGGTTAACAACGATGTTTGGTAATATGCTATGTTAGAATTCTTGTTTTTTATTATTATTTCTTGACAAATGCTAATTTAGAATTCAATTGGGTATTTATATTTATTTTTATTAAATTGACTAGTTAGTTGGATCTAATGTGAAGAAGAAAATAAATCAATAAAATATCTTAAATGTTTGAGAATGGGTCCTTTTTAGACTCAAATATATTGGGTTATGAGTCCCCTGATTTCAAACAAAAGAAGAACAAGTAAATTGGATCAACTGGGGGCTAATATATTATAATATTATATTATATTTTATATAATATATAAATTATAATATTATGTATTATATATACACATATAATATGTATATATATATATATATATATATATATATATATATATTATAACAGAGGCTTTATGGTCATTTGAACATCGTGTCCCGTCATGTCTCAACCATACCAAACACATAACAGTACGGTTAACAGTCATAGGCCTTCCAAACACGATAAAGAACAACATGTCTTTTCCAGTCCCGTCTTGTCCTGTCTTATCTCCGTATCAAACGCACACTTGAAGCTTTTTATAATTGGTAGGATTCGAACTGCTGACTTGAGAGTTATTTTTTTTGTATGCATAATATGGATTTTTTTTGTATGCATAATATAATAGAATGAAGACGGACCCTACGAGACATAGCTCAACTGGTAGATGGACGAAAAAAAAATCCATATTATATTGTAAAAATAAATTACTAAATGTTGGAGGAAACCAAATAATCACCTAAATTACTTTCACCACCATGACTTCTTCGATTAAATAAACTGTTTATTACGATATTATGCTAAAAGAACACTCCAGTCATCTCTCTCATTTCTGGTTCTATTTTCCCCCATTTCTGGTTCTATTTTTCCGGTGATGCCAGTTGATATAGGGATCCGTTCTTCTTGATTAAAGGAAAACTCAACCTAACCTTTTTTTTATACATATCACTGTTTTTTTGTTGAGATATAGGTTTTTGTTAGGAATTTTCTGATTTATGGACAACTTGTCCACTCATTCTTTTTTTTTTCTTTCTTAATGAAACTCTCTTTGATCACTCCCACAAACAATTATCTTTTTTAGAATTTAACAGTTTTCTCTTGTAAATAGACAACATTGGGTGAATTTGTGTAAACAATTGTATTGAAACAAACATTTGGTTGGAAAGCAAGAAAATCAATAACTAAAGAAGCATAATTTCATATACAAAACCATCAATACATGAGATGATAAAAATTAGGGGTATTATTGATTTTGTCCCTGTGTTTTTTTTGAGTTCTTTTTTTTTTACTCACTTATCCAATTTTCACTGGTTTGGCCCCTATATTTTCCAAAATCACTCGGTTTGGTCCTTCTGTAAGTTGACTGTTAGTCAAACCTAACAGACAGAGAGTCATTTTCGTCATTTCTCGATGGCGTGACAGCTGTGAGCCAAGTGGAATTGTTATGGTAATAAAATAATTAATATATATAATAAAAATTAAATTAATATATAAATATTAATTAAAAAATATAAACAAAATAACAATTACAAAATAAATAATTTAAAAAAAAAAATCTCTATATCTAAAACCTAAAACTAATCTCAGCAGAAACCAGTTCTGGTGGTGGCTGGAAATCAGTTCTTCATTACTAATAAAAATCATACCCAACCACCAATAAAACCCTAGACCCAATCATCTCTCTTTCTCTCACTTTCTCGATCTCTCTATAAATCCACAGTCCATCTCTCTTTCTCAAGCTCTCTCTCTCTCAACCCACATATTTCTTCTTATGGATCTCTCTATCTCCTTCCTCAGTCTCTCTCTGACCTCCATGACTGGAATCCATCTCCCATCGGCCGCCGCGAAACGAACCAAGATCTGGTTCGAACCAAGATTTGGTTCGAACCAGAACTGGGTTCAAACCAAAAGGAACCCAGATTTGGTTCGACCTAGAACGTGGTTCTAATTGAAATGAGCTAGGGGCAGTGGGTGTTGTGTTTTGGTTTTGACTTTGTTTGGGCTTCGACAGTGGTTGGATTTAGGAATGGTGGCGGCGGCCTGATAGGTGGATTTTGCATGATGGATTTGGGGATTTTGTTAAGTTTTCAATGTTTGGTTTTGTTGTTGGGAGGTGGATGGTCTGGTTTCGATGATAATAATGGTGGTTTGAAGGGCTTTATTGGGTTTTCTAGGTTGATGATGGCTGAAGATTGTCTTGAGATTGGTGGTTGGAGGTTGGTTGGGTGGTTAGACAGCTGTTGATGATGGTGGTTTGGACGGCTGGCTTGGAATACTGGTAATCTGGGTTTCATACTTGTAAAAACTTTTGTTTTTTTTTTTTGATAAATTTCTGGGTTGCTTTGAATTTAGATTTGGGTTTGGTATGGTGGTTGATTTCGAGCATGGGTTTGGTGGCTGGATTCGAATTAAAGGTTGTGGTTGAGTTTGTGTATTTGTTTGGTGTGGTGGTTCATTTCGACTTTGGATGGTGGCTGGGTTTGAGTTGGGGTTTGAATATAAGAACATAATTTTTATATTTATTTTCCTTTTTAAAAATTAAAATTAATATATAATTATAAACAAAATTAAGGAAACAAAAGGTTTAATTTTTATTATTTTTATTTTAAGATCAAGGGTAAAAATGTCATTTAACATTTTATGTGACGGTTGACCGTCTGTTTTCCGATCAAAATGACCAAACTGAGTGATTTTGGAAAACATAGGGACCAAACCAGTGAAAATTGGATAAGTGAATAAAAAAAAGAACTCAAAAAAACACAGGGACTAAATCAATAATACCCCTAAAAATTAGAAAAGTGCCCCCAAAATCTACAATGAGATGATTATGAAGCATATAAGCCCACGAGACACAACAAAAGTGATAACAATCTTCTTCTGGTTTGTCTTGAGGGCTGTTTTTTTAAAATCATTATTGAAGCCCATCCCCATATTGTTTGGGCTGATCTTGGGTTCAATCTGAGTGACAGTCCCTTGCTCATTCTTTCCAAGCCCACCTCCTTTACATCCCATTTTTCGTAATATCCCAGTACCCTTTCATATACTTGTCGAAACCCCATGTCTCCTTCTGTTTTTTTGATTTTGTAAGAGTATATATGAGTTCCGACATACCAAAGCTATTCTTGTTTTAATACTCGTGCTATACTAAAATGTCCTCATTCTAATTTTCTTTTTTTTGAATGAACCTCATTATAATTACTTAATTATTACATTACAGAGTTACATTTTACGTTTCATATTAGAAAAATTATTTTTAATATCATTAATGATAGACAATACAAAATTTTAATTCAAATTTCAACCCAAATGATGTGGTAAGTGGTTTTTTCATTAACCACATCATCACATATTGTATAGGGTGATAACAATTCAATTGTCACATCATTTGGGATAATTATTTGGGTTGTATAGCATTAATCTTTTAATATAGTTAATTCTCGTCAATTACCGATCATTAATACTAGACAACCCAAAAATTTAGTCCAAATTTCAACAAAAATGATGTGTTCATTGGTTTTTTCATTAACCATACCATCTCATATTGCGTGCGGTGAGGATAACTCATTTGCCATATCATTTGGGTTGAAATTTTGGTTAAATTTTTGAATTGTCTAGCATTACTCCTTATCGATTATAAGTCACCTATGTTAAATATAGAGTTCAAAAATTAAATGACACTATTTGGAGGTGGTTTTTCAACAATGTCTCTGTTTTAATAACTTATGTTTAAAATATACTTATTATGGTGAATAGACAAAAATACCCCAAAAGTATTTCTACATCAGCTATTTTGAAAACTTATTATGTTTCATTTTAGTTTTTTACTTTTCCTTTAACAGAAAAAGTTGAGAGAGAAGTTACATAATGGTTCAGAGCATCCAAGCAACCAGATTTCGACAGTAGGCGGTAAGGATTTTTTTCCATTTCCATTTTCGATTTCGCAAGGTATGTAACTTCAATGATTTGATTGTGTTTTGTTGGGTTGTACATTCATTTTGTATTTTTGCATTGTTAGATCTTGTTTCTAGAGTTTTTAGTTCTAGACCTGGTTTCTAGTTTCTAGGGTTAGATTGGGGAAGCCGGTGAATATTAAATAAGTTAGTGCAAGTCTTGGAGCATGTTCTAAAGCCTAGACAGTAGTCTCAAAGAGTGTTACAGAAGTCTCGGATTGATAAAGCTCGATAGAAGTCTCGGAGAGTGTTATAGAAGTCTCGAATCAACAATGATTATGGTAACACTTTCCAAGACTTTTGTAACAATCTCCGAGACTTTTGTAAGACTTTCTCCGAGACTTTAAGCTGAGTTTTTTGAAACACTCTCTGAGACTTTTGTTCGAGACTTTAGTATAGTTTTCTATAAGCTTCTCAAGACTTTGATAACATGTTCTGAGACCTCTGAAATACTTTCCAAGACATTTCTATTTTCTTCTAAGACAAACTAGGAAAATTATCATACCTCTATTTTTAATTATTTATGCATATTGGTAGTGAATTGCAGATGGTAAATTTGAGGGACAACTTCAAAATTCCCAACAGTAGTAGTTCTTGGACGGCATAAAATCACCCAACATAACCACTTTCGACTTCTCAAGTTATTGAGGACGCAATTACCAGTTATGGGAAGATGCAATCCAAGTCCAGAAGAGGTTTCATCGTTCTTGTTTAGGCCATTTGCTACGCATGCATCTCGAAATGAAGTTTTCCGATGGTATTGTGCATCGATTGCTATTACGTGAGCTACACCTCGACGGACACACCAATGAGATGAGATTCATGTTGAGCAACTAGAGCGTCCGTTTTTTGAGGGTGGATTTGTAGGAAAAACACGCGGTGGAAGCGAAAAATTTAATTGATATATTTTTAAAAAAAAATCCTTTAAAAGAGAGAATCTTAACCCTTGATTAATTAACATATAATTAAAATGTATCTTACCTTTTTCATGTGACGATTGATGTTGCGTCGAATTGAAACCGCAAGATCTTCCAATCCAATCACAAACGTGAATCACCTAGGAGTGTGAACTCTCTTTCTTAGAATTGTGTACCTAATGATGGAAAACAAAAAACTTTTTCTTTTGTTAGTCACAATAACCCTCCTAGAAAAAACAAAGAACATTTGGTCACTTGTGAATTCTCAATCTTTTGATCGAAACTCGCGTGAACCCAATTCGATGTTGCACACAAAGCTTTTTGATATAAAAGCTACTAGTGCACTATCGAAAACAAAACGTTCCATTTTTGTTTTCTCTTGGCCGAATTCTCACATACTTTTTCTATGAGTTGGATGAATTTTTCTTTAAGCAAATAATAAAAATTCTCCCTCAAGACCTTAGTCTTGGCCGAACTCCCTTAATGGGAATTAATAGGTGGCTGATCCTCACATTGTTTCACCAAAACTCCAATCAACTTTTGAGTTCAATCCAACCCCAACTCATTAGTGTATTATTCAATAATAAATTATTGAATATCAATTAATTGTGAATTTATCAAAAACTTCATAATTTGACCAATAATCAATTAGAGTTTTGATAGATGTCAAAAACTCCCTAATTTAACTATATAAATAAATTCTTTTCATTTATCTACTTATCAAATAAACTTTTTGATACTTATCATACTACCAACAATAGTTTGACACTAAAAGACCTTCTTCTAGTTAGTTTTTTTTTTTTACTTTTAATCAAATAATTAATAAATTAATTAACTTCCATTTAATTAAATAATAAAATAAAACAATATATTAGGCTAATAATCTTAGCCCTTGCTGCCCAAGCCTAAACCATGGGCAATAAGTTATTTTTCCATTTTAATAAATTCACATGTGAGCTAGACCAATTCTTACTAAAAAAAAAAACAAGTCTGCATGTCTTAAATTAATACATTAATATAATTTAACAACTCATTTAATTAAAATGTGCAAATTATATTCTTAATGTATTATGGAATGTTAATCGCACCCCATAAGGACCGTCCAAGGATTCCCACATCCTTGGCCGTCCATTCCAAGTATTTGAAAAGTTACCGCATGTCTTGATCACACATGACCGCACCTCTTCAAAAACTTTTAGATTCCAAAATCCAAAAGCAATTCTAGATGGACCCAAAAATTAGTCTGGTAAAATATATCAAGTGATTCATGCAAGTTCGTATGGATTGGGGATCTTGACGGGCTATCTAAATTTAAGCTTCAATAGACATAACCTAATTACAATCAACAAATGATTTACTTAGGTTAGCTTATTTCACTAAAGAACTAAAATTGAACTCTTAAATAAATATAGAATAAGTAAATGTTTCTCATTCGTATCCTAGACAACCTTATTGGGGATAGTGCATCCTCGTGAAAAATATCAGTAATCGTCAAGAGCTCATAGACCGCCTAGAGCTCTCCTAGTTAACATATTTACTCATATGACCACACTTTGAACTTGAATATTTTGATTTTTCCAGAAGTCATGTTTCAATAGACACTATCGAAAACTTAACGTTAACATTTAATATCCAATACCTCAAAATATCTATATGATGATATTCTACTCACATTCAATAAATAGAGCCACGATGACCATTTCTATAAATGAAGTCCTCTATCGATTAACAAATGAATACTACCAAACCATCGATGATAAACTATGCTATATAATAGTAATAACACTTATAACCATAAGTCCATCATTTATCTTAGGATTGTGATAGACTCTCCGATTGTCCTTAAATGAAAACTTTTATCCACTGGCGGTTCTGAAAGTATTTCACTGTGATCCTATTCAATGCACCTTGTGCACTAGATTCTTTTGCCCAAAGACACTATACTTTGATGATTTTACACTCATCATAACACATTTGATCTCACTCAAATGCTATCAAAAGAATCTACAATTTTAATAAGGTAAAGGCGTCCAACTTTTATCTTAAGTTGTGAATGTTGTTCAAGACTAACTAAAGAATTGTGTCTACCTCATACATATCTAGATGTACTAACAATTCTTCATTTCTCATAGTCTTTTGACCTTATGATTGTTTACTTTTGATAATTATAATAATTAAACTAAAATGCTATAAGATTTGTTAAATTAGGAATCACTTTATTAATATGAAAAGATTGTCAAATACATTATTACATTCTTGCTATTGAGCATAATTCTAATAGGATCTTTGTTTGATAAATGGGCTGAAGTTTCGAGCCATCCCCGACACAGATGTATATGATGCGGTGGAGAATGACATACACGAAAGGTACCTTAATGGTTGAGATGAGGTCAGTTTTACCAAACTTAAAGAATGGATTGGACAAGGTAATGGACCCAACCATTTGATGCAATGAAGCTATGTTTGCTGTTGATGGTCAACTGTGTATTGACCGGAGTGGATGTGAGGCATTATGTCCCTATATGGCAGGTATGCCTTGTTGAGGACTTGGATGTGTTTAATGTGTTCTCGTGAGGTTCATATGTGTACACGACCTCCATTTTCTGGTTCAAAAATACACTTAGTTAAAGAAGTAACCGAGGAAAAGATACAACATTTATGGGTTTGCATCTGTACTACTGTTGATCCTTTCAAACTTGATGACTACCAATAATTTATTTATTGAACATATTTGTTCCAACTAACCAAATATATTTTCATTGGATATGTTGTAGGTTTTTGCTTTTGAAGCTATCCCAACCTTTGCCACGCAAGTGACCACTCGAGGAAAGAATGACCCTTCCCCCGTATTCTAAAATAAGAGTTCATGCAGCGATCGAGTTCACAAAAACTGTTAAAGATTTTCACCGTAAAGGTAATTATCTAATGAAAATTATTGAATATGATTTTAATGACAAGTTTATAATGTCATATTTTTCGCAAACATTTTAGATGTTTACGGAAGCTGAATTGAGACCTACAGATGGGGAGTTGGTTCAATGGTACTAATAGGGGATAGACGAGGTAGGATATATGTACCCTGATCCTAATTTAGCGGAGACCTTTAATTCTCACCCTACACTTGTCAGGTCCACTCGTATCCTATCATTAACAGACACAGAAATCTTGTGAGCTTCTGAGATAGGTGTTACGAATACAGAGACCCAAGAGGTATATAAATTGTTATTGGTTGTTTTCAATTTTAGATAATAATTGTCCACTATAACTCTAACAAGTTATTTTTTTTTCCTTTAGAAAGCACCTGTCAGGCAGACCAGTGTCAGAGTCAAACCAATGGTGAGGGAAGATGTACTTAGAGGCACCGACGGACATACATAGCGACTATATCTTGTATGATAGATATATGAATTGTTATTTCATGAGGTCCATTTCAGATAAGAATTTGAATTTTAACCTTGATGCGTGATTTCCTCCTTCAGACAGTTTCAGACGGTTGGGAATGTCGATTACAGAAGTTATGGAGGTCGTATGGAAATTATAAGAGGAGGTCCGCAAGAGTGAGACGGGAAAATAGAACAACATAAGGAGTTGGTGAAGATGATACATACACTCCATAGGACTTCAAATGAGATGCATATGAATGAGTCTTTTGATTTTTAGGCTACAAGGGTGATGTCGCAAAGGATATCAGACATCTAACAGGCCATTATAAGACATACATATACTATTGCCGAGCCGGGCACTGCAGTTGTGGGACATACATATACTACTCCGCAGGACACTGCAGTATCTACATTTTCCCATGTCCCTACAGTATCTACAGTTGCCCCTGTCCCTGTTGTTGTCTCTTCAGTAGTTGCCCATGTCTCTACAGTATCTATAGTTGCCCCTGACATTACACCCATGTCAGATGAGGTTTTAGGTAGTTGAGATCCTAGTTTGCAGATGGAACTGCCATTACGGCCACACAAACAGGGTTGGTAAACAACTAACCCCTATATCGACCAATGTAGACCGAAGAAGGCTATGATCGTGGCCTACAAATTTCTCTCTACTGAATCAATTGATCCGGATAAGTTGAAAGAGTACCAGCAGTTTAAGAACGACATAATAACAATGTATAACATACTGGTTTTGGTAATATTTTCCTAGATTTTATGCTAACTACTGCAAGTAAATAAATACGTGTGTCTAACAACCTATAAGGGGGTTAATAGGTTTAAATTCAATTGATTACCAACTTTTCAGATTAATCAATGTTAATGAAATTACCCCATATTACCAAGCATTCAGTTAGTGCTAAACATGCTCAAAACAATAAAACATAATATTTGTTTTACGTGAGAATCCCTTCAGCTAGGTGAAACGGTTATCCTTCTAGCCACATACAGTCTCCAAAATCCATTATTTGAATGAAAGTTTACAACCTAGGTTGACCTTAAGTCACACCATTCTTAGTCACTAACCCTTTCATTCTACCCAACATGCCTTTAATAGTGATCCTATACCAACATGCTTGTGCATTAATCCACTTAGTCACAAAGCTTAATAATCAATGAAGAAATTATGCAACCTATGTGAATATGTAGAAATATTCTAACATGCAATTAATGTTAGGCTACACTAAATGTTTATCTAGAGATTTAAAGATGACAATAAGTACAAATCTTAGGTATCAATACCTAAATGCAAAGCATGAAGATTTAGCTAGAGGGCAAAATGGTCCTAAATGCTAGCTATCAATGAACATGTATTCTCAACCAAAAAACAACAACTCAAACATGTTATAAATACCATTAAATAAGAAGTCATGCTTTTAAATAAGAAAAATAGATGCTACTCTAGGCAAACATGACATAAATAAAGAATAATGAAGTTCTAGAGCATGTTAGAGTTACCTAGTCAAAGAAAGCAAGAAGACTCGTGATTAGATGATGCTAGATGCACATGGGTATAAGTTTGGATGAGTAAAAATTGATTCTTAGGAGTCTCTTTTAAGAAAAATGGGGAAGAAGATAATTAATTTATATTAGGGAAATCAGACTGCATAGAAAAGAAGAAATTGCCCCCGAATTATCATATTCTACGGGAGACTCGGTCGGAGGGACCCACGGAGACATGTCCTGCTGAAATGCCTAGAAGGCTTTACACGGTGACTTTACAGGAGGGACCCGTAGAGACATGTCCTGTGGAAACAGCTGATAAGATTTCCACTAAAGACTTTATGGGAGACCTGTCCGGCGGAGGCTTCAAAATTTGCATACTAAATTGCTTTTTCAAGTGAATTTTTTAAGGGAATTAAACAAGACCAAATGACACACCAAACAAGCAAGGAAGGGACAAGAAAAATGATGCACACATGTAAGCAAAAGTGAAAATGCAAGATGAATAAATAAGCATGAGAATTGTGTGTGTGTGTGTGTATGTGTGTGTACAACTAAGTCTCTTCAAAGAGTTAAGCGTAAGTGATATACCTTTAATGTGCTCTTGAATTTGACGATGTCATCGAAGCTTGATCACGAACAATGAGGCATAATCTACCCTTACAAGTACATCCTCAATGTGGTTTATCAACAAATTGAGTCAATCAAAATATGAGGGGCTTACAAGTCCTTAATTCATGGGTACTTCACGGGTACCAAATCGTGCATATTGCCCAAATCAGAAAGCAAGAAGAAGATAGCACAGGTATAGCATGGGTCTCTTACCCGTGCATAACCCGTGCACTATGATTAACACTGAAAAGTGTATGTTTACTAAGGGATAATATTATCATTTTACACTTTCAATATGATTAATTCCTCAATTTAGACATAATTTCGTTCGTTCGCTTAAATAAATGTGTTGTGTATTAATCAGTGTATTTTTCTTTATATTTCAGAGGTAATTCGGTCAATTAAGATTCATGGAGATGTCAGATGGAAAAAAAAATATCGTTTTCAAGTTTAGAACGTCAAAAAACCTTAAGGAGACCACGAAGGGCATTTTCATAATTTTGACCATTCACTGTTCACAGTTGACTTTTACTGTTCACAGTTGACTTTTACTGTTAATAGTTGACTTTCACTGTTTACTCACGATGCGTTACTGTTCACTCTCGGATGCGGTACTGTTCACTCATGGATGGGTTACTGTTCACTGTCACTGTTCACTGGAGGGCATTTTTATAATTTTAACTATTCACTGTTCACAGTTGACCTTCACTGTTCACAGTTGAATTTCACTGTTCACTCATTGATGCGGTTACTATTCACTCATGGATGGGTTACTGTTCACTGTCACTGTCACTGTTCACTGATGATGTGGCGAAATCTAGACGCTCCATTCTAAATTCATCCGATGGTCAATTTTCATCCGTATTTGTATAAATAGGGGTCTCTCCCCCCTAATTTTGATGTCCTGAATCCAAATCTGATGTTAGATTTGTGAAATTCTCTCTCTTTTGTTCTCAAATTCTTAGTTTAAATAAAATAGTTATTTTCTAGTTAAATTATGTCTGGTTAATTTTATATAGCTGGGGTCAAAGGTGATACTGTTGGTATGAAAAATATGATCCAATTTTGGTAAGTTTATTATTTTTATGTTTTCTCCCCACTGATCTTTGTGGAGTTTTTGACTCGCTGTAGATAGACAGATATTGTCTAGCACAGTGAGTACTTTTACCCATATTTATCAGAGAGTGGTTTATCCCCTCTAATCTTTGTGGAGTTTTTGACTTACTGTAGATAGACAGATATTGTCTAGCACAGTGAGTACTTTTACCCATATTTATTAGAGAGTGGTAAGTGAAGTGGAATACCCTCCCATTAATCTATACTAAATATAAATAATTGGATCATATTCGAAATACCAACAGTGGATCCCTTAGCCCCAGTATTAATTTTAATTGTTTACATTTTATACAAGCTTATTAATTAATCTAGAAATTAATTCTACAAGGACAAGTGAACAACCACCCTGTGGTTCGACACGGTCTTACTGGTTAATTTATTACTTTGACACTCTTATACTTGAGAGTATGAACACTTCTTTAGGACGTGTCAAGTTTTTAACGCCGCTGCCGGGGAGGTAAGTCCGTATTTTCTTTGTAGTAGTAATTTATTTTTAATTTTATTTTAGTTTTGCTATTTTTTTTATCTTCTTTATTTTTATTTTGTATTTAATCTTGCATCACTCATCTCAATCATAAATTTCATCCACTTAAAAAAAAACAAAAAAAAAAAAAAAAAAAACACTTGTTATCTTTAATCGTATTTTTGCATTTCAGTCCTTGTACTTTTGCATTTTAGCTTAAATATAGTTTTCATTTGCATATAGGTCATTTTATTTTTCATTTTTGCATACCAGTCCTTGTAATTATCATATTTTCACTTTAGTCCCTATATTTTTAATTATTTGCACTTTTACCCCAATACTTGTACATATTTGCATTTATACCCCTAGAATTTTGCATCTTGTTATTTTTATCACTTTTTCTTTTATTTTCTTCATTTTTGTGTTTTTCATCTCCATTAACCCATATTTACCAACAACATGGCTGAAAACCCACTTAGACATCCAGCAGGAAACCAAGCCGAGAACCTTTTAGACAACCTTGACAACGTGTCTCAACACAGCAACCATCCGCCTTATGTTAACCATGAACAACACATTAACCCAAATCCATATAGAACTCTTAGAGACTACATGAATCCCACACGTACTGGAGCACCTTCATGCATATCTTTCCCACCAAATGCAACACACTTTAATTTTAAACTGGGAATCATTCAACTTTTACCCAATTTTCACGGTCTTGAATCTGAAAATCCATATTTGCATCTTAGAGAATTTGAGGAAGTCTGTAACACTTGCACTAACCAAAATGTTAGCATGGATATAATCAAGCCTAAGTTTTTCCCTTTTTCCTTAAAAGATAAAGCTAAAACTTGGTTACAAAACCTTAGGTCAGGATCAATCCAAACTTGGAATGATATGCAACAACAGTTCTTAAAGAAATTTTTCCCACCTCATAGAACAAACTCTCTTAAGAGGCAAATCATTTCATTTGCCCAAAAACCTGGGGAAACACTTTACCAATGTTGGGATAGGTTCAAAGAGTTGTTAAATGTCTGTCCACATCACGGTTTTGAAACATGGAGGATAGTGTCACATTTCTATGAGGGACTCACACCCCAAAGCAGACAAGTCATTGAAATGATGTGTAATGGGGAGTTCAGTGACAAAAGTCCTGAAGAAGCACTTGAATACCTTGACCATATCACCGAAAGTGCTCAAAATTGGGACACCATTGGTTCCTATGAGTCCATGAGAAAACCACAACCATCTCCATCTAGTTGAGGCATTTACAATCTTAGGGAAGATCATGTCCTTCAAGCTAGATTCGCATCCCTAGCTAGGAAAGTTGAAGCTTTAGAAACTAAAAAGAGTGAACATGTAAAATCTATACAAGAAATCATATGCCATGTATGTGATTCTGATGATCATATCACTCATAGTTGTCCAACTTTGCCATCCATAAAAGATTGCCTTCATGAACAAGCCAATGTTTTGCACACTTTCAACAAGCCAAATTCCAACCCATACTCACAAACCTACAATCCTGGTTGGAAAAATCACCCAAATTTTAGTTGGAGGAACAACAATCAAGCCCAGTCTTCACAACCACCAGGTCCATCACATCCACAAACACATCAGAATTTCCAAAACCCTCAAAGTTATGCACCTTATGTCCCACCATATAGGAAAAACCTTGAAGACACTTTACACTCATTCATTGAGAAGCAAGAATCCATTAACATCCAAACTGCACAAACCTTGATAGATGTTAAAGATACTTTGGTAAAGATTGCTTCTACACTCACCACACACGAAAAAGGTAAGTTTCCATCTCAACCACAACCAAATCCCAATAGTCAGTCAAGTTCCTATGATAATAACCAATGCCCAGATCAAGTCAAATCAATTATCACTCTTCGTAGTGGTAAGGTCATCGAAAAACCTATTCTTGAATCTGGTAAAAATGATGACGAGTCACTTTCCAAGGGTAAGGAAGGGGTTGATGAAACCACTGTTGAGGAAGAAATATTTGAATCCCCACTTACACTCCCATATCCTCAGGCTCTTAAAAATTCACAGAAATCGAAGCATTCCCCAGAGATTTTTGAAATTTTCAAACAGGTAAAGATCAATATCCCTTTGTTGAACGCAATCAAACAGATACCTTCTTATGCCAAATTTTTGAAGGATCTGTGCACTGTGAAAAGGAAGCATCAGGTAAGAAAGAAAGTCTTTATGGCTGAACAGGTAAGTTCCATTCTTTCCAATAAAAATGTTTTGAAATATAAAGATCATGGTTGTCCCACTATTCCCTGCACAATTGGTAACTGTAAAATTGAGCATGCTTTACTTGACCTAGGTGCTAGTGTAAATTTTCTCCCATACTCATTTTATCAGCAACTTAAACTTGGTGAGTTAAAGCCGACTTCAACCACACTTTTTCTTGCTGATAGGTCAATTAAAATACCAAAAGAAATAGTGGAAGATGTGTTAGTACAAGTCGATAAATTTATCTACCCAGTAGATTTTATTGTCTTGGAAACACAACCTGTTGTTAATGAGCACAAATCAATTCCTGTTATATTGGGCCGACCATTTTTGGCTACTGCTAATGCCTTGATTAATTGCAGGAATGGAATAATGAGCATGTCTTTTGAAATTTGGAAATTAAGCTTAATGTTTTCAACATGTCTAATGAACTATTTGATGATGAAAAAGAAGATAAAGATGTAGACATTATTGAAACCATTGTTGAAGATCATGTTCAAAAGGATTCTTTTAACTCATCTGAAATTTGTTGGATCAATTCACCTGAGTCAAGCTCGCATTCACATCTTGATAATTGTTTGCAGGTTGCCGAAAAAGAAAGAGACACTTTATATTTTGAAAAATTGGAAAAGAAAGATGACGAGCCAGAAGAAAAAGCACCCATCAATGATTCTTTTCCTGATGATCTTTTATTCTCTATCACAACTTTGCCTTGGTATGCTGACATTGTTAATTATCTTGCAACAGTAATGATGCCACTCGATTGGAATGCACAGGACAGAAAGAATTTTTTGACCGAGGTAAAACGTTTTTACTGGGATGACCCGTACTTATTCAAGTATTGTCCTGATCAAATTGTTCGACGGTGTATTCCAGGCAATGAGGTAAGTAGTGTCATTGAATTTTATCATTCTGAAGCATGTGGTGGTCATTTTTCGTCAAAAAAAACGGCTGTAAAAATCTTACAGTGTGAATTTTATTGGCCCACCTTATTTAAAGACGCACATGCATTTTGTAAAACCTGTGAAAAATGTCAAAAGTTAGGATCCATTTCCAAGCGAAACATGATGCCTTTAAACCCCATTCTTGTCATTGAAATATTTGATTGTTGGGGAATTGATTTTATGGGTCTATTTCCACCGTCATTTGGATTTTTTACATTTTAGTTGCTGTTGATTATGTGTCAAAATGGGTCGAGGCAATTCCTTGTCGAAATAATGATCACAAAATAGTGATCAAGTTTTTAAAGGAAAATCTTTTGAGTCGATTTGGAATCCCTCGAGCCATTATCAGTGATGGAGGTAAACACTTTTGTAACAAACCTTTTGAGTCTTTAATGAAGAAATATGGAGTCACACACAAAATTGCCACACCATACCACCCTCAAACAAGTGGTCAAGTTGAGTTAGCAAATAGGGAGCTAAAACATATCTTGCAAAAAATGGTTAACCCTGATCGAAAATATTGGTCTCTTAGACTAAATGATGCACTTTGGGCTTACCGCACTGCATTCAAAACATCTTTGGGTATGTCTCCTTATCGTTTAGTTTATGGAAAACCTTGCCACTTACCTGTTGAACTTGATAAAAAAGCATATCGGGCCATTAAAGCTTTCAATTCTAACCTAAATGATGCTGGTGAATTGCACAAGTTGCAATTAAATGAACTTGAAGAATTAAGAAATGATGCATATGAAAATGCAAAAATTCTTAAAGGAAAATCTAAAACCTTTCATGACAGACGAATTTTAAGAAGATCATTTGAAGTTGGTTAAAAGGTTTTGCTTTATAATTCTCGACTTCATTTATTTCCTGGTAAATTGAAATCGAAATGGAGTGATCCATTTGTTGTGAAACACGTGTATCCATATGGTGCCCTTGACATTGAGAATCCTAGGAATGGTAATGTGTTTAAAGTAAATGGACAACGTGTGAAACCATTCTTAGAAAATACAGATTTTCAAAAAGACTATACCGTCCTTTTTGACCCTTGTTACAAAGGTGAGTAAACAAATCTTTTGCTTTTGACTTTATTTGTGTTTGCAATTATTATTTTTGTTTTTGTTCACTTTTACGTTTTGAATTTTTACAGGATTAATTTCTAGGTTCAGTTTTTGTTTGGTGTGTTTTTGCTATATAACCCCGGTTAAGTGGCGGATAACGGTACTCCGTGACAATTCCAGTCGGTTTAATTCAGTTTCTCAAATAACTGATCCCCAAAACAAGGCATGGATGAAATTTTCACAAACCTGCGAAAATATTTCCCATCGTTGCCCCAAAATGCTCTGAAAAAGATTTACAAAGCACGTTCCGAAAGATTACGCTTACACATTCCTGTTGAAATTCGCTGGTTGATCGAAGCTAACGTACGTCTAGCAGGTGAGTCTGCTGATTCATTTATATCTTACATGCCTGGTTTTGGAAGAAGTAACCTTGCAAAAAAAACGAAGAGCTAAAAAGTTAGGGGTTACTTGTCACAAATGTGCACGTACAACTTGCAACACACGTTATCGTTTTTTAGGAATGGTGTCTAATAATCGGGAAGATAAAATTTTATTCATTAGGCATGGTTTGCGTAGGGAGTCACTGGATAATATCCCAATGACTCTTGATGCACATCCTAGTGGATATGTGCAAATGGCAATTGACCGATTATGGCCGCAATTTCAAAAAGAATATGCACAATATAGTCTTGGGAATCTGACTTTAAAAGACCATGTTTGCCAATTTATAAGAAAATTGGATGGGAAGCATATCCCCGACCCATAGAGGGCGTTGAAGCTGTTTCTGGACGTAAAACTAGAGGAAGATGTGAGCCACAATCACAACTACCAGTAAATATCCTTTTGTTTTTGTTATCTTTTTATTATCTTTATCTATGCTTCAATTCCTCATGAGCTGATTGACCAGTTACAAGCTTTCAATTATGAGCCAGATCCTTCAACCTCCAAAATTGATTGGTCCACTGATGAAGAGAACAAGAAACGCAGAATTGATCTGAATCTCAGTTTGTGATTGTCCTATGGTTTTTATGCATTTTATTTTCCTTTATCTTGTATTTCTTTTGTTATTTTGCAGGATTTTGTTGTCTTTCAAGTTGTTCAGGTGATATCTTCTAAACCTTAACTCTTTCTAAAGACATTGGGGACAATGTCTCATTCTGGTTGGGGGGAGGGTATAGTTGATTCAATAACTTTTGTTTTTCAAAAAAAAAAAAAAAAAAACTTTTGACCATTTTTTTTGTAAAGATAGCCGAGTAAGGAGATCTTTTAGATACTTCTGAGACGCATCTTTATAGTTCTGATGTATTTTTTTTCTCTTTTCCTCTCTTATGACTATTCAAATTTATAAACTCTCCATTATGATATCATTGACTAATCCTTTTGTTCATTAAGTCATCTTGAGAATTTTTTTGAACTATTCTAGACACACACTCACATTGACACGTGATTATGTGCAGTAAGTTGAGATTTTATGATATTGAGTTCTGAAACATCATTCAATGGTAGCAACCGAAGGCAATGGTCTTGTTTAAAATTTTATATAGTAATAATAATAATAATAATTTTGTGTGTTGTGACCAAAACTCTTACTTAGTAACCGGGCCTCATGCCTCAGTAAGCATAGAGTGTTCGCGTAAAACGGTGGAGTCTGGATAAGAATAAAGTGCAGTTCCATAGCCTCTTTAACTCGAGCAATTAAGTCTGATGGGTGCTTTAACACCTAATGCCCTAAGACCAACTGGTTTGGGAGTCATTGACCCAAAACTCGTTACACGGGTTAAAGAGAAAGCTTAAGTGAATTGTACTAAAAAAAAACATCTGCAATCCGAGTAATTAAGCCCGTAGGAGTGTTTTAACACTTAATGCCCTAAAGCCAACTGGTTTGGGAGTCATTGGCCTAAAGCTCGCTACATGGATTAAAGATGGAATGTTTGTTTCCAATTTTGTTGTATTAAAAAAAAAAGAATAAATTGTTGCCTAAGGAAAAAGCCCTGGTGAGATTTTTGAATGAAAATGTTGACTGATTTCAATTGAATCTCATAGTTATCGTGTTGATCTTTATTGAGCACAAGAAAGTTTGACTAATAACTCAATTGATGACTGGTTGTCAAAGGGTGAGAAAAGAGGTATGGGGGAGTTTGTCTATTTGGTAGTTTGGAGATTTGAATTTGAGTCTTTACTATTTTCGGTTTAATTGCTAGGGACTAGCAATAAACTGGTTGGGGGGGTGTGATTAACACTGAAAAGTGTATGTTTACTAAGGGATAATATCATCATTTTACACTTCCAATATGATTAATTCCTCAATTTAGACATAATTTCGTTCGTTCGCTTAAATAAATGTGTTGTGTAGTAATCAGTGTATTTTTCTTTGTATTTCAGAGGTAATTCGGTCAATTCAGATTCATGGAGATGTCAGATGGCAAAACAAATATCGTTTTCAAGTTTAGAAGATCAAAAAACCTTAAGAAGACCACGAAGGGCATTTTCGTAATTTTAACCATTCACTGTTCACAATTTTGACTTTTACTATTCACATTTGACTTTTACTGTTCATAGTTGACTTTCACTGTTTACTCACGATGCGTTACTGTTCACTGTCACTATTCACTGGAGGGCATTTGTGTAATTTTAACTATTCACTGTTCACAGTTGACCTTCACTGTTCACAGTTGACCTTCACTGTTCACATTTGAATTTCACTGTTCACTCATTGATGTGGTTACTATTCACTCATGGATGGGTTACTGTTCACTGATGACGTGGCGAAATCTGGACGCTCCATTCTAAATTCATCCGATGGTCAATTTTCATCCGTATTTGTATAAATAGGGGGTCTCTCCCCCCTAATTTTGATGTCCTGAATCCAAATCTGATGTTAGATTTGTGAAATTCTCTCTCTTTTGTTCTCAAATTCTTAGTTTAAATAAAATAGTTATTTTCTAGTTAAATTATGTCTGGCTAATTTTATATAGCTGGGGCCAAAGGTGATACTGTTGGTATGGAAAATATGATTCAATTTTGGTAAGTTTATTATTTTTATGATTTCTCCCCTCTAATCTTTGTAGAGTTTTTGACTCACTGTAGATAGATAGATATTGTCTAGCACAGTGAGTACTTTTACCCATATTTATCAGAGAGTGGTTTATCCCCTCTAATTTTTGTGGAGTTTTTGACTCACTGTAGATAGACAGATATTGTCTAGCACAGTGAGTACTTTTACCCATATTTATTAGAGAGTGGTCAGTGGAGTGGAATAACCTCCCATTAATCTATACTAAATATAAATAATTGGATCAAATTCGAAATACCAATAGTGGATCCCTTAGCCCTAGTATTAATTTTAATTGATTTACATTTTATACAAGCTTATTAATTAATCTAGAAATTAATTCTACAAGGACAAGTGAACAACCTCCCTGTGGTTCGACCCGGTCTTACCGGTTAATTTATTACTTTGACACTCTTATACTTGAGAGTAGGAACACTTCTTTAGGACGTGTCACACTACATGCATCAGGTGCTGCCACATCAGCAAAATCCGATCCATTTCGGGACACATATAAATAGATTGGATTCTGTTTATTCACATATGCCCACACACCATTTTACATCACACTTTTCTCTCTCTAGATCTAGAAACCATTCTTAAAATAATCCAAATCCCATACACCTTCTTCATCTTTTGTCTACTTATAAGTGCTTAGAAGATTGGAATTCAAGCTTCAAGGAAGGAGAACCTCTCTATGGGTCTACTCTCACTCTCTTATCCTATTTATTTGTTTGTATTTATCATTAGTAACTAATCACCCACTATGGGGTTGATGTGATTCATTTATGAACTTTGAGTATTGTAATGAATTCTATCTTTTCTATCTATCTATCAGATATGTTTCATTCAATATTTTAATTGATTTCAAGGATAATTTGTCTTAGATTATACTCTTCTCTTTTTTACAAATTGTTTGAGAAATTACTTGAGTAGAGAATTGAGTATACACTCTATTTGATTCTCTTGAGCTCATTTGAACATAAGGATTGAACAAGAATACCCTCCTTAATTGAAATCTGGATATATTAATCTCAATCTTTATATAATCTCAAATGAGTAATCAATTCTATACACTCTAGGTTGGTTGCTTGTGAGAGATTAAGCACAAATAATATACCCTCCACGTCGGTGATTTTTTAAAGAGATTAATCCCTTATTTTGATAGATATACATTCATGAACAATCACTTGTGGATAGCCAATACTATACATTCTAGATTAAAAACTCGTAAGAGATATACAACCAATTTTATACCCTCTAGATTGGTTACAATAGATTAATATACATTCATAAGAATTCTTAACTTACCTACTGTTTGCATTTTGGATCCATCAACCTCTTAGTTCATTTATCATCCATTCTCATCTTTAATTTTAGTGCATTTCAATTAGTTTAAACTTAGTTTTCATATTAGTTAATTTCCAATCAACAACCATTTCAATTACTTTTATTGCATTTATTACTAGAGTAAAGATTTCATCATAGTTATATCTCGATCTCTGTGAACGATACCTTAACTTGCCACAATACTTGTTTAATACATTTAAGTGTACATTTACGATTTTATAATTTTTTTTATAGTACATTTTTGGTAAATGCGTGTCAAAAACCAGTAAAAATAATTTAAAATTTTAGAACTCTCCTACTCTTTAGGCTCGTTCGGCACACTATATTGTATTGTATTAAGCAATATTATCATTAATACCGACATGTGTTTGGCGATGCACTGTATTATATCGTATTAAATTATTATGATATCATTTTATATTTTATTATATTATAAAAATATAATATTTTAAAAAAATAGTTAATAATTAATTTTGAATATCTTTACCTTGAATAAATCAATAAATATTTTTACATAAAAAATCAGTAGATATATATATATATATAGTTTAGCATTGGCCGTAAATATTTCCAAGGCTCATAGGCATTAAAAGTTAAAAGTGAATATAATATTTTAAAAAACAAAAAACAGTAAAAGTGTAAAACCAGTACAAAAAAATTAAAATTTTAGAACCCTCATGCTCTTATGGCTCGTTTGACACATTATATTAGGTTGTATTGTATTGGATTGTGTTATCATTAATACAAACATGTGTTTAGTGATGTATTGTATTATATTGTATTAAATTTTTCTTATATAATTTTACTGTATTTTATTATATTATAAAAATATAATATTTTTTAATAGTTAGTAATTAATTTTGAATATCTTTACTTGAATAAATCAATAAATATGTATATATGAAAAATCAATAAATATATATTTTAATTGAAGAAAAATAAAGTAAATATTTCCTATATTTGAAATTATAAAAAAAAGTAATAAATTTCATCAATATTCAATATTTGATAAAAAAAAAATTCTAAAACAATTCAATCTAATACCATCAAATATAATAAAATATATTAAAATGATAAATACGGTGTTCAGAGGGATTTTTAATCTGGCAGACACATCTGCAAAAATAACAAGAAATACAAAGATACATAGATCCACATCATCCAAAAGCAAAGGTGGAACACGTCGTTAGTTGGTCAATACACAACACGTAGCAGCAACATGAATAAAAGAAACTAAAGGTGGTGAAACATGTTCGCCAAAATGCAAGACCTGGTCGAGTTATGGTTAGCTCACCAAGGCAACTTTATTCAGTTCGACACTAATCAAAATACAAACAGAAGTATAACTTGGTGCACAATATCAATCAGAGATCACACTAAACACAAAATCCCGTGTCTTCAAATCAAAGTCCCAACAAGGAAACTCAATCATTATTACTCAAAAACTCTTACGCAGAAACAATATCGCCAATCAAGAAGATTAACCCATGTTAGGAAACTAATTCATAATGAGACATGCAAATTGGAACCTTGCAAGGATAGGATTCCAGCAATCCTTTAACTACACAACAAGAATTGGGGCAATATCTTATCACACCTATAAATACAAGGCCTTTCATACACTAAAGGTACACAATTCATAAGCTTTTACTTAGCAGAAACTCTGCTCAATTCTTTTGCGAAATACAATCTTTTTCCTTGAGAAACAGTTGTCTGGCTTGAGCATCCAAGTCGATCACCAACAAGTTTTTGTTTTGCAGGCTCTTATTGAAGGTTTCCCATATCAAAGACGGCCTAATGATGATGATGATTTACAACAAGAAACAAAGTAACAAACTATTACTTTTTTAAAAGTTGATTTTTGCATGTTTTTAGTGAATAATAAGAAGAAGAAAAGTGCAAGTTTTTTTTCTTAAATGTTGACTCATAATTGTTTTGCAAAAAAAAAAAAAAAATGAAGAAGAAGAAAAACATGTCAATTTCGGTATCCAATGAAAAAAATTATTTGGAAACAAAAGATTTTATTTAAAACAAATTAGGTTTTTACGACGAAGTGTTTATAAAATACATGTCAAAAGATTAAAAAAGTTAATATTGGAATAAAATAGAATGTTTTTAAAATGAAGTATATATATATATATATATAGTTGGCCTATATGTGATCATTTAAAACCAATGTTCCTTGTACATTTTTTTTTTTTATGATCATAACTTTTTTTTTTATGATCAAATATAGTTCACATGCAACCATATTAAAATTCAAGTCTTGTTTTGTTTTGACCACATATGATTTATATACGATAACATTATATATATACAATCATATATGAACATTATTTCGGTGTATCATATGCCAATATTCTATAGATTATGCCATATATATATATAAAAAATTCAAGTTAATATGTACTGATATAATTTTATCGGTATGTTTAGATGTGTACCATTAGATTTACATACTTTTACTCAAAGTGTATGCATTTTTTAAAACTTCTTCAAAATCAGTGATTCATATACAACACACTAATATAAGTTATTGAGAAAAAAATGACTATATATATATATATATATATATTATAAAACTTTTCCCATGAGCAACCCTAACTTTAATGCAAAGATCACCTTTATTCTCATTGTTTTATCTTAAAATAGTAAAAAAAAAAAAGTTCATGTACCTAAAACTTTTTCATTTCTTTCACACAACAAAATCAGAATAAGATTAGATTAATGGAAAATTTCTCTATATGTATACACACACAGTTATAAAAAAGATATAATTATACGGTACTCCCTTAAGGTTTATTCTTTTAAACTCATAAATAATTTTATTGAAAATTGATATTCATCTCCCCTATCATTAGGGTTTGACCATGATTTATCGCTAAGTTTAATATCTTCAATGGTAATATCGTCATTTAATCTTTAATTTAATAAAAATTTAAAAAAAAATTAAAAAAAAAGATCTTCACCGTCAATCTTTGAACAAGATGGATGGTTGAGATTCGATTTTTTTTGTAAGTTTTAATTTTTTTTAAAAAAATATTTTTTCAATGTTTTTAAATTTTATTTGATCTTCACCATCCTTTTGTGGAGATCCATTTATTTTTTATTTGTTTAGCGAATTGCATCAAACTCCCCTAAGGTTTGTCCATTTACATCTAGAAACAATTTTATCATTAATTGATACTCATTACCCCTACCATTAGTCAAACTTAATCGTTGACCAGGTTTGACATCAAAAATACCAAAATACCACTGAAATTCTTAATTAATAAAATGTAAAAGATGGAAATACCATTCATATCACAATTTTTTTTTTAAAGTTCAATTCGTAAAAATTTCTTTAGTTTTTTTTTTCTAAATGGATATCCAATCATCCATCACAAATATTGATGACAGATATTAAGAATTGAATTAAAAAATATATATGATTTTAAATATTTATGATATTCCATAATTCAAAAATAAAGCAATTAAAAAACTAAAATAAAATTTGTTTTAAAAAAAAAAATGGATCTCCACCATTCATAAATAGAACATTTTTTCAAAATAAAAAAAGAAGCAAAAACTGAAAAATAAAAGAAAGTAAGTAAAGAAAAAAGAAAAGAAAAAAGAGGTGGAGATCTCTACGGATCTCTACGCCCCCTAACCACCACCGGGTGGGGGTGTCTTGCCTCCCCCGTTCGCGGTGAGACTCCAACCTCCCTCAACCGAGAACGGGGGAGGCAAACATCAAACCAAGGGTGGTGTGTTGGAACCCTGTTCGCTAGTCATGCACCATAAAGTTATATATATATATATATAATGATCGTAAAAGATTTGGGGCCAGTGAACTTAGGATCACAATTAATAAGAACTTATACATATAAATTATTACAATAATAAATAAATATGTAAACACAAAAAATTTAAATCAATACTAAGAAGATATCAATAGAACCCTACTAACGTTTGAAGACTCCTTCACTTTCTACATTGTTTCTTGTCTGAATGACTCAATCTTTCTTGTTATATCCATGAATTGATAACTACGTGTGAACGCGTGACGATCTTAAGAACTTGAATGAGGGATATAGAGAAAATAAAAAACGCTTTCCTTTATACCGATGCACAACACTTACACACAAAATATTTTCTCTCTTTTTCAATATCATGAACACACTTGCATCGATTTTGTTTCTCACGCACACTTGCATCATATGCAAATGAATGATGCGTTGGTCGGTTGTGTTTTCTTTTCAAAATATCTCACACACCCACTGAAACAAAATGCACACTTGCACTTCGCAGAGCAAACAAACTAATGCGTCTCACGCACACATGCATTTCTATGTTTTTTAATATTTACGTTGATATCAGGTATATGTTAATAAAAAATAAACTATAAAACTCTTTTATAATTTAAATAAACGTACCATATCTTTTTCAAAAAATAAAATTTATACTTTATTTATCAATTAAGATATTTAAATTTAAAAGACTTAAATTCAATTATATTTCAATTTATTTTATTTAATAAGATTATCCCATCGTTCAAAATAAATAACAACCGAAACCCTTCATTTATAACTAATTACACTATTAAATAATCTTATTATTTAATTAGCATAGTTATCATTTTAATCAGTTGAATAATCTAATTACTCAATTAACTCCTGACACATGTCACTTTCGAAACACAATTAATTGGACAATCTAATTAATTTCAATTAATTAACCGTGACCCTTGTTACCTAAATCGATCGGGCTAGCAAGGGGATCTAATGGACCCACAATATTTTGAGCTCCAATAATCTCCGAAATCAATAATTAAACTCTTTAATTAATATCCCTTGATTATTAACTCCGGTGTTATTCTACTAAAAACCCGAAGCTGTACTCTCTCAACTGCAGATGCTTTTACACAGACCGATACAACTCGGTCTCCATCGATATAGTTATTACATATAGTATGATCCTCCACAGTAATTCATAATTAGAGCTGGGTCATAATGTCCGTTATACATCTCTAATTACATATATCCTGTAAGTACCGTTGATTATCTGATGTTCAATAAATCCTATATTTTCATGAAATTATGAGAACGCTCATATTGTCCAAGTCTCAAATCAACCCTTAAGAGAACTATCATCTACTTCTCACAAGAAGGCGTGGATTCCACTTTGTATACAAACCTTCTCAACCACAAGCCAAACCGCAATCCCAACATACGAAGTATATTGATTAGGAACTGCATCTGACCTCACCCATGGTATATCAAAAACCATGACCTAACTTGAAAGAGCTTATAAGACACCCATGATTAAGATTACTCACATAAAGTCATCATTAGTTGATATATATAAATCTTATCAGTAAGCGGATTTTTGTGAGAGATTCATGTAAATCATAACCCAATCCTATATGATCACATCATACAAGGTGTCTCCATTCCTAATTTCTCATATCTCAAAGGAATGATTCAAGATAGAATCATCGTACATTACGGAATGGACCATAGTTATAGATTAACCACAAATAAAGTATCCATGTTTATTTGCTATCTATGGTCTCTTTAGATTGCACGTCTCTTACCTGTCTATCCGTATATGACACTCATATACACAATTCGAGATTATATCCGACAATCTAGGATGTTAATATGCATATGTTATAAAATAAACAATACAACAATAATGAATTGAAATTTTCTTTTATTTATTTCATAAATCCATTTATAAATTACATCTTTATGGCATAAACCCCAACGTGGTGATGCATCCCCCCCCGTGACTCCGACCCCCCTTCGCGACGGGGGAGGATCGCTTTCCTTGAAGATCTGAATGGATGTTGGTGGAGATAGATTGAATCTCCATCTTTTTGCTCTTTTTTTTGTTTTTGTTTTTAATCTCCACCATCCATCTTTGAGATAGATGGTGGAGCTATATTATTTTTGTAAAAAATGTATATATATTATTTATTTTTCATTTGATCTCAACCATCCATATTTGAAGATGGATGGTGCTTTTTTTTTTAAATTTGTAATTTTATTAAATTAGGGTAAAATATAACTCTTGAATGTGTTAAACTTAACGGTCAACCACGGTTAAACCGGGGGGGGGGGGGGGGAGGGGGGGAAGGGGGAGGTACAAGGACAACCCTTATGACAATTTGGTGTAATTAGCTTAATGTTTTATTTATTTAATTTAGGGATCATAGGTATTTTTATCTTTTCGACAAAGTGATATGGTCAAATGTTATTTTTTACGACCGTTGATTACTTGTAGGGGAGTGCTAATTTTCAATTATGTTATTTTTAGATGTAAAAAGACAAACATCAGGGGAGTTTAGAGCAATTTGCTCTTAAATAAATATAAATCAAACTACGAAAATAGGGGAGACACCATTGATAATGGAGCTCCATCGTCCATATAGATTTCTTATTGTTTGTGGAGGATCTTTAACGATCTCCTCCAGTTTGCTGAGGAGATCGACTTGACTAGAGGATTATATCTCCTTCACCAACTCGAAAAGATTGACGATCTCCTCCAGTCTTAAGGGAATTCTTCGTCGAGCACTTCTGGTTTGCCCTCCACAAATAAAGGAGTTCTCCACAAATGGTGGAGTTTCTTCATTTTTTCTTTAATTTTTAATTAATTTAATTTCTTTTCTTAATTAATAAATATTTTTAGTCAATGGTTAAGTTGACAGATTAATTTACCGGGTAGTACAAAATTTGGTGAGAACAAACTATTTTACGGTTGATTCCAAAAAAGAAAAGAAAAGAAAAAGCAACTCCAATTATTTGGCAAGTAAACTATCGTTGCCATATAAATCATGAGATAATATAGTAAATGATATGTTAACAACAAATCAGTTATCACATCATTATGAGCTTATTTGGTTAGATTTAAAAAAACTTTATTTGTAAAATGTCTGATTATAGTAGATATATTAGAAATAACGTTTTAAAAAAAATAATATTATAATTGTTTTTTTTTATATATAAAAAATGTTTATTTACAAAAGCTTATCTTTACTGAATTTAAAATAGATCATCTCAAAAGATTAACCAAATTACTCTAAAAAAACTCAAATAGAGTATTACAGACCTTTTGAGGAAGTGGAAAACCTAACCAAACAAACACTAAAATAGATTTAGAGCGGTTGCATTTTCCTTTGCATTTTGTTTGGCATTTTAGCAAAATATTCTAATTCTATTATTCTATTTTGTTCATAAATAAAATGGGAAAAATATATATAAAAAAATGGAAGTGTAGCAGCGGTAGTAGTATGAGAACGGTAACAGGAAACAATAACTAGAAAAAAAGAACAAAGTTAGTGGGTCCCATGGAATTATTACGCAATTCATCCACAACCCTACTGATCCACCAACGCAACTGCAAAGTAAATGATGTCAAAACTCAAAACATACGCACACGACACCCTCTCTCTTTCTTTAAGGAAACTTTTTGACACTTTTTTGTTTTTTTTTTTTTTTTACTTTCTTTTTTCACGAGCGCTCCCTGGAACCAGAAGCTAGGGTTTCATCCTCATCCAACCCAAGATTTGCATACAATCCCATTTCTCTCTTCTATTCAAGCAGGCCCTGCTAAACTGATCTCTGGTTGGTTTCTCTCATCTGTTGTTTTTTATTGTTATCATCGAGTGTTTTCGATGTGATTTTGAGTTGAAGAGAGAGCAGGAAACAGCTAGCTAGTGGGCGCTTGGTGTTTTAAAGAGAGAGGACATTTTAAAGGGGAATAAAATTATTTTCAATTATGTGGCTTTTTTGAATGTTTTTTTGCTTTTGTGGAGACGTACATGTGAAGCAATTTGCGCGTTGAATGTGACTGAATTTAGTGGGACTTTCACTGTTGTGTTTTTGATCTCTTAATAGTAGACGATTCATCACATGGCTTCTGGGTATCTTCTTTTGGACTCTTTATTTGCAAGAAACCCGTGAAATCTTGGGTTTTGTAAATTTTGCAGATCAAGCTAAGCTCTCTCACTATGGTGGGTAGCAGCAGCAGCAGCATTCATGATCTGCACTCACATTTCTTCAACAATGCAGTGTTTCGGATTCAGTTAGATGGTTATCGATAGCGGTTTCTGTGAAATCCAAGATAGTTAGTTGTGTTGTTGTTGTTGTCGGTAGTTTACATTTGTGTAATTAATATGGAAGATATTGGGCTAGTGAAGCAAGGTTGGAAATGGCTGCAATCCCAGAAACACATGTACTCACGAGCTCAAACAGCTTTAGGCTGTTTCAGGGACAAAATGGGTGTGTTTATAGATCGGCATTGGCCGATGGTGTGCACTGGCTGTGCCAAATTGGGGAAATGTGTGTGCTTATTGCTGCTTCTTTGGAGGAATTCTGTTGTGAGGGGCTTTCAGTCAATGCTCAAGTTGGGTTCCTCTTCCTTGTTCGTTATTATGTGGAGCTGCTTTCTTAGTTTGACTTCTTTGTCTTGCTTGCTTTATGTACTCCTCAGTATGGTAAGTTTTCTTATTTTTCTTGTTTTTCCTTCTTTCCAGTGTTTTGGGTTTTAATGTTTTTGGTAGAGTTAAATGTTAGGTTTATCATTGCTTCCTATTGCAATTTTTTGATACTTGAGTTGTTTTTTTCCCTTTTTTATAGGATACTAAGAAAGAAGTTGACACTTTAGTTCTACAAACTACAAAATGATGTTTTTGATAATATTAATATATATGGATTTACTTCTTATGTATTAGTCTTAAGCCTATTACTTCTTATGGATTGGTAAAGTAATGTTAATCAGTAAGACTGACTTGTAAAACACTCGCCATGGAGATAACATGTTGAGAATGCTAATGTTATTAACAAATAACAATGCTTGAAGTTCTATATAGAAGAGGCTTTCTTGTTTGATCTCATGAGGTCGGGATCACAAAAACTTAAGTACAACCTTGCTTAAAAGCTAAGAAGTCGTTAAATTTAGGGAGGGATGAAAATCTAAGACTTTTTACATTTTATTTTTTATTTTTACGTGGGTTGTATGAGCGAAAGTATATGGATTTTTTTAAGGTTACATTTTGTTGATTTATTCACATTGGTTGGTTTTAAGTGGGTATTTTTCAGCTTGTTTCGTTTTGTTATGTGCTAATACATGTCAAAGTAGCATTAATTTTTGTTGGATTTAAAATCCTGTAATCAACTAATCATAACGGGCAATTGTTGTTTATGAAGTTTTAAATAAACTAGGTTATGTGCACTGAAGTTGTGCTAGCCAATGATGTCTTTTAATTCTAGTTTTTGTGTTTTTTTTAAATACTGATGTTCAATTCAGGATGCAATGTTTTTTTTGGTTTTTTGTTTTTTTTGACATATGTCAGGTCTTTGCATGGTGCATTATTTTTTTATTTTTCTCTCTGTCACTTTATTTTGTTGTATTTACGATAAGTAACTCTATTGGATGAGTTCTTTTAAAAAAAAAAAAAAAACTCTATTGGATGAGACGATGAGTTGACATGTTTGAGGATTTTACTTAGGGTGAAATAATGGTGTAAAGTTTCAAACTATTATACTCTGAACTCCTAGCTAAGATATCTAGTGTAGGGGAAAACTAGTTGGAATTTTGGTTGAAGCTGAGCTGTGGATTCATACTCTTCTCTCTCTCTTCTCTCTCTCTCTCTCTCTCTCTCTATATATATATATATATATGGAAAATTAACTTATAGAAATAGTAGCATTTTGGTTGGAGCAGAGCCTTGAATTCAATTCTTATTCGAGGAAAGTTATTATTATCATTATTGTTTTGATACCCAGAAAGGAATTAACTTTGGTTGTCGAGAAATTAATCAACTTTAGTATCCTTTTTGCATTTTGCTCAAAGGCCTTAAAGAAAAAACTAATAAAAATAAAAGGGAAACCAGAGAACTTAGAGCTTTCATATATCACTTGTTTAAATTCTTGAGATCAAATTTAATCCATCTCCCTTCCGAGATCTGGGGTGAAATTTTAATTTTTAGTTGATATAACTATTAACTATATAAGTAATACAATTCATTTGATTCCTTTCTTGGAAACAAAATCCTACTTTTTTGAGCTTGATTTATTTATTGTTTTACATAAACTTTCCATTTTGTTATGGGTTTTTACACCTATTATTATTATTATTATTATTATTATTATTATTTTGTTATAAGAAACAAAATGAAATTTTATCAAGAAAAGAAAGAATAAAGTGAATAAGCAGTCACTATAGCTACCAAAAAGAGCATTCTAGGAACCTCTCACTTTGCAATATTTAAATGCATTTGTTCTATGTATATGATGTCTAGAATTTTTTCAACAACAACACATTCTCTTGGCTTAAATGCCACTTGTAGCTGCATGCCTGCATAGGTTTTGTTCAGTGGAACCAATTTAATTGAAAAACACATTTTTAAAATGAATATGTTGATAATGTCTACCTGGCTATTGTATCCCATGAATTTCTTGACTAATAAGGTTGTAAAATCTCACAGATGGTTCTTTTAAAAAATAACCTTTTTTAAGAAAATAAATGTTAATGCTGTTATTAACAGTTGATCCAATGTTTTAGGGAGCTGCTGGAGCTGCTGTTCAATACTTGGGTTACACTCCTGGCCTTTTTATTGTTGGACTATTTGCTATATTGGTTTTATGGATGTATGCTAACTTTTGGATAACTGGAACACTGTTTATAGTTGGAGGTATGACTTGGTTCCTTGGTCCTTACACTTTGATTTTATATTTAACTCAATGTGCTGTTATTTTATTTCACCATTTGTTTTGTGCCTGTTATCATTTGACTGCAATATTTTTTTAAAAAAGTATCATGCTAATTATTGTTTTGAACCCAGAACTATTGGGATAATTAATTTCTTAAGTAATCTTTTACATTCTGTTTGTAATTGGTGATTACTTCACTATCATTATGTAATATATTCTTTATGCCTTTTCTCGTTCTATTCTTTTTTCTTGTTATTTCATAAGTGAGAATTCACAAGATTAAAATTTTTGATGCATGGCTTTTTATGTTTATCAACATAGCTAAAGATTCCTCAATGTGATCATTTTAATGAAAAAAATCCAAAGACATTGACTCGAAAAATTTGTCGAAAGAGCATGTTGAGTATGCTCTCGGAACTTTTTTCTTTTGCATATGCAATATCTATATGAGTGTGGAGATCATAACTCATAACCTAAAGTACGTATTTAATCACAAAATGAAGATTTGCATAAGCAGAGGCCAATTGTGTAGAGAAAACTGACAAAACAACAGAGGATAATAGAAAAAAATTTAACAATGGAATATTTATAGAAACATCCTTGGCTAGAGCAGCCTCCTAACTAAGGTTGATGAAAAAACAAAAGTATCTTAAAAGATTGTAGAGACTAAGGTCCATAAAGAGGCCTAAGAATGAACTCTGGCGTAAAACTTTGGATATCATTATATTTTAAAACCCTTGTTTCTCTCCAGTCAGAGCACCAAAAATGTCAACTGCAAATCCCAGAATGGAACGCCTACCTTTTGACCTCTCTTACAGCTCAATAGTCTATTTTAGAACATATTTAGAAAATGTTGGTTTATAAAAAAAAAAAAGAGAAGGGAAAAATGCAACCAATCTATTCCAACAAGGTATAGAGTGCCTGAGAGAGTTTAAGCAGTTAGTTGGTAGCTGTAAGATGGTGGTAGACATGTCCTCAGGGCATTTCTTGCATGTGTAGATGCCACATTGTTTCAGGTGAAGCTTTATCGGCTACCATGGTTTTATTTGAAATTGTTGGGTTAGCTCTCCAAAATGGGAAAAGTGAGTTTGCCAGGCACCAAAAAGAATGGATCAAATTACTCAGAGAGGGAGAGAGGAAGCTATGCAATGTCTCTAATTTACGAAACAACAATGACTTGAAACAGTGTCTATTTTGTTAGATAGGAAAGGAGGTGTTTGGTAATACCTGAAAGAAATGTGATGGAGAGGTGATGGTTCTTAACAATGTACTTCTGCATTAATGTTTCATTTATGTGCATGAGTTCAGACTTCAGAAGAATGTTTTTCTATCTATTAGATTTTCAAATCCCATCGTCTAAAATTTGCCTGCATATGTTGCTAGACTCAATTTTCATAGAAGCTGGAAATTTGTAGATCATGTCCTCAATAAATCAAGTTAAACGAAAAATTTAGTATGTTTATGTTTCATAAAAAGACTGCTAATAGTAAGCATACAAATATATCCTCTGTTTTTTTTTTTTGAAACAATATATCCTCTGCTGTAATTGCTCAGAGAACGAATCAAAACCTTAATGATATGCTAGATTTCCAATATCATTGATTTCCAGGCAGCAAAGAGAAACCGAATTCAAGCAATCTATATTTCACTTTCTTTGTGGCCAGCCTCTTTTTCGTATTCTTTTTTTTTTCCCCATGATACTTTTTTTTTTCTGATAATAATAATAAGATCAAATCTAGATGTAAGACTAAGAGGGCAAGGCGGGCAAACATTTCCCTTTGTTTTTTTTTGAAAGGACATTTCCCTTTGTTAAGTGTTCAGGACATCTATGAAGCAAAATCTGCTACTCTCCTACCATTCATTGTTCAAAAAAACGTGATGAGGCGCGCCTCAATTTACGCCTCGATACGCCTCATAAGCCAGCCTCAATAACGAAATCCCAAAAAACGTTATGAACTTGTTATTTTATATGGTTAGTTGGTTACCATTTGAATTATGAACTTATTGCCTTAATTGTCGTTTTATAGAATATGAAATTATGATCTTATTGGTTGTTTACTTGTTTTATGAATGATGAATTATAAACTTATTGATTGTTTTATGTATTTTAAGTTTTTATCTCTTTCTAATGAGATTTACGCCTCGCCTCAGTAGAGGAAATCGCCGCAATACTGAAAACGTGTTTTAGAACACTGCTACCAGTAATAAGAATAATACTGATAATATGTGTCTTCATATGGGGATAAATTACTACAGCATATGTTTCTAAAATATGGAGAAATCACGATGTTCTGCAAGTGGAAAGCATGATTAACTGGAGCTGTGTTGTGGCTTGGCAGGGAGTGGACACCACAAAGAAATAGAACCTAAAATAAAATTTGTGGTAGTTTAAATGATTTGGTTAATATTTTACTTGAAATTTCCTTGTTTGTTACTCATTTGTGTGTGCACCTCACATGCTTATGGGGTTATCCATATTTTATTCATGCTGTCATTTCTGCATTACCTTGGTTATTTTCCCTGGTTGAAGATATCGGGATTATTTTACTGTTGGGTCCATAATTCTTGAAACTGTTCTAGCAAATTGAAGCATTGTACAGTTAGGCAGTCCTTCGTTCTTATGTTATATTTCTATAGAATTTAAAATTTTTACTTGTGACTGCAATTGCAGGTTATTTGTTTTCTCTAAATCATGCCCGATTGGTGATCTTAATGGCGACTATTTATGCAATTTATTTTGTCAAAGTTCGAGTTGGTTGGTTTGGAGTTTTCCTTGCAATAAACCTTTCATTCCTCTCGAATGATGTACTGAATTATTTGCTTCAATGGTGCGACAATATCAGTGAAAATTCACACTTTGAAGAGCAGAAAGAATCAGAAACAGTAACAGAAGATGAATTCGCTGGAGAGTGTGAATATTCTATTCCTACTGAAGAAACTGAAAAGTTGCACTCATGCAAATCATCCAGCAAACCAACTGTTACTTCATCTGTTATTATTAACCAGGAAGAGTCTTCTGGTAGTAAGGTTGTTAAAGAAGAAACAAGCTCAATTGACGAGATGAAAAGGATATTAAATAGTATGGATCATTATGAAGCATTGGGGTTTCCCCGCCACAAAAAAATTGATGCTACAGTTTTGAAAAAGGAGTATCGGAAGAAGGTATATGGTAATTTTGTTGGCAGAGATAATTCATTTCTGTTTTAGTGGAATTTAGTTTAATTGCTACTGCCTTTTGAATTTTGATTTGGCTTATTGTTCTCAGCATAACTTACTAGTGGGAAGGTTGCTCTTTCCATTTCAACAGAAAGTGGGATATCATGGGATATCATCACAGATTTAGCCCCCTATACTTAGTCAAATCATACATCTGATATGCTGTGGAATAAAATCTCATTGTTCATAGAATTGAAGTCTTTCTTTTTGAAGAATCCTTTAATTAGTTCTTTGTTTGACTGTGTATGCCTGCACTCTCATGGATGTACACTTGCTGATTTCAATCCCTTTTTATTTATTTATTTCCTCTCTATGTGTGTGTATGCAGGCCATGCTTGTACATCCTGATAAAAATATGGGAAGTGCTTTAGCTAGTGAATCATTTAAGAAAGTCCAATGTGCATATGAGGTGAGCAATTTATAAAATTTAGTTAAATCTTATTGCCTTGCTTTATGATTTTTCAGTTGCCACATCATGTAAGGATGAAACAAAATTCTCCATTATGTCAAGTATGTGTGGCATTGGTCCTTTCTTCTACTCAGAATGAGTGTAATTTGTAGGTTCTTTCTGATTTGACGAAGAAGAGAGACTATGATGAACAATTAAGAAAGGAAGAAGCTCAGACACGGAGTGTTTGTCAGAAGTCTCATGGTGCTTCACGTCCGGTAATTTACATGGAATTCTTCGGTTTTATGTTTTTGGGCTTTGTTGTGTGTTTAACTTGTAATTTTATTTTTGCATGGAGTTCATAGAAGGGTATGATACTTGATAAGAATTTACATCTATAGTAGAAATTCGCTTGATCTTGTTTTTGTGTTCACGATATAGTATTGGTTTTACATTTGTTTTTCGCTCTAATATTTATAAAAGGTTTTGGTGTTAAAGAATGATTTCATTTTGTTATCTATGCACACACAGCACACACAGCACACTTATTTCTAAGATTGTGAAGGAAGATTAAACTATAAAGTAGTATATGGTGATTTCAGTGAAATGTATAAAGCAAATTTTAAATGGAAAAGCAAGGTAAGAATGTTCTAAGTATCAACTATCAAGAGATATATTTACTGTTGGCATTCTGCTTTGTGGTCTTATATGCTATGTTGTCAGATACTCTCATGCGCAAACTTGTATTATTTGAACCAATTCAGGTGGCTAAGTCAATTCATTGTTACTGAGTTACAACTACATTTAGAAATTTTTTAAGTTAATTATTACTTCAAGCAGGATATTCCGGATTACTGTGCAGAGGAGTCAAGGCGCATACACTGCACTAAGTGTGGCAATTCGCACATATGGGTCTGCACCAATAGGAGTAAGTCCAAGGCGAGATGGTGTCAGGTTAGTCCTGTTTATTCTGCTTGGTAAATCGTCATTTTTAAAATTAATTCTGCTATTGATTTTCTGAACTAGTAAGAGTTCTTTTGATTTCAGGATTGCTGTCAATATCATCAAGCAAAAGATGGAGATGGATGGGTTGAGTACAAAGGCTCATTGGTTTTTGATAGGCCACAAAAGGTATATTCTTCTCATGAAGAGTTGCAATTTATTTGGTCTACTAACTTTAAGTAATTCGGTTTGATTATGTAGTTTTGAACTTTCACTAAGTTGTTTATGATGTGGAACTGAGAGACATGTAATCTAGTGTTAGTTTAGAATAGGCTCCTAATGCAAGCTTGAAGGATTTGAGAGAAAAAAGTTTGGCATAGGGAATAGTTTAAAATTTCTGAAACGTGGGGAAGTATTGTCATTTTAAAGTTGTCTTTCAACCGTGTTTTCATAAGCAGCAGTTGCTCTATTCTAAAGTAAGTGTATGTTTGGTATGGCTTTTGAAATGGTCAAAAGCGCTTTTTTACTGCTAGAAGCTGTTTTGGTTGTTTGGCAAAACTCAAAACAGTTTTTTTAACGTATGAAATTGTCTTAACTGTCCTTTATAAAAGCTATTTTATATATATTAGGAGAAGCCCAAATTTTTAGCTTCTCCAAAAAGCTTTTTTTGAGCTTTTTTAAAATATGTGAATTGTCTCAACTACCCTTTGTAAATGTTAGATATTTCACCATACAACTCTTTCATTATAAATTGTCAATACCCTTTTTTGTAATTCACACAACCAAAAACTATTTCTAAAAATACATGGTCAACACCATTTTTATAATTTACACAACCAAAAGCCTTTTTTGTTAGAAGCTCTACTCATTAGAAGCTCTACTACAAAAATATCCTCTAGAAGCTTTACTTAAAAAGCCATACCAAACACAACACCTGTTTTTAAGAAGGTTCGGCGTTTAGTCCTTTACTATTAAGTAACTTATTTTAGATCTTGTTAGTAATCACCAAAACCAAAGTCTTAAGCTAATATGAAATGACCCGACAATAGTATTTAAGTACTCTAACACACTCCACACGTGCAAGACCAGTGGCTCGAGTCCAAACACAATCACACAACAAATTAGATAACAAATTCAAATATAATCACTTAGGGGAACTTAAACCAGGACTCCTTGGTATAACAAAGCTCTGATGTAAGTAACCAATAGCCCCCAAAGCTTAAGCTAATAAGAAATGACCCAACAATAGTATCTAAACACTCTAATGGATCTAATATTTTTCGGATAAACATTTTTGGATACAAAATATTGTATATTAAACAAGATTGTTCTTTGGCCAGTGACACACTAGCCTAGTGGGTGAATAACAGAATGAAATTGAGGTTTGTTCTTGGGTTCAATTTTGTCCAACAATCAAAACAGATATAAACCAGACAAGATAAACCTCTTTTTCAAATTTCATAGTTAATAATAAGTAATAACCATTTGTACACATATCTTATCTTATGTATTTGCAAGAATTGCTTACAAAATAATATGAGAGAAGGAAAATATTTCAAGAATTTTGAGAGAATATATGATGATGTTGCAGAAGTATGCCTTTAGAAACTTATGCTGTCTATGAGTGTCCCTTTTTGTTGTTTTCAAAGTCCAATACTTTTAGGGAATTTTTAAATTCTTATTTATTTCACATAGGATAGTTTGTGATGCCATATTGCCAATTACATAACATCAGAGTATGGAGCCTTATTCCTAGGTTCCAACATGTTCATTGCTATCAATTCCTTTACATTCAATATGTTCGGTGTCGTTTCATACTTCCATCTCTTGTTTAGTATTTAATTGTCTGTGTCACTTTCTTTTGAAATTCCATTGATGTCACAGGTTTGCATTGCCGTCTTTCTTAGAAATTTGATTTATGTGTTTTAGGTGGAAATACCTCGAGCTTTTGTTTGTGCTGAGAGCAAAATCTTTGATGTGTCAGAATGGGCTATTTGCCAGGTTAGTAGTTGTTTCTGTTATGGAACCCTGGTTATATATGCTAAAATCATATTTCTCAAGGAAGGGGAAAATCTGAAAGAGCCAAATAATACTGAGCAAGAACTTTATTCTATTTTTGTTAATTGAAGACAGGAGACCGTATGCTTGTGATATGGTTATTATTCACATTAAATTTGATTCAAAGTTCCTTTCTACATTATTATGCTCGAAATCTGATAACATATGCTTCAATGAAAAAGGCTTGAAAGATACCACTTGATTTTGTAGAGAAAGAATGGAAGCACTCACAAGTGGATGGATCATTTGCATATGATTATATTACAAAGGAATCCAAGGCTCTATGTACTTGTAAATGATTAAAAAAAACTCAAATTGTAAGAGTTCCACGATTGTTCAAGATCAGTTAATCAGTTATTGGCCTATAGAACTTTGAATTTCTAGCTGATTGCTTCGGGTGAAGTTTCAGATTCACAAGCTGTTAGCTATAGAAAGATTCTGGCTGAAGAGAAGCGTTTGATGTTTTTAGTTGTCAATACTTTGAATGTTGAAGTGGTAACTACTGAAACTCCTAGGTTTTAGTCGTGGAGTTGTAGGGCAAAGATTGAATTTGGGGTCTTTTAACCCCTCATTTAGCTGAAGGGATTTTGTGAGCAGATATGGGCATGTAGATAAACTATTGGTGGGGTTGGCTTATTAAATTGTTTATTGGATGTAGTGAAAAAGTGAGATATAGGAGGGAAATGATAAATTATTTGATTCACTTTTTTTAGAAGATGGTCTATAGACTATAGGTAGCAGGAAGCACTGTCCCATAATATGGTGAAGTTTGTTGCCATATCATATACAACCGGCCTCGTTTCACAGTTTATCTTTCGAAATGGAGAGCAAAAACTGATCATCTTTGAATACTGTCAGCAGGTTTTACCTGAGTTCATTAAAGTTTGTAATTGATAGTTAATAAAAAAATATTTAGTAAAAAGGAAATAAATCTGAATCACTTTTTACCCTCAAGATCTTTAAAAGTTCAGCGAGAGTTCAAAATTAGCATAGGATCAATTATTATTGATAGAATGACAGGAAAATGGAAATGTATTCAGTTTTATCTTCTTTATCTCATAGCCTGAATGTTACTTGCAGGGCATGGCTTGTAGGCCTAACACGCATCGACCAAGCTTCCATGTAAACATGGTTGGTTTGGAGAAGACACAACGATCCAATTCAAGCAGATACCCTTGGGATTTGGATGCTGAGATGATGGGTGAGGATGAGGATGAGGAAGAATTTGAGCTCTGGCTTCAGCAGGCTCTGGCTTCTGGCCTCTTTTGTGAAACTTCCAAACGCCGAAAGAGTTGGAGTCCATTCAAATTGCCCAACCATAAGAAAGCAAAAGCGAAGAAGCAATGGCGGAGATCATCTACCTAAATGACTTGAGTGAAGGATATTTGAAAGTTTTATTGCCCATCAACCAATCTTTTAGTTGGAAGAATCCCAGTTTGGAAGAAAGAGGGGTGAAAGGGAGAGGTGGGGGATGTGTCCAGATGAAAGGCGCTTGTTTCACCAACCAAATATGCTGGATGATCCAGGCGAAGGCAGATTTGTGTGTTGTCGAAAAAGTTTTAAAACAAAGTTATAGGGCATTTTCAAGCGTAAAATTCATTGCCTTCATCGCACACCGGCTCAGTCAAATTGTCAGAGAGAGCTTAAGTTGTATTGATCTGGCATGAATGTGCTCAATTTCATCATGGGCACAATATTGTAACTTATGAACCTTTAATTGTTGTATATATTTTTGTCAATAATTATCACATCGAGCCATCGGCCATGGACAACTTATTTGCTATTTAGCAAATACTAAATAGTAGCACGTAACGCAATTCAAAAATTTATTAATGGCTCCCCTTGACTGTAGTTGCTGTGTGACTTGTGATTCATGATTTGGTAAAAATTCTATCACTTATACCATGTTTGAGATTGCTTTGTTTAAGAAAAAATCTATTTATAGCTTCATTTAAAAAATAATCAACTTTTTAAAAAAGTTGGTAAATGTTTGATAAACTAAATTTTAAAATTGTTTTAACTTTTAAAAGGAAGGAAAATGTATCGAACAAAATTTTTAAAATAGACATCATTAATAATATAAATGTAAATCATATAAAAAGAAATAAATAAGAAATTTAAAAGGAAAAAAATTATAATTGAGTTAATTCATTCATCTTAATATTAAGTTATTGGGTCAATTCGATTGAGTTAGTTTACTCATTCCATCTTTGTTATCTCTGCAACTCAGCTTCAAATCCGTCACCGACTCTAGCTCGCCACTGACATCGAGGGATTGTCTTCCTTCATTCGTTGCTGTTGAGAGCGTCACCTCGTCGCCGGCATCGGTGCCAGCGCCGAACTGAAATTATCGAGGTAAGTCCTAGATTGCAAAAATGGATGTGATTGGAGAGGGAGCGTCGGCGTCGATGCCGATGGCGAGGCGGCATCGTTGTTGATGAAGAGGTGGCGTTGATTGCGAGTGATATCCTCCGGCCTCTAATTCTAGTGGTGGCCGCCACTACTGTTGCTCAGTTTCTTTTTATTTTTTTTTGATTATATTATTATTATATATAAGGGTGATATAGTCTTTTAATAAAATAGTTAGGGCATTTTGAACATTGTATAAACATTAAGCTATTGTTTCAAAAAGCAACCTTAACCAACTTTTCAAAAGTTGATTATTTGTTGAACAAATTATAAAATAAATTGTTTGTAGGAAGTTTACCAAACAACTATTTTCTCCAAACCGGAGAAATAATCACTTCTTTCTCAAACAAAAACAATATCAAACATAACATCAAGCTAGGATCTGTAGATTCCAAAATATGGAGATTGCTCTTCACAACCGGTTGATGGTTAAATATGAATTGAAAGTTCGAAGTTGTGGAGGGTTTGATGGGTGTATACATAGTACAGTGGTTGAGCCACAACACAACCAACTGCGGATTCTTCCAAATACAAATTTGTTATTTTACAAAAGCATGGTGAGTGGTCAGTTCAAAACTTCAAATATAGGCAATTAAGAGACTTTCCCACAACTACAATCGGATTGTTAATCACTATTACTTCGTTCTGAATGATATAAACAATGTAGATTTCAAGAATTCTTTTTCCTTGTGCTAGTGATTTAATTCAATTTTCAAATAAATACACTCAAAGAACCCTTACTATTAAAGTTGTCTTTTCGTCACAAAAATTGAGGTGATCCAATGGTATTCCCCTTACACTCGCATGGAATAGTTGTTGATTCAAGTTATATTTCCCTATTTAACTCTAAAAATTAGATGAGATGATGTTAGTACAGTGGTAAACTCCTCACATATTCGCCACGAACTCGGAGATTCCAGTCATTCTCTAGAAGAACACAAATTTATGTAATATTTCAAAAGAAAAAAAAAATTCAAAATTATAGTTAAAGAATATAGATTATCATTTTACTCCCTAACCTATTTCTGGAAAAAAATATTTTTTGTTTTTACCACTTTTTTATTTTGGGCTCATGTGGTCCCTAAATTAGCATAATTACATCAAAATATAAATATCGAAAGAGAGATTCTTTTGACAATCCAATTTTTTCTTTTTACACTTCTTTTCTAAAGACACTCCATTCTTAAATTTAAAATTTAAAAAAAAATTAAAGACACATTCTTTTGTTCTAAGATTATTCTTTTTATCTTTTGGCACTCTTATTCTAAAAAAAAAAAGAAATTATCTCTAATAAACCATTAGATTAAATATTACATATTAAACACCATCTCCTAAAATTTTAATTACCATTTTAAACTCTCTCTCATCCAATACATATCTATAATTTTCTATCTCCATTCTTTCTCAAAATCAACAGTTTAGAATTTTTTTTTACGAATAAGCTTGATTTTTAGGAACTGCTTATATGTATATATTAAAAAAAAAACTCAAAAAACAAGTACCATGTTTTTCAAATAAAAAATGGAAATATGAAAATGTTTTTTGTTACTTTTGTGAGTATATGATTGCCTAGAGAACTATAACTAATATTTAATTTAATGATTTATGGGAGATATATATTTTTTTTAATAATTTAATTAGTTTGGAGTGTTTTTAGATTTTTTTTTGTCTTCTTTAGTAATTTTAATTCAGGATAAAATTGTCATTAATTTAAAAAAAAAACTTAAATTGAAGTATAAATAGATAATTTGTGGATTGTAAGGAGAAACTCTCATATTGAAAATGTAAATGGACACTTTTACCCTTTATATTAATTAACGTTAATAAGACTATTTTGTCCTCCAATCATTTTTTTTTATAAAACAGAGGAAGCTGGGATATGACCAGCAAGAAACAAAGCATCAAAACAAATCGGAAAAGAGAAACCAACCATAAAAAGAGCAGAAAAACAAAATAGCCTCTCTACAAGGCTTAACTAGGCAAATATGCCAAAACATGCATTTGAACGCTATTTGGGGCATCCTCCATCTAATATGTGTCATCTGAACTCTCAGTGGCATACCTGGCCAGACCCTGAGCAACTCTGTTAGCCTTTTTGTCAGCATGAGTGAAAATCATCCCACTTGCCATAGAAACAAGAGAGTCAATATCTTCTAAAATTAATCCAAATACCGACTCTCTATAACTACAATCAAGGATCCATTTGACAATACAAGCCTCATCCAGCCCAAAAGAAGAAGAAGCTAAACCATAATCAAGACTGAAAAGGATGCTTTTAAGAACTGCTGTAAGCTTAGCAGCTTTCAGGCTGAGATTAACATTCAATGATTGAGAGCAAGAAGCCATAACCCTTCCTTTGTGATCTCTAATAACAATACCAATCCCGATCCTCCTCTTGCTCCTATTAATGGACACATCACAATTAGCTTTGTACAACCCATCCTCTGAAGGCATCCACTTACAGGTAGCCTGTGGTCCCATCACCATCTGATCACACATAATGCAGGAGCCATAATTGTTGAAATCATTCAGGAATTCATAACTCCAAGAGATCACATTGTCCCAAATGAAGTCACGAGAGCCATGTCTAATGGAATTCCTGCCAAACCATATTCTCTAAGCCACCACACAAAACAGTTATATCTCTACCAAGCTCTTATTTGCAGCACACACCATCAACATTTCAACAAATTTGAGAATCTACCCGGTAGGACCCCTTTCGTTTTCGTCCATTCTCCTATAATCTTAACCAACCTTTTGCATTCCCAAAGAGCATGCAACGAAGTTTCTTTGGATTTTTTACAAGCAACACAGATGTCAGAGACTTATACACCTCTTTTAGCCAAGCTAGCAGCCAAGCTAGCTCTAGTGGGGATCCACTTATGGCATTCTCTCTAGACCATAATCTTGACTTTTTGGGGGATCTTCAGACTCAAAAAACGGGACCACCAGTGAGTTGAGGGGCTAGGATTAGAGGGACTCGGATTATCCTCAAGATTGTAACCAAGCCAATATCCACTATTCACCTAATACTTTCCATTTCCTTTATTGTGCCAAAGAACAGAGTCTTCCCCATTACCCCTCTCATTAGGAATACGTGGGATCTCTAGGCCACCTTCGGAGCAGAAGTTTTTTTCAATCTTCTTAACATCCCAGCCCCCGGAAAGGCTTAGAAGCTGGTCCACAGTAGCATCAATATTCAAAGTAGGCGGTGAAATAATTCTAAAAGTTGAGTGTCTAGGTATCCATTTGTCTTTGTAAATTTGGATGGACTTTCCATTTCCGACTCTCCATCTAATTCCCTTATCTAACAGGCCTTTCCCCACATGAGACTGTTCCAGACGTAAGACCCACTGCCCTTTTTCTTAGCCTCTAAAAAACTGCTTTCCTTATAATAACAGTCTTTAAGAACTTTTACAACAAGAGAAACTGGACTTTTGATCAGTCTCCAACACTGACTTGCAAGCATGGTTCTATTGGAGATCTCAATATCACAGAAACGAAGACCGTCTTCACTTTTTGGCTTATATAGTCGTTTCTAAGTACACTAATGAATCTTCTGTTGGTTATCTTTATTTCCTCATTAAAACCTCGCACTCATCCTATGGATTTCCGTTATCAGACCTGTAGGGAGATGAAAAATACTCATTGCTTAGGACAAACCAACTTGAATAACTGATTTAACCAAGACTTCTTTGTCGCCAGCAGAAAAAAGTTTCTCACTCCAACATTTAGTTTTTCCTCACACTCTGTCGATAATATTAGAGAAGAGAGCTCTTTTGTTACGCCCATAAAAACATGTGAGCCCAAGATACTTTTTGTGACAATCGACCTTTCTAATGCCAATCAGGGAAGCCAGACGATCACCCAAAGCATTCGAGTTGGATGGGCTAATACTCATGGAAGACTTATCATAATTGATGACCTGACCCGAGGCCTTCACATACACCTCCAAAATGGTTTTAATGGCTGCACAATTCTTTTCATTAGCCTTTGTGAAAACTAGACTGTCATCTATAAAATACAGGTGCGAAATAACAGGTCCCCCTTTACTACATTTAAAACCTGAAATATTTCCCTTTTTTTTGAGCTCTACGCAGCAAATTAGACAAACCTTTTGTGTAAAAAAAAATAAGAAAGGAGACAAGGGATCGTCTTGTCTTAGTCCCCTGGACGGTTTAATGTTCCCGTAAACATTTCCATTAATACACACAGAATAAGTGACCAAATAAATACACCTAATAACCAGATTTATCCACTTAGAGAAGCCCAATTTTGCCAACATCCCTTTTAAGAAATTGCACTTGACTTTGTCATAAGCCTTCGACATATCGTGTTTAATAGCCATGAATCCCTGCTTTCTTTTCCTACACTTCAATCAATGAAGGCATTCAAACCCAACGATTGTTTTGCCCGAAATTAGTCTCCTTGGAATAAAAGCACACTGTGTTTTAGATATGATATCATTCAAGACAAGTTTGAGCAGAATTGTTATGGCCTTTGTAATAGCTTTGTATATGACATTACACAGACTAATGGGTCTAGAGTTAGTGATTATTTCAGGCGTCTGAACTTTAGGGATAAGAGCAATGATCATATTGTTCATACCATCCACAGAGTCACCGTCATTCAACACATTCAAGCATTCATCCACAACACTTGTACCAATGACATCTCAGTACTTCTAGGAGAAGACAACATGAATGCCGTCACAACTTAGAGCTTTGGTCGGATTCATATCAAAGATGACACGTTTGACTTCTTCCCTAGTGAAGTTCTTATAAAGAAGCAGGACAGGAGTAGAAGTGAGTGCTTCAGATGGATAAGCTTCGACTTCGTTGCCTTCCCGCAGGCGAAGCGAATGGGCGCAGTGCTGTGGGTCAGTTTCGGGGCGGGGGGCTCGGCGGGAAGAGGATTGTACCATGAGTGAAGCAAGGAGGTCAACCTCTTTCAAATATACAACATGCATTCTGGCAATGCAATGTAGTTGGACTTTCATCTTCATGCGAATCATCCATATCGGCTTGCGCTCTTCTCTTACTTGAAGCGGCATGACAACTTAGACCAGTTCACACCTACTTTAGGCTTCACACCTTCCAGGATCCTATCCATGTCACATTTGGAGGGATTGCTAGAGCTAAAGATACAGCTAAAATACTGGATAGTGATCCACTCAACTTCATGAATTGAGTCCGTCCACATACCATCCTCGTCGATCAATCCGAGAAGTCTATTTCTAGCCTTTCTAGCCGATGCTTTCGAATGGCAGAAATGGGTATTACGGTTTCCATTTTTGAGCCAGTCCACTTTAGCTCTTTGCTTCCAGTATCGTTATTCAGTTTTTAAGACCTGATCAAGCTCAGATTCAAGTACCCTTATTTTCCTCCAATCCAGGTGACCATTACCATTACAAGTCTCCTTCACAACTTCCCTCTTCAGCCTCAAGTTCAACCATTGGTCATTCCTTTTCTTTAGGTTCCAAGCATTCATAAGCCTTCCACACTTCTCGATTCTTTTAAGCACATTTCCAACCTTACAGTTAGACTCATAATTCTTCCAGGCAGTTTCAACAATATTTCTGCAATCATGATCTTCCATCCTACATTCTTCGAAGAAGAATCTCTTCCTCTTATCACTTATACTATAAGTCTTTCCATGCGTAGCCTAGGTAAAATTCACCACAACATGCCTATGGTCCGACTCCTAAAAATCAAGATGTTTAACAACATAACACGGAAACATGGCTTTCCATCCCCTATTAAACAAATCTCTATCAAGTCTCTCCATCACGGCTTCCGAACCTTTCCTCTTATTACTCCAGGTGAACATATGGTCCAACAAAACCCATATTCTCAAGCTTGCAATCCTCTAACACTTCTCTATAATCAGACATAGCACACTAACTTTTTTTCACACCCTATGTTTTCTCAGAATCCTTCATAATTTCATTAAAGTCTCCCATGCATAACCAAGGAAGCCTAGCCACTCCCGCAAGGCATCGAAGAAGAGTCCAAGACTGTGTCTCCTATAGACCTTGTCCAGGTTTTCGTAAAAGCCTATGAATCTCTAGGAAACACCACTTTATTCAGACACCTGTACATCAATGTGACCCTGAGAAAAAGAAGTCAAATTAACATCCACACTACACCTTCATAAAAGAAACAATCCTCTTGATATCCCAGTGCTATTAACTGCTAGCTTATTGTCAAAACCTAACTTAACACGCCATAACTCGATTTTAGCTTGGTCACATTTTGTCTCCATCAAAAAAATTAAATATGGTTTCTCTTCTTACAAGCGAGTGTGCAGGACAATGAACGCCCGAGTGCGCCCCAACCCCCGGACGTTCCAGGCAAAGATTATCATCTCTCTCAGCAGGCCAATAATGACTAGCAGGTCGATTCTTGTTTGAAGTCTGCCTCAATAGAAACCCCATCAAGAGTAACTTCACTGACACAATTGGATAACAGGACATTCTGCTCCCTTGAGCCATCACGTTCTTCTTCTTTATTCCTTTGATTCTCACATTCTGAACCCCCATCACCCAACTTTGAAACATCCGCTTCAAGCTGCATTAAAAAAATTGATGGCTTCCCATTATTTCTTGCTTTTGTCTCCGAGCCCTTATCCACTGTAGAAAAAATTCCTTAATCTTGCTTCTTCTCCTTCAGACGTGTTTCTCATTCAAATGGTAACCCTCGAGCTTGGCTAGAGATTTTAGTTTCCCTAAATTTTCCCCAGCATCTGATAGTGTATTAATAATTCTATGATTCTGTTTAAACCTTTTCCATTGACCCGCCATTCTTGTATCCTGGGTCTCCTTATTAATGCATGGCTTCGAGTCTATAAGCTGATCTAGAGAACCCGTAACATTACTTGGACCCAAATTATTCTCAAGATATTTACCCAAATAGTGTGTAGATTGGGCTTTCCTATACATCTCTGGTGGGCCTTTACAGTAATATCTTTATTAAAAGGTAAGGGCCCATTCTTATAATGGGATTTGAAAACACCTTCCTTTTCAACTCACCCCGATTTCGCCTGTGTTTTTCAAAGCCTTTAGCAGACCTTGCACCGCCAACCTCATATTTCCTAGAGATATTCATGATTGCCGCATTTAAGATTCCTCTTTCAGACCCCATGCAACCTTTCTTATTCGCAAGGCCACTTTTCTCCGACACTTCTCTAACCGGTCGATTTGTCTCCATATGTTGTCCCTACGAATTCAAGCTTGATCGGATCACTGGTCTTTCTCTCCAATTGGACTGTATATCTTTGTGATTTATAAAATCCGATCTCATGCCTCCATAAGACTTTGGCTTGTTCCAGACTCTCTTTTCCGATCTTCCAGATCAATAAAAGATCGTTTTGGCGGGCTGACTGCACATAGCCAAGCTCTAAGTCTTCTATTTGCCTCTGAAGAAAAATACCGAACATTGACTTCTTCAGTACATTCATCCAAAACATGGCCAAGACACCCACATTTAAAACAATAATCCAGTATTCTTTCGTATTGCAGAAGCATTGTAGAAATATTACCGTCCCACAGTAAATCCACCCATAGGCTTCGTAGCAATGGTCTGTCCACCGAGACCATAATCCTAACTCTTAAATAACGTCCCGAGATATCAGTTGTAATTCCGTTATCGAAATCATGAACCTCCCAAATCATCTCCCCCAGAGATGTAACAATTTCTTTAGTCATGCATAATAGAGGGAGATTATGGATTTGTGCCCAAAAATCCATGTATTTGAAATGTAAATCACTAATATTTTCAGTCCCAGAGGGTTTATCGAAAATGATAATAGCTCTGTCAAAACTCTAGGGACCTGATGACCTTCCGAGTTAGAAAAATAGAAGGAAAAAATATTGCCTTTAATTAGCTCGATCTCTACAACTCCGTCAACCCGTAGAATCTTATACATAACAACAATGAAGACTTCCTTTTTGACTAGCTTTGCAGTCATAACTTTCCCCACCAGACAAAGAGCCAAACGATTTTCCCCTTTGTCCTTAAGCACCATATTTAGAATGTACGCCGACATCTCCTTTTTAGACAGCGAGAAAGCATCACACAGTTTGACGATCTTCTCAGTATTCATACTGAAGACAGTGACTCACTAGGATAAAACTCAAATAAAAGTTGAAAAGGACAAGATTGTTGGAAGGATAAAGACACAGAGCCACCAACTCCCACCTTAGGCGAAGGAAGAGAGCCTAAGAGAGAGACTACGCATACCTTGTCCTACAACCATTTACAATGTGATAATTTTACCATTTGATTAGTCCAAATTTTTTTTGATCAGTGTCCTTAAAATTTAATCTAAAAGAAAGAAGCAAAAAACTTTACGTTTAATTGTGCTCCTTATGATGATGCCTGCAGTGGTCAGGCTAGATAGACCTGCTTTTGACTGCGAACCATTCTTTTTTGATCCAGGGGCCCCGTGTATTTAGAAACTGCTTTTATCCTTTTAACATATATTTAATCATTGACCTTCTTCATCGCTAGTCAAAGTCCATTTAAACTAACCGCTGACCATATCAGAAAGAGTAATTTATTCTCTCAACATGCATATACTGTTGTATATGCTATATATCAAGGCTGAGACATTTAAATGTATGTCATCATATTTTGTAATTAAAAAAGTAATATTAAAATAAAAGCAAATGACATCATACATCTTTAAAGTTTACTCTTTTATACGCTGAAACAACTTAATAATAATTAAAACTCACATCTTTGCCTTTTAGTCAACGACTGTCTAAAGTAATTGTTGACCGTGTCAGACCGTCAAAAAGAATAAATTACCATGATCCCTAAATTAAATGATAAAAAAACTTTTTATAAATAGATCTCCATCTTCCATCTTTGAGATGGATGGTAGAAATCAAATGAAATTTAATAGATATTTTTTTTTTAAAAAAAAAGACAATTTTTTTTTAAAACCTCCAAACATCCATTAGAAATAAAAATATAAATTCATCCAAAAAAATGAAAAACTAAGGGCCCGTCCTGTAAGCATTTTTCAGTGATTGTTTTTAGAAAATAAAAATGAAAATGAAAACAGTATTTTTAGAAAATATTTTCGAATTCAAAAAACGCGTCTGGTAGCATATCCTGAAAGCTGTATTCTGAAAATGAAAACAGTAAAAATGTGTCTGGTAGATTAATTGAAAAAAATTACAATTATCTAATCAAAACAATTTCTCTGTGTTAATTACACAATCTCAGTCCCGAAATTCTTCAAATTTCCAGATTTCCAGTCTTTTATTACAGTGACAACGGCATAGCTTCTACAGATTTTATAAAATTTCAAAGCATAAAATGTATTCTTAAGATCAAGTTCTGGTCCATCGAAAGAAAACAAAGCTCCAAATCCAAATTGTCCCAAATCAAAATCTGAAGATAATCATCCTCCAATACCCACCCCCAAATTCAAGACTTTACCTGTAATAATATGCCCCCCACAATTGGATCCCTATCACCAACAACAGCTCTAACGACAAAAACAAGAAGCAGCTTTTGAAAAAATCTGGAAACACAACAAGAAGTACAAAAAAGCTCTACCCCAACAACAACAACAAGAAGCACCCATTTACAGTTTATCTCTTCATTTTTTTTAATAAAGATTCAAGCTTTTTTGTTTTTGTTTTTTGTTTAAGAAAATGTAATGCCCAATAATTCCAACCTTTGATTTGTATATATTTTTATGTCTTTTGTGTAATAAATAGAGAAATGTTGATAGGAAAGAGTATGAAATAAGGAAATCTTAACATGGAAATGTAACCTGGAATTATCAAGCTTAATACAGACATTCTTAGATGGAAATGTAGCCTGAAAAACTAACAAAAATAATTACTTTGAATTCTCAGACCGCACATCATTCTGTTTAGTGCTTATCCAGAGCACAATTCATATTCAATCTTAAGCAAAAACTAACTTCACACCATCCACACGTTAAAAGCACACATGAAAAATCTTCTTCCACAAACCACCAAACTTAAATCTACACCAAATTAATCATTGTTTTCCTTCAAAATTCACGGTTTCAGAATCTTATCTACGCAATCTTTAGCAACTTGACTTAACCAAACTCATGATCCCAACTGTAAATCCCTAACTTCCAATTGACCCCAATTTAAACCTTTTAAACCTAAATTGAAAATCCCTAACTTCCAATTGCCCCAAATTTGATCCCAAATCCAACCACCTGACAAAAAAGAAAGAAAGAAGAAGATCAAAAGAAAAAGAAGAAGAAGAAGAAGAATAAGAAGAAGACGAGCAGGAGAAGAAAAAGATCGGCTGCAGAAGATCATCGACGAAGTCGAGCAAATCGACAACGGCGAGGGAGAAACAGACCTGATCGGCCGCGAGTAGGAGTTGATTAGCGGTGGTGGTGAGCGGGAAAAGAAGAAAGAAGATGAAGATGGGAAGAGATAAAAGGATGAAGAAAGAAGAAGATGAAGAAAGAAGAAGATGAAGAACGTGAAAGAAGATGAAGAATGTCTGGTTGAACTGACAAAAAGAAAAATGAAAAAAAGAAATTAATTTTATATTGTTTTTTTTTTTAAAAACAAAAACGAAAACAAAAAACAAGTTTTTTGTGTTTTTTAAATCTTTCACTTTTAATACTAGTTTTGCTTTTCGTTTTTTTTTTTGTTTTTCGAAAATAAAATGAAAAACGGTTAACGAACGCGTTTTCGAAATCGTTTTTGAAAAATAAAAACGAAAACGGACTAAAAAACAGCTGTAGGACGGAGCCTAATTTTTTTTAATTTTTTTAAACACAAATCTCCACCATCCATCACGAAAATGGATGGTGGACATTAATATTTTAAAAAAACAAATTGAAAGAAAAAAAATGTGGAGATCCAATATTAGATCTCCATCCTCTCCTTGGCGTAGAGGGAGGTGCGGTAAAGAGGCTTTAGCCTTCCTCAACCACTAACACGAGGGTTTTTTTTTTCAGATTGGATCTTCACTTTTTTGTTTGTCAATCTTATTTTTTTTTATCTCCAACATCCACCATCCAAAGATGGATGGTGGAGATCCTTTTTTTCTTAAAAAAAACTTCTTATTTTTTCCAAATATTATTTGTTAATTTTTTCTTTGATCTCAATGGTCCATCTTGGACGGTGGAGTTTTTTTTGTCATTTTCCATTTTATGAAATTAAGGGTAAAATGACGATATTACCTTTTAAAGTGTTAAACTTATCAGTCATCCATGATTAAACCCTAACAACAAGGGGGATTAGCGTCAATCGGATCATAATTGGATCAAAACATTTATTTCTTGATACTTAACAATTTTTTTAATTTATAAACAACTAATTATTCAGATTGGATTCGAGTTAGTATATTATAAATGTCAAATTTAGATCTAAATCCTAAATAAATCATTTTCCAATAACTTTGCAATAAGTTTAATGCTCGAGTACACGCACCATCCCATTGCTCTCTGTAGTGATTATTAGCCTACTTTTAGTCATCCTTAAAATGAACGTAAATTGAAAACATTTGAGGAAATTGCAAAATTGACAAAAAATGAATGGTAAAAGTAAATTTTCAAATATTTATCTCTGCTCCGTCATGAAAGGGGATTTGTAAAAATAATCAAATACAACTATTTTTTTTAACGGAAACTTTCATTAAAACTCTATAACAAACACACACAAATTAACCAGGACAATCGTCCTAGACACTCTGCTCATAATCATCCAAAAATAGTCTTCCACAACAGTCAATGCCATTCTAGAAAGAGTATGTGTGACAACATTCACATTTCTATCAGCAAAAACAACCAAAGATCCTATCAGCCCTATGTATATTGCAAGGTCATTATTCAATGCCCTATGTATATAGTTATATCCAAAAGCAATGTTGATTCGTCGTTGGTTTAGTGGATGTTCGATTTGTCTACCGGCTTTGATAACCCTAAGTTCATTCACCACATATATTACTTCTTGAACTGTCATCACCAAAATCTTGATGGCTTCATAAATCTCCTCATCATTTTTTGTATCTTTTTCTTCACTCATTTCATCATCATTCATTTCTTCATCCTCTAACATTACCTCTATACATCTTGTGCAAAAAAAAAAAAAATGGAATCCATTAATGTATCAAACCAAGATATAGTTCAACTATATTGTAGAAAATACCAAATAACATTCATATCAGTAAAAATATAGCGTAAAAAAATTGTCAAAGTAGACCGAGGACTTACAATTGTTAGTACAATATAATCAAATGCATAAAAAGTATAAATATAAAAAGAAAACAACCCTAGCATGAATGTGTATAAGTATCACAAAAAGGAAAGTAATAATAATAACTTTTTTATTATATTAGAAACAAAAGAAAACTATATATTCCATATAGTAATTTTAATTATAAAGTCATACATTCGAATTGAAACCCAAACTTAAAAAATTCGAATTAACTGAAACAAAATTTCAAAAAAAAAAAACATTATGCTCCCAACTTCAAGTTAAAGAGTATCCAAGCTGATCTTTCTTTTGGTGTCATCTTAAAAAACATGTCCTTTTTTGTTTTAGTGTTAAGCAACTCGATGACCCTGAAACGAGTAGTGTCATCTAAATTTGGTATATCTTTTATAGCATCTCATGTTGTAGTCTCTTTCTCAATCTCTCAATCTTTTTTTTTTCTCCATCAGATTGTAGACCCTTTCGAAGTTGGTAGAAATTGAATCAATGCCTATAGATAGATTATCTACTTGCATGATTGTTGGTCTCGTTAGAGCTTGAGATCCCTTCATATTCGGATCAGCTTCACTTTCGTTGGCCTGTCTTTTCTTTGTTAAACTTTAAGCCTAAGAGGTCCTCAAATGGGGAAGAAGGTTAGAGGGGCGATGAAGGTTGGAAGGACTTGTCAAATGTATTATTTTGTGGTACTATGAAAGCATTGCTGGTAGCATCATATGTAAACTTTTCCATCCTAAAAATTGTATTTTCTTCATTCCCTAATATACTTACATCAGTATTGTTGACGGTGATTTTTGGTGTACGTCTAACAAAGTACAGTGAATCATTAATAATTTTATGAGAATTATAAAGAAGAGACAAAGCATGCAAATACAATTTTTACGTGGTAAGCCTCAAGTTGGGGAAACATCCACGTTTGCTGGTGATGGTGTTAAGAAAAATTCACTATGATGGAATAATTACACACTCTTGTTCTCTCCTTGCGTAGTGTTTTTCGTATGGTCATATTCTAACCTTTACAATGGTGTTTTTAGAGTCTATTTATAAATACATAGAACCCTAATTCTTGATGTACATGTAAGGAAAGTTGATGGTATTCAATGGAACTCTAACTTATTGAAGTCGTGGTTATCTTCTTTCATGTTCTGTGTTTCTAGTGCATTAAACACAATAGTTCTTTTGCCTAATCTGGACTCCACTATCTTTAAGAAAGTTTGTTTCCTTAGCAGAATGTGATTCTAGACATCATGTTTGAGCAAGATTCTTTCTCAGCATATTTGAGTCCCGGTTGCATTGAATTCTACACTATCCACGTGTTGCTCAACCAACTCGATATCTAAGCCGAACAAACCTCATTCACCCCTATCGGTTGCTTGATCCCAACCAGATGTCTTGACCTGATCGGCCTAGCGCACCCAATCGAATTACCTTCACCCGATCAACCTAGTCTCCTCGATCGAGTTATTTCCACCCAATCATTTAGGTAATCCTGACCGATTCATATGAGGTCATCTTTGATCAACTAAGGTTGGTCGAGTCTAGTTGACTTTAGGTTACATGACATCGCTGACCACTGCATATTATGGTAATTATACTGACTTATCATCCTTCTATATTTTACCAATAACAAGTATCATCAACACCTAATGCCATTGAGCCATTCCTAGTAGCAGTTCCAACTCCAACAACAAGTTGCAAGTCGTCATAATCAACACTAAATTCGGTCCGAAGTTTCTTGTGGCTCGAGTGAGATTAGAAAAGAAAACATACATCTTGTTTATATACCAGCCATATATAAAATGTTATAGTAACTACATGGTGCAAAAATTATTGAAAATCATGAATTAAGCTCACCTTCAATTATTCTTCCTATACTTCATCACTAGTCGTGACTTTCTTTCCAATTGAGTTCCAACCAAATCGAAGTTGTCACACATCGGCTCATTAATCTTGTTATATTGATTGTTGAACCATTTCATTCGGCTAATGTAATTGCTATAGGTTTTTGGAAACCTAGTTTTCACATTAAGACGAGGAAGTATGAAGTTTTCTACATTCAGCTTGCTTAAAGATCCATTTGCATCACACAATCCATTTTTCATAGTTTCAACCAATAACCCCAACAAGTTGCTATCATCCATGGTCAACTGTTGATAGGTATCATTTTTTCCCTTTCCTTCGCCATTTCCATCTCAACTAGTACTATAGTAAAAAAAAATCGAAAACATATAAATTATCTATAGATTAGACAACTAAATTATCTATGGATTTTACAGAGTTTTTCAATACTTTAGAGAAATATATGAAATGAAAGACGTGTATTATCAGACAATCATATATGAGTCCTCTTCTTTTATCTTCCTTCCACCATGAATGATTGTAAATGAATTATGAACATCCAATTAGCTAGGATTTATATTTTTATTCGGTTTGACTTCTATCCCGCACAAATCACGTGTGCATTCATTCTATAGCTAACTATATAGGGTTTTATTTATCCACTTTCATTTGTGGTGTTGTGGCCTACCTCTTGTTTTTGCTTTTGTGTGCACTGTGATTGCTCCAAGTGTAAAGGAGATAACCTTTCTTTTATGTATATATAAAAACCAAGTGTCCTTTTCCAAGTTATTGGCTTTTTTAACAATTTAATTTGTTTGACCATTCCATTTTATGGGTGCTATAGGTGAACTTTCAATCTAACAGTGATCGAGGTATGGTCGTCCATCTTTTATGAAATGTATATTTGGTAGTGTTGACAAGTAAAATGTGAGAAAATAAAGGAATCGAAATAATTTTTTTTCACAACAACCACTTCACACCATAAAACTTTATAGAGAAAAAAATTAAAGAAGATATTGTACACAAGTCAACGAACAATCAACAATCATATATATATATCTACACATAAATTCCAAATACAATCACAAACAAAAAAAAAGTTCTATAAATTAGAACTAAATTAATAAATAAAAAAGTTTTATATATATATGTATATAACTTATAGATTGTGAGTTGTGAAGTCAAAGATGAGGAGTTCAAAATCAATCACGTAGCCATCGATATAAAAAGCTTGTGACAGAGGACCTGTAATTATTTTTTTCGATATAGAAAATTAAAATCAAAATGGTAATAGTTGAAAATTGATTCCAATTTCAATACTCCCGTAATTGAATTTATTAAAAAAGTATTAGAATAAAATTCTAATCCGGATTTGAACCATATAATTATTAAACCATATAACTCTAATTCATTGTAGCATAGCATAGGGATTCGATTGACACAAATTTGAGGTGCATCCATCTTTGGACAATTGATGAGGCTATATTCCTATAATTTCTAATTTTGAAATCCTTCCATGGATTTTTTTGACATGAAATCTCTTAGAGTCTTAGATTGTTACTTACACGACAACCAAGTAAAATCACATTAGCACAAGAGTTGTGGAAACATCATAATCTTTCAAGATATATGAAGTATATTGGCTTTTAATTATTCCTCAAAATATGTGAAATTTATTTTAATATTTTCTTCTATATATCTAATCAATATCGATATTTTGTTCAACACTTTGATAAATTCGAAACTCTAAAAAATTACACATTGATCAACACTTTGATCTGTTGGGGTTTTTGCCCTAAAATTTGTAATTTGTAAATGATGATGAAACTTTAATAAAAAAAAGTACTTTATTCATTCTATTATTATGGTTCATACATTTATATAATGTGTACGAAATATCCAAGATTGTCGGATGTAATATCAAATTGAGTATATGAGTGTCATATATAGTGGAATTCAGTTTGAAATGTGCAATCTAAAGAGTCCATAGAGAGAAAATAAAGCTGAACACTTTATTTGTGGTTAATCTACAACTGCGGTCCATTCCATAATGTACGGTGATCTTATTCTAGACTATTCATATGGTGATATGAGAATGGAGACACATTGTATGATATGATCATATAGGATATGGCCACGATCTATATAAATCTCTCAACAAGATCCGTTAAATGATGAGATTCATATATGTCTAGAAATGATGTCTATATATGAGTGATCTTAATCCTGAGTCATACTGACTCATTCAGGTTAGATCGTGATTTTTGACATATAATGGGTGAGATTCCAGTAGCATTCCCGATCAATAACTCCGTATATTGGAATCGTGGTTTGACTTGTGGCTGGAAAAGTTTGTACACAATAGAGGAATCCACTCATTCTTGCGAGAAGTAGAGAGTAGTTTCTTGAAAGATTGATTCAGGGCTTGAACAATGTTATCGTCAATTTCTTGATGGACAAGAAAGTCAACAACGCTTGGTTCGATTATGACCTGTTAAAAGAGAAAGAGAAAGAGAAAGAGAATGAGAATGCAATTGATATGTTTATGACACAAGTATATATGGTAAAACTCCGGTGACCGGAGAAACATTCACGGGTGGTTGTAAGGACAACCAAGCCAAATCCACTATTAAATAACGAATTACACCACTCGATCTCTCTTGCCTCTCTTTTATAGTGATTACTTTCTTTTTCCTCTGTTCTATATCTTATTTTTTGTATATATCTTTTTTTTTATAATGAGATTATGAGTCTATTTATATATGTATATAACCCTAATCCTTGCTACACAAATAAGGAAAGGTGATAATGTTTGATTGGAATTGGTTGCTTGTTGAAGTCGTCTTTGTCTTATTTCCTATTTCTGAGATCTTGTGGATCGAGTTTGAATCTTCGTGGGATTCTAGTTGCACAGTCCGTTTAGGACTTATTTCCTAATCGGTATGCAATCTTCTAAAAGAGTCGAGTTATTGCTTGATTTGGACTTGTTTTCTGTTTGATATTTATCATTCTAGAAGCTTTTAAGTTCTTTCCTCCTCTGATAGGGGGAATGAAATAAGGATATTTCCTTATTGGAGTGTGATTCCAGATCCCTTCCCTGGGCTCATTTACTTATGTGGATAACATATTTCTTGACAACTTATTTGCTCGGGATTCTCATGTTGTCCCGAGTAAAGCTAGATGCACCAAATATTCGTATTCGGCTTTACTCGGGTTCTCGTATCTTGGTGATACCACCGATGGTATTCTTTAGTTGCCAATTTGGATGCTTATATGACAATCTTTTTAAAATGTTGTCTTATCTTTCAGTGACGTGTACTTTTAATAAAATATACATATAACAATACCCTCTTAAAATACTTTTACTAAGTATAATTCATTTTGGCGAAAGTATTTTAATTACTGTATCCCCGACTGGCTTTTTTAACATTTCCGTCATTAATGCAGGAATAATAAGTCTTAACGAATTCACAACATTTATGACGTGTCTTAATGGCAACCATGTATGTTTAATTTGTCTCTTCACGTGAAATTCTTATGATCGTATCTTTTTGAAATTTTGACGGCCTGATCTCTTCTTCTCATGACACGTGTCCTTTTATCGTTTGGTATCTCTGTTGGCATTTATGAGATACGACCTCATGGTTATTTGATAGGTTGCTTATATCATCAAACGTGTTCCCCTTTTTTATCTTCTCGTCTTTCCAAACCCTAGGGTTTCATGCTTTAATCATTAAGCGGTTTATTTAATTTGTCGAGGGATATCTTATTGCTATCCTTATGAAAAGAAAAATCCAAGCGTGCTCCTACCTTCCAGTTCATTTACGTATAGATTTATCTTTTCTCTTCATTGAAGCTTTTTTCCAGTTTCCTGCGTCTGCTTTAAAGGTCAGTTTCCATTGATCCTTTTACACGATATCGTTTTTTTGTTATCGCCTTTGATGCTCTTGAGCGTGAAGATACTTATTTAGTCTCGTGTATTTAAAAATTATTAGTGGAATCACTCTCTGGCCAGCCTTATTTTTTGAATGTTGACGTTTCTGGGCTTTACCCTGGTGTTCCTTTTAGCCCTAGCCCTGAATCTTCTTTCAGCTCTGAGTCTTCCATTTCTGATCGTCATAGGGTTCCTTTTCGATCTAGGATGGGGAGGCATCAAAGTAAACACACGGTTTGCAGACACGGTTCAAGCGACATTCAGATTGGGAGGCAAGTGGTTAGTGAGAACGATATTGAAAAAGAACAATGTGCCTCTCGGATTCTCTTTTCTCTTGATTGCCCCAGTGGATATGTAGTCGAATCGAACATGGTCGGGGATTTGGAGATCGATAATTATCATGCTCGGTTTGATCTAGACAATTCAGTCTTAATGACACCTGCTGGTAATAGGGCTATGTGGAACACTCCTCTGGGTATGGTGGCAATTTACGGATCTATGCTCAACTACGAGGTGACTCTTCCTTTTCAACCCTTTATTACCTGGTTTCTAGCCGAGACGGGGATCGCTCTGGCCCAGCTTGCCTCAAATAACTATAGGATCTTAATGAGTATGCGGCATATATGGAGCCGAATGAAGCTAAAGCCACATTCTCCTCGTGAAATTAGGCACTTCTACACTCTTAGGTAGTCCGGTCAAACTGGGACTTATTTTCTTCTGTCTAGCCAACTGGATAGCTATATTTTTGAGGGATTTAAGGTGAGCATGGGTGTCAAAACTTCCTCATATATCAAGAAAAATGATTTTGTCTGGGGTTTTCCTACTTCAAACAAATACAGGAAAAATAATTAGTTTTTCACAGGAGGGAATTGTGGTAGTCAAGTTGAGCTTTTGGTAGGTGAAGCCCGGGAGGTACTGAAAGTTCCTAGATATTTTACTGACGCCGAGTTGTCTAATCTTACTCGGGCACTTGTGCATATTTTGGAGAAAAGAAGCAAGTCTTTCCTTTTTGATGAGAAGAAAATGATGGATCTTGGCTTATTTGCTCAGATTTTTTCTTGTCGCAGATGATGTAAGTGAGCTTTCATGTTGCTCTTATTTGGTCGCTTTTACCGTTTATACCTTTTTAACTCCTTATACCTTTCGAATTCAGTGTACGATAAGGACATCGTTTGTGATGCCCAAGCTCGCTAGGTGAAGGCGATTATTCAGGCAAGTCGTAAAGAGGCTTCTCATTAAAGGGAAGAGGGGGTTGCTTTGCCAGATTATGAATCAGATGAGAATTTTGAGGAAGTAGATGAACAAGTTCCTAAGTAAATCCCTGAGGAGGTCGTCCAACCGAATGTGGGGGAATCAAGTGGCCTGAGTGGTCCCATTGGACCTGATAATGACCAGAGACTGCATGAGGATATGGGCAGGCAAGAAGGGCATTCTATTGGTGTAGAATCTTAGGGGCCTAGTTCCCCTGCCAATGGGGTGTCAGCTGGGCAGTTTGTTGATAGGGACGTGGAAGGAGTTAGGGAACCCCCTGCTGAACAGGTTGATTCTTCACTTCATGGTTTTTTTGAGACTTTTCAAGATATAACTGAAGACCAGGAAGATTTTACAGTTAATCTTGGTTTTCATCGTACTTGGGCCGATAAAAGAAAGGCAACTCATTATCCTACTCGACCTCCTCCAAAAGTTCCAAGAGTGGTGTTGTTCATTGAGTCGAGCGACGAAGATGATGACGCTAGGGATCCCCCGAGTGCTCAGATGGAGAAGTCTTTGGAAGAAGAGGAGAATCCTCAAGAGAGTTCGAACAGAGAGAACTCCTTACCCCATGAGGTTGAAACTACAGAAGTAGGGTTCTCGGAATAGCCTATATGCCCTTCCTCTCTGGATATGCTGAAGACTATATCTTCTAGTCATGCTTTTATTGGAGATGATCATTGAACCCACTTCAGGAATGGTTCCCCTACGGAGCACCTTCATAATATTTTCAATAGTGCGACCTACGTAAGTCTTCTGAACTGAACTGAACTTCGCATCAATGCGTTTTAATTCGGGCTTCTTTAACCTATTTCTCTACAAGTGGTTGCTGAGTTTGCTGAGGTTGTTCAGGCGTAACAACACCAAGCTGGTTGGATAAGGCTTCTGGAAGCTCAGTTAAAAGAGAGTGAGGATAACCTTGCTCGGATTGAGGCGGCCTATCCAAAGAAGGCGAGTTCTGCCCAGGAGTTCACCGATCACTATTTGGCGAAGCAGATGAAGGCCGGGGAGAGAACCCCTGTTGCGGAAGAGAAGCCTAAATATTTATAGGAATTACTCTCGCCACCCAAGACTCGATGCTTTTAGCCGAACAGGAGGCCGAAAAAGCAAAGTCGTCATATAAGTGCAAAATTGAAGACCTTAAGCGCCCGGCTCTGACGGTTGAGTCCCTTTCGTAGAAAGTCAAGCTGGAACTTAAAGTTCAATGGGTTGATCGCTTTAAGAGGTCTCCGACTTACGATGCTTTGCTACTCAGGGAGTTTTAGAGGGGGTTGGTTTTAGCTGGCTAGTTTTTCAAAATTAAAAATCAGGTGACTGATAAGCCCAAGCCAATTGGGAGTTGTCAATCAAAAATCATGTGGATCGATCATTGGAGGCCTTTCAGACTCAGTTGAAGGAGTGTAGAGCTTCTTGTTGCAACCAAGGAAAAGAACCCCATTCTATGCACTTAGAGGTCCCGACCGAGCATTCTATTTGAATTTTCTATTCCAGTCAAGAAACGGGGGTGGACTGGTCGGAGCCCGAAGTTGGACCGGTCTCCGGAAAGGACGATAGTGCTTGGATGGATGATATGGTTGATACAATCATTTGACCTTCGAATGAAAGTCTTCTCCATGAATATGAAATGGTGTTTGATCTGAGTATCAGCAAGAATTCGAAATCCTCAGCTCCAATTTAGATGGACTTGTAAAAATTTATTGACAGTTTATAAAATTCCTTATTTACGTAATTGCTTTTTACCGTGGATTTGTTCTTATGAATGTTGAAACGCTGAATGTTAAAACGCCAAGTATCTTATTAACTGGAAGTATCTTATTAATTGGCTACACCAAGTATCTTATTTAACTGGCTGATATCGTTATCTGAGTAACTTCAACTTTTTAAATGCCAAGTATCTTATTTAACTTGCTAATATTATTAACCGAGTAATTTTGAAACAAAGGCAAGTGGATTTGCATTTGTATTTCGTACTTGGTTGCTATCCAAACGTTGCATCGAGGCTCATCACGATCATACGTTTGGATCCTTACGCATGTCACTAAGGACGTCTCCTAGTTTTGTCTGAACAAGGGTTTACCGAATTGTTAAGCTCTGGATTGCTTAACACAGTTGCGTAACTCAACGGGATTTACCCGACGGCGCCCCGAGCCATTTTCTAGAATCTGGTGCATCGAGTTTACCTTTTGGCTAAGGTCTTAGTTGACATTGCTCGGCTGACATGCTCTTTTGAGCTTCTCCGCCCATTCGGGATTATCGCCAAATTAATGGCCCCGAACATTTTATCGTATGTCAATTCTTTAGCCATATGTTCTTATTACCGTATGCTCATATTTCTGGGAATCCCGTTTCGGGTTTTTATTTATAATTATGTAAAACTAACAAAATATGGAAAAAAATTCAAAAGGATTTCTAAGAATATATTACTAAAAAACATCCTGACCAAAGAAATAAATCCTAAAATTAGGGAATTTCAAGGGTAAAAAATCTTCAGGTATTGGGCGTTGCATGGTCGGGGTAAAACCCCTCAATCTGGTCAGGCAATCCAATATGCTCCATGCCAGACCATTCATTCAATTTTGTATGAGCCTTCTCATTTATGAGCCAACGATCATGCGTCTTTATCTTTTATGTTCAACGATACTCTTCTAAGCACCAGGTCTCCCATTCGGAACTTCTTAACCCGACCATGAGAATTGTAGTGCCTAGCCACTCTTTACTGATATGCCACATTTTGTACTCGAGATTTCTCCCCTTTTTCTTCTAACTCATCCAGGCCTTGTAACAACATATCAAAATTATGATCTTCATCATATAACCTGACTCTGGGAGACATATATGATGCTTCTGCCGAGATGACGACTTTTGTTTCGAATGCCAAAGAAAACGGTGTTTCTCCTGTATAAGTTCTTGCCGTTATCCGATAAGCCCATAATACTTTAGGAAGTTTTTCAACCCAACTGCCATTTTTGGCATCCAGTTTCACTTTGAGCATGTGCTTGATGACTTTGTTCACTTCTTTGGCTTGTCCATTTGTTTAAGGGTGGCCATGCGTAGCATGATAATTTGAAATCTGGTACTCGCTACATAATTGCCTAAATTTTTTATTGTCAAATTGGGTGCCGTTATCAGTGATAATAGTATTCGGGACTCCAAACTTGTAGAGTATGTTTTTCTTCATGAAGTTCGTGGTGTTTGCTTCCGTGATGTGCACTAATGCATCAGCTTCCATCCACTTAGTGAAATAATCGACAACCACAATTGCATGCTTCGCTTCACCCCCTGTTTCTGCTGGTATCAGACCAATTTAGTCCAAGCCCCACGTGGCAAACGACCATGGGGATGTGAGACTTCTGAGGTGTTCATGGGGTTACCGAATGTCATTGGCGATCCTTTGGCAAGCATTGCAACTTTCTGAACATCGTTGTGCATCAGAGAACAAAGAAGACCAGTAAAAACCTTGCCTAAGTACCTTATGTGCTAAGCTTTTACCTCCTGTATGATTTCCACACACGCCACTATGGATTTCCTTTAATATATGGTGTGCGTCTTCCTCTAATACACACCTTTGGAGTGTTCGGGAAAATCCTTTTCTGTATAATTCTTCTTCAATTATAATATACATGGCTGACCTGTATCTGATGCGTTTTGCCTCTAAGGGGTCTTCCGAGAGTACATCCTCTTCCAAGTACCTTTTTAGAGGAGTCATCCAACCGTCTAGGGGTGTTCGGATTTCTGAAAATTTAAGGTCTTTCGGTTTAGCTATACTTGGTCTAATAAGATGTGCGACTGGGATATTCTTTGGTCTGATTGTGGTTGTTACTGATGCTAGCTTTGACAAAGCATTTGCTTTTTCATTTTCTTCCCAATGCAAACTCTAAGCCCTGCCAGCAGTGCCTCGTATTCTGCTTGGTTGTTTGTTGTTTTGAAGTCGAATCTCATGGCACATTCAACATCATCTTTTTCTAGGGTGCATACCACGATCCTTGCCCCGCTGCCATGAGGGTTTGAGGAGCCGTCAACATATAATTTCCATAAGGAGCCGTCAACATATAATCTCTGCCTCTAGATCGGGCTCCGTGAACTCTGCTACAAAATCTGCCAGTGCTTGACCCTTGAGGGTGCGTTTGGTGCGCGTGACAGGACAGGACAGGACAGGACAGGATAAGGTGAGACAGTTTGTTCTTGTCTCACGTTTGACGCGTCCTTAGCATATGACATGATGGGACAAAGTAGGACAAAAATCACAAAAACCACAAAAACTTGTCCCACCTAAGACTTTAGGACAACTTGTCCCATGACATGGAAAAAGTGTCAAAATGACCAATTTACCCTTTAAATTTTCAAACAATTACAATCATGTCCAATAAATTATATATTATAATTATATATATAATATTATATATTATATAATAATATATATATATAATATTAAACATTATTATTATATATATATATATATATATATATATATATATATTACAACACATAATATATATGATTTATAAATATTAATATATATATAAATTATAAATATATATATAATATAATATATTTAAGATAAATAATATATATATATATATATATATATATATTAATATGTATATGATATATGTAATATAAAAATATATTTTTATATAGATATATTATTATTATGATTATTATTATAATATATATATATATATATTAATAATACATATTAATTTATATATATATATATATATATATTATATTATGTGTTAATATATATATATATAATATATATATATATTATATGATGTATATATATTATAATAATATTTATAATATAATATATATATATATATATATCAATTAATATGTATTATTAATATATATATATATATATGTTATGTAAAATATATATGTAATAAAAATATAATATATATATATATATATATATTATATAATATATTCTATTATAATAATATTATATATTCTACAATATATTTTATTATTATATATTATTAAATATTATTAAATATATAATATTAATATATATATATGTATATGACGTTATAATAATGTTTATTATATCATATATACATATATAATATATATAAATATTATATTTTCTATTATATATCATATTATTATATATAATACATGTAATATTCTATATTAATATATATTAATATCAAATAATATATATATATATATAATGTAATAATATGTTATAGATCATTATATATAATATTATAGTCTATGTTGTTATATATATAAGAGGGGTACTCTGGTCATTTGAACAACATGTCCAGTCCACTCCAGTCCCACCTTGTTCTGTCCCATATTCGTACCAAACATACCCTGAGTGATATCTTGGGCTCATATTTATTATCGAATTCACTCAACTCGATTGCTCATTTGGTTAATCTCCCCGAAACCTTAGTTTTCTACAGAATTTGCTTAAGCGGATAGTCGGTTAATACCTTGATTGCATGTGCCTGAAAATACGGCCTCAACTTCCTTACTGCCGAAACTAATTCTAAAGCCATATTTTATGCCTGAGAACATATGGTTTCAGCCGGAAGAAGATCATTGTTAGTATAGTATACCGGCCTTTGTATTCCATCCTCTGTTCTGAATAGGACCGAGCTTACGGCTAATTCTGTAAGGGACAAGTACAGATAAAGTTCTTCTCCTTCCTTTGGTTTTGAGAGGATGAGTGTCTATCCTAAGTATTCTTTTATCTTCCGAAATGCCTAGTCACATTCTGCATTCCATTCGAGTCCCCACCCCTTTTTGATTATTTTGAAAAATGTTGCACATCTGTCCATGGCTTTCAAAATGAATCTGTCGAGGGAAGCTAGGCATCCCGTCAGACGTTGCACCTCATTTAAGTTTCTTGGATAAATCATTTCTTCGAGGGCTTTAATCTTCTCGGGATTTACTTCGATCCCTCTTTGGTGAACTTGGAAATTGAGGAATCTTCCTGAGGAACCTCGAATAGGCATTTGCTCGGATTTAACTTCATCTGGTATCTCCTCAGGACATCAATTGTTTTGCGCAAGTCCGAAACGTGCTTAGTTACTTTTGGTTAACATGTCGTCTATATAGACTTCCATGTTCCTTCCTATTTAATGAGCAAAAATTCTGTTGACCAGTCTTTGATATGTGGCCTCAACATTTTTTATCCCAAAGGGCATCACTGTGTAGCAGTATAGACCCCGGTGGGTTGTGAATGCCGTTTTATCTTCATCTGCTTTGTTCATCCAGATCTGGTTATATCCTGAATAGACGTCAATGAAACTGAGCAGTTCATGACCTGATGTAACATCGACTAACTGTTCTATTCTAGAAAGTGAAAAATTATCCTTTGAGCAGGCTTTGTTCAAATCTGTGAAATCCATGCACATTCTTCATTTACCAATTTTCTTTTGGACCAACACCACATTCGCTACCCACTGCGGATAATTGATTTCTCTGATTGATCCTACAACGAGTAACTTCTCTACCTCCTGCTTGACTGCCTAACTCTTTTGAGGTTGAAAGATCTTCTTTTTTGAATTACAGGTTTTATGCTTGGATCCATGACCAGGTGATATGATATCACTCGTGTGTCTATCCCCACCATGCTTCATGAATCCACACAAATACGTCTTTGTATTCTCTGAGTTAATTGATGAGATATGTCATGATATTTTCTTCTAAATTAGCTCCGATTTTAACATTCTTTGCTGGTTCGTCTTCCGTTAAAACTATTTCCTCTATTGGCTCATTCTTTGATGTTTCGGGTTCCTCAATTGGGTCGAACTTGAATATCAATGATTCTCCTTGCGTAGTCTGATCCGATTGAGTCAGGGTACACACTTGGTGCTAATTATTATCTTTGTCCTTGTAAGCGGAGAGATTAGCTATTCTGGTCATTTTCTGCGAACCATTGATCGTTCCTACCCCCCATTCTGTCGGGAATTTGATCATCAGGGCGAAGGTTGGCCTTACTGCCTTTGTTTTGTTTAGGAAATGTCACTCAGTAAGGCATTGTAAGGCCAGTTCTCTATGTCTACCACTACAAAGTCGAGTAGTACTGTTTTCTGGCAAGGTGCCACTCCAATTTTCACAGGTTATTTCACCATTCCTAGAGACCTGACCTCGACTCCTCCAAATCTTCTGAGCGAGGTATGAAAAGGTTCAAATTCCTTTCGAGCCAATCTCAACTGATCATAAACGGCTACACTGAGGATGTCAGCTGAGCTGCCGCTGTCCACTAGTATCCTTCGAACTTCCCTATGGCCAATTCAGGCGCTAATGACGAGACCATCATTTGGTCGGACGTACCCATTGTGAATCAACTTCAGTAAACACTATTGTGTCCCATCCTTTCTTTATTCTCTTTGGATCAGGCTCGATGGAATTAAAGTCAAAATTCTGCCTTGCTTCCACTGCTTCTCGAATTTCCTGAGTCCGTTCTCGGTTACTTCTCCCAGTTGAAGGTCCTTCAAAGATGGTTTGAATAGCTCCGCTCGCCTTGGAACTGGCCTTTTTGTTCTGATCTGAGCTGTGATCTTCAGACTTGGTTTCTTTCCGATCTTCTATCTTCTCATCTTTTTTCAAGATAATATCTTATAGATGCCTTTCTCGGATTAAGGTTTCTATATGATCTCTGAGTTGGTAACATTTAGAGGTCTCATGCCCGCTCTCTTTGTGGAATCTATAATACTTTGTCGTGTCTCATTGAGCAAATGTGAATGCCGGCGTGGCTCCTTCACCAGATTCTTTTCTTCCAATATTGCCAGGATCTTGTCCTGTCTTTTTCCGAAGCGGGGTGTAGTTTGTGTACTTTCCTTGAAACTTTTCCCTGGTTTGGTCAGTACTATGTCTGTTTCCCTCATCTTTGCTTATTTCTTTGCTATTTCCTTTTTGTTTCCCTCTATGGTTCTTTGACTCGGCATCTTTTTGCTCGGGTCTTCTTCCATGCATGTAACAACCTCTTATTGCCAACTCTTCTTCTTCAGCCAATGCATACCCTTCTTCCATGTTCATCATGTCTGCATATCTAGTTAGACGAGCTCTCATTAAGTCAAAAGACAATCGCCAGTTCTGTAGGTTGTTTATGAATGCAACGATTATTGCTTTATCATTTGCACTGTCGATTTCTGAGATTGCTTGGCCGAATCTTCCCAGGTCCTTTTTTAGCGACTTGTTTTCCTCTTGTTTTAGTTGAGAAAGGTATGCCATTGATTTTTTCCTATGCACATTCCTAGGAATTGTCTTGAGAAGCTTCTGCTCAATTTCCCGAAACTTTCAATACTTGCCAGGGGCAATCTTCCGAACCACCTTGAGCCTACATCTCCAAGTGTATGTGGGAAGTTAAGACACAACAAGAGATCGTTGTGGGCATATTAAGCCATAGCGCTCTTATACCATCTGACATGCTCTTTGGGATCTGTATCCTTTTTGAAATGTTCCACGTGCGACATTGTAAATCTCTCCGGGAATGGTGTTCGCAGAATGTCTCTAGTGAAAGGGTTGTCAGAATCATCGTCAGACAACTCATTGTGTCCGTAACGCCTAATCAGCACATCCATTTGACGCTTGTTATTCTCGACTTCTAGGGTCAGGATCTGAATCACAATATCTCTGTCGCCCATCGACTTTCCTTAATGGTTGAGTTCTTAGGTGACCGTCAAACCTGTATCTAGTTCCTCTTCATTCTGCTTCCGAGTTTCATGATCCGATCCTTGCAAGCGTATAATTCCAAGGTGGTGTTTACAATGATGACGGTCGTTGTCTTTTGATGATGATGACCGATCCCTTTGCCGTTCATATTTATGGTGCCTCTCATGCCCCGCTTGACCGTGGCTTTGTTTTTAGCGAGGCCTTTTTATGGGCATCTCAAGATCCTTGTCCAAGTTGTACGATGTACCCCCAGTCTTGTTGGTAGGATATGAATTTCTAACAACTGCTAACGTGTCTAGTTCTGGCCCAACTATTACTGATCGGAGCCTAGGAGGTGTTGGGATGGTTGGTTTAGAGGATTCATCTCTCTTGTGGCCAACAGATATATTCCTTTCTTTACCGCGTCTGTCAATAACTGTTGCAATGTATCTCTGAAGCGGCGCGCTATGTCCTTGCTGGTTAGTGAGACTTGCTGGATGCCAGCCAGAGATATTGGTTGGTTCCCAGTGACGGTTGTGAAATCCTGAGTGGTCCCCCCCTTGGTAAGCATTATCTGGCGATTTTTGTATGTCTTTGGAATCATATTTACTTCCATCACCAGGCATTGTTTAAACAGATCGGAGGTTCACCCCCTTATTTTAGCACCAATTGTTGACGTCAATTTCTTGATGGGTAAGATAGTCAACAATGCTTGGTTAGATTATGACCTGTTAAAAGAGAAAGAGAATGCAATTGATATGTTTATGATACGAGTATACGTGGTAAAACTTCGGTGATCGGAGAAACATCTACGAGTGGTTGTAAGGACAACCAAGCCAAATCCACTATTAAATAAAGAATTACACCACTCGATCTCTCTTGCCTCTCTTTTACAGTGATTACTTTCTGTTCCATATGTTCTATATCTTTTTTTTTGTATATGTCTTTTATATAATGAGATTATGGGTCTATTTATATGTGTATAGAATCCTAATCCTTGCTACACAAATAAGGAAAGGTGATAGTGTTTGATTGGAATTGGTTGCTTGTTGAAGTCGCCTTTGTCTTCTTTCCTGTTTCTGAGATCTTATGGATTGAGTCTGAATCTTCATGGTATTCTAGTTGCACAGTCCGTTCATGACTTATTTCATAATCAGTGTGCAATCTTCTAGAAGAGTAGAGTTATTACTTGATTTGGACTTGTTTCCTGCTTGATATTTATCCTTATGGAAGCTTTTAAGTTCTTTCCTCCTCTAATACAGGGGAATGGAATAAGGATGTTTCCGTATTGGAGTGTGATTCTAGATCCTTTCTCTGGGCTCATTTACTTATGTGGATCACATATTTCTCGACAACCTCTTTGCTCGGGCTTCTCATGTTGTCCCGAGTAAAGCTAAATGTGTCGAATATTCGTATTCGGCTTTACTCGGGTTCTCGTGTCTTGGTGATACCACCGTTGGTGTTCTTCAGTTGCCAGTTTGGATGCTTATCTGGCAATCTTTTTGGGAGGCTGGCTTATCTGTTAGTGACATGTACTTTTAATAAAATATACATATAACAAACAATAAGAGCGCTTTCCTTACGAAGGATTTAATTGTTCATTAGAGAATCAATGGTACTTAAATGAAAAGATATAGGGGTATAACGGACTTTATGAACTAGCTCTAATCATGAACTACTTGTGGAGGATCTTACAATATGTATAGCTATATCAATAGACACTAATATTTTGGTTTGTAAGACATCTACAGTTGCGAGAGTGCAACCTTGGGTTTTTAGTGAAATAACTCCGATGTTAATAATTATGAAATATTAATTGAAGAATTTAATTAATTATTTCTAAGTATTATTGGAGCTCAAAACTGTTGGTTCATTAGGTCCCCTTGGTAGCCCGAATGATTAAAGGTAACAAGAATCATAGTTAATTAATTGGATTGTCCGATTAATTGTGTTATGAAAGTGACACATATTTATTCAGGAAATTAATTAAATGATGAGATTATTTAATTAATATATTAACAATTAAATTAATTAAATAATTAGACTATTTAATTATTTAATTAATAAATTAATAAATTGATAATGAAGAATTATTAGTTAATTATTAATTGAAGGTTACAAGTTCGAACCATAACTGAGACAAAAGAAAAAATAATAAGATTATTTTATTTCCTAACCATGTCAAGTGTTCAAGTCTTAATGAACTACGGTTATGTGAGATTTAGAATTCTATACTAACCTGGTCACTAAAATACTAATTTTCTTATTTTAAATATATAGAAATATATTTGAAAAAGGATTATTATCTTATATATTTGAAAACGGATTAGTATCTTGTTTGAAGTATATAAAGATATATTATTAAAATAAGGTGACTAACTGATTGTAAATCACGTAACAAAAACAGAGTATTTAGACTTAGTCTGAGGAGTAACGAATTCGGCCATAAGTAAAAATAAAAAACGCTTTTTGTGCTTTTTCTAGATTGGCCGAATTTCTCAAGAGGGCAAAGGGGTTTGTCTTCTAATCTCTGCCTCCTTCTCATTCCTTGAAGTCTGTGACACGCCCACAAGTAGTTGTCGGATCGCGGGACATAGCGAGGAAGATCTGGTGGTAACAAATCGGAAGTAAACGAAAGCAAAGAGAAAAGAAGGAGTTAGCATAAAGGTATGATCTTAATCCTTCTTAATTCTATTCATATATATATACATATATATATATATATATATATATATAAAATCTGTGACATACCCACACGCAGTTGTCGAATCGCGAGACATAACGAGCATGATCTGGTGGTAACAAATAGGAAGTAAACAAAAGCAAAGAGAAAAGAAAGAGTTAGCATATGGGTATGATCTAAATCCTTCTTAATTATATATATATATATATATATATATATATATATATATATATATATATATATATCGTACGTGGTTTGTAAGTTGCAAAATAAAATTTTAAAATACCGTATTCTCCGCAACTAAAATCTGAGGTCATCATGATCAACACTTTGATTAATATTCATTAGTACCGATCTATACTTATCAAAAGGTAGGATTCAACGTTTTTTACTAGTAAATTCTCTAATGTTATCGCCAACAATGTACACATTGATTGGTTTATCTTTCAAGATTATCATATATGAAAACCCGATTACAAGACTATAGGCAATACAAGATAACATTGTTGCTATTTTCTGAAAAGTCTTGGAGCGTGTGTGAAAAGTCTGATGGAAGAGGGCAATACAATTTTAGGGTCATGGTAATTATAGTTATCACTAAAAAGTTCGAGACAATCCATATTGTCATAAAATCCTATAAATTTTGATCTCAATCCAATACCACTAGACAATTTACAACCTCTTAAAAGTCTGGATCCAAGACACAAGATATTATAGATTTTTTTAAAAAAATCTTAAAAGTTTTAATCAAATACAACCATACTTATCTAACTTATTAAAATATCTCAATATAATACCATCACACTGTTACTTTCTAAAATTGTCTATTCAAATCCTAATATAATATACCCCTCGGTTTATTTTTAATTATCCGAACAAAGAAACATAAAAAGAAAAAAAGAGAAAAGGGAATGAAAAATAGAAAATGAAGAGATAAATGAAAACCAATGAAAACGTTTAAAAATCCCTTATCACAAAAAAAATAAATGGATATTGACAGGTGGAGAACAAGCCACACCCACACTCGCTCAAGCCCAACCAATTTAGCTTCTCTTCTCACCATCACCACAATAAAATTTCCCACTTCTTTCTCTCCACAAAAATTGCAGCTTTTTGCATTTTTTTCCTTCAAAGTGCTTTGGCATTACTATTTCTCAACAAAGGCCCCGTTGAGGTAAGATTATCTTGCTTTCGTTATATCTATTAAAGTTTATCGTTTTTTCTTGAATTACTGTAAACGAATTTTCCCATTAAGAAATTATGATGGGTTTCGTAGAATGAGGAGTTACAGTTGCTAGAAATCGAATTATTTGTATTTTGAGTATGCTGGTTTTGGTAGGGACGATGCCATCTCTGGCTTCTTTGGTTAGTTTTGGAAGTTTAAGTGTTGTAGGCACGAGTTCATCAGAGTGGCCCTCTTATTCTTTAGTTAGGCGAGTTTCGTTGTCCAAACGTAATTATAGGGGTACAAAAAGATGGCTTTGTAGATATTCTGTCACAGCAACAACTACTACAACAAAAGCTGATTTCATTGCTGATCAAAGCAATGGTTCGTTGTCTATTGATTCTAACACTTATGATAAAAATGATGATGATAATGGAATTGTCCTTAAGCCTGCTCCTAAGCCGGTGTTGAAGTCCCCGGGAGCCAAGGATGAACAACCCCTTTTAGGCAAGAATTCGGCAGGTTGGGACCCATCAAGAGTGGGTAAGGATTTGGATGAAGAAGAGAGAAGTAAGGTCATTGAGTCACTTGGTGAGGTATTGGAGAAGGCTGAGAAACTCGAGACCAGAAAAGAAGTTAAAAAGGCAAATGTAGATAAATTAACACAATCTACTGCTTATGCTAATCCGAAAAATGGTAAACCAGACAATTCAACAGGGGCAACTAGGAAGACTAAGACTTTGAAAAGTGTGTGGCGTAAAGGGGATGATGTAGCAAGCGTACAAAGGGTAGTTAAGGAAGAACCCAAGGCTAGTATTAAGAGTGAGGAGCCTGAAATGGAAAGAGAGTTAAAGGTGGAGTCTCAAGCTAGTCTTAGTGTTCGGCCTGCTCAGCCACCTTTGAGACCTCAACCCAAACTACAAACAAAGCCATCAGTAGCTCCTCCACTGCCTATGATAAAGAAACCTGTCGTTTTAAAAGATGTGGGTGCGGCTTCTAAGTCTTCTGTTACTGATGAAACCGATTTGGGTATGAAAAGTAAAGAGCGGAAACCGATTCTGATAGACAAGTTTGCAACAAAGAAATCGGTGGTTGATCCTCTTATTGCTAAAACAGTACTGGCCCCAACAAAACCTGGAAAGGGCCCTGCCCCTGGAAAATTCAAGGATGATTATCGTAACAAAAAGGTTTCAGCTGGAGGATCTCGGAGACGGATTGTTGATGAGATTGCTGATGAGGAAACATCTGAACTGAATGTCTCCATTCCTGGTGCAAGGAAAGGGAGGAAATGGAGTAAAGCAAGCCGGAAAGCAGCTAGACTCAGGGCTGCCCAAGAGGCGGCTCCAGTCAAAGTAGAGATCCTTGAGATTGAGGAGGATGGTATGTTGGTAGAGGATTTGGCCTACAACTTGGCCGTTAGTGAAGGTGAAATTTTTGGGTTATTGTATTCAAAGGGGATTAAACTCGATGGGGTACAAACTCTAGACAAAGACATTGTGAAGATGATTTGTAAAGAGTATGAGGTGGATGTCTTGGATGTTGACCCTGTTAAAATGGAAGAGATGGCCAGGAAGAGGGAAATATTTGATGAAGAAGACTTGGACAAGCTGGAAGACAGGCCTCCTGTCCTTACCATTATGGGTCATGTGGATCACGGAAAGGTAAGTTGTATAAACTTATGTAAATTTTCTGTTAATTGAATCTCTTTCATCATGCGTATTTTTTTTCGATTATTTATTTGAATGTCAATAAAATAAAATAAACTTTTCTATTTCAATGGCAACGTTTTGCTAATATGTGATTGCTGTTACCCATTTGGCAGACAACTCTTTTGGATCATATCCGTAAAAGCAAGGTACGTTGAATAATCGTCTCAATGTGTTCATTTTCTCTCCTTTTGCATCCTTGGTCCTTGAAAATGTTAAGGTCTGATTATTTGTTATTCTAGGTCAATCCTTAATACTTTCGTATTTAATTAATTTAATTTAACTTAGTTTCTAAAGTGGTCATGTCAAATTGGCTGTCTGCATGGAAAATGTTTCTTTTATGGCTAAAATGATTAACTTGATTCTTAAAAGCATATGCAGTTGTTAATGTGAATATCTGCTCAATTTTCACAGAAGCCTTATTGCTAAACTTCTGCAGGTGGCCGCCTCCGAAGCAGGGGGCATCACACAAGGAATTGGGGCATATAATTTATTGGTACCTGTCGATGGCAAGTTGCAACCATGTGTTTTCCTTGATACTCCTGGACATGAGGTAAATTACTCAATCAGCATTACAAACTTTCACTTTCTTTGCCAAATAGACAGTATATTCTCCTATTGGTTCCACAAGATCATATTCGCTGTGGATAATGTTGCTTTTACAACTTATCCCTTTTTGTGCTATTCTATATAAAATCAACTATGTACTGTTTCTTGTTGTACTTTTCTTGCCTTAAGATGATATATATAATGTTCGCTGCTCTAGGCGTTTGGGGCTATGAGAGCTCGTGGAGCAAGGGTGACAGACATTGCTGTCATTGTAGTGGCTGCTGATGATGGTATTCGTCCTCAAACTAATGAAGCCATAGCTCATGCCAAGGCAGCTGGAGTACCTATTGTGATAGCTATAAATAAGGTATGTCAACTACGATTGGTCGATGGCATTTTCTTTTATCAGTTAGAAAGAAAGAAGGCAGAAAATACTGGCACTGGGAAATGCGCATGAGGACCTGCTGACTCAGTCTTAATATTTGCTCTATACCAGATAGATAAAGATGGAGCTAATCCAGATAGGGTCATGCAAGAGCTTTCTTCCATAGGTCTGATGCCAGAAGATTGGGGCGGTGACATCCCGATGGTTAAGGTCTTTGTCATTTAGCAGTATATGCATAGTTCTTTGATACTTTTTCCTTTTTTCATTGCCTATCTCTGTTTCTTGAACAGATAAGTGCTCTCAAAGGGGAGAATGTAGATGATTTGCTGGAAACCATTATGCTTGTTGCAGAGGTAAGTTAACTATATTAAGTACTGACATCTTGGCTTTGATATTTCTCTTGCAATAATAATAAAAATAGAGAACAAAATATTATTTTTGAGTTGTGGCAGTTAGCTTTACGGCTCTATATTTCTTTATTAATATTTTTTTTTTTAAAGTTTGTTGCAAGAAATACATGCAAGGAGTAATCTTGCTTCCTCCTGAAATGATATATAGAAGCTATGAGTCAAGTTTTACCTTAAACTGCCTGAAATCCGACAAGTGAAAAAGGATTATTCAATACATATACATGTACACATACATATGCATTTACTCTTACCATCATGCTCTCCTTTTTGGTTGTTTCTGGATAAGCCTTAAACTTCTATAGAATCCCATTCTTTCAATGTGCTACCTTCTGAAATGTACCCATGAAAAGATAACAAGCAGCATGTGTCTTAGCATAAACAATATTTGTGTTGCTCCTTTGTTCTGATATCATCCATGGTTGTTTCAGTTGCAAGAGTTGAAGGCTAATCCTCATAGAAATGCTAAGGGCACAGTTATTGAGGCTGGTTTAGATAAATCTAAAGGGCCTATAGCTACATTTATTGTGCAAAAGGGAACCCTTAAAAGAGGGGATGTAGTCGTATGTGGAGAAGCCTTTGGAAAGGTTAGTAAATTAATATTTAAAACCACAAGAACTTTAATTCCTTACAAGAAATTCACTTTTTATACTTATATGCGGAAACATGAATTGCTCATTCATTTTAGGAGAATTATTTATATATTTCGTCAGGTGCGGGCTTTATTTGACGATGGTGGGAAACGTGTTGATGAAGCTGGACCTTCTATTCCTGTACAGGTTCGTTGTTTATTATGTTTATTCTTATTTATTTGTATTCAGGATTAACTTCATATTTTTCTTTGACTATATTTTTGAACACTAGCTTGTGCAAAAAACCTTTTTTTTTTTTTTTTTGCATACTTTGATCAATTTAAAGTGAATTCAAATTTCTATGCTTGTTTGGCTGATTATTAGACATCTAAGATTTAAATTATGCAACTTGACTTCAAAATTGGTTTATTTTATTGAAATTAAGTGACAGCATACTAGATGGTTGCATATGCTATGCTCTTCAGTTTCTGAGAAGAACAAAATCTCTTTTGATGTTACTTTCATTTCCTTGTGATAAGATCCATGTTGCTACTGCTCAACTCTTTATGCGACTTTATGTTTAAGGTTCATGTAATTACTGCTTAATTTTTTAGTCCATCTCTAACAATACATTGATGATAATTCTTGATGATCTGGATGTGTAAAACGTAACAGGACATTTTGGTAAAGTACTAATTTGGCACTCCATGAATCTTGCTTCCCTTAAAAGATTGAAATTAAGCCCGTAATTTTGATTTGCTAGATGTTCTTTCAACTTTGTGATTTTGATATATGTTAAATTCCATGTGGCTTTTTATTGTGAAGTATTTTTTCGAGTCACTGTTGATTATGCTCTTAAAAGTTAGAAGTTTTCTACATTGACAATATTATTTACTGTGTTTTTGCTTTTTTTCTATGCAGGTTATTGGACTGAATAGTGTTCCTATCGCTGGTGATGGATTTGAGGTTGTTGACTCCCTTGATGTAGCACGTGAAAGGGCAGAGGCACGAGAAGATTCATTGCGAAAAGAGCGAATAGCAGCCAAGGCTGGGGATGGGAAGGTCACACTTTCTTCCTTGGCCTCTGCAGTCTCATCTGGAAAGCTGTCTGGATTAGACTTGCACCAGCTGAATGTTATTTTAAAGGTCGATGTTCAGGTAATGCTAAAACTATGCAAAGGAGGTTGAGTGAGCTTATTATGCTTTGATGTTGCAAGTTTCTGTAAACATCCTTGAGCTTTTGGATGTCTTCCCTAACAAAAACTACAGCAGAACTTTGTTTCAATTTGTTGTAGAAAGAAATATGTACCTCTGTTCTAGTTTTATAATGTTTACTAATTTACACATCAGCTAGTGCATTATAGTACACCAGTTTACATACATTAAATTATTATAACCCTTAAATATGTGTAAAAGTGTGTGATAACATGGAATTGTCCTTGTATTTAAACATGGAACATCATATCATTTAAAATAAAATTTCTTCATTTACCTAGATAAAATATGTGAGATCTTAAAGAAGGTAATTTCTAAGTGCTGGTCTCTCCAAAGTTGGTTCTAGAACAGGTGATCTGTGGGTGGTTCAACTTTCAGCTATTGTTGAGTTATACCGAAGTACTGATAAAGTGTGTTACTGATGTAGGGCGAACAATAGAAATAGGGGCTAGAACTAGAGAGAGAGTTTATGATGTAGGACAAACACTAGAAATATGAACTAGATAGAGAATTTAGAGAGAAATAGATAGAAACAGAGAGAATTAGTGATTGGAAACATAAAGAATTAGTTATTGGAAACATAAAGCGAAGAAACACAAGAAATATAGGTTGGAAAACAAAATAATCACTCAATAATCAATTCATCTAGTCTGAATAGAGTAGGCTCTGAATGGGCCTTTTTATAGCTAGCAATATAAAAGAGATAACCAGCACCCGATAAAGATTAAATAAAACCTAAATTAATCTCTTAAGGAGATAATTATTCTAAACACAATATGATAACTACTAAATAATAATGCTTATCTAATTCCCCATCAGTTTAGAGGAAAAAGAAAGAATTAGGTCTTGGAGATAGAGAATGAACAGAAAGGGGAGAAACTCAAAATAAACATATGAAATTGGAAAAACACAATATTCATTCAAGTCATTTCTAGTCTAATAACAAAAGGCCCTGAAGGCACCTTTTATAGTTGACAATATAAAAGAGAAACATCTAAACTTCTGATAATGATAAAACAAACCTAATCTAATCTTTTAAGGAGATAATTATTCTCAAGATAAAACACAATAAGATACTAATAATATCTAGATAAAACATCTAATAATGTTTAGTTCATTCCCCATCAATTACACTATCAAAAAGAAACAAAAACAAAAAGCCTGATGAAGTGTATTACATTGATAATCAACAAGATTTATAATATGCATGCAAGTATGCAACTGATGAATTTTTCTTGATTGTTTGTGACTAGGGATCCATTGAGGCTGTCAGACAAGCCCTGCAGATGCTCCCACAAGATAATGTCAGTTTAAAGTTCCTCTTACAAGCAACAGGGGATGTCAGCTCTAGCGATGTTGATCTTGCAATTGCTAGCAAAGCCGTTATTTTGGGTTTTAATGTCAAAGCACCAGGATCTGTTAAGAGTTATGCAGATAACAGAGGTGTTGAGATTCGATTATATAGAGTTATCTATGATCTTATTGATGATGTGCGAAAAGCAATGGAAGGTCTGCTAGACCCCATTGAGGTCAGTTCAGATCAGATATTTATATATTCACTTTCTTTTATTGGTTCTATCTTATGGTGGCAGCTTCTAGATTATAGTCGGAGGGGGTTGGGATGATCATTGTGTTTGATATGTATGAATTATTATGTCCAGCTGTTATGTCTTCTTTCACTGCCTAAGACAGTCGAATTATTATGTCCAGCTGTTATGTCTTCTTTCACTGCTTAAGACAGTCTAAGAACAGATGATCACTGTAGTCTGTAGCATACTAGCATCACTGTCCTAGGATCTTCAGGGTTGGATTATGTGGGAGCATGTTCAGCTTTTGTTTCACATTTCTCTAACCTTCTTATCACTGAAGATTTACAGTTGAGAGTTACTGCTCATTTGTTGATAGGAACAAGTAGCGATTGGCTCAGCGGAGGTCCGGGCTATATTCACAAGCGGCAGTGGTCGTGTTGCTGGATGCATGGTGACGGAGGGAAAAGTAGTGAAAGGATGTGGCGCTCGGGTCATTCGAAAAGGAAAGACGATCCATGTTGGTGTACTTGATTCTTTAAAACGAGTTAAGGAAATCGTAAAAGAGGTATGGATTTAAATCCAGTATTACTTTGATCTGGCACGGTACATTAGCATGGTGTTACAGGGTTACAGTATCAATAATTTCAGCAAATAAACATCGTTGATAGCTTTGCCTTTGTCATGACAAGCACATTTTTTTTGAATCTCTGAGCATTAGCATTGACATTGCCAAATGATTTACAATTGTAGCTTCAAGCTTAGAATATCAATTGTTAGCCCAAGTAACCTTGTACTGCTGTTATGTGAGTTTGTGTGGATAGGGAAATGAAATAAAGGGTACCAGATACAGCATGCTAGGGAGATTTGACACGTTTGTGAATCTCTATTGTAAACATTATTAAATTAAATGTTCATGATAAGTGAAATTTTGCATTATGGTAGGTCAAAGAAGTAATAAAGTTTAACTTTGTTTGACCTAGTTGAATGATAAACTTATTTTATTAAAAAGTCTGGATCGTTTGGGAACTGAGCTTGTTTATAAATTTAATTTTAGATTTATGGTAGACACTAGAGACTAGATTTCTAAGGTTGTGCTTGTGCCGTGTGCGCAACCGGGTTTGGTCTTGACTGTTTAAACTTCGAAGTCAATAACTTTTCTCTATTAAGTCTTGAATGAAATAATTGAATAGTTAAAATTCCTGAACTTGTTTGCCATGATAATTGCATTATTCATTTCTTATTTTGATCTTGTAGTCTAAAATAAGGACTTGTTCCTATTAGTACATGAAGAAAGGCTTTTGGGCCTTCATCTTTTGTTAGATAAATTAAGGTGGTTCTTGAATGTTTACTTCTGTATGGTTAGATGCATTTTGCCTGTTCATATATATTTTAGATGATTATCATGAATCATATAAAAAAAACCTTTATATATATTATTGACGTATATTGTGGGGTTTTGTCGTATTTTTAGGTTTTGGTGTTGAGGACTGTTTTTATAGGCCATTTTGGTGTACCCTGAGGCTACCTTTTTGTGTATAGTCTGTTCACTTCCTTTGTGTACAGTTACCTAGTTTTCTTTTTTCATTAATAAATTGTATTTTTTTTTTTAAGAATTGAAATTTTTGAAAGCCGTAATCATCCCTGTTGCCCTATTCTATTATTTCCTCTCCCGATTCTAAATCTCCCTTCTTATTCCTTGTCATACATGGGTTGTAAATTCCTTGGGTATAACGAAAGAAACCAGGGTAGTTTCTATGGAGAGGTTCAAACCTCTTTTACTCTATGACATCACCTTCAAGCTTGATTGGACCAAGCATGAAGAGATTCCTTGAACTTTTGGATTAGGGAGAAATAAAATAGGACAAAAGAGGCAGTTAGACTCTTTATTTTATTTTATTTCAATTTGTATTCATCTACTGTATCTCAATCTATTACATAATGGCCTGTATAGATAGTGCCGAACTCAATAGCTTTAAATTCTGAATGACCAAAGTAAACTTTCCTAATAAGCAAAAATACCACGTGATGTAGGACACATAGAAAACAAGAAGGGAAAATAGATAATAGAAAAGAAATAGGGATGGTAGGGATATAAATAGAATAGAAAAGGGGAGGAAAAAAAAAGAAGACAATGGGAGAAAATCAGAATAAAGGGAGATAATAGGGAGGAGAAACTATAATTCATTATCAATTCATCGCCAAGGACTTTATTATTTCAATTTTTTTAGCCTATTTTGTAATGTTACTAGTGTTAGACCTTAATATTCATGATTACTAAATTTGTATGTGATACCGATGCTTATGGTATTGGAAACTTGTGCTTTTTGCATTTTGTTTTTCACAATTCAAATTCATTCATTTGTTACTCCTAAAGGTGAATGCTGGATTGGAATGTGGTATGAGGCTGGAAGACTTCGATGATTTTGAGGAAGGAGACATCATCGAGGCCTTCAACACAGCTCAGAAGACACGGACCCTTGAAGAGGCATCGGCTTCAATAGCAGCTGCACTCGAAGGAGTAGGAATCAAATAATGGAAAACACTGCTTGTGGTTATAAATCGGCCTTTCCTATCTGCTTGAGAATTAATAGTCCCATACTGAACAAGTTAAACCACCATACGGTCAGTGGTTTGAAAATTCTGAAAAGGTATAATGCAGCTGAGTATGCTCCACAAGCAATTTAATTGAAGATGTGGGGTGCCATTGCAAAGATGATTAGGTCAATTGTTGTAAGCCAATTTGGTTGTATATAATATTGTATTTTGCAATTAAGCTTCATATCCTGTAAAGAGTGAACTTTTAAGTTCCTCATGATTCCATGTGGAAATTATTTTGTAGCAATAACCCAAAATTGAAAAAAAGCAAAAGGAAGGAAGTCCACAAAAATTTAACAATTTGAACATTTAATTTCATGCTCAAACCTCTTAAACAGCTCAGGGTGTGTATATTACTATTTTTTGCAATGATATATCCCAATACCATAATTGGTTACTCAACCCTTTGTCTTTCAAAGTGGCCCTAATTTAGAGTCTATAAGTTGTTTTGTAAACTTTGAAGCAAGGGTATTTTATGTTAAAATTATGAGCAGTAGGGCATCTAATTAGTTGTAGCTTTGGTCGAGTGTAATGCTTCTTCTGCGGTTAATCAGCTTATTTCTTAAGCCATTTATCTTGGCTTAAGAAATCGAGTTGTTCAGTTAAGACCATCTCCGACCATTGTACCAATTTGTTGTAAACTTTGTAATAAAATGCAATAACTTTTACACTTATATCTTTAATCTATTGCACTAAATCCAATTCTAAAAGAATATTCCTTTGCTTATTTCCTTTACAAAAACAAAAACAAATACAAGAAAAAAGCAACGTAGAAAGGTTTCTTACGCTAGATCTGGTGTAAGAAGAAGACCACCCGTAGAATGGCACAAAGATTGGAGTCGATTGCTGCTCCAAAATGGAGATTGTCACAGTGACGAGAGATGCCCTAATACCCCCCTCTAATCATCGTAAAACTTGAAGGAGGAGGATTTTATTTCTGACCATGCAATATAGATTGGACTTTGGTTATATAGTCCGGTCCTTGGTTATATAGACCGGTCCGGGTCGTAAAGTAAATTTGAAGGATACTCCCACACGTGGGCACGTGGCAGGCTTACCCGGTTAACAAATTTCAAATTTCAAAAAACAAAAAATATCAACGGTCGCATTTTATTTTTATTATTCATTCACAACGAAACAGATTTGAATTCGGTAGAAAGGCCACCTTCCAAACAAATACATACTTTGTTTTTCTGCATAAAGAAATCCCTAAATTGATTACTTATCATTCAAAAACCACCTTTCTTCGTCTTTTTCTTTTTTACTCATCAATGGAAGATAATTATCAATGGTATGACCCACTACTTCTCACTGACGTTTCTCGGCAACAACAACACCACCAACACTCTTCTCACTGTAACAACTATTACTACCAAACCAGCTAACTCTATCAACATCATCTTCTGGGGTTTTTGCTAATTTCTTTCTTTCTTTCTTTCTTTCTTGGCAGACAGTAATTCAACAACATTCTCCATCTCTCAGACTCTGACTATGGCTGATCCTTTAATTTATCATGACCCAGATGGCGGTAATGCTCTACAACTTTTTTCTTCTTTCTTGATGCTTGTATTAATTATGGGTTGTTTAGGTACTATAACTGTTTCTGAGAAAAAACAAAGCCTTGAAGCTAATTCTACACCGAATCTCAGTAACAGTAACCCCATTTTCGATCAAAATGGTAATTCCTTTACAAGAGATTGATTTGCCAAATATAATTGGTTTTCTATTTCAAAGGTGGTAGTTGATTGAGTGAAATTTGGTTCCTTTCAGGTCAGTCTATGTTGGGATTCTCTCTAACATCTCCTGATCTGGTGATATGTGGTGGTGGTTCACCCTATACCCCAACAAGTAGCTACGGCTATTCCCCTGATTTCTTGAAGAATAATAAGTTTTCTGTTGAGGTCTCTCTAGAGAATGGCATCAATGGCTCTCATGATACCATAAGTATTCTCAAGAACCCATCTGTCAAATTTTCATCTTTCAACCAAGAATTTTCTCCTGAATCTTCTTTGGAGCTCCTTCCTGCTCTGGAAATGGAGGACAACTTGCCACAACATCACATTCCCAGTATAAGCAGCAATGCAGGTACCGGGTATCAACCTCTTCTTTGAATCGGTACTGTTTTCATATGGAATATAAAGGTTGAAATACTTATCCGAGATAATGTTTATCAGATTTTGGAGAATCGCAATTGCTGGAAGCTTTGAGAATATCTCAAGTTGAGGAATGTGAACCAACAATTGTAATACCGATCAAAAGTTCACAATTTTATCTAAAGCTATCAGTGAAAAAAAGAAGAAGAAGAATTTTGATTGATTTTTTTTTTTGTTCCTTGTGATGAATTACAATGCAGGATAGTGGTGATTGTGAGGGGGAAGGAAGCTATGAAAGACTGAAAAGAGATTATGAGTGTCAGAGGAAGGAATTAGCAGAGGCAAGAACTTCATTGGAGGAACTTAAGAGGGAGAACCAACTTAAGAGTGAAGAAAGCCAAGAAGCTGTGAAGTCTTTACAAGAACTCCAAAATGAGCTTATGCGCAAGTCTATGCATGTTGGCTCATTGGGTACGTAAACTTTTTGATATTAGGAGCCTTCAAACATGTTATCTGTTGGATAATTTGTTGATTTTGTGTGGTTCTAGCTTTTGCAATCGAGGGACAAGTGAAAGAGAAGAGTAAATGGTTCTCATCTTTAAGAGACATAACAAGAAAATTGAAGGTAATGAAATTGTAATTGAAGATGTCTATATGACATTGATCAAACAGGAATGCAATTACATCTGTTCTAAAAGTTTCATTTACAGATAATGAAAATGGAACAAATCAAGCTATCTGAAGAGGCATCTACACATAAGAAATGTGTTGCAGATATGAACGAAATGAGCTCTACAATTCAGTCCACAAGTAGGTTCACTTTCTTTATAATCATACACTTATTATTTCATTCTGTCGTTCTTTTTTTTTTTCAGTTATTTAATATTTTATTTGTTTCTGTTTAACTAGTAAATCATCAAGTAGATCTATATGAACATCTAAAGGTGAAGTTTATCAGCGGAACAAAGCAGCAGAAAGAACTATACAACAAGATTTTAGAGTTGAAAGGTTGGTTTTATATTCGATCTATTATTTAGAGATTGAAATTGGTAAGGTAGAAGAGGCTTAACAGGTATTACAATGTTCACTTCCAGGAAATATAAGGGTCTTTTGCCGATGTAGGCCTCTAAACAATGAAGAAGCTGCAGAAGGAGCTGCAATGGCAATTGATTTCGATTCTTCTAAAGATGGAGAGCTCACTGTGATCTCAAATGGGGTTCCAAAAAAGACCTTCAAATTTGATGCTGTTTTTGGGCCCCAAGCAGGCCAAGGTATACTGCCTTCACCAATGGTATTTCTTTTGGATAACTACGGTACATTGCTTCCTTCAGCAACATAATTAATGTTTTTGGTTTGGTTTTTGTTGTTTGTTTAGCTGATGTTTTCGAAGACACAGCTCCATTTGCAACCTCAGTTCTTGATGGGTACAATGTGTGCATATTTGCTTATGGGCAGACAGGAACCGGAAAAACTTTTACAATGGAAGGTACAGAACAAGTACGTGGAGTAAATTTCAAGACTCTTGAGGAGCTGTTTCGTATAATTAAGGAGCGACATAAGCTATATCGGTATGATATTTCTGTGAGCGTCTTAGAAGTCTATAATGAGCAAATAAGAGATCTGCTGGTCTTAGGCTCTCAGCGAGGATCAACTTCAAAAAGGTGGATTGTCAGTTTTCTTTGAAATTGTTTCCCAAATCTTGTGAAATTTACCTGTCAACATATCACATAGGCCTTGTTATTCCAGTGTCCTTATGTAGATGAGAAGGTTTATCAATCTTGCCTGAGATTAAATATGGTTAGGAAACATATTACTGTAATCTTTTTTTCTTTTTTGGTTATTGATAAATGTAGCAGCTGTTGGCATTGTTTGGTTATTGATAAATGTAGATGAGAAGGTTTATCAATCTTGCCTGAGATTAAATATGGTTAGGAAACATATTACTACCAATTTTTTTTTTTGGGATATTGATAAATGTAGCAGCTGTTGGCATTGTTTGGTTAGCATTTCGGGACTACATTTTATAAATGTAACATCTAGAACTTAAGGTGTTCCAAAATGGCCTTAACTTTAAAGAGATCAAGCCTTTCCTTTTTTTGTTAGCAAATGAATCAGGCCTGTGGCTTGAATCCCCTCATGGTTATCGCATGACCAAAAACCATAGTTTCCCGTTTTCCAAAGATTGTTGGGTTCAACGGAGGCCCCAGTTTCGATCTTGGGTTTGCTTAGCAGGTTCGGGGATTTTCGAGTTATCGAAAAAAAAAATCAAGCCTTTTTTAATTGTATTCCATCCTTGCTAAGTTCGGTGCTAATGGTGATTAATCTTTTATTTCATTATTCTTGCTTGTTTAATTATTAAGAAATTTGCACATTAAGATGTTGGTTGTTTGTACTAAATCTTTCGCTTGACTTTTTTACTTGTAGACTTGAAGTACGGCAAGCAGGAGAAGGAATGCATCATGTTCCTGGATTGGTTGAAGCGCCTGTAAATAACATGAGTGAGGTCTGGGAAGTTTTACAAACTGGCAGTAGTGCAAGAGCTGTTGGCTCAACCAATGCCAATGAGCACAGCAGTAGATCCCACTGGTCTGTTTACATCACTTAAAATAAGTCAGTTCTAATAAATGGTCCCAGAAATGCATTTATAGACATTGCTGAAATGCTAACTTGTGCTTATTTCTCCATTCACAGTATACATTGTGTGATGGTGAGGGGAGAGAATTTGTTGAATGGGGAATGCACAAAGAGCAAGCTATGGTTGGTGGACCTAGCAGGAAGTGAGCGAGTAGCAAAGACAGAAGTACAAGGAGAACGACTCAAGGAAACCCAAAATATCAACAGATCTTTGTCAGCACTAGGAGACGTCATATCCGCCCTTGCAACTAAAAGCCCACACATCCCTTTCAGGTTTGATAAAGCAAATTTCTTATTTTATTGTGGGTGCTAACTAGCTTAAATCGTAAGATCTCTTGTCATTGTACAAGAGATATTGTTTCAAATTTAGCTCCTACTTGGGTATGGAGGGGTTTGGTTATATCATAGTAAATATATATATATATATATATATATAAATTCTATTATTTCTGAAAGTGAATTAACATTATTGTATCTGTTTGGTTTAAACTTCCTTTTGCTTCCTTGCATTGTAGGAATTCAAAGCTCACGCACTTGCTCCAAGACTCTTTAGGTACTTTTGGATTTAAAGAATATAATTTGGACCCGTTCTGTATTTAGTTACCAACATTAAAATTTATGCTCGAAATGAAATGAACTTGATGAATGGATTATGGATGTATATTTGTTAGGAGGAGATTCAAAGACTCTCATGTTTGTACAAATCAGTCCTAATGAGAATGACCTAGGTGAGACCTTATGCTCACTGAACTTTGCAAGTCGAGTGAGAGGAATAGAGTTAGGTCCTGCAAGGAAACAGTTAGACACTGCTGAACTTCTCAGATACAAACAAATGGTAGATTCTTGTTAGTTTTGACCTTAATTTTTATCTGTACTTAATCTCTGATAAAACTACTAAGGAGATTGGTTGTCCATTTGTTTTCAAGGTTGAGAAATCAAAGCAAGACTTGAAGAATAAAGATTTGCAGAGTAAGAAGATGGAGGAAACAATCTATGGATTGGACTCGAAGATAAAAGAAAGAGACCTCAAGATCAAAACTCTGCAAGACAAGGTATTGTTTTAGTAAACTTTATTCCCAAATTTGGCTTTGGAAAACATTTTATCTTCATCTACTCGAGCTGCCATAATTTTCTTCTTCTATGCATTCTTTTCTTTTGATCCTTTCACAGTCTCATGGGGTTTGTATCTTGTAGGTTAAGGAACTGGAATCACAGCTTCTAATCGAGAGGAAGCTTGCACGTCAGCATGTGGACACAAAGATAGCCGAACAACAAATGAAACAACAGCAAGATGAGCAGCAAAGTACCGTGCCACTCAGGTCACCACTTGCAAATCGAATATTAGGAAGTAACAAGAATTTCAATGAACCAGAAAGTACTACAATGATGAAAGAGCAAGGAAATCCAACTAAACCTCTTATGGAGAACAATAGTTACAAACCTCCTGTACTTGTTCCTCCAACAGATAACTTTGTCAAGCACATGAATCTCACAGAAAAAGAAAACAACCCTCCTGAGATGGTTGAACAACAACCGAGAGTATTGCCAAAGAGGACAGGAAGAGCTTCTATTTGCACAACAGCAGCAAGGCGGATCCCAGTAGTGCCAGCTCCAAGACGGAACTCTCTGATTCCTCTCCCAAGTTCAACCCAGCTCCTCCCACAAGCATTGTTACCACTGCCACCACTATACCAAGACGATGAGAAAGAAGAAGATATCGAAGAATTCTTGCCCGAACAAATAGCTTGTAGCAGTCCTAAAGGGATAAAAAGTGGTGGTGGGGGTAAGAAGCTGATGAATAGCATATTGAGAAGAAGTCTTCACAAGAAAATGCAGATGAAATCACCAATGCAGCAACATAATCTTAGAAGGGTTGGTGTAAATGTGGGAATGGAGAAGGTCAGAGTGTCCATTGGAAGTAGAGGAAGGATGGCACATAGAGTGTTACTGGGCAGTGGAAGAAGAACAGGAGGAACAAAGGAATTTCAACAAAAACATCAGCACAACCAAAAGGAAAAGGAGAGAGGCTGGAATATTGCAGGAACACTTGCCCGGACCCAGATATCTTCTTTATTAACTTAAGTATGATATCATTGATGGTGATTTCCTTGTGTGGATTTGTTTTCTATCATCGGTTTTAATCTTTGTAATTGTAATAGTTAATATTAATCTGATTTATCAATGTACATATTGACATGCTTTCCAATGCTATGAGTTTGATATATGATTTATCAATGCTATGAGTTTGTACATATTGACATGCTTCTCTTCTACAAATTATTTGATATATGAGTTTGATGCTTTTCATTAGTTTGAAAGCTCAATTTGGATTTAGCTTAGGTCTTCAAGCTTGATTTAAGTTTTGTGATTATTCTATTTGTATAATCATTGTTAAACTTTATAATGAAATTAGTTAATGCATTGAGAGACTGTATTAATGATTCTGTGACTTAAACATCTGACCATTCCTTAACTTTGGGTCAATTCTTTTTTTAATTCTTGGGCCAAAAGTAAATAATAGATCATGGATTGTCAGAATCGTGAACCTAATAAATTATGTTTGTCCAATAAAAAAAAATCTTATAATCTATGCCACTTTTCAAGAACTACCAATTAGAATATGATTTTGAAATTAAATTTACACATGAGATTTATTATTATAAAAACATACAAATGACATTATATGATTATTTCATTGTAAATTGTAGGATGTTATTCTCTCTTTTAATATAACTTTTTGTTAGTACATGTACGGGAATTACAGTGGATATAATTTTGTTTAAAGAATGAAATAAACCAATTTTGCAATTATGAAATACATTAATAAATAAATAAATAAATAAATAATCCTATTAAGTATCTAAAACATAAAAAAATATATAACATCTAAAATGTTAAGAAGAGAATAAAAAATCAATTATTTTTTAAAATTATAAAATAAAATAAAAATTAAAAAAGAGAGAAACAGTGGAAATGGTAGTAACTCTACCGATGGTGGAAGTGGCAATCTAGAGATGATCTTCTCCCTAAGTCACTAAGGAGAAGGTGGAAATCTTAGGGGTGGGTACAAAATGGGAGATGGAGATCTTAGGGGTAGGTACAAAAACCGAAACCGAATTGAACCGAACCGAAAAAGGGTATTTGGTTTGGTTTATAGCTTCTATTTGGTTCGGTTTATAGCTTCTATTTGGTTCAAACCGATTTAAAATTTGAAAACCGAATTAAATTCAGTTCGGTTTCGATTTTGAACATACAAAACCGAACCGAACTGAACAAACCGAATTGTCTTGATGAATTATTTTGTAATGTTTAATTTTATTATGAACTGTTTGTAGATGATGTTTTATTTTGACTACATTATGTACTACATTTTTTACTTATATTTTACTATAAGTTATGAATATTTTATATTTTGATTGAGTATGTAGACTGAATATGATTAAAAATTTAGATCTGGATTGAAAATTGAGTTGTATTTTGTTTAAATTATGTTTTACATACCATGTTTCCTTAAAAAAGTTTAAGCCTAAATGCTAAAAAAAGCAACTTAAAAGCCCAACAAATTTAAGAGTGACGATATTTGCACCCATCAAAAACCGTACGTACACCCCAAATTATCATGTTTTTGAAAATCCAATAATACCCTTTAATAAAATTACCAATAAGACTAAATAATTTATAAGTATACCCACCCACCAATAATTATTAATTAGTTTCCAATTTTAAAATTTTGTGAAGAAAAAAAAAATCATTTTAATGATTTGATTTTGATATTATGTCATATGTAAATTTTATCAGATGTATACGTCATTGATAAGGAAGATAAAATTACCAGGTAGATATCCGAATAGATGTTCAGAAAATATCCCGTAAGATATAACCAAAGAATAGGAACCCGAGTAGGTATAAATGCAAGTATTGAGTACTCGGGATCAGCTGATGTCATGTTCTATTCGGGATCAGCTGACCTCATGTTCTATTTAGGACAAATATGAAGAAATCCGAATAAAGAAGTCCATCACATACTCGTATACGAACCAAGAGTCATATTAAAATACGTAAAGATATCCACGTCGAAGAAGAATTCCAAAAAGAATAGAATACCAAACAGGAAAAAGGTTCCAAATCAGACAACAACTTTATTTCTTCAAAAAGACTACGCATTTGTAAGGAAGTAAGTCCTAAATGGACTATATCACTAGAGTCCCGTTCGATCTCTATACAAATCTCCGAAATAGGAAAGAAGGAAAAAGATTACTCTAACAAGTAACCAATTGTAATTAAATACAAAAATCTTTCATTACTTGTACAAAAAGGATTAGGGTTCTATGTACATATAAATAGACCCATAATCTCGTCATAAGTAGACAGAGAAGAATACAGAGAGAAAAATGAGAGATCGAGAGTTGTAAATCTTTATTTCAATTGTGGATTTTGGCTCGTTTGTTTGTTCAACCACTCTTGGACGTTTCTCCGATCACCGGAGTTTTATCACGTAAAACTTGTGTCTAATTGCATTCTCCTTCTCTTTCTCTTTCTCTTTCTCTTTGAGGTCATGGCTAAAGTCCAGTCTTGTTGACTTTCTCACACATCGAGAAATTGATGGCAACAATTGGCGCTAGAAGGAGGGGTCGAACCTCCGATTTGATTAAAAGTAATGGCGGGAAGTGGAAGCAGAAACAGTTCTAGGGATATCCAAAAATCTCCAGATAATGTTCATATTGGCAGTAGTTCACGAGATCTCGCCACAACCACCGAGAACCAACCAACATCTCTGGCGGGGATCCAACAAATCCCTCCGACTAGCGAAGACCTGACACAACGTTTCCGTGAGCCACTACAACAGCTGGTAGCGGACGCGGCAAATGAAGGAGTTGATCTACTAGCTGTAGAAGAAATGCAACCTCATAATCCCCCACTTACAAGGCTTCGTTAGGTTATAGTTAGGCCAGAACCAGATGCATCAGAAGATGGTAGGATTTCCGCTCCAATTAATCAGGCTGGACGTGAAACACCCGAAGAGGAGCGACCACGCCAAAGGCAGAGCCATGGTCAGATAGCCCATGATAGACACCACAAGCATGATCGACACAGGGATCGGTCGTCATCATCAGAGGATAGTGATCGGCCGTCATCATCAGAGGATACTGATCGGCACCATCGCAAGCGTCGTCACGGAACCATACGCCTGTAAAAATCAACGAAGTGAGAGATAGAGACTTTATAATTCAGAGCCTGACCCAAAAAGTTGAAAACAATAGGCGCCAAATGGACACACTGGTTAGACGATATGGGTACAATGACTTATCCGACGACGATTCTAATAGTCCATTTACTAGGGACATCCTGCGAACCCCATTCCTAGAAAGATTCAGGATGCCACACGTGGAACAGTTCAAGAAGGATACAGATCCTAAAGAACACGTAAGATGGTATAAAATTGCTATGGCTCAGTATGCCCACATCGACCCTTTACTATGTCTCAACTTTCCACTGACTCTAGGAGACACATGCTCAAGATGGTTTGGATGGTTGCCCCCAGCAAGCATCAGAAGTTTTGGTGAATTAAACAGAAGTTTCTCAAGATAATTTCCGGGCAACGTTCACAGGAAAAAATCAGTGACTTACATTTCTCAGCTAAAATAAGGGAAAGATGAGTTGTTAAAAAAAAATACCCAGGGAGATTCGGCCAGGCGGCATCAGAGATCGACGGTGCAAATGATAAAGCAATAATTGTTGCATTCATAAACAACTTACATAATGAACGACTATCTTTTGACTTAAGAAGGGCCCGTCTAACCAGATATGCAGATATGATGGATATAGCAGGAGGATATGCACTAGTTAAAGAAGATGAGTTAACCACAGGAGGATGCTACATGCACGGAGGAAAACCCGAACAAAAAGATGCCAAGCCAAAGGTACAGAACTAGAAGGGAAAACAAAAAGGAAATAACAAAGAAAGAAGCAAGGACAGAGGAAACGAGCGTAATGCTGACCAGACCACCGAGAAATTCAGTGGAAAATACACAAACTACACCCCTCTCTAAAAAAAGCAGGAATAAATCCTGACCATATTGAAAGAAAAAAATCTGGTAAAATAGCCACGCCAACAGTTTCAGTTTGCTTGATGAGATACAACAAAATACTGCAGATTCCATAAAGAAACTGGTCATGAGACTTCCAAATGTTACCAGCTTAGAGACTACATACAGACCCTCATTCGGGAAGGACACTTACAAGATATAATCTTGATAAGAGATGAGAGGCCAGAAACAAAGAAATAGACTAGGGCCGATCATAACTCCGATCGAAACCAAAGGGCCAGCCCCGAGGACAATGAAGTAATACAAACAATCTTTGGAGGACCATCAACTAAAATAAGTAACCGAGAGCGAACACAGGAAATCAGAGAAGCGGTGGAGGCACGACAGAACTTTGATGTCAACTCTATCGAACCAGACCCGAAAAGGGTAAAGGAAGGATGAGATCCAATAATATTCACAGAAGCTGACTCACACGGGGTCGATGTTCGACCAAATGACGCTCTGGTCATAAGTGTCTGAATTGGACACAGGAAAGTCAGGAGAATTTTAATAGACAATGGTAGTTCGGTTGATATTCTCAATGTAGTTGTCTACGATCAACTTGGGTTAGACAGAAAGGATTTACAGCCTTTTCATACCCCACTCAAAGGATTTGGGGGATTTAAGGCAGGGTCTCTCGGGATGGTAAAGTTGCCCGTAAAAATTGGAGTAGCACAGCGTTAGAGAACAGTATTGCTCGATTTCGTAGTGGTAGACTTAGATAATTGGCCTTATAATGCATTGTTAGGTCGACTATTCTTAAATAAAACTAAGGCTGTAACAGCTACTTACGCTCTAATGATCAAATTCCTAATCGAAAAAGGGGTAGGAGTAGTCAAGGGGTCCTAGGAGATGGCCCGAAGAGCTAATATGTTAGTTTACAAAGATAGAGCCAATGGACAAATATGCACTATAACGCAGCTAAATCAGAACAAAGAGTCACTATTGTTCGAGTTTGACCCAAGGGAAGAACTGAAGGAGTCCAAAAATGAACCGGTTGAAGAATTAATCTTGAAAGAAGATGAACCAGATATAAAGATCAAGATCGGGGCCAATTTGGAAGGAAAAGTTAAACAAAGCCTCACTAATCTGCTCAAATAATACAAGTATGTGTTTGCCTGGAGTCATGAAGACATGGTCGGGATATATGTCTGAATAATATCTCATCATCTCGCGGTAGACCCGAATGTAAAACTAGTAATAAAAAAAGAGAATGTCATTCAATCTCGAAAGAAGTCAGGCAATCAAACAGGAAGTTGAGAAGTTACTCGATGTAGGGTCGATTAAAGAGATCAGCTACCCTCAATAAGTAGCTAATGTGGTCCTCGTCCAAAAGAAAAACGGTTAGTGGAGAATGTGCGTAGGTTTCACAGATTTGAATAAGGCATGCCCAAAAGATAGTTTTCCACTGCCAAGGATAGACCAACTGGTTGATGCCACATCAGGCCACGAATTACTCAGTTTCATGGACACCTACTCAAGATACAACCAAATCCGAATGAATAAAGCTGACGAAGAAAAAACGGGGTTCACAACCGATCAGGGCTTATACTGTTACACAGTAATGCCGTTCGGGCTAAAAAATGCAGGGGCAACATACCAAAGGCAGGTCAACAGAATCTTCGCATGCTAAATAGGAAGAAACATGGAAGTTTACATAGATGACATGTTGATCAATAGCATCTCGACAGACAGGCATACCTCAGACCTGCGATATACATTCAACGTCTTGAGGAGATATCAAATGAAGCTGAATCCAAACAAATGCTTATTTGGAGTTCCTTCAGGAAGGTTCCTGGGTTTCCAATTTCACCAGAGGGGAATCGAAGTAAACCCTGAAAAGATTCAAGCCATACAAAAAATGACCTCACCAAGGACGCTAAAAGAAGTGCAGCGCTTAAAAGGATGCTTAGTTTCCTTGGATAGATTTATTTCAAAGGCCACAGACAAATGTGCTCCATTTTTTAAAGTAATTAAAAAGGGAAAAGGACTCGAATGGAACGAAGAATGCGAGTAGACGTTCTTAAAAATCAAAGAGTACCTAGGGCAAGCTCTCATCCTTTCGAAACCAAAAATAGGAGAGATACTCCACTTGTACTTATCAATTACAGAATTAGCAGCAAGTTCAATTCTAGTTAGAACAGAAGATGGAGTACAGAGGCCAGTGTACAATGCCAACAAGACACTTCTTCCAACTGAAACTAGGTATTCACAGGCAGAAAAAATGGCCCTAGCATTGGTTTCGACAGCAAGGAAGCTGAGCCCATACTTTCAGGCTCATACAATCTAGGTTCTCACGGACTACCCACTTATGCAAATTTTACAGAAGTCAGAAATTTTAGGAAGACTAACCAAATAGGCAATCAAGTTATTGAATTCGATATCCAATACGTCCTCATGACATCTCTCAAAGGCCAAGCAATGACAGATTTTATAGCAGAGTTCACAGAACCAAACCTGGAAGCAAAAAAAATGTTGGGCAAGAGTTTCTCATGGAAATTATATGTCGATGGCTCTTCAAACACTCACGGCAGCGAGGCAGGGATCGTAGTATGCACCTCAGAAGGAGATGATGTCAAGTGTGCCATGAGATTCGTCTTCAAAACAATGAATAATCAAGACGAGTATGAGGCGCTACTAGCTAGACTCAGAGTCTGCATAGCCCTCAGAGCAGATGAGGTCGAGATATTTAGCGACTCACAGGGAGTCGTCAACCAAGTCTTAGACGAATACCAAGCCAGAGATGAAGGTATGATAGCTTATCGTGCATAGCAAAACAACTCCTTCAGAAATTCAAAGAATATAAGATTGCCCAGATTCCCAGAGAGGAGAATGAAAAGGCAAATGCTTTGTCCAAACTAGCATCAACAACCACCACAATCAGGCCAAAAACTATTCCGGTCGTACATCTCCACAAATCGAGCACAGCTAAGCCAAAAAACTTTGAAATTTTAGAAATCCAAACACCGTCAGACGGTTGGATGACTCAGCTAAAAAGGTTCTAGGAAGAAAGCGTACTCCCGGAAGATCCCCTACAAGCCAAACGTATCAGGTATCGGTCATTAAAATATACATTGATCGGAGGAGAATTGTACAGAAGGGGGTTCTCCCGAATACTCTAAAGATGTGTATCAGAGGAAGATGCATATTAGATACTACAGGAAATCCACAGAGGAGTATGTGGAAACCATACTGGGGGTAAAAGTTTAGCATACAAGGTACTCAGGCAAGGTTATTATTGGCCCACTTTATTCTCAGATGCACAATGATGTTCAGAAAGTTGCAATGCATGCCAAAGGATTGCTAACGATATCCGACAACCCCCTGAACAACTTAGAAACCTTACGTCCCCATGGCCATTTGCCATGTGGGGCTTGGACTTAATTAGCCCAATGCCAGCAGGGATAGGGGTAGAGTGAAGCATGCAATAGTAGACGTTGACTATTTCACAAAGTGGGTAGAAGTTGAAGCATTAGTGCACATCACATAAGCAAATACCACAAATTTTGTGAAGAAAAATATACTATACAGGTTTGGAGTCCCAAACACTATCATCACTGACAACGGCACCCAGTTCGATAATCTGAAATTCAGATAGCTGTGCAAAGAGTACCGGATTGCCAATTACTATGCCACACCTGCCCACCCTCAAACAAATGGGCAGGTTGAAGCAGTGAACAAAATCATCAAGCACACACTCAAAGCAAAGCTAGATGCCAAGAAAGGAAGTTGGGTTGAAAAGCTTCCCGAAGTATTATGGGCAAATCAGATGACAACAAGAACTTCAACAGGAGAGACTCCATTCACTTTAGCATTTGGAACAGAAGTTGTTATCCCCATAGAAACATCATATGCATCACCCAAGGTTAGACTATATAATGAAGACCAGAATGTTGATATGCTGTTACAAAGTCTAGATGAGCTAGAAGAGAAAAGGGAGAAGTCTCGAATACGAAATATGGCATTTCAACAAAGAGTAGCTCGCCACTACAATTCTCATGTTCAGTCAAGAATTTCCAACTAGGAAACCTAGTACTCAGAAAGGTGTCGCTGAATACAAAAAACAAAGCTGCAGGTTCCTTGGCTGACAAGTGGGAAGGCCCGTACAAGATTGAAGGAGTAGCTGACCATTGAGCATATTGAATTGCACGACCAGATGGAGGGGTCTTACCCCGACCAGATGGAGGGGTCTTACCCCGACCATGCAATGCCCAATATTTGAAGATTTTCTATCCTTAAAAATTTTGTTTCCTTTTTAGTTAGGACAATTTTAGGCAGATCAATTATCAGCTTTGGAATTTAAATCATTGTTGGTTTTACAGTTATAAATAAAAATCAAACTCGGGTTTTCTAAAATATAAAACATATGATAATAAGAACAAATGAAAGACGAGCATGATAATAAGAACATGCAAATAGAATACTAGGGACCATTAATTCTTGAATGGGTGGAGAAGTTCGAAGGAGCACGCCAGCCGAGCAAGGTCAGTCGCTCTTAGCAAAAAGGCAAACCCGATGCACCATATTCTAGAAAACGGTTCAGGGCGCTGTCGGGAAAAATCCCGCTGAAATGCGCAACTGTGTTAAGCAGTTCAAAAGCTTAACGATTCGGTAAACCCTTGCACAAACAAAACCAGAGAGACATCATTGGTAACTTGTGTGAGGACTCGAACATATGATCATGGTGAGCCTTGATGTAATGTTTGTGTAACAACCGAGTATGAAATACGAGTAAATCTACTCGCTTGTTTCAAGATGACTCGGTTAATATAAGCCAGTTTAATAAGATACTTGGCGTTAAAAATAGCTCCAGGTAACAAAACCAAGTTTAATAAGATACCCGGTGAAGTTACTCGAGCAAAATTAGCCAATAAGATACTTGGCACAAAGAAATTGCATTAGCCAGTTTAATAAGATACTTGGCACAGAGAAATTGCATTAGCCAGTTTAACAAGATTTGGCAGAGATTGTGTTAGCCAGTTCAATAAGATACTTGGCGTTAGAACCAACTCCATATAATAAAACCAAGTTAGATAAGATACTCAGTATTTGGTACTCGGTACTCGGTAAAATTTCTTGAGCAATAAGTCGACCGAATTAAACCACTTGGTTTTCTAAATTAAAACAGTTCATAAATATGAAACTTCATTGATAAAAATCTTTACAAAGGTGAAACTTTACAAAGGTGAAAATCTTTACAAAAATGACTAAGGCTGGGAAGAGGATTTGAAATTCTTGTCGATGCTCGGGTCAGACACCATTTCATACTTACGAATATGACTTTCATTTGAAGGCCAAACAATTGTGTCGACCGAATCATCCATCCACTCGCTATAATCTACTCCCGGGATCGGGCCAACATCAGGCATCGAACCTTCTACACTGGATTCCTGACTGACGTAGAAGTTCAAGAAAGAGTTCTTTGATGGAACCTCCAGATGCATAGGATGAGGCTATTTACCTCGACTGCGGCAGTAAGCTCTTCACTCTTTTATCTTAGTCCGAAGAGATTCCAGGGATCAGTCCACGTGGTTCTTGATCGACAGCTCCCAGTTGGTTCGGGATTTATCAGTTGCCTGATTCTTGACCTTAAAAAATTCACCAGCTGAAACTAACCCTAGCTGAAATTCCCGAGGGAGAAGAGAGTCATAAGCTGGGGACCTTTTGAAACGATCGACCCCCTGGACCTCAAGTTCCAGCCTGGCCTCTTTTGATAGGGATTTGATCGTCAAAGCCTAGCGTTCCAAGTCTTCGATCTTCTGCTCATAGGGCGACTTGGACTGCTCTGCTTCCTGTTCGGCTTTGAGCATCGATTTCTTTACAGTAGACAATAAGTTTTGAAACGACATAGCCTTCTCCTCTGCCAAAGAAGCTCTTTCCTCGACTTCCACTTGCTTAGCCAAACAGAGGTAGACAAACATCTGGGCGGAGCTCACCTCCTTTTGATAAGCCGATTCGACCCGAGCACGACTATTCTCACTCTTCTTCAGCTGAGCTTCAAGATGCCTTATTCGATCAGCTTGTTGTTGTTACATCTGAACCAACTCAGCAAAATCGACCACCATCTACAAGGAAGTTAAAATTAAAAATCTAGTAAGCAAGACTTGAAAAAAGTTGGGAGTAGAACTTACATAAGATGCGCTGTTGAATTTTTTTTTAAGACGACTCGTTAAATAAGCATCCCTGAAACAGCTCTAGCGGTCACCCCCAATGAAAGCCCGACCGGACGATATCGCCCTCAACATATCCTGGGGAGAAGAATAAGAAGGGCCTCCTGAGGATTCAGCCCTTACATCTTCAGCCTGAGAAGGAAATGAGCCTCTGTTCGGGTCAGAAGTTTCCGCTCCTGTTGATGCTTCAACATGAACACTAGGGGGAATCTCAGCCTCAGTATTTTCATCACTCGACTCAATGAATGAAACTACCCGAGGGACCTTATGAGGACGAGCAGGAGAGTCGACCACTTTTTGTTTCTCAGCCAAAGTACGATGGAAGTTGAGATCAGCCGAAGGGTCTTCCTGATCATATCTCGGAAGGATCCAAAAAGGTCAGGATCGAGGTTTGCTTGTCCATCAGAGGCTTTATCTCCATACCCGGTATTCAACCGCTCAGCAGGAACCTCAACCGAGGAGCTCGACTCACCGGGCCCCTCACCAAGACCATCACTTTACCTTCTCTCATCTTCAGGCAATTTTTGAGTATGGTCAGCAGAGCCACTCAGACAACTAGATTCCCCTACGGTCGATCGGGTGATTTCTTCGGGGATGTACCCAGGGATCTGCTCATCAGCCTCATCCGATTCAGGCGGGGCAATGCCTTCTTTGCTTTGACGAGAAGCTTCTTTTTGGCTCGCTTGAAGGATCGATTTCACTTGGCGAGCTTGAACGTCACAGACGATGTCCGAGTCATACACTTGATAAAAAAAAACCAAGTTAGAATATAAAAAGCGAAGGGGGGGGGGGGGGGTAGGAAGACCACTTACGTTGCCTGCGATTGCCTGAAATCTGGTTAAAGAAGCCAAGCTCTATCATCTTCTTCTCACTGAAAAGATAAGACCTGCTCATTTTTTCAAAGTCCGCACTGCAGCCAGAGCAAGTTTGGTCAGCTCAACATCAAAGAATTCAATTTTTTTCTTGTTCCATATGTCAGGGGAACAGAAAAAGTGGGGAACCTTTAACATCGTCCGATTCTCCCCGACCGAAAGAGTAACTTGAAGTCCTAAGTTCCCTCCGGTAAAAAACTAACTGTTCTTCCAGTGCTTGTTTGACGAAGGGAATCCTTACATGAAGCCCCTCTTTTTGGCATCATCAGAGGTGTCAACTCCCCGATTAACTTTTGTCCCCTTAGGGACCCAACAATCTGGTGGATTGGACATGAGAAAATAAGTCCATGTCTGACCAGATTGCCTTAGTGTATAGAAGTACCTGATTTCACTCGAGAAAAGCGGCAACAGGTTCATCCGGCTCCACATATGCCACATGCACATCAAGATCTTATAGCTATTCGGGGCCAGTTGGGCTGGAACGATCCCTGCTTCAGCTAGAAACTAGGCAATAAATGGTTGAAGAGGAAGAGTGACGCCGTAACAAAGCATGGACCCATAAATCGCCACCATACTCGGGGAAGGGTTTCATGCGTCTCTATCATCAGCATGAGACATTGTAACCGAGTAATCCAAATCAAATTGAATCGAGCACGATACTTCTCGATCTCATCTTCCCCGACCACATTCGGCTCGGGGTCATACCCACTCGGGTGATGAATAGAAAAAGAGATACGAGAGGTTCTAAACTCCTCTTCACCGTCATTCTCATCAACAATTTGCTCCCTGATTCGAACGTTGCCCGAGCTGTGCTTATGGACTTCGTTTTTACTTTGATGTTTTCCCATCCTGGATCGAAGAGGTACCCTGTGATCAGAAATGATAGATTCAGAACTAAAACGGTCGTTAGGGTAAAACCCGGAAACGTCAACATCTGAAAAAAAGGTTTATCAGGAGGGATCTCCCCAAATAGTCTACGAACGCAAGAAACCAGTTGAAAATCTCCACGTTCAAATGCTTCGAAGGCTATAGTAAAAAGACGACGACGAGAAGATGAATCCATTGAAACTAACCTTTGGAATAAAGAAACCTGGTGTAAAAAACTTCAACGGAGAATAGAGGTTTTCTGCGTAAAGAAATCTGAGTTGGAAATTTCTTGTTTAAGTATGAGAATAAACCAGAGCAACCCCATTCAGTGGAGCATTTAAAGGGACAATGACACGAAACCCTAGGATCTCAAGAAGCAAGAAAAAATCAAAGACAGATTTGATGTCGTAGGTGGCGCACTAGCAGACGCGTATGTTGTTTCTCATAAATGGTATCGAGAAATAAAACGGTGAAAGACACGTGTTAAGAGAAGAACTGACCAATACCGTTAGGACTCCAAAACGTCGCAATCATTGAGATTTCACGTGAGGGGGCAAATTGAACTTACATGGTCACCATTAAGACACATCATTATGACAAGACAACTCTGGCATAAATGAGGCGCAAAAGATTAAAGGGTTGATTAAAATACTTTCGCCTGAAACAAATTCCTATTCGGTAAAAAATATTTTAAGGGGGTATTGTCATATGTAAATTTTATCAGATGTACACGTCATTAACAAAGAGGATAAAATTGCCAGGTAGATATCCGAATAGGTCCCGTAAGATATCACCAAAGAATAGGAACCCGAGTAGGTATAAATGCAAGTATTGAGCAAGACCTACTCGGGATCAGCTGACGTCATGTTCTATTCGGGATCAGCTGACGTCATGTTCTATTCGGGATAAATATGAAGAAATCCGAATAAAGAAGTCCATCACATACTCGTATACGAACCAGGAGTCATATTAAAATACGTAAAGATATCCACGTCGAAGAAGAATTCCAAAAAGAATAGAATACCAAACAAGAAAAAGGTTCCAAATCAGGCAACAACTTTATTTTTTCAAAAAGACTACGCATTTGTAAGGAAATAAGTCCTAAATGGATTATATCACTAGAGTCTCGTTCGATCTCTATACAAATCTCCGAAATAGGAAAGAAGAAAAAAGATTACTCTAACAAGTAACCAATTGTAATTAAATAAAAAAATCTTTCATTACTTGTACAAAAAGGATTAGGGTTCTATGTACATATAAATAAACCCATAATCTCGTCATAAGAAGACATAGAAGAATATAGAGAGAAAAAAGAGAGATCGAGAGTTGTAAATCTTTATTTCAATAGTGGATTTTGACTCAGTTGTTTGTTCAACCACCTGTGGACGTTTCTCCGATCACCGGAGTTTTACCTCGTAAAACTTGTGTCTAATTGCATTCTCCTTCTCTTTCTTTTTGAGGTCACGACTAAAATCCAGTATTGGTGACTTTCTCACACCTCGAAAAATTGACGTCAACATCATATATCATTAAAAATTCTTTCCACCTTTTGAAATATAATATTAAGAATTTGGATCCTTTATTGATATGATTTTTTACCTTAGCTTATCTAATCTCATGACATATAATCATTTTAATGATTTGATTTTGATATTATCATATATCATTAAAAATTCTTTCCATCTTTTGAAATATAATATTAAGAATTTGGATTATCTACTGATCTGATCTTTTACCTGACCTCATATAATCTCATGATACATAAGCATTGTAATGAATGTGTGGTTAAGATATGATTGGTTTGCATAACCACTTTACCAACAACCAATTACATATTTTAAAAAGGTCAGGAAAAATATCGATTAGTAGAGGATCAAAATCCTAATATTAAATATATTTTTAATATCTTTTAAGGAAATACAAATTGAATACTAAAGAATGAATCAAAATCTTCCAAAGTTTCTTGTTCAGAAACAAGTTTTATATTATTTTTATTAGAAGAACAAAGTCATTCTAAGTTGTTTTCTCTATAATATTTGTATTTTTTTTTCTTTCAAACATGCTTTAGACTTTTTTATTTATTTATCAATATTAGTTATTCTTCAATTTAATTAAACACTTTTCTATTTCCAAATTAATTGATATATTATATAAATCTTACATTCTTACAACTCTCACAAACAGAAAATGGATCTTCAACTAGAAAAACCTCAAATTGGAGTGATTTTGTTGCAAGAAAAAAGTTAAGAAGAAATTGAGAGGGCTACTTAACATGAGGATAGAGAAATAGAAATAAAGAAAAATGGAATTTGATTTTGTGAAAGGAAAACATGGGAGAGAAAAAGAAGTAAGGGAAAGAAAGAATAATGATTGATTTATTTTTTAAAGAACAATGATAGAATTTTTTGTTTTGAAATAATAGTGATAGAATTTAAAGAATTTAAAGATAATAGCAAAATTTTAAATAACCGTAAAGTTGATTATATAACATATTAATATATATAGGTGGTGTGTATTTAAAGAAATACACTACAATATAATTAATGAAAGCATATTTTTGGTATTAAGTGAGGTTTATTTACAAACTATAATTTTTTTAAAAAATTGACGGATGTAATTACAAAAAAGGTGTACAAATGGTTTTTAAGGGGTGTCATTATCGCTAGTCGCTACTCCAAAACATATAAAAAAAACCTTCAAAGCCCAATAGGTCCAAAACTGAATTGAACCGAACCGAGATAAGGGTTTTCGGTTTAATTCGGTTGTTAGGTTCAAAATGGTTCAAACCGATTCACATTTTTAAAAACAGAATATATATCGATTCAATACAATTTTAATCAAAACCAAACCGGACCGATCCATACCTACCCCTAGGAGATCTGATGGATTTCATTCTCACACAAATGGAGATCTCAATGGATTTATAGGGTCAATAGGGACAAAAGCTTTACGGACCACGTGAGCCTAAAATGGAAGATAAGTATAAAATTGCTGTTTTTAGAAATGCTCGGGATTAAATTGAAATTTCCCCATTTTCTATTTCTTTTAATTATATAAAAAGTCTTTTTTTTTATCTTGTTTTTTTTAAGTATCTTGTTGACAAATAATTAATAGGGAAATTTGCAAAATAATAATAAAAAAAAGAAACCGCATACAACTTGAAATTTGTTTTAATCACCATTCATTGTTTTTCATGTTTTTAACTATATAAAATGTTCAATGTCCAAACTACCCTCAGATAAAATCCACACTCGTAAACGTTGGAAACCTGTGTCAATGTGAAACATCCGCCATAGACATTTGAGAGAAAGTGAGAAGACATGCCAAATGGCGACAGATTTACATACTACCGGTTTAAACCCGACAACTTCTGTTCAAAATAGTTTATAACATATTTACAACCGGAAAGATTTGTACATATTTGACATCTACATTTTATTTTCATACAAAATTAGGACAATTTCCAAATCTCAAAATTAATTGTTCACATCACAAGACCAAGTAGGTCTTAAAGATCCTCCGGATCAAACAAGATACTCAAATTGCAGGCCAGCACCTCATAATTTTCATATGAATGTTTGCTTAAAGAAATGTTTCCGAATTGAAGTTTGAAATCGATAATGCAATAGATCGATAAGACTCATAAGACAGTGCAATCGATTGAAGTTGCATCTACATTTGCACAGCTTAATCTTGAAATCTTCAAGGATTCAAATAGTGGTAGAAGTTGATATCTTTTAATCGGACTCTACTGATCAACAAATAACTACGGTTATATATTCCATCACAAGTCCCTTAATGTATCCTCCCTAAGATTAAAAGGCATGTAAAATAAATAACTACTCTTTCCAACAAAACAATTTTCATTCATCAAGTCTAATGTTAATGTTTATGATTGCTGCTCATCAATTTTCAGTTGTAAATTACTTTACAACCAACAAAGATTATGATTACTGCACAATACAATAGTCATTGTTATTTAGATCCAATAACACATGGATCTTACGTATTAAATTTACTCTAAAACACTCTTTAACCCTGTATAAACGTGTATAATTTTGTATTACCTCCAAAAACTGCACTGTTGTACACCTCGTTAATGGTCACTACGCATCATCCGAGCATTACATTGCCTTCCTATTGCTGAACACCTATCATTATACGAACTGCTACAATGATGGCTTCCATGACCTGTTAACACCATTTTGGTACTCAATATTATCAGCCACTATGAGCCACTAATACAGTATTACCTAGGATCCTCCACCAATATGAGCTCTATTAAGATTTTAAACAACTTTTGATACACCAGCATTGCTAAAAAAAAAAAAATTGAGATTTATTTTAATTTTGTTAATAACTATCAATCATAAGCTTGATAGGTACTCAGGTAAAAGCTCATATAACTGGAGGATCCAAGTCCACATTGTATAAGTAGGATAACACCAATATATTTACCAAAGCCCAACTATAGCCTCCCACATTCTCCTCCATGCGCTAAATTCAATTGCAGGAAGAACAGATGTCCGTCTTTCCATGATCCTCTCAAATGAGGGTCCCATTTCACGAACGAGTTTTACAGATTCCGAGAGTCGATTAAGCAAATTTACCAGAGCAATCACTTCATTACGTTGCAACTGCAGCTGCAAAACCAGTGGAGGGAGAAAAGGAGAGAAAGGTTCAAATTCAGCAATGTTATCAGCTGCCTATCAAATTATTTTTAAAGTACAAGGCAAAAGAGAGCAAAATGACATTTGCAAGATGCAAGACTCACAGGTTGGACTTGGTGATTTTTACCGTCAAAAGAAAAGAGGATCTTCAATGCAGTACCAAGACCATGAACCTGAAGCTTTCCCCAAAGTCTACACTTCTCACAGCCAACACAATCCATCAGCACACTGCGATAAACAGCATAGAATGAGAAACAAGTTGAAGTTAGACAAATCCACACAGGACTTAAAAAATAAAAGTGGAGATAATGCATTTTCTTTTTCAAATTTTTACTCAGGTTTACAAATTTCAGAGATGAAATATATCCAAAATTCAGCATCAGGCCTCATTGAAATAGATCGGTATCTGTAATTTTCCATATATTTATGTGTGCTTTTTCATTTTACTATGTCAGTGAGAAACCTAATATTCCTGAATTGCTTTTGAATCTGCTGCTTCAGTTCAGGTCCACTTTGACCCTGCCACAACTTAGCTTCATCAAAGGGAAGAGGACATGCAGCTTGGAGTTTGGGATTGTAAAGTAGCTGCTTTATTAATGACAGTGTTTTCAGATCCTCTGTTTGATTACCAGTATCATACTCAGCCTGCTCTAAGTAATCCGCTGCCTGAAACAAAATTTGAGAAAAAAAACATCAACAATCACTAAGATAAGTGAATATCAATAAAATATCTGATTTCTAAGAACTAAGTCATTGCGGTAAATACTCACTTTAGTCACTGCACGTAAAACAAAAAGGAATGTGAAGTATAAGTTTCTGACACGTTCCGGATATCTTAAAACTCGATCATACATCAAATCCAGATTTTGACCCCACTGGAATTTCAAGAAGAGAAACATTAGATCAATCAATTTGTAATAAACACAGTTTCTGTGCAGTTCTCCTTTGGCTACTGTAATAAGTAGACTATTCATCATTTTTTTTTTTACACCTTTAAATAAGTGAATCAATTTTATTAGAAACACAGGTGCACAACTGAAGTAGATGGGAACTACAACAATAGAAACCACTAAGATGGCAAATCCAACAAGTGTAAGAAAGAAATGAGAGTAGGAAATTTAGATAAGACAAATATCAACCGGAAACAAAATCATAGCAAAAAAGAAGCTAGATTTTTTTTTTTTCCTTTTCTTTTTCTAGGTAAAGCAAAAGCCTGAGATGAAAACAAAAAGTTTATCTTTATATACATATATATTCAAAGCAAGATTTGCAGATGAATATAGTCCATCAAGAGGATTATGAAAGAAATTGATCGATCTAGATCACTCAACAAAGAACAAGATGAACAACATGAATATTTCATATATGATGTCATCTGGGAAACAACTGGAAAGTAAAAACCTATCTGTTTTGAGTGATGAACCATAATGAAATAATAAAACGGATATAAAAGACGGTAAATATACTAAAGTATCAAGTGGTTTAATGTAGAAGCAAACCAGACTGGTAGTTTCATCAAGTAGATAATCTGCAGCTATGTGGATTGAAATTGAGGAGTGAAGACCAGATATTAGTTTGTACAGAACTTTTTTCTCCTGACAAATTTCTCCTGATGAATCTGCAAAAACGTTTTTAGTCACATTTATAAACATTATAAAAGGGGGGAGAGAGAGAGAGAGAGAGAGAGAGAGAGAGATGTACTGAAGGATGCCACCACTCAGATCATCATAGTGATAACAAGACTAGTATGAGAACTGTCAGGTGGAAGGCTTAAACATTATCATAAAATCAACATTTATGCTGGTTAGAAATCTTATTACAGCAAATAGAATAGAAAATTATTCTAAAAGGAACTGCAAGGTCACTTCAATTAGTACCTGAGCTGATGTTACAATAACAGAATTTCTTTTTTTTCTTTTCCCTCCTTTCTTTTCATATCATTAATAAAGAAAAGATCGTTAAGCATAAATTTCTTCTCCCTAGAATAGGATCCTTTCTCCATTCATATACTTCACACCACGAGATGGATTCTAACTCAGGAAATCTATCATTTCTATCATGCTCTGCCTAATTAACAAATATGATGCCAGAAATCTTAATCCCCAAGTATGGTTATTGAAAACAATGGAAAATATCGCATTTTATAGAAAAAGGGTAGTTGTACCTGTCATTACTATAAAGTGTCAATATTAAGCTAATAAGTGCCATAACAAACACATGTAAAGGATGGCACAAAACCTAGTTGCCATAAAAAAAGGACTGTGAATCAACAAATAATGAAGAATATATTACATTTTCATTAATAATATCTAATTCATGCAGCACATTGCACGGAAGTTACTTTATAGTCTCATTAAATAAGTAACCAAAGGAAAGACCTTAAGGTTGAACTGTGAAAGGTACCAGACTGATCAAAACCAGATCCATTATCATCATCAGATAAATTTCCGAAATACCACTGAATCAATGACATCAACCAACTGTATGCATGCTTACTAACATGTTAGACTGCTCGAGGAAGAGCAATTTATTGCAAGAACATTAAGATTCTGAGTCCGCCTGTATCTCAGGTTTAGCAATTCCTCAAAAGATTTCCAGAACGATACTTGAAAGGAATATCTCAATCAATCCTTTGTGACCATGTTCTGATACTCTATTCTGCACCAAATGTTTTTTTTTTTTACATTTTTTCCATGTACTACTAAATGCAAGATGATTGATGTGATATAAAAGAAACACTTCACATAAAAAATTATGAAGCAAGTACGTCCTAAAGGAGAGTAATATATTTTTCAGTAAGTTAGTGCTACACCATTGGAATGCTTTATGGGAAACTTTTGTCCATGTTTTCATACTGTTTTCTAAGTAAAAAAAAAATTCAACATATTTCTGTTTCTATGTTATGTCAAATCCAAAATGAATAATGGACTATCGAATAAAACGTTGGAGCCTAATTTTGGGTACACCTAGATAATTTTTTTTTTAGAGGTTTTGTTAATTTTCCATGGCAAAATCACTACTTGTGACTATTCATAAGAGAAACAGTAATGTTCGTCCCTCTCCCATGGTGATCTGTGTGCAAGAAATCATGAAGAGGATACGGGTCATTCATTTCTCCATTTTCCACTGGTTGTAAAGTTGTGGAATAAGCTGTTTCTGAGGCAGCTCTGAAGTGGGCTTTTCCGGAATCTATTGTCTCCCTTATTATGGAAAAGGTTGATGCTATTGTGTGCTGCAAATAAAGCAAAGGTGTGGTGGTACTGTGGTGATTTTGCCCATACCTACCCTCCAATGATGATTCCAAATAATAGAGATGAACCATAAACATGGTTCTGTATGAAGAAACAATGATTCATTAAATTTGATTGTTTAGAAAAAGGATAGACACCATTGTAAATATTAGTTTGTCATTGAGCGTGGGACTAATGGATAGAGGAGAAAAACTGAATCATGGAGCTACTTCCTAAACCATGCAGAACATAACATCAATGTATAATGCATAGAAAGAAAAAGGAGGAGCAAACAATTAGGTAAATCAATACAACATTAAAAAAAAAAGGGAGAATATTGAAAAAGTAATTCATCAATTTTATTCTTTCTTCAATTTTTTTTTTTTCATTTTCTAGTTCATTCTTCTTCAATCAGGATAGGAAAATCAAGCAAGCATCTTGGCAAAAATATATTCTGAAAATGAGGAAAAAGACAATGGCATAGGAACAAAGGCTAAAAGAGGATAACAATGCAACTGGGTGATTTTTTATAGCTATGCAGTATCATAGTTGACAAAATTCATATCCATCAGATTAAGTTTCAATTTCATTGTTTTACGCAATATATTTTTTGTTTCCTATAAAAAAAGTTTCAATTTCATTTTATCTAATAATGTACTATGCTAATACTTAACTATTTCACAGTGAATTGAGGACAATAAGAAAAGGGAGGAAAATAAGGAAACAGAAAACAAGGCTTATTTAATTGTCTCTTCAATTTTCTAATATAAATTGTTATCAGGTTAACTAGCACAAGCGTTCAGATTTAGATAAATTCGATAAAAACCTTTCTCGAACAGGAATACTAATTTCAATTAAATTTAAATAAGAATAAAACTCACATATCCAAAAGAAAAAGAAATTCCTCTTTTCTCTTGTTAACTATTGTAAGATTTTCAGTTTAATTAAGAGCCTTTTGTGAATCTCCAAGTACCATAAATTATAATTAGACCAGTTATTGCCCCAATCAAATTTTAACACGTATACTAAGCATCCCTGCCCTGATAAGATTGGGTTCGCAATAACAATAAATACTAAGCCAAATCAGTCTTAACAGAGTCTAAATTCACTGCAACAGCTAAAGTATCCTGTGTGTGTATGTCAAAGTTGCAACATTCCAGCAAGTTCATTTGTCCACAAAGATCTAAAGAATAGAGATCAACTCACATTTTGGACAATTTTCTGAATAAATAGCATCCCATATCCTCCTAGCTGATGGACCAACATAGCCAGTGTAACGTTCAGGATTTAGTAGAAGATTCACATACATCATTTCACCTGCAAATTGAAATTTTAATTGTCAATATCTGCATTGTTCTCTTTCAACATAATTTCTTTATAAAAGCAGAGAGAATATATTGCTAAAATGAAGACCCTGAATTGTGGTGACATGCAGCAATGTGAATTTTACTTATCCTTGAAAGTGAATCACAAGAAGATTTTAACAAAAACATAAACTCACTGTATTTATAGAGGGAAAGAAATTCTAAGAGATTAGTTTTATATACTTAATGCAGAAATACCAGTCATGCTGCTATGAGAAGAAACCTAAACAAATTTTAACCCCCAGGTTGCAACAAAAAAGATAATTAAATAAACATAATATTATGCAGTATGCATTCAGAAAAGCAGTAATCACCATTATCAGTTTCATCATCATTTGTCCATGGGTTATCTGTTTCTATCCATCCTCTAAAAACTCTCTTGTCTAGTGTTCGGTCAATGGTTGCCTGTGGCTTTCCCTCTTGGCATATCAGATCATCAGATGGAAGACCACCACGGAATGGCTCCTTAAAAGGTTCCGGAAATTCATTTTCAGGACATTCACAGACGCTGCAATCACGCAAACGGCACATACCATCATCAGGCCAGAAGGGGCAGTCACACCATAGTTTAGCCTACAACGAATAATCAGGCCCCAATGGAACAAACAAATGAATAGATGAGATTAAAGCATTGCGAAAGCATAATTTATTTCAAACAAAAGAAATAAATCTTTAATTTGATATTATGTTGCATAACTATTTTACAATAACAGAGAGAATTTAGCATCACATTCAAGCAATGCTCTCTCGAGAAAGCAGAAAGATCCCAAACATGTTATATCAAAAGAAACAGAGTTCTTTTAGTCTATGTTCCCCTATTCATATTATTCGATAATTTGATAACTCGTATTAACCCCTATTCTAAACACAAAAGAAACCCCAACTTAGAAAAGTCACATTCTAATAATAATAGATTGATAAATAAATATATCAAAATTGAGAGAATGAACAGACCTTAAAATAGCGGAAAAAGGGGGTGGCAACCAGTTCTTGGAGCAGAGGGTGTAAAACCTCTACATTAAGACCATCTACTGTCTCGTAATCACAACAACAGTCCTCAACCATGCCCTCATATTTCCCTAAATCCTACAAAAATCAACAGACAAATCACATTTTGATCAATACAATGCCGGTTCAATCAGAGTAATATAAGGTAACTAGGAAGAAAATAATGGAAGCTTCTCAATCTCAAACAGTTCAAAAATGGACTTAAAAACAGAAATGCAAATCGAGAAATAGAATATACCTGAGAAAGACAGCGACAGGACTTTTGATTGTTAATGAAGAGAGCAATCTTCGATGAAGTCGTTGTGGTGGTGGTTTTGGACAGTGCTGTGGCCAACAATACTACGATCACAGCCCCCAACGACCATCTCCATTTCTTCGTCGTCTTCTTCTTCTCGTCACAATCCTCCTTCTTCACCATCTCAATTCCAAATTCTTTTCCAATTAATTAATTGATTTTCAATTTATAAAGACAAAACCCTAGAGAATTTGTACGGATGGAGAGCGTTACTGTCAATGGTTTTAGACTTTGAACTTCCAAGAGATTTTCAGAAGCTACGCGCCTTTCCTTGTTTATTCGTTAACGGTTAAAGGTAAATGAATCAGGAACACTGCTTTTCCACGCGCCATGACGGAGCTAGCATTCACTGCGCCGATGAGATTGAAACGTTTTGAAGCTTGGATGGTTAGATCAACCGAGACGTGAATGCGCGATTGGGGAACGTTGGATCAATGGAAAATGCGTTAATGTTGTGATCTGTATTCTACTTAGTGACGTGCTCCAGCCAATAGGAACTCGACTTGGTCAAATAAAGTATTGCCTTTTCATTTATGAACATTCAATAAATGTCCTTAATTGTTTTTTTTAAAGGTCGATTACCAAATATTAAGTTAGTGAATGGACTTTTTTTTTTTTTACATGTCAATTATCAATGGATTTTAAAAAAAAAATCTATTAGTGTATGAATTTTACAAAAGTAATCAAATTGCTCTTCATTTTTTTCCGTGCATCAAATTAGTTCTTTGTATTTATATTATAACATATTTTTTTTATAGTATATATATATAACTGTTATAGAGATTCTTTGATAGCATGATAAGTCAGTATGATCACATGAAACCAAGGTGATTAGATATGCCACGTCACAATAGTCAGGGAATACAAATCTAAGACAATTAATAGATAATCTCAGGATCTATTCGGGATTATCTAAGATGGTTGAGAAAACTAACCGATCGGTTATAAATAACCTGGTCGAAAAAACTAGCCGATCGGGTAGAGACAATATAGTCGGGTAAAGACCGTCCGAGCGGGACATAAAAGGTCTGGTCGGGATTAGATGATTGCTCATTTAAACAACACATGAGAGACAATAAAGATAACTACGACTCAAATACGAAGAAGAATGATCTTACTCAAACAAGGAATCTAGAATCATACTCCAATAAAGAAATATCCTGATTTGATCTCCAGTGTCAAAAATGCTATTTAGGAAAGAACTCAAAACTTTCAGAAGAATAAACACCAAACATGAAACGAGTCCAAATCAAGCAATAAATCTGTTCTTCTAGAAGATTGCGCACCAATCAGGAAATAAATTCTAAACAGACTATTCAACTAGAATCCTACGAAGATTCTAATTCAATGCACAAGATCTCCGAAACAGAAAAGAAGACAAAAATGACTTCAACAAGTAAGTCCTAATTAAACATTATCAATTTTCCTTATTTGTATAATAAGGATTATGGTTCTATACACATAGAAATAGATTCATAATCTCTTTGTAAAAAGGAGAAAGAACACGTAGAAAAGATACACAAATAGACACAGAAAAAATAGAGACATACGATAAAAATAAGAGAGGAACAATGTGTGTAATCATTCTATTCATAGTGAATTCTTCTCGCCGTGAACCGGTAACCATGGATGTTTCCCCGTATTGGGGTTTTACCATATAAAATTATGTGCAATGTCTGTTTTTTGCTTTTTTTAATTCGTAATTCAATTATCGATCCATACTCACTTGTTAGATATGTGATTAATCATATGTAATCCAAAAATCACCGTCAACAACTAGCACTAGAAGGAAGGGGCTGAATCTTCGAACCTAAGTTCTAAAAAAAAAAACAAAAAACTCGTGAAGCAACAACATGGCAAACAACAGAGATGGAAGCCAGTCTCTGAATGATGCTGGCACCCTACATGCTGGTAACAATTCTGACCCAATAAACGTCAACACTGTTGGAGAAAGTCTGCCCTCTGTGATACCAACTTCAACTTTCAAGATGCATTAACCTCCATAAACGCTCCCTTAGGGATCTCCCCAGATGCATTTCATTGTGTCCAAGAGTCCCTGCGGAGAGTTATTGAAGACCCCGCTAGATAAGGAATCAATATAATAGCAACTGCTAATTTGACATTGCCATATCAATTGTCTACACCTATGGTGGCCCGACACCCCAAAGTGCATTGAAATAGTGGATGTGACCCCAGACGCGCCCCGTAAAACTAGTAGAGAAAGAACGGATCACCATTGAAAGGGGAAATGTTCCCAAAAGGGAGATGAAAGAATTAGCAGACAGGGTAGGCAAGATCAGTATCAAGTGGACTTTGAGCCAGAAAAGATTCATAGAGATGTTCATAAGTGGAATCGATCTTGCTTGTCAGATGACATCGACTAACCACCCCGCAGAACACGCCGGAAGGGCAATCCAAAGCATTAATAGATAATCTCAGGGCCTAGTCAGGATTACCTAAGATGGTTGGAAAAATTAACTGATCGGGTACAAATAACCTGGTTGAGGAAACTATCCGATCGGGTAGAGCCAACCTAGTCAGGTCAAGACAGTCTGATCGGGACATAAAAGGTCTGGTCGGGATTATATGATTGCTCTGTTAAACAATGTATGGGAGACATTAAATGCAAGTACGACTCATATACGAAGAAGAATGATCTTACTCAAACAAGGAATCTAGAATCATATTCCAATAGGAAATATCCCTATTTCATCTCCTGTGTCAAAAAATTATATTCAGGAAAGAACTCAAAACTTCTAGAAAGATAAACAGCAAATAGGAAATGAGTCCAAATCAAACAATAACTCTGCTCTTCTAGAAGATTACGCACCAATCAGGAAATAAGTCCTAAGTGGACTATTCAACTAGAATCCTACGAAGATTCTAATTCAATGCACAAGATCTCCGAAACAGGAAAAAAGACAAAAACGACTTCAACAAGTAATAAGTCCTAATTAAACACTATCACATTTCCATATTTGTATTACAAGGATTAGAGTTCTATGTACATATAAATATACCTATAATCTCATTGTAAAAAGGAGAAAGAACGCTTAGAAAAGATACACAAATAGACATAGAAAAGAGAGAGAGAGAGAGAGAGAGAGAGAGAGAGAGAGAGAGAGAGAGAGATACGACAAAAAATAAGAGATGAACAATGTGTGTAATCATTCTAATAATAGTGAATTCTTCTCGCTGTTACCGGCAATCTTGGATATTTTCCCGCCTTAGAGTTTTACCATGTAAAATTGAGTACCCTGACTGCTTTTTGCTTATTTTAATTCGTAATTCAATTATCGATCCATACTCACTTGTTAGATGCGTGATTAATCCTACGTAATCCAAAAATCATCGTCAACAGAAACAATTTAACTTATTTAAATTAATAACCCTAGTTAACTAACCTAACTCTATTGGTGTAGTTTGTTATTGTTGTAATTTTTAATATCACTATAAGTTGTGCTAAAAAAAATAATATGTTGTGAATTTAATCAGACAATTGTTTGATTAATATTATTTAGGGGGAATTGCACAAACATCCCTCAAGGTTTGATAAAATTGCACGAATAAGGTTGTTTTGGCCATAAACACACAAACTTCCATCGACATTTGAAAATTGTTGCATTAACATCCTCTATCATTAGATGGATATGTTAGTCAATAGTCAAAAGTGTAAAAAGTCTAAAATAACCTTTATTTTTATTTTAAATAAACTAAAAGAAATTAAAAATAAGATAAAAAATATTAAAAAATATATTAAAAAAAATATTTTAAAAAACATGAATGTATCTTAAATCTGAAGCCAGGAAAAACATTCCTCTTCAGAAATAAAAAAAAAAGTTTTTTAAACAATTTAATATTTAAATTTTAATATTTAATTTATTTAAAATTATTGGGGATTGCACAAACTATTTTTTTTTAAGATAAATTTTTTTACAGGTTTTAAATTTAAGATACATTAATGTTTTCTAAAAGATTTTATTATTTTTTATCTTATTTTTTTATAACTTTTTTTAGTTTATTTAAAATAAAATATAGGGTATTTTAAATTTTTTACACGTTTGACCATTGACTAACGGATTCATCTAACGATAGGGGATGTTTGTATAATATTTTTCAAATATTGAGGGAAGTTTGTGCAAATATGGCCAAAACTGCCATATACGTGTAATTTTATCAAATCTTGGGGGATATTTGTGCAATTCCCCTTTGTTTATTGCTAACACCACTGTAGTGTCATGCCCCGACCCGAAAGTCAAGACGTGGCCTTACTTTTTTAGAAATAGCTTACAAAATATGAAACTAAAAATTTGAAATACAATTACATAATCCCAAAATTCATATCTAAAAGAATAAAAAACATTATGAAAGATAACTAAACTCCTATCGCCTAGAGAACCAATAACAAAACTCCACTGAGATGCCAATCCATGCTATGTGTGTATCACAACCTCAGAAATCTAGAATCACAATGTACTAAGTGAGTTTGGAAACTCAACAAGCATACTAAACATATTTTTATACATATACAAAATATCACAGAAATATGAAAAGCCATATCTTTCAAACCACAATTCACAAATCATTCCAATCATATACTTATCAAATTTTGCTAGGCTCCTTTTATCCATTATTGTATAGTAGGACTTTTCACATATCACATAGAGGAGCCAAATTCACCTGTCGACAACTAATGTATACAGGGAAAGTGCAAATGAGGATTTCTTTTTTAAAAACAAAACACTCATGCCTGAAGGTAAGAGCTAGACCCTCACCGAGATCATCGACGAGTCCTCCCACATGCACTAATAAGTCGACACACGAATGTAAAGACTCTTTACTCCCTAGAGTACCCTAGAGACACTTCCCATATACTACATATATAACAAATCACATATCACATAGGGCTCCATAAAAATTCACATAGGTGCGTACTAGCAATAATAAACAAAGTAGCACAACACATTGTATGATACCATATATTCACATTTCAAAATACATACTTATTACATTTGAAAGAATTTTGAACACATTCAAATTATTCACAATACATTTCGAAAAAATTCATAAACAAATTTCATATACATATAACATTGTGATTGCGTTTTGAAAATGGGTCTGGTATACTTACCTCTTAGCAAATCAAATAAGAGTAATTGCCCATGAATAAAAATATCAGAGGCTTAATAATGTCTAGGATTGGAACAAGGGCTGTTAAATGTTCCACGAACCGAAATCCTATTACTAAAAACAAATTAGTGTTTTATAAAAACGAAATAATGTCCGATGTATGAATTTTAACTTATTACACACACACCAAAATTTTTTAAAACTTTGTAAATACACTTTATACAGACATAGATATTTACATAAATATTTTAAGAATTTATTAAAGTCTTTCGGTACCTTAAAATAATTTAGATAACCTAGTATTCTGATCTGTCTTAAATTGGACAGTCTCGAATACTACTCACTATATAAAATTTTAAAAACTTATACATATATCAAATGGATATGAAATCTTCACAATAGTGTAAATAACACATATAAGGTTCCAAGATAAAAGTTTCAAAGCAAAACACATCAAATAAGCATTAATACTTTTGGATTAGGAAATCTATCCATCACTGAACAAATTGGAGTATCCAACTTTGAAAATTCATAAATAGTTCTATAAAATCTGAAAAATAGAGAAATAAATTCAAAAACCCTTTTGACATATTTATAAACATTTGTACAAAATATTACAATTTTTAATTAAGTATAACATAGTGAAAATTATTTCTGAAATCGAACTATATCACAAAAACTGATGTTTCTTTCTTCACTACATTAACTATAACCCATGTAGCCTATATTATAGCCATACCTTATAGCTTGGGAACATGCTTTGAGAACGTGAAGAAGTTATGATAGTTCTACACATGAATTTTGAAGCATATTTTGATCAAAGGGAAATGAAGGAAAAGAGCTACATTCAATCCTAAAAGTGTAAGTTAGATAGTAATAAATTTCTAAGTAATTCTTTGATTCTCAAGTATGAAATAATTTATTCAAAAAAATGAAGAAAAAAAGAGACAAGTGAAAGTTGCCACTAAAATTAATGGTGTGTTGAGACAATCAGAGAATAGAGTTTAATGAGTGCAATTAAGCCAAATAAATTGTAAAGTTGCATCTACTCAAAATGAGTTTGACATGAAAAAGAATGGTGAATTTGTGAGGAATCGAATATTAAAAGTGGTAATATCCCGTTTGCAATGAAATCAATGAAGACCAAGAGATTTGTGCAAAGTTACAAAATGTAATTGAAGATTCTCATGGTATGGTCCTAGGTTTTGAATTCCTAATTTCCCGTTCTTTCTTAACATTTATCCCTTGGCCCCATTACAACCTTAATGAAAGTCTAACTGATCTACTGGTCCTTGCTATGAAAGTAGAAGTAAATCGTGTTTTACCATGTTCATAATGCTTGATTCCATTCGTGAGATCTTTTGCATGCATTTGACCGTTCTTTCAATTATAAATTCATATGCGATTAAGACTAGAAAATTTCTTGTGCATAACTTCTATCGCATATGCTTGATGAGTGTATTTGCCTAGTGTTAGATTTTTGGTTGTGTTGGCATTATTCCTTATCAAAACTATGTTTCACTTGTAATTGAATAGTTATCTCTTAAGTTGATGATGATTCAAGCTTCAAAGAATAAGTGGCAACCTATCAAGCAAGTACAAAGTCTTCAAGAGAAATGTGCTTCATTGGTTCTACGAAGGTATATTAAAAGACCTCATTTCTCTTTCAAGGCTTAGACACACACATATTGCATTCATATGTGTCCCTGCATCGTTGTACTCATTTTGTATAACACATTCACACTCTTGATATTGAATGCTCATGCATTGGTGTAAAATTGAATAGTTTTGGAAAAATGCATGTTTGTAGACTATGTCTTTGAAATAAGCATTCTTGTGTGATATGTGTTTGTATGTGTATTTATTTATATAACATGGATCTTGGACTTGAATATGTTATTATATTGTTCCTTATTGAGTTCTTGTTATTTTGGTTATTCATACATTTGATTTTGAGTTTTGAGTCAAGAGTTATGAAACTTTCCGGTCATGTTGCATGCATTGTCCTTTTCTTCATATATCAAGTCGAATTCTTATTTTCTGGATAAATTTTCATAGAATTCTATGTGCACAAGAGAGTCTCGATTTGTAATCTGAAAACAAATTTGAATTCGGAGTCTGGAGGCCGGAGAACGGTCAAAGAACGCGAGGGAGAAGCACGATGGCCAAAGGCTATCACAGGGTGCAACCTTGAGATGGTGCGTGACCATCTCCGGCTCACTTTCTTGCTGGTCCCGAGATGGTCATGCGCCAAATTGGGGAAGGTCTAAAGGGGGAGGTCATTTTGGTCATTTGGCTCTTTAGTTTCCCTCTCTTTTATAAACTCTTCCCTCTTCCGTTTTCATTTTGAAGAACTTGAAGAAACTAATGTGCAGAATTTTCTCTCTCAAATATTCTCACCTTCCAAACACTATAACTTTTTTGTTTTAAGTCCGATTCACTTTATTCGAATTGGAGAGTGTTCATACTTCAATTATCTATCATTTTTAAGGGGGTTTGAAGAGTTTTGAGTTCAGTTTTTGGTGGCTCTACACACAAAAAAGGGATCACACATATTTGCTTAAGGTATTGAATCTTATCTTGTATTTAGTTCTTAACTGTGTTCAATTACCTTGGGTTTATTTCTTCCATCTATGTATATGTTTTGTATATGTGTTAATTAGAGTTTCAAACTCTTTTAAAGCTAGATTGAGATTGATTGAAATCTCTACATGTTGAGTTAGACTTTGATTTGCCTATGCTTTCACATGATTGTGATTGTATTGTGCTAGCTTCATATATAGGACTATTTTGTGAACTTTAATTGATTGATTTTGTGATAAAATAGTCTTTAGGTTCATTTGATTGAATATCTAAAGGAATAACATATTGGATTGATATCTTAGAGCTATTATTGAGTTTAATTGAATATTGAGAATGAAATATGCTCTAGATTTTTGCTAGAAATCTTGATTGATTTTTTCACATGTTTCTAGCATATTTTTGTGTATGTGATTTGTTTCCTTGAATATGTGCTAAATGTTCATATTTTGATTCAAAGATAAGTTTCATGAATGATCCTAGAGATTGATTGTGTTTTAGTGCTTTTACATGCTCTAGGTTTATCATTCATGTTTTGTAACTAGACTACACTTGTGATGTGAACTTTCATGCATATGTCTGGTTTCCATAGAGTATGTTTGATCATCGTATTCTATGTTGATTACTTGTTTGCATTTATGCATTCATTGATCACATAGGAAGTCCTTGTAAAATGTATGAAGTCTTGGTTAGAGGCATGTGCGCCTTGGATAGCCCAGTAAGGAGTCTTGGGTGGAGCATATGGCTCGGACAATCAAGCATGAGAGTCTTTATAGACTCATGGGTGCCTTGGATAGAAAGTATAATTTTATTAGTAGACCCGAGATGTTAAGAAACGATGGAGTCCATGGATAGGATGAGTCATTTGTTGATCATTCTAGTGGAATTTTCAACTTCTTAATGGTGTTGGTTAGAGTGGACTCCAATATAAAGTGAGTCATTTGTTGATCACTTTTGAGGAATTTCCAATTTACCAATAGGGATTGGGTAGATGTAGAGTCCAATAGAGAGTGTGTCATATGTTGGTCACTTTTAAGGAATTTATTATCTACTTTCTAGTAAAAGTACCCGATGATTGTATTCAACCCGTGGATGTTTCCTCCTTGGAGGTTTTACTACGTTAAAAAAATACTCGTGTTAATTCTTGTTAACTCTCTCATATATTTGTATGTGTATGTGTTTATCTTATTCTACAAGTTTGATGATTAGATTTCCTAGTAGACAAGATATTTGTAATATGTAATCTATGAGCACTTCTAATGATCAAAATTGTGTATATATCTTTGTACTTGTATATTGAACATTTTATTATGAAATAGTATTTTTGTAAAGATACTTGTACATGGTGAATATTAATGAGAATACAAGTATTGTATATTTTAGTTTTTCATGATAATCTTTCCTCTTGCAACATGCATGTTTGTTTGACAATACTCATATTGATTACTTTATTATGTATTATTTTCTTATAGTATTGTTATTCAAGCTAACTAGAGGGACAACCGAAAGTTTGTTTCAAGGGTTTGAAAAGGCTAAAAACCTATTCACCATCTCTAGGTTAGCCTAATGCAATTTAACCGTGTTTATGCAATTTCATTTGGTATTAGAGTAGGTCGCTAGATGAAACTTAGCGAGGTCTAGGCTATAAACTCGGTTGATTGTTCAGTTTTTGGAGCAATGGGTTTACATTGAATAAATGATGTCAGAAGGAGCATCAAACTCTAGACCTCCACTTCTCAAAGGATATAATTACGGGTTTTGGAAGTTGAGGATGAAAGCTTACATCCAATCTATAGATGAAAGGGCATGAATGTCAGTTGAGGAAGGTTGCCATCCTCCTAACAAAATGCTTGTGTATGGATCTATAGTTTCAAAGCCAAGAGATGAATGGACTTCAAATGACTTTGAGTTTACTAAATGGAATCATAAAGTCATGAACGCCATCATTAGAGGAGTGGATAGTAGACAATTTTCCTATATCCAAAACTTGGAGACAGCTAAAGAAGCTGGTGATGTGTTTCAAATGACCAATGAGAGAACAAAGACAGTTAGGAAATCTCGACTCCACATGCTTACATCTCAATTTGAATTGTTGCAAATGAATGAGGAGGATAAATTTGATGACTTCCAATTTAAGCTTTTGGACATAGCTAATCAATGCCAATCACTTGGTGTAAAAATCTCCTAAGAGAGACTCAATTGGAAGATCTTAAGGTCTTTGCCCAAACGGTTCAAGGCTAAGGTAACAACTATTGAAGAGAGTAAAGACGTTAATAGCATGAGTGTCGATGAATTGCTAGGATCTCTTCAAACCTATGAGGCAAGCTTGAAACCTAAAGCCAAGAGTAAGGGAGTAGCTCTCAAAGTCATTAATGAAGATAGTGAAGATGATGATGAGGAGATGGCATTATTGGTTAGGAAGTTTTGAAAGTTTATGAGAAGAAATGCCCAGCCAAGTAGAAGATCTTCTAAAGAGAAGAAAGTCAAGAAATCATCATCTCCAAAGAAGAGAAGAGTGGTCAAGCCAAGGGCAATCACAAAGTTAAATTCTTCAAGTGTAAGAAGTATGGTCATTATACCTTGGAGTGTCCAAGTGAGAAGACAAATAAGGACAAGAAGGGTAAGGCTATAACGACCATATGGAGTGATGATGACTCCAGTGAGAATGAGAGCTCTAATGAAGAGTCTTTTAGTGAAGAAGAGTTGGTTAACAACTTTGTTGCCTTCACGGCCTCTCACAATATGCTAGAGGAAAATTGTCAAACATCTTTGAACAAGGTTGTTGTTTCAAATCATCAATAATCCTCTATTTCCAAGCTAACTTATCTTGAGCTATTGACTAAAGTTTAAAATCTTGAAAAGGAGAAAAGTCAAGCTTTGAGTGAGGTTGAAAAGAAAGATGATTTAATCAACTTGCAAGTTGATGAGTTTGTAAGAGTTACTCAAAGGCTTCTAGGTGAAAAAGATGAAATTTTAAAGAAGCTTCAAGAGGTTGAACAGATAGTCCTTGAGAAAGAAATGACCATTTCTACTTTGCAGAAGAAAGCAAGAATATATTAAGGAAATCGACATTGCTAAGGAGGCTATTAAGAACTTATTCAATGAATCGATTGATATATCAAAAGTGAAGAATCTTGCTAATTCTCAAGGAGGTACAAGTGGCTTGGTAGTTGAGGAGAAGCTTATAGAAGCATCATTTCCTACAAGCAAGGAGAATGTTGAAATTGACAAGAAACCTCCCAAGAAGAAAATATCTGATGCTAAGAAGAAGTCAAAGGAAAAGGTACCACAACAAACTCCTACTATTGTTATTTCTACTCTGGAAGGTACAATCTCACTTTTTATTCCCATTAGTCATTTTTGCAATACTATAGGTCATATTAGGCCTTTAAAATATTGAACATTGCAAATTAGGGAATGCATATAGAGATAATGAGATTGGACTTCAATTAAAGCATGCTATGTCTTTAGAATTTATGAAGCATGATTTGGTTGCAAAGCATGATAAGAATGGTTGGAGTAAGAAGAATTCAAACCTTGTTAATCTTGACAAAGCATGTGATGCTAAACTAGAAAAGAAGAGTATCAATGATGTAATTGTAGATCAAGTCAATGAAGGACTTTACTCTCGTTTTAATATTGTTGTCTAGAAATATGTTGATGGTGTTTGTGTAGGTTCACCCAAGAAAAAGTTGTTCAAGGGTGAGTGCTCTTACCATTAGGGTGAGTGCTCTTACCATTAGAGTAAGTTGCACATGTGAATAGCTTTAAGATTAGTGTCATGTTGTAAAACTCTTGTTCATTTGCTCTGGTCTATTACAACTTGACATGAACTTAGCTATTTCACAAGATTTGTTATGATAGTCAAAATATGTTGATTAACTTTAGAGATATTTCTTTTATGAAGTCTATATGGTGTTGTTTATGTTAAGACTTTTAGAGAAAGTCATTTTTATAAGCGTTTGAGTTGAAGTGTTTAGTCTTTATTCTCTTGGGAAGACACACCAATAACTTGTCGTTAAGATGACAAACAAACCAGAGAGCTCATAAAAAGGGTGAAGACTTTACATTGGATGAAAAAAGCTTGCTAAGGTACTCTTATATTCTAAAGCTTGCTTTCTAGTTTTCATCTTTCGACTCTATGTTTGTATTACATCATGTAGCATGTCATATTAGAGAGCTAGTATAGCATTTTTATGGTTCTCATTGACATTTGCTCTTTTAAGAATTTTTAGTGATAATGTTCACATTGATCATAATCATGATGTGTGTATTATATGTTTGATTGTTGAGTGGCACATTTTGAAAAATATGAGCTTCATATTCTTTGAAAGCTACTCTCTTGAGAAGTAATGATCTTTAGTAAATCTCTTTATATTGCTATTAGATCATGTGCTTGTAATCCATAAAACTTGGTTTTCAAAAATGCTTTGCTTCTCTTATATGTTTGTTGAGTAAATTGAGTTTGCTAATATGTAGATTATGTATACACCTTGAAGTCTTTTGACTAGTATATTTAAGATGACCTATGGTTAGTATCCATTTTGCTTTGGCAACTATATAGAACTCAACGAGCACCTTCATGGAAAGGGCTACACACTTTGGTTTTGAAGCCGTCGAATATAGGAAAGGGCTACACTATTGTGATGAGTGAAAGCCGTCATGAAGTGTATATGTTTATGTTTAAGAAAAAAGTTAAAGAAGTGTTGAAAAGAATCAATTAAAAATACTTTGATTCAAAAGCCTAAAAAGAAAATGAAGAAGGCTTAAAGGAGTTAAGTTGAAAATCAAAAGTGCTCGGGTTGAAAAATAGAAATAGGATGACGAGCCATATGCACACACTCGCTCAAATATTGAGTTCTATTCTCTTATAAGCAAAATTTTTGGATGGTAATCAGTTTGACTTTATATGGAAAAGCTTAAGATGAACAGATGTGGAGTGGTTTGCATGTTGATTATCAAGTTACTCCTCTTTATATGTTTGAAGCAAGATCACACACACACTTTTTGCTTATAAGTATTTGATTTTCTAGCAATTTTAGATGAATTGTGAGAGAAATTGAAAATCTTGCTGTAACTCTCATAGTTTATAGATCTTATTTTGTTTGATTTCTTTAATATTGATTGAGTGTGTGATTGTGTGAGTATCACTGTGAATATTATTCTATCTTGATCTTAGATAGAGATTTATCAAGGAAGAGCATAATATGCTAGACTTTGTTCTCTTTTATGATATTTTCACTTGATTCATCTTGTTATATGTTGATATTTTGTTTTGATATAATGAATTTTGTGAGATGTTGGTCATTATTTTATCTTGCATGATGATTCGTTATCTTATCAAATGTTTTTATATGTATACTTTTATGTAACTAACTTGCTTTGATTGTTTTCTACTCAATTTTTGCTTAGTTTGTCTACACTAGGTCATGGGAAGAACTAAAGCAATCGGTGGTGGAAATTCTACTAAGCCTATTGACAAGTCAAAGTCATCCTCCAAGAGACTCAAATCCTCTAAGGTAAAGTCTCTAGGTGTAATGGGACCTAAGAAGCTATTTCAAGAGAGAGGTATTGACTTGACTAAATGTGTAGGTTCTTATGTTCATAGATGCTTGACTGAAATAAATTAGGAATCATAGGTAAGCATGCTTAATTGGTTAATGATAGTATTAAGAGAGAATTTTATCATGAATATAAAAAAAGAGCTACCTATTTAGATGCATTGTTGGATAAAAGAGGTGTTTTTTTAGAGTAAATTCGGAGACTATTAATAAGTTTCTTGGATTGCCTAATGATATTAAGTCAGACTTTTTAGATATGGATGTGATAAAAAATCTTAATATCATGGGTCAAACTATATGTGATGACATGTCTTTTGAGTGGAAAAATAAGGCTTATATTAGTTAAAGTGAGTTAACTAAGGTGAGTGCTTTTTGGCATCTCTTTACATGTACTAATCTTGTAGGATCTTCAAATTCTGTCGAACTTAATAAAGAGAATATCAAGATTGTATATGTCTTAGTGACAAATCGACCTATAAACCTTGAGGAAATTCTTATGATTTACTTAGATAGTGCGGCTTTAACAACTAGGTTGACCAAAAAGTTAGCACTACTGGGGTTTATACGTCATTTGTGTTTGGCTCATGGTGTTAAATCACTAGAGGAAGATATTATATTACCTCCCTTAGAAAAATGGAAGCTCCACATCAATTGAGTCTCGTTTGGTTCACATTGGGTTCACTTGAGAATACAAGCCAAAACCTAACATTGTAAGAGAAATGTGGTCATTTATTATTGTTAGTATTATGCTCATTAGCAAGAATGTAATAATGTATTTGACAATCGTTTCGTATTAATAAAGTGATTTCTAGTTTTAACAAATCTTATAGCACTTATAGTTTAAGTATTATAATTGTTAAATGTAAATAATCATAAGGTCAAAAGACTATGAGAAACAAAAAATTGTTCATGCATCTGGATATGTATGAGGTAGACACAAATTCTTTAGTTAGTCTTGAACAATATTCACAACTTAAGATAAAGGTTTGGCGCCTTTAGCTTGTTAAAGTTGTAGATTCTTTTACTAGCATTTGAGTGGGATCAAATGTGTTATAATGAGTCTAAAATTGTCCAAGTGTTGTGTCTTTAGGTAAAAGAACCTAGTGCACTAGGTGCATTGAATATGATCACAGTAAAATATTTTATCCAAAACTGTCAATGGATAAAAAAATTTACTTGAAGACAATCAGAGAGTCTATCTCAATCCTGAGATAAATGATGGACTTATGGTTGTAAGTGTTATTATTTGAGCTATCAATGAGCACGATTTTATAGTATAGTTTATCCTCGATAGTTTGAATGTATTCATTTTTTAATCGATAGAGCACTTCATTTATAAATATGGATATCATGGCTCCATTTATTAAATGTGAGTTGAATATCATAATATAGATATTTTGAGGTATTGGATATTAAATCTTAACGTTAAGTTTTCAATAGTGTCTATTGAAATATGGCATCATGACAAGTCAAAATATGCAAGTTCAAAATGTGGTCATATGAGTAAATATGGTAACTATGAGAGATATAGGCGGTCTATAAGCTCTTGACGATTACTGGTATTCTTCTCGAGGATACACTATCTCTATTAGCATTGTCTAGGGTATGAATGAGGAATATTAACTTATTCTATCTTTAATTAAGAGTTCAGTTTTAGTTCTTTAGCGGAATGAACTAAAATTAATAGATCGGATCTAAGTGAATCATTTGTTGATTGTGATTAAGTTATGTCTATTGGAGCTTAAATTTAGATAGCCCGCCAAGATCCCTAATCTACACGAACTTGTATGGATAACTTAATATATTCTACCGGACCAATTTATGGGTCCATTTAGAATTGTGTTAAGGCATGTGAACTTGTTTCTTTTAGTAAGAATGAGTTTAGTTCACAAGTGGACCTTTTATTAAAGTATAATGGATTTAATAAAATGGAAAAAGAATATTTGGCCCATATTTATATAGCTTGGGCGGCAAGGGCATATAATAGCTCTATATATTGTTTTTTATTTTATTAGTTAATTAAATAGAAATTAATTAATTAATTGCTTAATTAAAAGTCAAAATCTTTTTCCTAGTTGGAGAAGGTCTCCAAGTATAATATTATTATTGGTAATATGATAAGTATCAAATACTATATTTGATAAGTAGATACATAAAATGAATTTATTTATCTAGTCAAATTAGGAAGTATTTGATTTCTATCAAAACTCTATTTGACAATTGGTCAAATTAGGGAATTTCGATATAGTCACAATTTAATTTATATTCAATAATTGGTTATTGAATAAATACACTATTAAGTTGGATTAGGAGTCTTGGTGTGGAAAAGAAATCTTCTTTGAAATAGGATTCTTGCACACCAAGTAAGTCCTCTTTAGGAGATGATTTGGTCTCCTAAATTAAAAGCACGAGGAATTCGGCCAACCCTAAGTAATTTAGGGCAAGGATTTCGGCCAATATATATATATATATATAACATAGTGTGAAATTTGGCCAAGCTAATTTCAAGAGAGATTCCGGCCATGATATTTTTGTAAGAGAGAAAATTTAGCCAATAGAGAATTTTGAGAAAAGAAAATCAAGTTCTTTCTCTAGATAAATTCTTCAAACTCTAAAGATTGGTGTGTGAAAATTCGCTTAAGAGAAATAGGAACAAAGAACGTTTTGTTTTCGATAGTGCACTAGTAGCCTTTACATCAAAAGGTTTTGTATGCAACATCGAATCAAGGTTCATGCGAGTTTTAATCAAATAGGTTGATAATTCACAGGTGACCTAATGTTCTTGGGTTTTTTCTAGGAGGATTATTGTCACTAACAAAAGAAAAATTTTGTTTGTTTCCATCCTCAGGTATACAATTCAAAGAAAATGGAGCCCACATTCCTAGGTGATTCATGTTCGTGATTGAATTAGAAGGTCTTACGGATTCAATTTGACGCTAGTTCAATCGTCACGAGAAAATATATGATACTTTTAATATATGTCAATTAATCTAGAGTTAATGTTCTTTCTTTTAAAGGAAAAAAATTTAAAATATACTCAAACCCTTTTTTAATCTTCCGCTGCATTTTGATTTGATTTTTCCCTACAATTATACCTTTGTAGAACCAATAAAGCACATTTCTCTTGAAGACTTTTGCACTTGTTTGATAGGTTGCCACATCTTCTTTGAAGCGTGAATCATCATCAACTTAAGAGACAGCTAATCAATAAAAGTGAAACATAATTTTGATATGGAATAATGCCAACACAAAATCAAAATCCTAACAATCTCCCCATTTGGCAAATTCAATGTCAAAACCCCTATACAAATATACTAAAAACAATACAACAATTACAAAGAAGATTGGTCACTTAAGAGTTACAATGATTTAAAAGGACTCACACACTTCTAGACTAATCTTCAACAAGTCTTGAACTTCTTTTTGATATTCTCTTGAAGTCATCTAAAATCAACTTAAGTACAAAGCATATCCAAGAGAAAATATATAATTTTGACAATAATTCAACATTTAAGATCCAAATAGATCATGTATCTCCCCCTTAATACATGCTATCTTAAAAAATATTCTAGCCAAAGTCAATATAATATTACATGCCATAAATAAAGTTCAAGTTTCCAAATACACTAAAAAAACATATAGAAGATTGAAAGAAACTAAGTAAACTAGTATGATTCTTACCCTTTTTGACATGAAATAAAGCAAAAAAGATAAGAGAAATAATGTACCTCATGGCCTTTCCATTAGCGACTTGTTTCATCAAAGAACTTAGAAAGATTGGTTGACCTCACATAATGCTTAAGAGATGGTCTTGAGCTTGTAGAAATGTTAGTCTCCAACTCCTGAATCCTTGCATCTTGTTGAGTCACCTTTGCCTTGAGTTCCTCAATCTTCAATTTTGACTCCTCAATCTTTTTCTTCAATTGTGTTGCCTAATCTGAAAGAGAGCTTATACTTACCACACAGTGTCTCTTGATTTCCAGTAAAAAGCCCTAATGTATCACAAGCCTTTCCCTTGTTCTTGTATGACATAAATGTCACCATTTTGTCACTAATATTTTCTAAGGGAGGTAATATCACATCTTCCTCTAGTGATTTAATAGCATGAGCCAAACGTAAATGAGTTATAAACCCCGGTAGTGCTAACTTTTTATCCAATCGAGTTGTTAAAGCCACACTATTTAAGTATGTCATAAGAATTTCCCTAACGTTTATAGGTCGATTTGTCACTAAGACATGTACAATCTTGATTTTTTCTTTATTAAGCTCGGTAGCATTTGAAGATCCTACAAGATTAACACATGTAAAGAGATGCCAAAAAGCACTCACCTTAATTAACTCACTTTGACTAATATAAACCCTATTCTTCCTCTCAAAAGACATGTCATCACATAGAGTTTGACCCATGATATTAAGATTTTCTATCACATCCAAATCTAAAAGTCCGACTCAATATCATTTGACAAACCAAGAAACTTATTAATAGTCTCCGAATTTACTCTAAAGACAACACCTTTTATGTCCATTAATGCATTTAGATAGGTAGCACTTTCTTTATATTCATGATAGAATTCTTTCACAATTCTATCATTAACCATATTATGCATGCTTACCCATGATTCCCAATTTCTATTAATCAAGCATCTATGAACATAAGAACCTACACATTTAGTCAATTCAACACCTCTCTCTTGAAATAGCTTCTTATTTCCCATACCACCTAAAGACTTCACCTTAGAGATTTTGGGTCTTTTAGAGGATGACTTTGACTTGTCAATGGACTTAGAAGAATTTCCACCATTGGTTGCTTTAGTTCTTCCCATGACCTAGTGTTAGACAAATACTAAACAAAAACTGAGTGAAAAATAATCAAAGCAAGTTAGTCACATAAAAATATACATATAAAAACATGACCTATAATATTGCAAAAAGGGCAAATGGGAATAAAAGATGAGATTGTACCTTCCGGAGTAGGAATAACAATAGTAGGAGTTTGTTGTGATACCTTGTTTTTTGGCTTCTTCTTAGCTTTAGATCTTTTCTTCTTGAGAGGTTTCTTGTCAACTTCAACATTCTCCTTGCTTGTAGGAAGTGATGCTTCTAAGAGCTTCTCCTCGACTACCAAGTCACTTGTACCTCATTGAGAATTAACAAGATTCTTTACTTTTGATATATCGATCGATTCATTGACTAAGTTCTTAATGACCTCCTTAGCAATGTTGATTTCCTCAATATATTCTTGTTCCTTCTTATTCAAAGTAGAAATGATCTTTTCTTTCTCAAGGACTATCTTTTCAACCTCTCTTAGCTTCCTTAAAATTTCTTCTTTTTCACTTATAAATCTTTGAGTGACTTTCACAAACTCATCTACTTGCAAGTTGATTAAATCCTCATTTTTTAAACCTCACTCTTTTAAACCTCACTCAAAGCTTGGCTTTTCTTCTTTTCAAGATTTTCAACTTTAGTCAATAACTCAAGATAGGTTGAGTTAGAACTAAAGCACTCTTGATGATTTGAATTAACAATCTGATTCAAAGATTTTTGGCAATTTTCCTCTAGCATATTGTGAGAAGCAATAAAAGCAACAAAGTTGCTAACAAACTCTTCTTCACTAGAAGACTCTTTATTAGAGCTCTCATTCTCACAAGAGTCATCATCACTCCATGTGGCCACCATAGCCTTGCCCTTTTTGTCCTTATTTATCTTCTCACTTGGACACTCCGAAGCATAATGACCAAACTTCTTACACTTGAAGCATTTAACTTTGTGATTGACCTTGACTTGAGCACTCTTCTCCTTCTTTGGAGATAATGATTTCTTGACTTCTTTCTTCTTAGAGAATTTTCCACTTGGCTTGGCATTTCTTCTCATAAACTTTTGAAACTTTCTAACCAATAATGTTATCTCCTCATCATAATCTTCAATATCATCACTGATGATTTTGAGAGCTACTCCCTTACTTTTAGCTTTAGGTTTCAAGCTTGCCTCATAGGTTTGAAAAAATCCTAGCAATTCATCGGCACTCATGCTATCAACATCTTTACTCTCTTCAATAAACGTTACCTTAGCCTTAAACCGTTTGGGTAAAGATCTTAAGATCTTTCAATCTAGTCTCTCTCTGAAGATTGGTACGCCAAATGATTGGTATTGATTGGCTATGTCCAAACGCTTAAATTGGAAGTTATTAAATTTATCCTCCTTATTCATTTGCAACATTTCAAACTGAGATGTAAGCATTTGGAGTCAAGATTTCCTAACCGCCTTTTTTCCTTCATTAGTCACTTGAAGCACATCCCAACCTTCTTTAGCGGTCTCCAAGTTTTGGTTATAGGAAAATTACCTACTATCCACTCCCCCAAAGATGGAGTTCATGGCTTTATGATGCCACTTAGCCGACTAAAGTCATTTGTAGTCCATTTATCTTTTGGCTTTGGAACTATGGATCCATCTTCAATCATTTTGTTAGGAGGATGGTAACCTTCCTCAACCGACATCCATGCCTATTCATCTATAGATCGGATGTAAGCTTTCATCCTCAACTTCTAAAACTGTGATTAAAACCTTTGAGAAGTGGAGGTCTAGAGTTTGATGCTCCTTCGAACATTGTCTCTTCATGTAGACCAATTGCTCTAAAAACCAAACAATCAATCGAGTTTGTAGCCTAGATCTCGCTAAGTTACGTCTATCGACCTCCTCTGATACCAAATGAAATTGTAAAATGCGGTTAAATTGCCTTAGGTTAACCTAGTGGGTGAGGATGAATAGGTTTTTAGCCTTTTTCATTCCCTTGAAAACAAACTTTTTTTTGTCCTTCTAGTTAGCTTGGATAACAATACTTAGGATAATGAAACATACTTGAGAAAGCAAAATGTATTATCAAGTTAAGTATTGTCAAACAAACTTATATGTTGCAAGTGAAAAACCAACACATAAAACTAATAAACATTCAATACTTGAATTCTCATTAATATTTGATATGTACAAGCATTCTATCAAAGATTCTTACAAACAAATATATTTAATATACAAGTAAAAAGATATTGACAATTTCGATCATTAGAATACTTGAATTCTCATTAATATTTGATATGTACAAGCATTCTATCAAAGATTCTTACAAACAAATATATTTAATAAACAAGTATAAAGATATTGAAAATTTCGATCATTAGAAGTGCTTATAGATCACATATTACAAATATCTTGTCCATTAGGAAATCTAACCATTAAACTTGTAGAACAAGATAACACATACACATACAAATATATGAGAGAGTTATAAAGAATTGACATATTGATTTTTACGTGGTAAAACCTCCGTAGAGGAAATATCCACGGGTTGAATACAACCATCGGGTGCTATTATTGGAAAGTAGATAAGAAATTCCTCAAAAGTGACCAACACATGACTCCACTCTCTATTGGACTCTACATCTATCCAATCCTATTGGTAGATTGGAAATTCCACAAAAGTGATCAACAAATGACTCACTTTCTATTGGACTCCACTCTAACCAATACAGTTAAGAAGTTAGAAATTCCACTAGAATGATCAACAAATGACTCACCCTATCTATAGACTCCATCGCATCTTAACATATCGGGTCTACCAATAAAAGTCTACTTTCCATCCAAGGCACCCATGCCTCTAGAAAGTCTCCCATGCTTGATTGTCCAAGCTACATGCTCCAATCAAGACTCCTTGCTCGGCTATCCAAGGCACACATGCCTCTAACCAAGAATTCATGCCTTTTACAAGGACTTCCTATGTGATCAATGAATGCATAAATACAAGCAGGCACTCAACATAGAATATGATGATCAAACATATCCTATAGGAACTAGACATATGCATAAAAGTTCACATCACAAGTGTAGTCTAGTTACTATACATGAATGATAAACCTAGAACATGTGAAAGCACTAAAAACATAATCAACACCTATGATCATTCATGAAACTAAACCTTGAATCAAAATATGAACATTTAGCACATATTCAAGGAATTATTCACATACACAAAACCATGCCAGAAACATGTGAAAAAAAATAAATCAAGTTTTCTAGCAAAAAACTAGAGCATATTTCATTCACAGTATTCAATTAAACTAAAGAATAGCTCTAAGAAATAAATTACATGTGTTATTCCTTATAATCTTCAATCGAATGAACTTAACCCACGCAAATACCATTTTTTCATAAAATCAATCAATTAAAGTTCACAAAATAGTCATAGATAGAAAGCTAGCACAATACAATCCCAAACATGTGAAAACATAGATAAAATCAAAACCTAACATGTAGAGACTTCAATCAATCTTAATCTAGATTCAATAGAGTATAAAACTCTAATTAAAACATATACAAAACACATACATATAGTGAAGAATTGATCAAGTTTAGAAACAAAACTCAAGGTGAAAATCAATACCTTAGTAAAACTTGTGCAATCCCGTTTTTGTGTGTATAGCCACCAAAAACATACTCAAAACTTCTCAAATATTATTGAAAAAAATAGAAAAATGATAGATGAACACTTTAAAATTTGAATCACTCAAAACGGAGCTCAATTGAAGAAGATAGAGTGTTCTGAAGATGAGAAAATGTAGAGAGAAAATTATGCACAACTTTTCCAAGTTTCTTCTTCAAAATGAGAATGTAAGAGGGAAGAGATATTTAAATGAGAGGGAAAGAAAGTGAGCAAAAGGTCCAAAATGTCCACAAGCCTACTGCCTTCCCGATATGGCACGTGGGCATCTCGGGGGCAGCAAGGCATCTTGCCCGAGATGGCCACGTGCCATCTTGGGAAGATGGGCTTGATGGCCTTTTGGCCATTGCTCAACTCCCTTGCGTTCCTCCCGCATTCTTCAACCGTTCTCCAGCCTTCAAATTTCGAATTCGAATCCATTTTTGGATTACAAACTGAAACTCTCTCACGTATATAGATGTCTATGAAACTTTTCCCATAAATTCGACTCGATATTTGAGGACGAAGACAATGCATGCAACATGACCGAAAAGTTTCATAACTGTTAACTCAGAACTCGAAATCAAATGCATGAGTAACCAAAATAATTGGAACTCAATAAGAAACAATATAAGACTAAATTCAAATCCAAGATCTATGTTATACAAACATATATACATACAAACACATATCACACAAGAATGCTTATTTCAAAGACATAGTCTACAAATATGCATTTTTCCAAAACTAGTCAATTTCACACTAATGCATGAACATTCAATATCAAGTGTGTGAATGTGTTATACAAAATGAGGACAATGATGCAAGGACACATAAAAGGACACATATGAATGCAATATGTGTGTGTGCCTAAGCCTTGTAAGAGAAATAAGGTCTTTTATTATACCTTTGTTGAACCAATAAAGCACATTTCTCTTGAAGACTTTTGCACTTGCTTGATAGGTTGCCACATCTTCTTTGAAGCTTGAATCATCATCAACTTAAGAGACTACTAATCAATACAAGTGAAACATAGTTTTGATATGAAATAATGCCAACAAGAAACCAAAAACCTAACAATAACTCCTCTTACTAGGGTCGTTTAGAGGTTTAAAGGCCTGTAGCATACGCTCAATGCTATCGTATTCCCTACGAAAGTAGCTTAGTTAGGATTTTTATTTATAGGTTAGGTTTTTTATTTTTGTTTTCTTAGTTTTTCTCGAGGACTAGCAAAAGATAGGTTTAGGGGTATTTGATCAGTCATTAGTTGTACATGTTTTTTATTCTTATTCCTCCAATCAATTGCTTGTTTCTCGAGTTATTTAGGGGTTTTGATTTGTCTTTTTTTGAGCATTTTCAAGTTTTTGAATCTATGTGAGTTGTTTGGAAAATTTTAAGGTAGAAGAGCAATTATTGAAAACATGAGGGCCTTAATTGAAATTTTCCTTGACCGTTGTCAAGACCGCCGTGAATTATCACATTGGTGAGACAGCGCCAATACATTAGAAAATGACCACTCCATCATCACCATAGGACCGTTGTGAATTATCACAGCGGTCGTCAAGAAAATCAGACCAGTAGCACCACCGTTGTAGGACCGCTGTGTTACCTACAACGGTCTGACAATTCCGAGTCGAAGATGGAAATCTGATTTCAATCAAATTGGTGTCTCATTTAAATGCATAACCTACACACCACTTCTCCATACCTTTTCAAACCACAACAGAATTCTCTCAATCACCTTGCACATCTGAAAATTAAAGACCAAGAAGATTTTAATTCAAGACCTGAAGATCTCAATAGGTTTTATCTTTTCTTTCTCTTGTCTTTCTATTTTCATGGTGTGTAACTAATTCCATAACTAGGGAATCAATGTTAACCTTTTGTGGATGCTCGTGTATGGAATATTTATTATTTTATCAATTCAATTCTTGATTCATTCATTGTGCTTAACTTATCATCATTAGTTGTAATATTTATTCACACCATAAACCAAGGATGAATGATTATTTGACATGATTTTAGGATTAAGATTATCTGAGAATTAGGGTTTGAGTATAGACCAAACATAACCTTGATTAATGCTCTTTTGAATGAATGATTTTTATCTTTAGCATAGGTCAAGCAAAGTATAAAATTTAATTCTTAATTCTTGTGCTTAACGGGTTTCTGATCATTGTTCACACCATCAAGCCAATTGTGAATAGTGGTTAGGAATACGTGACTCATCCCACGACTATACAGTAATAGTCATAATTAAGAAAAAAAATAAACCCTTGAATTGATTGAATCTTGTTTATAATATAATTCCATATATTGAGTGTTCATAATTAGGGATCATCGATGAACTAATTCTTTCTTCCATTGATCACAAACAAACTTTCTTTCAAATTGCTTTATTTAGTTTAGTTTAATTTAGTTTTAATTTAATTAATCAATCAACAAATTCTTGGATACTTATAGTTTAATTAAAATTAGAATTAGTTTTTAATTGATAAATAACTTTTCCTCATATGAACGATCCTTAATTGCCAATAGGTTTATCTACACGATTCGTGCACTTACGGGTATTGTTTTTATAAGCACGATTTCGTACATTAGATGAGCTAAAAGAAAAAAGGGACTTGGCAAGAGTAAGAACGTTGCTTACCAACAAAAGGCAGCTAGATACTACAATTCGTACGTCCGGGAAAGGGCATTTCAGGTCGAGGAATTGGTTCTCAGAAAGGTGTCCCCAAATACAAGGTAAAGAGCAACTAGTGGTTGGGTTAGCCGGCCACGGGTCATATCACCTTGCCTGACCAGATGGAGGAGAGTTTCCCCGACCATGCAATGCCTAGTACCTGAAGATTTTCTATTCGAAGAGGATTTGTTTTCATTATCTGTTTTTCATTGTTATTTGTTTTTCTTAAGCAATTAAAATTTAGAATTAGTACAGTATTCATTTGGTTCTAATCAGTTGTTATTCAATTTTAGCATGATTAAAGTTATCAATAAAAGGCCCTTTCGAGGGAAGAATTTCGCAAAAACAAATCAAGAAAAGTGTTCTAAAATTTTCCTTCGTTTACAAAGGTAAACTCGTAGCACCTGAGATTGCTAACGTCAAATGAGTGCTCAAAGGGGCCTATTGAGGGGGCCGCAAGTGTATGCCACAAAGACAATACATACTTACCGAAACAAACTGGGTGTATAGAAACATTATTAGGGCTCCTTCAAGTCACATGTACCTGATGGGATGCACAGAAAGTTGATTAGGGAAAGGAAGATAACCATACTTAAATCATTGAAAATACAAACACGGTTAAATGCTCAAGACTAACCTAGAGGAGAGGGGTGGGGGGTGAATAGGTTAGACACCTTTTTCGACTCCCTTAGAAACAAACAAAAGTTTGTACCTCTAGATTGTTTGTATCACAATATATATATTAATTAAAGATACTTAATCAATATATAAAACAAGTAAAGTGTGATACAAACAAGTAATTGTAACACATACACAATCTATACTATAGAAAGGAAGTCAACTTACATAAAGAGTTCTATCTATAGAATTAAAATAACAAATACAAATACTAGAGAGATAGGGATAGAGAGAAGTTGACACAAGATATAACGTGGTAAACCTCCAAAGAGGAAACATCCACAGGCTAGCAGCCACCGGTAAACAAAATCCACTAGTAGATAAGACAAGTACAATCTCTCAAGTGACCCCTTCACCTAGAAACTACCCTCCTATCCTACTCATGAAGATGTTGCCCTAATGCTCAACAATCCGAGGCCTCACACCTCTTGCCAAGACTTTCTCGCTCACCTTATCGGATTCTCACGACCCAAGGTAAGGCTTCTTGCTCAACTATCTGAGTCCTCCCGACTCAAGTCAATACTTCCTCGCTCACCTATCTGGATCCTCACGATCCTAGGCAAGACTTCTTGCTTGACTATCCGAGTCCTCTTGACTCTAGCCAAGACTTTCGTGCTTGACAATCCAAGGTCTCACACCTCTTGCCAAGACTTCTTGCTTAACAACACAGGTCTCACACCTATTGTCAAGACTTCCTTCTCACAAGACATCTAGTTGATCATGAATGCAAAACGTAAACAGGCACACAACATAGAATGCTATGATCAATACATTCTATGGAAAATATTAGACATGAGCATGAATGCACAAATCACATATAGTCTAGTCAATCATGCATGTATAATCAATCTAGATCATGTAATATATGTTCAATATTAATCACCACCTAGATACATGCATAGATCTAAACTTGAATCCTAAGATATGTTCAATAAATCACAAGATCAAGTTTAAATCACACAAATCAAAAACATGCTAAAATATTATGACAAAGTCAATTAGATTTAAGCTAAAAGTTCTAGAGCATATTCTTATTCATAGATTCAATCAAAACACAAGAATAACTTAAAAGAACATAAGCACATGTATTATGTGAGAATTCAGCCAAGAGAGCCTAATATATGTGAGGAACTATTTTTTCACAAAATTAATCAATTAAAGATCATCAAATAGTCCTAGAATCAAAGCTAGAACAATACAATCTCAAACATGTGAAAACATAGGCAAAATCAAAACCTAACTCAACATGTATGATTTCAATTGAAATTCAACCTAGCTTTAAAAGAGTTCAAAACTCAAATCAAAACACTCACAATACACATATATAAGTTGAAGAAGAAAACCCAAGGCAATTGACCAAGTTTTAAAAGAAAACTTTGAGAGAAAATCAATACCTTAGTTGATTTAGATGTAGCCCTGTTTTTGTGTGTTTAGACTCCAAAAAAAGCAACAAAACTCACTCAAACCTTCAGAGAAAAGATGGAGGATAAATAGACAAACACTTTCAACTTTGAATCACTCAAATCGAAGTTCAAATGAAGAAGTTATGGTGTTTGGAAAGTGAGAAAATGTAGAGAAAAAAATTATGCACACTAGTTTGAGTTTCTTCTTAGAATGAAATGTGAGAGGGAAAGAGACTATAAATGACCAAAATAGCCTCCTTTGTTATTGCTTCCCCGAGATGGTGAGTGGGCATCTCTGGGCAGCAAGGTGTTCCAGCTGAGATGGCCACGTGCCATCTCGGGCTTGCACCACTCCATGGCCGGCCATGGTGCAATCCTCTCGCGCTTTCCTCGCGTTCTTCGACCGTTCTCCGGCCTCCAAACTCGGAATTAAAATACGTTTACCGATTACGAACCGTAACTCTCTCAAGGACATGGACATATAAGATACTCAACCTAGAAAATAATAATTCAACTCAATATACGAAGATGAAGACAATGTATACAACATGAGTTGAAAGTGTAGTATCTTTTGACTTAGAACTTGAAATCAATAGTATGAGTAACCGAAATGACCGGAACTCAATCAAGAATGATTTAAGACTAAAATCAAGTTCAATATCCATGTTATACAAACATATACACACACAAACACAATTCACATTAGAATGCAAATTACATAGAGATAGTCTCCAATCATGCATTTTCCAAAACATGTTATTTCCATACCAATGCATGGGCATTCATCTTCAAGTGTGTGAATGTGTTATACATGGTGCACAACGATGCAAGGATACATATAAATGAATTGTATGTGTGTGCCTATAATGTTTCACAACGATGTAGGGACACAAATGTATGAATTGTGTGTGTGTGTGCCTAAGCCTTGTAAGAGAAAGATAAGATCTTAGTATACCTTTGTAGAACCAAATTGCATCCTTTCTATTTGAAGACTTAGAACTTGTTTTGACTTGTTGTTCATCCTTCTTTGAAACTTGAATCATCATGAATCTAAACAACTAAATCATTACAAGTAAACATCATTTTGATATAGAATTAATGTCAACACAAACTAAAACCTATCAATCACTACCAATAGATGGTTGAGTGGTAATAAGTTATTAGGGTATAAGCCAACCCCAAATGTAACGAATCTTGAGCAAAAAACTACAGGAGACGTCCCAGTGGCTTAGTTGACAGATAAAAGATGAGAGTCTATAAGTTAGATATCATGCAAATGGTCCATAAAAAAGAACACTTTCTGCTAAACATCGAGGACGGTCGTGAACAACCAAAGTAAGCGAGGTCAAAAATCGTGCGCACAACCAGTCATAAATGATCGGTTAATGAGATAACTGATCGGGTCAAACCAAGTTTGATCAGTTAATAAGATAACCAATAGGGTCAAAAAGCGATCAGTTAATAAGATAACCGATCAGGTCAAAAGAGATTAGTTAACCATATAACTGATCGGGTCAGAGATGAAACTGTACAAACGTGGTTAAATTGCCTTAGGCTAACCTAGAGAGAGGGGGGGGGGGAGGTGTGGTGAATATGTTTTTACACAATTTTTCAATCCTTTATAAACAAACTTATGTTTGTCCCACTAGCTAGCTTGGATGACAATATTCAAGATAATAAAGCATATGTGAATATACAATATGTATTATCCAACAAGATATTGTCAAACAAGCTTATAAAATGTTAGTAGAAGAATTATAAAGAAAACAACATTCAAAGATACTTGTTTACTCAATATTGTTCAATAGGTGTACAAGTACTCAATCAAAGACAATTATATACAAAAGAGTCTAAGTACACATATGCGATTTACAACTTTGATCATTGATAATGCTTGTATATCACATATTACACCAATCTTGTTTCTTATAGAATATCTAGAATAAAGATATTGAAACAAGATACAATATACAATTACAAGTATATAAGAGAGATAGAAAGAATTAACACAAGGATTTTTTTTAATGTGGTAAAACCTCCAAAGTGGAAACATCCACTGGGTATTTTTATTATTGGAAAGTAGACAAGACATTCCTCAAAAGTGACCAACAAATGACACACTCTATATTGGACTCGATGTCTTCCCAATCCCTATTGGTAGATTGAAAATTCCACAAAGTGATCAACAAATGACTCACTCTCTATTGGAGTCCACTCTAACCGACACCATTAAGAAGTTACAAATTCCTTAAAAATGGTCAACAAATGACTGACCTTTTGTTGGACTCCATCACATCTTAATATCCCGGGTCTACCAATAAAAAGCCTACTTTCTATCCAAGACACTCATGCCTCTAGAAAGTCTCCCATGGTTGATTATTCAGACCACATGTCCTAATCAAGACTCTCTTGCTTAGCTATTCAGACCACATGTCCTAGCCAAGACTTCATGCCTTTTACAAGGACTTCATAATGTGTCAATGAATGTAAAAATACAAACAAACACTCAACATAAAATATTATGATCAACACATCCTTTAGGAACTAAACTTATGCATGAAAGTACACAACACAAAAATAGTCTAGTTAATAAACATGAATACGATTTCCAAAACATATGAAACACCACAAACACATTTAATTCCTATAATCATTTATGTAACTAAAACTTGAATCAAGACATATTCATTAAACATACATTCAAGGTTTTAGTAACAAACACAAACAACATGGTAGATTCATATGATAAAATCAATTAAAGTTCTAGCAAAAACCTAGAGCATATTTTTCTCATAATAGTCAATCAAAATGAAAATAGCTCTAATCACTCAATCAAATGTGTTAATCCATTATAAGTTTAATTAAAGGAATCTAACACATGTAGGAACTATTTATCAATGAAAAACAATCAACTGAAGTACAAAAAGTCCTAAGTCAATAATTAGCACAATATAACTCCCATACATGTGAAAACATAGATTCTAGAAAATCTAACTCAACATGTGGGAATCTAATCATGCTCATTCTAACTTTAATTGAGGTTAAAACTCTAATTATAGTATTCACTATAAACATACGTATATTGAAGAAGAAAACCTAAGGTAATTGAAAATTTTTGAAGATCAAAACTTAAGAAAATTTCAATACCGTAGAAGAAAAAATGCAGTCCCATTTTTGATGTATATCCACCAGAAAAACTTGGATAAAAGACCTCAACCTTCTTGGAGTTGATAGAGATTGATATATGAACAATCACCAACTTGAATCACTTGAATCAGAGTTAAAATCAACAAGTTATAATGTTTGGAAGGTGAGAAAATTGAGAAAAAAAATTCTGCACATAGAATTCTAATGTTCTTCTTAGAATGAAATGAGAGAGAGAAAAGTGTTTTTAAATGAAAGCGAAAGAGAGGAGTTAAAGGACCAAAATCCCTCAATCCACCTTCCATCCCTGAGATGGCACGTGGGCATCTCAGGGGCAGGAAGGGTCCCTCACCGAGATGGCCATGCGCCATCTCAGGAAGGAAGGCCAGGCCTTTGGACACTTGCTTCCTCCCTCACGTACCTCCACGTTCTTCGACCGTACTTTGACCTCCAAACTCTAAATTTGAATCAGTTTGAAGATTATGAACCGAGACTCTCTCACACACATGGATGATTATGAAACTTAGACAAAAAAAATATGAATTCGACTCAATACATGAAGAAGAAGACAATGCATGGTAAGTGATCGGAAAGTTTCATAACTTTGTACTCGGAACTTGAAATCAAATGAATGAGTAACTAAAACGACCGGAACTCAATAAGGAATAACATAAGATCAAATCCAAGTTCAAGGTCCATTAAACAAAAACAAACAAGCACATAACACACAAGAATGCCATTTCCTATACATAGTCCTAGTACATGCATTTTACAATCTTTGTCAATTTAAATCTAATGCATGAGTAGGGATGGCAGCGGGTAGGGTTCGGGTAGATTTTGTAAAATCCAAACCCTCAACAGTGAAAATTTTCCTCACCCACGCCCGCCCTCACCTACGCGGGTTCGCAGGCGGGTTTGAACCCGCAGGTTATGGTTGCACCCATACCCTCACCCGCAAACCCACGAAACAATGTGGGTTCAAGGGTGGATACTTCACCCGCGGGATACCTACAAGCCCGCAACCCACGAACCCATGAACCTGCGATTTTTTATTTGTAAATTTCCACATGTAATCACCTATTGGATACTTAAATAAATTAAATTTCCATTTCTAATTCCATACTTGATACATTACAAAACAATAATAACCATAAAAATAAAATGACAAAAAATAATTCAAATGTCTATATATATTTATATACAAGTATTTTATTTATACGGGGTTCGCGGGTCCAACCTGTGGGTTTGTTTTTCCAACCCGTACCCGTCCGCGAACCCACCGGGTTTTTCATTAAACAGGTTCACGGGTCCGCGGGTCGTAAATTCACAATCAACACCCGACCCTACAGGGTGAGGTTTGAGCGGGTGCCTGTGGGTGCGGGTCAAACTGTCATCCCTATGCATGAGCATTCAATATCAAGTGTGTGAATACATTATAAAAATTGAGCACAATTATACAGAGACACATATGGATGCAATGTGTGTATGTGCCTAAGCTTGTAAGAGAAATGAGGTCTAAGTATACATTTGTTGAGCAATGAAGCACATTTCTCTTTGAAGACTTGATCTTGTTTGATAAGTTGCCAAATCTTCTTTGAAGCTTGAATCATCATCAATCTAAGACAACTAATTAATACAAGTGAAACATTGTTTTGGTATGTAATTAATGTCAACACAATACCAAAAACTTAACAAGAGAGCAATCAATAAATAAGATAACATATCGGATTAAAGGTGCGCAGTCAATAACGAAGCTGGTCTGGCCAAGTTCGATTAGTTAACGAGATAACTGATCTGGTCAAGAATGATGGTCAGAAAGGATTGCCAACTAAATCATAGAAAGCTACTCGACCACGAGGTTGATGCAACCTAACACTATTAAATACATGGTTTTAGCTAATAAATGAACCGAGCCATATAAGAATCGTTCACTTAAGATAAATCATTCAGCTTAGTGCGACAATAAAGAAAAACATAAACAAATTGAAATTTGCATTATTGAAAATAAAGGAATCGTTCGTACAATTCAACAAAACTTGCAAAAAACAAGTATAAGGAACAAAACACATATACAAAGAGCAGCCAATGGTACAACAGTGTTAAGCTCTAGAACCACCAGGGGGGTTTCTTTCATCTTCATAACCTTTGGTCAGGTCCCCAAGTCTAGCCAGCAAATATCATCATCCGGGTAGTTAGTTATAAAGGGAGTGAAATCTGTGTCAGGCAAGGGTCTAATATCGGTCTCCTTCATTAAAGTGCCACTCTCCTTCTCTGTATGGAATGTTACCAACTTGGAGGGGAGTTCAAGATGCATGTGGCAGGGGTTCTTCCCGATCGATCTGTAGTAGGCCCTCCATCTTATCCTTTGATTCTTTATGGCATCTAGAGACTCGGCTTTATGATTTTGGATCATTTTATCCTATTTCCTACGAGCCTCCCTCGAAAACCGCTCTTTGGCACCAAAGAACATCTAAGTTGGCGTAAGCCCTCGCTCAAGCTCCCTCAACATTACAGCTACAAAAGCAGGAGACCTCTTGTACAAGTCAACCTTCTAAACCTTTAAAGCCAGTCTACCATCTTGAGAAAGTACCTCTACAGTGACCTTTTGCTGCTTCAGATCTTCAACTAGCCTCTCTTAAAGAAGCTTAGCTTCATCAAACTTATGTTGTGACACTAGCATTGATTGTTAAGCAGAGGTAGGGGTGTTCCTAGCAATTTGGATTCTTCTTTAAGATTGGCACCCTTCTCTTCAGCCAAAATGGCCCTTGGTTCAAGTTTAGCGTACTGTAACTCATCATTGGTAAACTTTACGTCCAACTCGCCATTATTCATGGTGAGCTATTTGACCGTCTCGCTTGCTGCGGAAGCCTGACTCTGAACATTGGCCAGCGATCTCCTCAAGGCAACCTCTGTCACTTCTCGATTTCTCAGTTTCTCCTTATAAGATTGCTTGATCTTTGATTCGCTGAACAAAGAAGATTGGAGAGCCTCATTCTTCTCAGTGAGCTCCCTTTTCATTTGGGAGATTTCCACAGCTTGCCGCTTTTGAGTGATCAGGGAACGAGTCAGCTATTCCACCGCTTGCCAAAAGAGAAAAGAGTTAAAGCAGAAGCAAGCCTGGTTAAAGGTGAGAAATGATGAAAACTTGCATATACACCATTGTTAAAAATCATACGAATCTACTCTGAGCTGCTGACAGTTTTGACCTTCTTCCAATATCCTTCCATGATGTACCCCTCACTAGCAGACATGAAACGTAGTATGGCAAAGAAGTTGGGTGACAGACCATCCGAGCTTGAAGGGGGAAGAGGCCTAGAAAGTGCTCTAGTCAAAGAATATGGAGGGATCGCCCCTTCATGCCCTGATAGGAGAACGACCGGGGACATGATGAGGAGGTCGTACCTGCAGCAATTCTTACATCTAGAGCTCCACCGACTTCTCTAGTTTGAAGACTCAGTGAGGTCATCACTTCTTGTTATACCTAACCATTTGAACATCACCATCATCTTCTTCAGTAAGGGGAAACTCTGGAGGCACATCCATGGGCATAGGAGTAGATTAATCTTGGGTGTTGCCCTTGCCCCGGCTGGTCTCAGCATCACCCACTAGATGGACAACTTCAGCATTAGGAAAAACTCTGAATGGTCGGTCTGACAGCATCAATATCTTGTCAACATGATCCATGAGATCCTCGGATACATTGTCAACAGCATCAAGCTCAACATGTTCGGCTTTATCACCCTTGGAGTCAAAATCAGTAAAAACAATCTAGCGCTTGACTACAAACTGCATCGGGCTTTTGCTAATGAGTTAAGTAGGGTGATCAGCTAAGGTCTGAGTTACAAGTGTAGGGAAAAAAGTTGCAAAATGCAGCGGAAACGGAAAAAGGGTTTGGTATAATTTATTTATTTTTCCTTTTAAAAGAAAGAACCTTAACCTTTGATTAATTAACATATAATAAAAATATCATATATTTTTCTCGTGACGATTGAAGTTGCGTCAAATTGAATCCTCAAGATCTTTCAATATAATTACGAATGTGAATCACCTAGGAGTGTAGGTTCCCTTTCTTTGAATTGTATACCAGAGGATGGAAAAAAAAAATCTATTTCTTTTGTTAGTCACAATAATCCTCCTAAAGAAAACCCAAGAACGTTTGGTCACTTGTGAATTATTAATCTATTTGATTGAAACTCGTGTGAACCTTGATTCGATGTTGTACATAAATCATTTTGATTTAAAGGCTACTTGTGCACTATCTAAAACAAAACGTTCTTTATTCCTTTTTCTCTTAGCCGAATTTTCACACACCAATCTTTAGAGTTAGACAAATTTATCTATAGCAAGAACCGGATTTTCTTTTCTCAAAATTCTCTCTTGGCCGAAATTTCTCTTCAAGAAAAACTAGGTTGGCCGAATTTTACATAGGAGTATATATAGGTATCCAAATCATCTGCTAAAGAGGATTTACTTGGTGGGCAAGAATCATCTTTCTAGGAGGATTTACTTGGTGACCAAGAATCCTCCCCCAAAAAGATTTGTTTTCTACATCAAGACTTCTAATCCAACTCAATAGTACATTTATTCAATAACCAATTATTGAATATAAATTAAATTGTGACTACATCAAAACTTCCTAATTTAACTAGATAAATAAATTCCTTTTATTTATCTACTTATCAAATATAGTATTTGATACTTATCATATTACCAACAATAATATGACACTTGGAGACCTACTCTAACTAGGAAAAAGATTTTAACTTTAAATTAAACAATTAATTAAAAAAATACTTAATTATTTTCCATTTAATTAAATAATAAAATAAAAAAACAATATAATAAGCTATTATATATAGCCTTACCGCCCAAGTCCATACATGGGCCTATATATTGTTTTCCTTATTTTATTAAATCCATTGGTCCTTAATAAAAGGTCCACATGTGAACTAGACCCATTCTAACTTAAAGAAACAAGTCCACATGCCTTAACACAATTCTAAATGGACCCATAAATTGGTCCGGTATATTATATTAAGTGATCCATGCAAGTTCGTGTGAATTTTGGATCTTGACGCGCTATCTAAATTTAAGTTCTAATAGACATAACCTAATCAAAATCAACAAAAGATTCACTTAGGTCCGATCCATTAATTTTAGTTCATTCCGCTAAAGAACTAAAATTGAACTCTTAAATAAAGATAGAATAAGTTAATATTCCTCATTCATACTCTAGACAATCTTAATAGAGTTAGTGTATCCTCGTGAAGAATACTAGTAATCGCTTAGAGCTCATAGACCGCCTATAGCTCTCCTAGTTACCATATTTACTCATATGACCACATTTTGAACTTGGATATTTTGACTTGTCCAGAAGACATATTTCAATAGACATTATTGAAAACTTAACGTTAAGATTTAATATCCAATACCTCAAAATATCCATATGATGATATTCTACTCATATTTAATAAATGGAGCCACGATGTCCATATCTATAAATGAAGTCCTCTATCGATTAACAAATGAATATCACCTAACTATCGAGGATAGACTATGCTATATAATCGTATTCATTGATAGCTCAAATGATAACACTTGCAACCATAAGTCCATTATTTATCTTAAGATTGAGATAGACTCTCGATTGTCTTCAAGCGAAAACTTTTATCCATTGACGGTCCTGGATAAAGTATCTCACTGTGATCCTATTCAATGCATCTAGTGCACTAGATTCCATTACCCAAAGGGATCACACATTGATGATTTTAGACTTATCGTAACACATTTGAACCCACTCAAATGATAGCAAAAGAATCTACAACTTTAACAAGATAAAGGTGCCCAACCTTTATCTTAAGTTGTGAATATTGTTCAAAACTAACTAAAGAATTGTGTCTACCTCATACATATCCAGATGCACGAACAATTCTTCTTTTCTCATAGTCTTTTAACCTTATGATTAATTATTTTTGACAATTATAATAATTAGACTATAAAGGCTATAAGATTTGTTTGTACTATAAATCACTATATTAATATGAAACGATTGTCAAAAACATTATTACACTTTTGCTATTGACCATAATCCTAACAACAGGGTGATCGACTTGGGCACGAGATGGCTTTGGTTAAGGCAGAATCTCTACTTGTTGAAGGAAAACCTACCCATTAACCTCTGCAGTTACCCGATCAGCTACCCTGGTTCGTTCAGAAGAAAGGGAAATATATGTCATGAATATGCATTCAACCCTCTTCTTTGACCGATGCTCCCTTAAAATCAAATCATTCAGCATTTCCTAATCATTATCCTCATCTTCAAGGTCTAAAATCTTGGCCCCTACATGGTGAGCCACTTTATCCACTTCAGGTTTGGGCTCATTTCATTTGTGATCAGCCTCAAAGGCATAAGACCTTTCAGCAATCTTAGCCACCTTCTTGTTGGTCGTCTCTCTAGTAAACCTTTCCCTGGTGGATCTACTCCTACCATCCCACGATGGGGTGTCACGCTTACTCCTCTGAGCCTGTCCGGTCGAACTTGTTGAGGTATTAGGATCAGACTCATAATCATGCTCCATTAGATCATGCTCAAAGGAGCGATTCCTTTATCCATTTGGTCAATAGCTTCTCTCCTGCTAAGCCTATCAAGGTTCTTAGATTTTTCAGCTTCATCACCCGCTATGATGTCAACCTCATACAATAACAAAATAAATTTTGATAAATATCATAAGACATAAGAGTAAGCATCAATGATATAAGCTGAACAATGAAAAGATCAGGACTTACGGCGTTTGTGTTTGTTGGAAATAGCGTGGAAGAGTCTTAGGTTGATCAAGTCTTTCTCCACATACATCAAGTGGCAATCCCTGGTTTCCCAAGATATCTGAGCCACCGCAATCACTAGGTTTGCTTGACCTTGAGACAGCTCAGCAGACGTCTTATTCCATAACTTAGGGCTACATAAATGTCTTGGGATACTGTTCCTGGCCAGATTCTAGCGAGGATCAGCCATAACTGATTCGCCATAGTCACCTTTGATGAAGAACAAGTTGTTTTTCCAATACTTGTTTAATGATGAGAAACCCCATATGAAGGCCTTGTGTTATTTACTGGATACGTGGGTGGATTTCTCTTTGAACTCATGAGGAAGCTAGTGGTTAGGAGAGTTAGACTGAACATGGAAAGTATCCCCAGTATCCGATCGGCCAAAGGTATAAAAATTATGAATCTCTTGAGGGGTCAGGGGATGCCTAGCCCTGATCTTTTTTCATATATGCCATAGGTTGATCAGAACCCGGTAAGAATTAGGAATTAGTTGTGTAGGGGCAATACCGACGTCAGCTAGAAATCTAGCGATGAATGGTTGAATAGACAGTGTCACTCCAGAAGTGAGCACGACCTTGTAATTAGCAACGATGCCCAGGGAGGATTCCAAACAGCATGCTAATCATTGGGAAATAGTTGTACCGACTAAGGGATATCGAATCTATCAACATAATTTGCCATTTCCTGATCAGCCACCACATTCACCTTACAGTCAAAGGCTTATGGATGGTCGACAGTAAACCTCAACAAGTGTGCTCGGTGCCTTTCTAGGACATCAGCCAGCTTTAGCCGTTGAGAAGTAATCTTTAAATCACTTTTCGATGAGGGAGAATCCTTAGAGAAAGCTCTGCTTCCGTGACTTGTGCCTGTTGTCTTCGACATAACTGGGCATTCATCAACAGAAGAAGAAGTAGGGGGTTAGAATATGAAAGTAAAAACTTGGGATAGGCAATTGAGTAATCCATAATGAGAGCTATTGGTTGAGACAGATGAGTAAATGCACGGGGGCAACCCTATAATATAGACTCAAGTCTAGCAATGTCTTCCTTACCACCCATTTCAATAACACATATAAGTAATTTAGAGTAACGATGGTGGATGATAGGATCCATACCTATGAGATTATAATGGATGTAGCGTGAATGCTGACACTGGTAGAGTCAAAAATTTGAGAAAGGAATAAAAACTAGGGTTTCGTTTGTGAATGAAGAAAAAATTGCCAAGAAAGATTGTGAAAGGGAAATCAAAGAGTTTTCAAATATATAGTAAAGGGTGATATCATCCCTTAACTGATAGCACGCATGTGAAGGTGGGGGTTGGTGCACCAACCCCGAAGATCACGCGCCATTCGAAAATTAAATAAATCGTCAATGATTGTGTCACTCACTTAGCGTCACTTGGGCAAATTAAGCAATTGTGGCTGAAATTAAAAGCTTAGATGTTAAGCATTAATAGGCATTAAATAGCTACGAGACAAAAACTGAAGGCAGATAAAACATACCTCACCGAGTGAGTTCTTCTCTAGCAGAGTGAGACACTTGGGTCAAATGTTTAATGGGGTATTGTTATTTGTAAAATCTGAAAAAGTGACGAGTCAGCATGATTACCCAAATGTGCGAAAGTTAGAGATGCCGTGTCATTGAAAGCCAACTAGACTGAACTGGCCTAAGTTGGCCAAAGATGGCCTCGCAACACACGGTCGAGATTATCATGATGGTCGGGTCAAAGCCTTCGATCGAGATCAAATTACTGATCAAGGAGAACGAGATATGGTCGGGTTTAATAGATGGTCAGTTGAGCGACACGTGGACAACGTTGAATTCAATGCAATCACAAATCAAACACACAGAATAAATCTTACACAAATAAGGTGTCTCGAAGCACACTCTGATAAGAAAATCAATTTCCTTAGAGACATCAGAGTCCAGATTAGGCAAGGGATCTAATGCATGAAGAATGCGAAATAGGAAAGACGACTCTAAGAAGTAGCAAATCCTAAGTAAACACCACCACCTCTCCTTATTTGTATGTCGAGAATTAGGGTATAAATAGACCTTAATAATACCATTGAAAGGGTGAACGCAAAATAGTGCACGAGAGAGTAAGAGAGATTGAGTGCATAACAAAACATTCATAGTGAAGTTATTTTCTCTTCGTCTCCGGCAACCGTGGTTTTATCCCTCCTTAGGTATTTCCACGTAAAATTTGTGTTTGCATGCTTGATTTATTTTACTACTTTTAAAGTTTGATCATTGATTCTAGTTAACTTGTTAGACGTGTGATCAATCATACGTAATCCAAAAATCATCGTCAACAAGGGTTTTCAATTACTAATGCACCTAGATATTACTAAGATTAAACGACTGATTTCAATCTAAATGTCTAGGGCATAAATAACAAATTATAAGAATCTTATTCTAATAATAAATGAACTAATCTGATTATTAACTAATTAAAAATCTAGTTCATTATTGAAAATTCCAATCTATATAAACAATTTTACTAAGACTATAATTATTTAATGTGATTTAACAAGTTTTAACTGTTAAAACTAATCACATTATTAGGTCCATTATATTAGGGATTTAATCTCATTTAAACTAATATTAAGTGAGGACCTAACTAATCTAACTAATTAAGCAATTTAATTAATAGACTAGTCATGAATGAGAGTTACCAAGTTTTTACTCTAAAAACTAATCTCATTATTTAATAGCCAATTTTGTGAATTATACTAATTTTTAATCAAATTAAAAAAAACACATAATTATCAATGGCTATTATGCATGCATGATATATCAAAATATATGTATGTATATGTAGGCACACATAATCTAAATGACATGTATATGCATGACAATGTTTTAATAATCTCATAATAAAAGCATATATGAGTTGACCGAGTACAATAGGTCATTTAACTTAAAAATATATCTAATTACAAAAGCTGTCCAAGTCATTCATTGGTCTTCAAGAAATTCTAATATTCTTCAAGTTTTTGGATTCTTCTTATTTTGGGCTTTTAACTTAGTTCAACTTGATAAAAAAAAATTATGTTGTGATCCATCTCATGAATCAAACCTAAAGCCCAAGTGTTAAATAACACTTATTGGATGCTCGAGGCATTATAAAAAAAGTCCAGCCCAAAATCTTTTTTGAATTTAGAAATTCTAGCGTTGTAAATTTGAAACCCTAGCACTTTCGCACATGGCATCATTCACACGCATGGGCTACCCGTAACCCTTACACGCGACAATCACGCTGCAACAAGCACGCACAACCAGCCAGCCGCGCACGAAGACAACACAAGACTGCCTTGCATGAAACCAGTATACACGCAGCGGACTTGCGCTACTAGCAGCCCAGGCGCACAGCCTGGCCGCTGTGCACGCAGCATGCGCAAGCGTAAGGCTTGACTGCTGTGCGAGCAGCGTGCCTTGGCGTGCTTCGGGCCTACTAGAGTCTCACGTGTGAGCGTTTCTGATTTCGGTTTTCTGCCTTCCGTCTTCTTCGTTTGATTTCCTCATACATATTTTATAAAACAATATATGGCAAAAAAAATACGACAAAAGAAAATACAGTAGAAAGAAAATATTAAAAATACATTCCGACATTAATAATAAATTAATGAGAACCCTAAACCCATTGTACCATACAATTAATGACCAACCATGTTTATAATAAATTAAAAACTGGTTATAAACATCATACAATCATTAGAAAGTGCCTACACATACCGTACATGCAAATCAAAGAATAAAACTATGCAAAAAGAAACTTTTATTCTTTTATTTTGTATAATTGGCTATGATACCAATTGTAGGAACCCGGATTTACGTTGCACATCAAAAATGGGGTTTTAATTTTTTTTATGCAACGTATAAACCATATACAATATATAAGAATATAGAATGAGTGTTAGATCATACCCTTGAAGATCTACTCATTCGTTTCTTTAAGCTTTATTTCGATTACAAACCACCTAGTCTTCCTTGCCATGTCCCGCGATCTGGTAACTGTGTGAGCACGTCACGGTCTTTAAGGAACTGAGGAGGATGCAGAGGCTTGAAGAAAGAACTTCTTCTTTTCTTCTTGGCAAGTTCGGTCACCATAAGCAAGAATATTTTTTTTTCTTTGCTTGGCTGAAAATACCTAGACACTCTAGGGTGTTGTTTGCTCTGTGTATTTGGTTCAAAGAATCACAATGAGTCTTTTTCAAAATATATTTCCATATATCAAAAAGATATTTAGTATTTAAGTGTCCTAGGTAAAATAGGAATCTAACTGTCACTTAACTCTAGTTGACTAAAATTTAAATACTAGACTAAATAAAAAATAAAATAATCTAATTATTTTAATCTTTGTCTCAGCCATGATTTGAACTTGCAACCTCCAATTAATAATTAATTTATAATTATTTTTTCATTTATTAAATAATCTAATTATTTAGTTAATTTAATTATTAATATATTAATTAAATACCATGGGGAAAATAATATTAACGGAATCCTGGTAACTAAAGACCTGAAATTTGTGTTTACGAAGGTATGTCCTCCATAACCTGCTGCCAATGCCATACGAAATATTCGTGAGTCCCACCAGAAATGGGTCTCAACTAATGAGAAGACCCAAATATATCTGTTATCTAGCATGACAGATGTGCTTGTCACCAAGCACGAGGCAATGACTACAGTAGTCAAAATCATGGAGTCATTGCAAGCTATGTTTGGACAGCCGTCCGAGCAAAAGTGGTATGAAGCTGTTCGTTCTGTCATGCTTGCATGAATGAATGAGGGTTAGTCGTTTCAGGAACATGTCCTGGGCATGATGTCCTACTTCAACATAGCTAAGGTCAATAACGGGGTCATTAATGAGGCAAGACAGGTGAGCATCATATTGACGACTCTTTCGAAGAGTTTCGATCATCTTAAAGCAACTACAAGATGAAAAGTTTGAAGTTCAGCCTGACTCAGTTGCTGAATGAGCTTACTACCTTTGAGTTCATGAATAAGAACTACGAAGGTAAGACCGGTGAGGAAAATGTTGTCGAACCAACTTCTTCTGGGTCAAAGAAGAGGAAGAGGTATGTTGGATAGGCTAAAGCAAAGCCTAAGAAGAAACCATCTCAAAGTAAGAAAAAGAGCACCTCGATCAACAAAGCAAAAGGGAAGTGTTTCCATTGCGATAAGGTCGGTACTAGAAAAAGAACTGGTCGTAGTACCTTGAGGAGGTCGCCATGAAGGTAAAAGGTAAATATGATTATGATTCTTCACCTTGGATAGTATATTCAAGGGCCACTAACCATGATTGTTCGTCTTTACAGTGGACTGATTCTTGAACGGAGCTAAAGAAGAGGATTTTCTCGATGCGAGTTGGGTCGGGGGACGTCGTGTTAGCAAAAGAAGTGGGAGTAGTCAGACTCCAATTTAATAGTTGTTTTATTATTTTGAACAATGTTTATTTTATTCCTAAATTTACCAAAAAATTAATTTCGGTATCCAAATTGTTGGAACAATTTTATTCAATTTTTTTTTAATGATAAATCAATTGTTGTTTCTAGGAATGGATTAAATATTTGTTCAAGTTTAATTGAAAATGAATTGAATGCATTAAGACCGTTGATACATACAACACTGGCAATGCAGAAATGTTTAAATTTGAAAAACCAAAAACAAATCAACAAAAAGTTTCTCCAGATAATGAACTATATCTATGACATCTAAGACTTGGCCAATCCACCTTGATAGGATAGATAGACTAGTAAAAGGTGGACCCTTAAATCAGTTAAAGGTTTGCAACTTACCTATCTGTGAACCTTTTTAGAAGTTAAAATGACCAAGAAACCTTTTACTAGAAAAGCGCTTAGAGCTACGAAACCACTAGAGCTTATACATTCAGATATCCGCGGACCAATGAATGTTAAAGCAAGAGGTGGTTATGAGTATTATATCACCTTTATAGATAGCTACTAAAGATACAGATATGTCTACCTAATGCAACTAAAGTCAAAAACTCTTAAAAAGTTCAAAGAATTCCAAGTTGAAGTTGAGAATCAATTGGGCAAGATAATCAAGGCTTTACAATTGAATCATGGAGATCAGTATCTTGACCAAGAGTTTGAAGGCTACTTAATTAAGCATGAGATGGTATCCCAACTCACAGCTCCTAGAACACCATAACAAAATGGTGTTGCGGAGAGGAGAAATAAGACCTTGATGAAAATGGTGAGATCTATGATTAGATTCATATCATTATTAAACTCTTTTTGGGGATATACACTACAAACAACAACCTATATTTTAAATGTAGTCCCATCCAAATCTGTTCCTATGACTCCCCTAAAGTTGTGGAATGGTTGTAAAGTTGTTTTATGAAATTTTAAAAAATGGGGGAATCTGGTACATGTACTGAAGAACTAAACTAGAAAGCTAGACCCTAAATCTATGGTCTGTTTATTTGCATGCTATGTTAGTTTTTAGATTTGTGTCAGCTTGATTTCATAACAAAACTCTCTTTCTTTGCAATGTCTAGTTGCTTAGATGGTTCGTGATTTATAAGAGCTTCGAAGAAGAAAAACAATTTCTCATGCAAAGTTCGTCTTCAAGAGAATTGGTGCTTACTTGGATACTAAGGTATCAAGATTCTTCTTCCTCTTACAAGGCATAAGTGCACACACACACATTACATCCATATGTGTCCATGCATTGTTGTGCCAAATTTGTATTACACATACACACACTCACTAAAGTATGCACATGTATTAGATTTACTTTGACAATTTTATGAAATTGCATGTTCTAGGACTATATCTTGGAAATGACATTCTTGTGTGTTCTTATGTATATTTGTTTGTGTTTTTTGTTATTGGACTTGAATTTTGCTTATATTATTCCTCATTGAGTTCCAAATGTTTTGGTTACTCATTCATTGAGTATCAAGTTCAAAATAGGAAGTTACAAAACTTTATATGTCTTAATCGTTCTTGGTTTTCATCCTTGTGTTTCAAGTTGAATTCCATTATTTTTGTCAAAGTTTTAATGAAATCCTTGTGTGTGAGGGAGTCTTGATTTGTAATCCGAAAACGGATTCAAAACCGGAGTTCAGAGGCCGGAGAACGATCGAAGAAAGCGAATGAGCGCAAAGGGGAGTGTTATAGCCAACAAAGAAGGTCTTGAACCTTTCTCCGTGGAGGTGCGTGGCTTCCATGGGAAAAGATGCCCTCTGCCCCAATGGAGGCCACGTGCCTCTGTAGGAAGGCAAAGGTGGCACCTCTTCATAGGCCACATGCTTTGGTTTTTATCTTCTTTCCTTTAAATACTTTTTTCCCTCTCATTTATTCAAGTGTGAGAAAAACGTGGAAAACTTGTGCAAAAAAATTCTCTAAACAATTTCTTAACTTCCAAACATCATAACTCTCTCAAATCAACTTCGATTTTAGATTTTCAAAAGATGAAATTGTTGGCCTTGAATAGAGGAACAAGTTCCAAGCATTTTCAGAGTCAAAAAATGTCTAGATTGTTCATGATGATCTGATCTCTACTCGTGTGTCTTTGTTTGTAAGTGAACCATCTTCTTTCATTTCTCTTTTATGATCTACTTAATGAATCTTCTTAATTGATTTGAGAAAAATGATTAGAATGAATTTGATTCCAATTTTAGACTTGTTTGATTGATTTTTGAAGATTAGCTTTTGTGTCTTTAATTGAATATCATTTTTGCTAATAACTAGGATTCCATGATTGTAATTTATATTATCAAAATCTAGTTCTCGTTTTGTTTTGTTTTGATATGTTGAAGAATTCAAGTGTAACTTGTTCACTTGATTTCAAAGTTAGTTGTGAGATTTTTATTGAAAAACCTGTTATACTAGCTTTGATTGACATGATTAGATTTCTAGATATCTTTGTGAATGTTTTTGTTTGTCTAATCTATATCTCTATTTACATGTTCTTAAGAATTCGTTACTTTTGTTTGTAAGCTTGATTTATTTAACACTAATTCTTCATAAAGTTAGTTTGATCTACTTGCTCTATTTGCTTGTGATTGCACCATGTTTGCATGTTTGTATTTCACTTAGATCATTGCCTTGTGAAAGGTTAAAGTCTTTTGTTAAAGTGAGTGAAGCGTTAACTTGAGCAAGGAGACTTGGCTAAGATAGTGATCCAGATCGCCAATCAAGGAGTCTTGTCTAGGATCGAGAGGATTCGGATAAGCAAGCAAGAAATCTTTCTAGAGGCAAGAGTGCCTAGGATAGGAAGTTGCTTCCTAGAGGTGTTATAGTCACATCTTGGATATGAAGTAAGCAAAGTAATTCACTAGGCCAGAGGGTAGAGTAGGAGTTGATAGCTTGGAGAGTAAATCACATGTTGATTACTTTTTTAGTGTGTATCTCTTAGTCGACATAGTGGATTACAGTTTTCCGATGGTTGTGGTATCAACCCGTGGTTGTTTTCTCTTTTGAAGTTTTACCACGTAAAAAAACTATTGTGTTTATTTTAGCTTTTTAATTCCTTTACTTACTTTGTCTTGTATTGCTTTAACTTTTGTTAAATTGATTTCATATCAATTTGTTGAAGCAACTTGCTTGTGAGATTTTATAAGTGTATTAAATTGCTTGTGTTTTTAAAAAGAAGTTCTACAATTTGCATATATACCTATTCACACCCCCTTTATAGGTATATTTTACACTCTAAGGACGAGGGAATTTCAATTTGGTATCAGAGCGGGTGTCTATAAGTATTTAGATAGATCTTTCTTTATAGTGTTTGCTTTCTTGTTTTTGTGATATATCATGATTAAGGAAGTTTATTCTTTTGTGGCTTCTTTTGTTGAAGGTGAGTCTATTGTTTTAGACGATCAAAAGATCAAGAATCTTATTCAAGAGAATGAAAGAATCTCTAAAGTCAATATGTCTCTCAATAAGAAGTTAGAAAATCATAGTCTTAGCTCAAAAGATTTTAATGAACTTAAAGATAAAATTCTTAGTCTAGAGAAAAACTTGAAAGATAGTAATGAGAGACTAGGTATTTTGAAGCAAGAGATATAGCAAAGAGGTGATTCTCTTGATCGTGCTAGAAGAATTGAGAATATGCTTAGAGTTAAACTTATTGAGCATGAAAATCAAGAGAAAGTACATAATGAGGCTAATAAAGTGATACACAAGATGTCATATTGTTCTAACAAAGTAAAAGCTCTCATTAAGATTGAAAAGCATCCAAGTGATATAAATGGTTTAGGATATGTTGATGAAAAGATTACTCCTTCAACTAACAAATCTACTTTTTTCAAAGCAAGTAGCAAATTGAATATAGGTACACTCTCTAAAGGTAAAGCCTTGGATGTTACCAGAGGTGCCTTAACATCAACAATGGATGGCAAAGAAAAGGCTCAATAAGGCCAAAGACAACATGCATTATCCTTAAATTCCAAAGGCAAAGCATCAAGTGTTTCATATCAAAGAGGTAAAAATGTGAGAAGGAAAAATGCTTTGGATGCTCAAACTAATGGTAAACCTCTCAAATTCAATCATATTTGTCATTATTGCAACATGGTAGGACATATAAGACCTAGATGTTTTGAATACATTAGTAAGTGTAAATATGTCAATGATTTTCCTGACATGTCTTTGTTGAATGGTCCTAGCTAATCATCCATGTATGGATTTAGAACTAGACTTAGGAAGACCTTGGAAAAGCATGTTGAGAAGAAAGTTGTTGATGACTTATTTGTGAAACCTTATGTTGTACTTCGCTCTACTATGCATAAGAAAATTGATAATGATTTGTTTGATTTGTTTAAAAATGTGATTAATATAGTCAATGTGCATAATAACAAGTCAAAGCATGTTAATAGGAGTAAAAATGAGAAACTTGTTAAGTATAGGTTAGAAAAGACACAACACAATGTCTTGTTGCATAATATGCTCTTAGAGCTAACTCATCCTATTGTTGTTACCTAGATAGCGGATACTCAAGGAATATGACCGGTAACGAAGAGTTCTTTAAGAATTTTGTTACGAAGGATGGTGGATGTGTTACCTTTGGTGATGACACCAAAAAGTAAGTTCTAGGCATGGGAACAATTTGTATCCCCGGATTGCCTAAACTTAGAAACACCTTGTATGTATGTTAGGTTTTTGGAGTTGTGTTGCCATTAATTCTATATCAAAACAATATTTTACTTTTATTGATTAGTTGTCTTAGGTTGATGGTGATTCAAGCTTCAAAGAAGATTTGACAACTTATCAAACAAGATCAAGTCTTCAAAGAGAAATGTACTTCGTTGCTCGACAAAGGTATATTTAGACCACATTTCTCTTACAAGGCTTAGGCACACACACATTGCATCCATATATGTCCCTAGATCGTTGTGCTCAAATTGTATAACATATTCACAAACTTGATATTGAAAACTAATACATTAGAGTTAAATTGTTAAATTGATAAATTTTGTAGAATGCGTGTACTTGGACTATGTCTAAGAAATAGCATTCATGTGTGATCATGTGTTTTTTTGTTTATGTTTTATGGACATTGGATTTGGATTTGAATTTGATATTCTATTGTTTCTTATTAAGTTCCAGCCATTTTGGCTACTCATTCATTAGTTTTCAAGTTCCGAGAAAAAAGTTATGAAACTTTCTGGTCACTTACCATGCATTGTCTTCGTCTTCGTATATCGAGTCAAATTCATTTTTTTGGTCTAAGTTTCATAATCGTCCATATGCATGAGAGAGTCCCAGTTCATAATCGGTAAATGGATTCGAATTTGAAAATCAGAGGTCAAAAAACAGTTGATGAACGTGGGAGGAGAGCGAAAGGAAGAGGCGATGGCCATAGGCCATCAAGCCACCCTTCTCCGAGATGGCGCGTGGCCATCTTGAGAAGGAACCCTTTCTGCCCCCGAGATGCCCATGCACCATCTTAGGGAGCTGAGGTGGAGATATGGCCTTGGTTAGCCGAAATCCTTTTCTCTCCACATCATTTCCATATCGTTTAAATCTCTTTTCCCTCTCACTTTTCATTATAAGAAGAAACTTTAAAAACACATGTGAAGAAATTTTTCTCTCAACTTTTTCATCTTCCAAACACTATAACCTTTTCATTTGAACTCCGATTCAAGTTGGAGATTGTTCATCCATCAATTCTCTATCATCTCCAAGAAGGTTTGAGATCATTTTACTCAAGTTTTCTAGTGGCTCTCCATCGAAAACAGGACTGCACTTTTTGTTCTAAGGTATTGAAAATTTCTTCAGTTTTGTTCTTCAAAGTTATTCAATTACCTTAGTTTTTCTTCTTCTATATATGTATGTTTATAGTGTGTACTTTGATTAGAGTTTTAAGCTCTATTAATTCTAGAACGAACATGATTAGATTCTCACATGTTGAGTTAGATTTTTCTAGAATCTATGTTTTCACATGTTTGGGAGTTGTATTGTGCTAGCTTTAGATTTAGGACTCTTTGTGCTTTAATTGATTGATTTTTGTTGATAAATAGTTTCTACATGTGTTAGGTTCCTTTAATTGAACATATATTGGATTAACACATTTGATTGAGTATTTAGAGCTATTTTGACTTTAATTGAATATTGTGAGAAAAATATGCACTAAGTTTTTGCTGGAACATTAATTGATTTTATCTTATGATTCTAGCATGTTGTTTGTGTTTATTATTAAAACCATGAATGTGTGCTTAGTATATATGCTTTGATTCAAGTTTTAGTCACATGAATGATTTTAGGAATTAAATGTGTTTGTGGTGTTTCACATGTTCTAGAATTCATGTCCATGCTTAGTAACTAGATTATATCTGGTTTGTGAACTTTCATGCATATGTCTAGTTCCCATAGGATGTGTTGATCATCATATTATGTGTTGAGTGCTTTTTTGCATTTTTCCATTCATTGATCACATTAGGAAGTCTTTGTAAAAGACATGAAGTTTTGGCTAGGACATGTGGTCCGGATAGCTAAGCAAGGGAGTCTTGATTAGGACATGTGGTCTGGATAATCAACCATGAGAGACTTTCTAAAGGTATGGGTTCCTTGGATAGAAAGTAGATTTTTTTATTGGTAGACCCGGGATATTAAGATACGATGGAGTCCAATAGAGAGTGTGTCATTTGTTGATCACTCTTGAGGAATTTCCAACTTTTTAATGGTGTTGGTTAGACTGGACTCCAATAGAAGGTGAATCATTTGTTGATCACTTTTGAGGAATTTCCAATCTACCAATAGGGATTGGGTAGACGTCGAGTCCAATATAGAGTGTGTCATTTGTTTGTCACTTTTAAGGAATGTCTTGTCTACTTTCCAATAATAAAAGTACTCAATGGTTGTATTCAACCCGTGGATGTTTCCTCCTTGGAGGTTTTACCATGTTAAAAAAAATCCTTGTGTTAATTCTTCCTACCTCTCTTATATACTTGTATTTGTATGTTTGTAACTTGTTACAATATCTTCATCTCTGAATATTCTTAAAAAACAAGATTGTTGTAATATGTGATATACAAGAACTTCATATGATCAAAGTTGTAAATCTTATTATATGTGTACTTAGATTTATTTGCTTATAATTGTCTATGATTGAGTACTTATACATATTGAACAATATTGAGAATACAAGTATCTTTTATTTTGATTTCTTTGTAATCCTTTCACTAGCAACTTGTAAGCTTGTTTGACAATACTTTGTTTGATATTACATATTGTTTACCTACATATGCTTTATTATCTTAAGTATTGTTATTCAAGCTAGTTAGAGGGACAAACATAAGTATGTTTTCAAGAGGATTGAAAAGGTGTAAAAACCTATTCATTTTCCCCCCTTCTAGGTTAGCTTAAGGCAATTTAACCGCGTTTGTACAATTTCAATGTAGATGGTCTACAAGCTAACTTGATAAGTATTACTCACTTGTGTGAAATATTTGAAGAAGTTAGTTTTAACAAGGATGTGTGCTCCATAATTGATAAAAATGGCAAAGTTGTTTTAGAAGTCACAAGATCTTTAGATAATTGTTATTGTCTAGAGATAGATCATCTAACTTGTAATATGGCTCATGTGTGTAACAAGCTTGATTTGTGGCACCAAAGATTAGGCCATATGAACTTTGAAGATTTAAAGAAGCTTGAAAAACATAGCATTGTTAGAGGTCTACCTAGTCTTGGTAAAAAATTAGATGGTGTTTGTGAACCTCATCAACCAGGTAAACAAACCAAAGTGTCTCATAAAAGATCACTTACATAGCTACCAAGAAGCTCTTAGAACTACTGCTTATGGACCTAATGGAACCAATCCAAACCGAAAGCATCAATGGCAAGATATACATTTTTGTATATGTTGAAGACTTCTCTAGGTTTGCTTTGGTTTATTTTCTTAGGAACAAGACCGAAATTTTTTGATTACTTCAAGAAATTTTGTAATCAAGTTCAAAATAAAAAAGGTCTTGGAATTAAGAAAATATGTCGTATTAGGAGAGATCATGGGAGTGAGTTTGAAAATACAAAATTTAATGAGTTTTGTGATGACTTAAGGATATCTCATGAGTTCTCGGCTCTTAGAACTCTTCAAAAAAAAATGGTGTTGTTGAGAGGAAGAACCGTGTCTTGCAGGAGATGGCTAGGGTCATGCTCAATAGCAAGAAAGTCCCTAGGAACCTTTAGGCCTAAGCGATCAACATCACTTGTTATTTCTCTAATAGAGTTTTTAGAAGGCTCAACACAAAACAAACCTCCAATGAGCTTTGGAAGGGCAAGAAGCCCAATGTGAGTTACTTTCATACCTTTGGAAGTAAGTTTTTTATTTTGAATGATAGAAATCATATAGGAAAATTTGATGTTAAAAGTGATGTTAGTCTCTTTTTTCAGTATGCTAATAATAGTCGTGCTAATAGGATTTTAAATTTAAAAATCAAGACTATTATGTAGTCTATTAATGTGAAGATAGATGATCTTAGCATGCTTGATTTGTGTGATGATAATAGTGTTAATGAACCAAAAGAAAATCTATTTAATGACACTAAGACACCTATTGATGTGACTAGTTGTGAGGCTAGTGAAGATTCACATAGTGAGTCTAGTCATAATTATGAAAATGATAGTGGTGTTGAAATAGAGAGTCAAGGGTTAGAAAATGCTTTAAATAATAATCAATAAAATGATCAAGTTGTTGAACTTTCAAACTCTAGACTTAGAAACATGCACTATCAATAAGACATTATAGGCGATTTGAATGAAAGGGCTAGAACTAGAAGACAACTAGCTAGCCAAAATTCATATGCTTGCTACACATCTCAAATTGAACCAAAAAATGTTAATGAGGCTATAGATGATGAGTTTTGGGTTAGTGCTATGTAAGAAGATATAAATCAATTTGAGAGGAATGAAGTGTGGTCCTTAGGTCCAAGACCAAAAGACATTAATGTAATTGGCACAAAATGGGTGTTTAGGAATAAGACATTGGAATAAGACCGATGAGTGTTGTAAGATTGTGTGAAATAAAGCTAAACTAGTGGCTCAAGGTTACACTCAAGTTGCGGATGTATATTTTGATCAGACATGTGCACCTGTTACTCGTCTTGAGTCTATTAGACTTTTGTTGTCCATTGCATGTCTTAAGAAAATTAAATTATCTTAATGGATATCTTCAAGAAGAAGTATAAATTATAAAGGGCTCTTTATGGTCTTAAACAAGCTTCTAGAGTTTGGTATGTCAATATCTTGTTGAGAACAACTATAAGAGAGATGATATTGATAAGACTTTATTTGTCAAGCGTTATGATAATGATATTTTTGTTGCACATAAATATGTTGATAATATTGTTTTTGGTTCTACTTGCAAAAACAAAGTTGACGAATTTGTGAATATCATGTCAAAAGAGTTTGAAATGAGTACAGTGGATGAACTAAATTACTTTCTTGGTATGCAAGTGAAACAATCTAGTGATGGTATTATGTTGACACAATTTAAATATGCTAGAAATCTTGTTAAGAAGTTTGGTCATGGAAAAGATTTTGGAACACCCATGAGTACTACTTTAAAACTTGACAAATATTAAAAAGGTAAGAGTGTTGATCAAATTCTCTATAGGAGCATGATAGATACCTTACTCTACCTAACGGCTAGGCCGGATATTTGATTTAGTGTTAGTTTGTGTGCTAGGTTTTAAGCTAATCCTAAGGAGTCTCACTTGAAGCTGCTAAAAGAATCATTAGGTATATAAAAAGAACATATAATCTTGGTTTATTCTATTCTTTTGATAATAATGTTATTCTTGTTGGCTATTGTGATGCGGATTAGACGGGAAACATTGATGACCATAAAAGCACATCCAGTAGTTGCTTTTACTTGGGGAATAATTTGGTTTCTTGGCAAAGTAAGAAACAAAATTCTGTCTCTCTCTCTTCTTCTGAAGCCAAGTAACATGCATACAACTTCTTTGGATGAAGCAAATACTAAAGGATTATGAGATAGATCAAGGTAAAATGACTCTCTATTTTCGATAATATGAGTGCCAATAACATCTCTAAAAATCTGGTTCAACACTCACACACAAAGCACATAGATATCAGGCATCATTTCTTTATAGAACTTGTTGAACATTTTATTGTTTCTCTTGAGCATATGCCTACTAAAAATCAACTTGCGGATTTGTTTACAAAGCCTTTGGACAAATAGAGATTTAAATCTCTTCAAAGATCCATTGGCATGATTTGTGTTGATTGATGTCTATATATGTTTGCGAGTGGCTTGATAAGCAAAACTTATTTTGAAAATCAATTTCTTTGAGAGCTACTCACTTGAGAAGTAATGATCTTGAGCAGATAACTTTTATTGTTTCTAGATCATGAACTTGAGCTTTAAAAAAATAAGTTAAAAGTGCACAAATGTTTCTCTTATATGTTTAAGTTTGAGTAGTTGAGTTTGAAATGTGTAGATTATAGATGCATCTAAAAGTTTATTGCTTAGTACATGATAGATGACCTATGGTTAGTATCCATTTTACTTCGGCATCTACATAGAACTCAACGAGCACTTTCATGAAAAGGGCTACACACCTTGGTTGTGAAGCCACCTAAGGTAGGAAAATGCTATACCATTTTGATAAGTGAAAGTCGTCATGAAGTGTATATGTTTATGTTAGAAAAATCAAAGAAGTGTTAAAAATAATCAATAAAAGAATTTATTTGATTCAAAGCCTATATATATATATATAAGGGCTTAAGGATGTATAGTTGAAAATTGTGATTGCTCGGGTTGAAAAATAGAAATGGGAAAATGAACAGCACACACACATGCTCATATGTTGAAATCTATTATCTTTAAAGCAAAAATTCCGGATGATAGTCAGTTTGACCTAGATTGGAAATGCTTTAGATGGATAGATGTTGAATGGTTTGCACGTTGATATCACAATTGCTCCTTTTATATACGCTAGAAGCATTCAACACACACACATATTTTGCTTAATGTGTTTGATTCATTAGCAATGAGAGATTATTTTTTAGAGATTAATGAAAATCTATGATTCTCTCTTTAACTTTGAAAATTAGTGCTATAATTTCTCTTATTCCTTGAAATGTGTGATTGTGTGATTCCCTTGTGAACAAGTTTACTTGTTGATTATAATGTGGAGTATATGTTAAGGGGGAGCTTGGTATGTTTAACTTAGTTCTCTATACGACTTGTTTGCGTAATATCTCATATTTCTATCAGTGCATCCCTTGTCTATTCCTTGGCAATAAGGGGGAGAAAATGATTTCCTCACCATGTACTTATATACTTTTGTCTTAAGGGGGGAGAATTAAGAATTTATATGAGATAAGGGGAGTCTTGTTTCTTGTTTCTTGCTTATTTTTATATATCTCACCAACATTCTTCTTTGTAGAAGATTTCTTGTTTGTTTGTTTGTGCTTGTCTCACAGGTGCATTGATGTTTAAAGAAGAGATTCTTGAAGACTCATAAAGATATGAAGACATTTTATTCTAGGGATCTTTATGTAATGTGAGGATTTGAGAATGAAATCAACTATGACTATTTTTTGTTTGTGATCATTGTATGGTGAGGTTGAGGTTTTGTCATGGAATAGCCAAAGGGGGAGATTGTCGATTTTTAGATTTGTGTTGGCATGATTCCATAACAAAACTCTCTTTCTTTGTAATGTCTAGTTGCTTAGGTGGTTCGTGATTTATATGAGCAATAAAGAAGAAAAACAACTTATCATGCAAAGTTCATCTTCAAGAGGATTAGTGCTTACTTGGATATTAAGGTATCAAGATTCTTCTTCCTCTTACAAGACTTAAGTGCACACACACACATTATATCCATATGTGTCCATCCATCATTGTGCCAAATTTGTATTACACATACACACAATTACTAAAGTATGCACATGCATTAGATTTACTCCGACAATTTTGTGAAATTGCATGTTCTAGGACTATATCTTGAAAATGACATACTTGTGAGTTCTTGTGTATATTTGTTTGTGTTTTTTGTTATTGGACTTGAACTTTTGCTTATATTATTCCTCATTGAGTTCCAAATGTTTTGGTTACTCAGTCATTGAGTATCAAGTTCAAAATAGGAAGTTACAAAACTTTATGTGTCTTAATCTTTCTTTGTTTTCATCCTTGTGTTTCAAGTTGAATTCCATTGTTTTTGTAAAAGTTTTTATGAAGTCCTTATGTGTGAGGGAGTCTCGATTTGTAATCTAAAAACGGATTCAAAATCGAAGTTCAGAGGCCGGAGAACGATCGAAGAAAGCGCTGGAGCGCAAAGGGGAGTGTTATAGCCAACAAATAGGGTCTTGCACCTTTCTCCGTGAAGGTGCGTGTTCTCCATGGGAAGAGAAGCCCTCTGCCCCCGTAGAGGCCACGTGCCTCCGCAGGAAGGAAAATGTGGCACCTCTTCATTGGCCACTTGCTTTGGTTTTTTATCTTCCCTCCTTTAAATACTTTTTTCCCTCTCATTTTTTCAAGTGCGAGAAAAGTGTGGAAAAGTTGTGCAAAAAAATTCTCTCGAAAATTTCTCAACTTCCAAACATCATAACTCTCTCAAATCAACTTCGATTTTAGATTTTCAAAAGCTGAAATTGCTGGTCTTGAATAGAGGAACAAGTCCCAAGCATTTTCAGAGTCAAACAATGTCTAGATTTTTCATGATGATCTGATCTCAACTCGTGTGTCAGTGTTTGCAAGTGAATCATCTTCTTTCATTTCTCTTTTATGATCTACTTAATGAATCTTCTTAATTGATTTGAGAAAATTGATTAGAATGAATTTGATTCCAATTTTAGACTTTTTTTATTGATTTTTGAAGATTAGCTTTTGTGTCTTTAATTAAATATCATTTTTGCTAATCTAGAACTAGAATTAAATCATATTAAATCTATTTCTTGTCTTTTTTTTTGTTTAATATGTTGAGGAATTCAAGTGTTAACTTGTTCACTTGATTTTAAAGTTAGTTGTGTGATTTTCGTTGAAAAACTTGTTATACTAGCTTTGATTGACATGATTAGATTTATAGATATCTTTGTGAATGTTTTTGATTGTCTAATCTAGATCTCTAGTTACATGTTCATAAGAATTAGTTACATTTGTTTGTAAGCTTGATTTGTGTAATACTAATTCTTCATATAGTTAGTTTGATCTACTTGCTCTATTTGCTTGTTGTTAGGTTTTAGTTTGTGTTGGCATTAATTCCATATCAAAATGATGTTTACTTGTAATGATTTAGTTGTTTAGATTCATGATGATTCAAGCTTCAAGGAAGAAGAAACAACAAGTCAAAGCAAGTACAAAGTCTTCAAAGAGAAAGGATACAATTTGGTTCTACAAAGGTATACTAAGACCTTATCTTTCTCTTACAAGGCTTAGGCACACACATACAATTCATACATTTGTGTCCTTGCATCATTGTGCACCATTATAGGCACACACATATAATTCATTCATATGTGTCTTTGCATCGTTGAGCACCATGTATAACACATTCACACACTTGAAGATGAATGCTCATGCATTTGTAATGGAAATAACATGTTTTGGAAAATGCATGATTGAAAACTATCTCTATGTAGTTTGCATTCTAGTGCGAATTGTGTTTGTGTGTGTATATGTTTGTATAACATGGATATTGAACTTGAATTCAGTCTTAAATCATTCTTGATTGAGTTCCGGTCATTTCGGTTACTCATACTATTGATTTCAAATTCTAAATCAAAAGATACTACATTTTCAACTCATGTTGCATACATTATCTTTGTCTTCGTATATCGAGTCGAATTATTATTTTTTGGGTTGATTATCTTATATGTCCATGTCCATGTGAGAGTTACGGTTCATAATCCATAAACGGACTCGAATTCCAAGTTCGGAGGTCGGTGAACGGTCAAAGAACGCGAGGGGATTGCACCATGGCCGAAGGCCATGGAGTGGTGCAAGCCCGAGATGGCGCGTGGCCATCTCGGCTGCAACACCTTGCTGCCCCGAGATGCCCACGTGCCATCTCGGGGAAGCAATAACAAAGAGGGTCAATTTCTTCCATTTGCTTCTTTCATTCTCTCTCCTTTATAATCTCTTTCCCTCACACATTTCATTCTAAGAAGAAATTCAAACTTGTGTGCATAAATTTTCTCTCTACATTTTCTCACCTTCCAAACACCATAACTTCTTCATTTGAACTTCGATTTGAGTGATTCGAAGTTGAGAGTGTTTGTCTATTCATCCTCCATCTTTTCTCTGAAGGTTTAAGTGAGTTTTGTTGCTTTTTTTGGAGTCTAAACACACAAAAACGGGACTGCACCTAAATCAACTAAGGTATTGATTTTCTCCCAAAATTTTCTTTTAAAACTTGGTCAATTGCCTTGGATTTTCTTCTTCAACTTATGTATGTGTATTGTGAGTGTTTTGATTTGAGTTTTGAACTCTTTTAAAGCTAGGTTGAGTTTCAATTGAAATCATACATGTTGAGTTATGTTTTGATTTTGCCTATGTTTTCGCATGTTTGAGATTGTATTGTGCTAGTTTGATTCTAGGACTATTTGATGATCTTTGATTGATTGATTTTGTGAAAAACAGTTTCTCACATGTATTAGGCTCTCTTGGTCGAATTCTCACATAATACATGTGCTTATGTTCTTTTGAGCTATTCATGTGTTTTGTTGAATCTATGAATAGGAATGTTCTCTAGAACTTTAGCTTAAATCTAATTGACTTTGTCCTATGATTTTAGCATGTTTTTGGTTTGTGTGATTTAAACTTGATCTTGTGATTCAAGTTTAGATCTATGCATGTATCTAGGTTGTGATTAATGTTGAACATATCTTACATGATCTAGATTGATTATACATGCATGATTGACTATACTACATTTGATTTGTGCATTCATGCTCATGTCTAGTATTTTTCATAGGATGTGTTCATCATAACATTCTATGTTGCGCGCTTGTTTGCGTTTTGCATTCATGATCACCTAGATGCCTTGTGAGAAGGAAGTCTTGACAATAGGTTTGAGACCTATGTTGTTGAGCAAGAAGTCCTGGCAAGAGGTGTGAGACCTTGGATTGTCAAGCAAGGAAGTCTTGGCTAGAGTCGGGAGGACTCGGATAATCGAGCAAGAAGTCTTGCCTAGGGTCGTGAGGATCTGGATAGGTGAGTGAGGAAGTCTTGACTAGAGTCGGAAGGACTCAGATAGTTGAGCAAGAAGTCTTGCCTTGGGTCGTGAGGATCCGATAAGGTGAGCGAGGAAGTATTGACAAGATGTATGAGGCCTCAGATTGTTGAGCATTAGGGCGACATCTTCATGAGTAGGACAGGAGGGTAGTTTCTAGGTGAAGGGGTCAATTGAGAGATTGTACTTGTCTTATCTACTAGTGAATTTTGTTTGCCTGTGGCTGCTAACCCGTGGATGTTTCCTCTTCGGAGGTTTACCACGTTATATCTTGTGTCAACTTCTCTCTATCCCTATCTCTCTAGTATTTGTATTTGTTATTTGAATATTAAGGATAAACTCTTTATGTAAGTTGACTTCCTTTCTATGATATAGATTGCTAACCTATTAACCCCCTCCCCCCCTCTAGGTTAGCCTTGAGCATTTAACCGTGTTTGTATTTTCAATTTGTGATTGCACCATGTTTGCATCTTTGTATTTCACTGAGATCATTGCCTTGTGAAAGGTTGAAGTCACTTGTTAAAGTGAGTGAAGTTTAACTTGAGCAAGGAGACTTGGCTAGGATAGTGATCCGGATAGCCAAGCAATGAGTCTTGTCTAGGATCGCGAGGATCCAGGTAAGCAAGTAAGGAATCTTCCTAGAGGCAAGAGTGTCTTGGATAGGAAGTTGTTGTTGGGGTTTATACCCTAAACATATAACTTGTAAATGGATTTATGAAGTAAATAAAAAGAAATGTTCAATTCATTATGTTATGTCATTTATTTTATAAACTTGTGTATATATTAACATCCTGGATTGTCGGATGTAATCTCGAACTGTGTATATGAGTGTCATATACGGATGGATACAGTAAGAGACGTGCAATCTAAAGAGTCCATAGATAGCAAATAAAGATGGGTACTTTATTTGTGGTTAATCTATAGTTGCGGTCCATTCCGTAATATACAGTGATTCTATTCTGAATCATTCATATGAGATATGGGAATAGAGGCACCTTGTATGATGTGATCATATAGGACTGGGTCATGATCTATATGAATCTCACACTAAGATTCGTTTACCGATGAGATTCATAAATATCAACTAATGATGGCTATATATGGGTAATCTTAATCCTGAGTGTCTTATCGACTCCTTCAGGTTAGATTGTGGTATTTGATATACCATGGGTGAGGTCAGATGCATTTCCTGATCAATATACTCCGTATGTTGGGATTGTGGTTTGGCTTGTGGCTGGGAAGGTTTGTACACAATAGTGGAATCCACTATTTCTTATGAGAAGTAGATGGAAGTTCCCTTAAGGGTTGATTCTGGCTTGGACAATATGAGCGCTCGCCTAATTATGTGAGAAAATAGGATTTATTGTCCATTAGAGAATCAATGGTACTTAAAGGGTATATGTAATTAGAGGGGTATAACGGACATTATGACCCAACTCTAATTATGAACTACTATGGAGGATCACACCATATGTAATAGCTATATCGATGGACAACGAGTTGTATCGGTCTGTGTAAAAACGTCTGCAGTTGAGAGAGTGCAGCTTTGGGTTTTTAGTGGAATAACACCGGAGTTAATAATCAAAGAATATTAATTAAAGAGTTTAATTAATGATTCTGATGATTATTGGAGCTCAAAATACTGTGGGTCCATAGGTCCCCTTACTAGCCCGATCGATTTAGGTAACAAGGGTCACGGTTAATTAATTGGATTGTCCAATTAACTGTGTTACGAAAGTGACATGTAATTTATTCGGGAATTAATTGAATAATGAGACTATTTAATTAATGGATAATGGTGATTAAATAACTTAAATAATGAGATTATTTAATTATGTTATTAATTACTAAATGGAGGGTGTATGTTGATATTTATTTTTGAATAAAATAAGATAATGTGATTATTTTATTTTATTTTTTAATTTAAATAGTTTGAATTCAAAAATAAAATCAAATAAAAGATATGAGATATTTTTTATTTGAAATTTTTTAAAAATCAAATTAGATTTGATCAGTTTTTTTTTTAGTTTAAATATTATATATATGATATATATTATTTAAAATTAAAAAAAAAAGGTGTTGTACGTGAAAACGCACAACTTTTATACACACACATATATATATAGACAAAAGATAAAGTGGTGATTTTTTGGTGTGTCAAACGCATTCTAAGATTCTGAGTCCGTGACGCGCCCACACGCAGTTACCAGTCCCGAGATATAGCGAGGAAGATCAGTGAAATAGATCAGGAGCATATCGAAAAGTGAAGGAGCCTTCAAACATTGGTATGGTTCTATTTTAATCTTCCTTTTTATTATTGTTTACAATTTTCTGTATTTACATATATATTTTATTAGTGTAATAATTAGTATATGTATTTGTTTTGAAAATAAAAACGATCACAGGTTCACTGGTATCAGATACAGACTACGATATGTATAAAAAAAATTAAAACTCATTTCCGCTGCGTGACCGGTGAACGGGGTTCCAACAGTTGCTTCCTAGAGGTGTGACAGTCACATCTTTGATATAAAGTAGACAAAGTAATTCACTAGGTCCGAGGATAGAGTAAGAGTTGATAGCTTGGAGTGAGTCATGTGTTGATTGCTTTTTTAGTGTGTATCTCTTATTCAACATAGTGGATTGCAGTTTACCGGTGGTTGTGGTATCAACCTGTGGATGTTTCCTCTTTTGAGATTTTACCACGTAAAAAAATATATTGTATTGATCTTAGCTTCTTAATTCCTTTACTCACTTTGTCTTGTATTGCTTTAACTTTTGCTAAATTGATTTCATATTAATTTGTTGAAGAAACTTACTTGTGAGATTTTGTAAGTGTGATTAAATTGCGTGTGCTTTTTAAAGAAGTTCTAGAATTTGAATGTATACCTATATTCACCCCTAGGTATATTTTACACTAGAAGGATTAGGGAATTTCAGGTTATTCCAAAAAGACTAGAGGTGGGTACTTCTATAGTCTTGAAAAGAATAAAGTGTTTCGACAAATACAATGTTTCTTGAGAAGAACTATATGAGTGGTCATAAACCTTGGAGTAAGATTGTGTTAAATGAGAGCTCCACAACCAAGCTTTCCTCGACCAAAATTTCAAGTCAAAAGGCAAATCATGTAACCTCAACCAATGAAGCAATCTAATCAGGTCTAACAACAAAGAATGAGAGAACCAAATCAACACTAAAGACAACCTCAAGGGCATGAGAAAGACCTAATGCAATCTAATCGTACAAAAGCTTGTGTTGTTTACTGTTTTACTCATTCATTTCGTTTTACATTTCATTCATGCAGTGAAAAAGTGATTTGATTATAATTCTTGCAAGTAATCTAAGCATCGATTTGTCTACATAACATAGTTAAATAGAACATTCAAAAATTGATGTCAACAACTTTGTTATATAATAATCACGTATTGATGAAAAAGTTTAAGACTTGATATAAATTTAGAATTTAATTACGATTTATCAAAATTTTAGGATTTATCATAAGTTAGAGTTTATCAAAAATAATAATAAAAAAGAGATATGGTTAAATATATTAGTGTAATTAATAAATGTATATAATAAATACATATAGTATTTGATTTAATTTTAATTAAAATAATTTATCTTTATTGGTAAATTTCTATTGAAATATTTATATAATTAAAAAAATTCATTTTGTTTTACTTTTCATTCATGCATCGAAGAGGTGCTTTGATCATAATTCTTACAATTAATCTAAGCATCGATTTGTTGACATATCATAGTTGACTAGACTATCCAAAAATTCGATGTCAACAGCTTTAAAATCATGTGGTAATGAAAAATTTTACACTATAAATTTAAAATTTAATTACTATTGATTATAAAAATTAGAATTTATCATAAGTTAGAGTTATTATAATTTTTTTAAATAAATTGATATAGTTAAATATATAAGTGTAATTAATGATGTACGTATTTGGTTTATTTTTAATTAAAGTAATTTATCACCTTGAAACACCTTTCTCAATTATGATGGATGAGATTAGGGAAATCCCTAGCGCTGTCAAAATGACTCGTGACCCGTGAACCCGAGTTTGGATCATAAACAGGGCAATTTGTCTGACTGTCTACATATACAGACCGTGTTAGGTTTTAATAAAAAGGTTCGCAGGTGATCCATTTATCAGATAGGGTATATTTATAAATTTAAATTTTATAGTGATATAACTGAAATTTTACTTAGATATATAAGTTAATATTGAAACCTAGCAAGCTCTTATACTAGGGATGACAATTGGATCCAGACCCGTGAGTACCGACCCGAACCCAAACCATATGGGTCGGGTCGGGTCCTCATTTTCCGGTCTTGGATCGGGTTCGAGTCTGAATATATAGGGTCCGATATGGGTCCAGGTCGGATCCGGGTCCAGCCAAAAAATTAGACCCCGAACCCGAGGACCCGACTAATTTGACACAGTATATAAATCCCTAAACCTAATTTATTCTTTCCTTTTTATTGCCGCAGCTCAATCCCTAAGGTGGTGTTTGGTTTGGTGGAATGGAATGGAATGGAAATAAATTCATTCCAGTTGTTTGGTTTATTAAATTACAATGGAATGGGCATTTCCCGTTCCATTGGAATGAGAATTCCACAATTTTGGTGGAATGAGTATTCCATTAAAAAACCAATGGAATGTCCGTTCCATTCCATTCCATTAACATATTTTCTCTTCCAAAAATAACCCTCTATGCCTCAGCTCTATTCCAAAAATACCTCATTTTCAAAAATAATATATATTATATTATATTATCATAATATATATTATATAATGATATTTATAATATATATTATATATATCTCATATTATATATAATAATATATATTATGATAATATATATATATATATATATTATTGTTGCATATCTTATATTATTACATATATTATATATATACTTTCATATTTTATTATTATTATTATCTATAATATATAATGTTATTATAAATGTTTTATAATTAGGGGTATTTTGGTCAAAATACAGTTGATTCCATTCCATTCAGTTGTTAACCAATAAAATATTACTGATTCAGATATTGATTCTAAAGTCCCAATCAAATAAAGAAATCAACTTTCCACTCATTTCCATTCTAACTCATTTCCATTCTAATTTCTATTTCTATTTCTATTTCTATTCCCATTACTTGTCCAATTCTCGTTCCAAAACGGTAACCAAACGCCGTCTAAATCCCTAATCGCTTCTCAGTCTTCTCACTTCTCAGTCAAACATTATCAGTTACCACAGCTCAATCTCTGTCCCAGCTTTCTTCCTGGATTCTTCTTTACCTCTTCGTTGCTTCTTCTGTGCTTCTTCAGTACCGAAAGCTCACAAGTCACAAGCCACGTACACCTTTCGACTACCGAAAGCTCCATTCCCCATCATTGCACGTGAGTCTCTATGTAATCTAAATCCAGGTAACTGTCTCTCTCTCTCATGGTCCATTACAATTTTATCTCTGATTTCTTATTGCGGTCCATTACAATTTATTCTTTGATTGATACGGCTAAACAAGTAAGCCAAAACTGATATTAGTGGGTTCATTTCATTTTTGAAGTGTTATTTACTGTGTTATTGTTGAGGAGGATTGTCACTGATGTTATGTTTGCAAAAGATATTCAATTTTGAACTTTTATTATTAACGAGCTATTAATATTTTAAGTCTGTTTCTGTTGCGTTGTTTTGCATTCATTTGCTTATTTCGTGGGTTCTGTTCTATCCTATAGCTTGCAAATTAGTGAATTATTTGGCATTCTAAATGTTAAGAAGTTTTGGGATGATTGTTCATTGTCCGCAGATGGAAAACTCATGAACATTCTTAAAGTTCTTTGTGGGGCTGTCATTTCTATCTTGACTCATATGCTGAGGAGGTAGCATTGGTTTAGTTTGGTGAGTAGTCAAGAGGGAATTTGCCTAGTAATTCGGTTCCTTAGTTTTGGCTTACTTGTTTAGCTGTATCAGTTGAAAGTATGGTTCTTTGGTTTTGGCTTACCTTGTTTTTGTAACTACAATTTGGATATCCTTAATTTTGGATTTCTGCTGGGTTCAATCATACAGAAAAATGTGGCCTCTAATGGAAAAATCTGATGGGTTGCTGGTAAAGTGGATATAAGTTTATAAATCGAGTCGTATATATGTGAAAGTCGTATATATGTGAATCAATGTGATAGTTATGAGCTTCAACTTTCAATAGTGCTTAAAGAAGTTCTTCTCTATCATAAAAATGTAATATAATATATATATCACAGATAATCACATAAATCACATAATGTTAATAATTTAAAGTTTGTTTCAATCTAGACTTCCTTTAAGACATGAGTTAAGTTGGTTCTGAATTTTGATATGCTAAATTATTTGATTACATGAATACATGATATGATCTGAATGTTGAAATGGTTGATTACATGATATCCAAATTCTATATTGGGTAACTCATAATAGTTGTTAGCTTGGTTGACTAATATGTCCATTGTATTCCTAATTTTATCTAGTTTCAATTTCTAACGCTGACGGATTGTGGAAACTTTATTTTTATCTTGGTTGAATCATCCCTTGACAGTTGAGACTCAAAACAGGTAATGGAATGGAACTTAGGAAATTGGAAGTGGAGATAAAATGAAGAATAAATGTACTTGATTCATTGATGATCAACGATTTATTTGTTATGTCATTGATTTTAAACTAATTGTGTTTGTTTTAGGATGCTATTTGTGTAATGTTTAATGTTGGTTTATGACTTTATAGATTATTGATTCGATTTGTGTGGTTATTTCAATTATCAACTCAATAGTAAATTATCTTTGTTATTTGTTTTATTTCAATTCAATTTAATTATTCATGTATTGAACATGTTTTAGCGGTTAAAAATTGAGTAGTTAAAAACAAAAATAGAAGGGAAAAACGAAAAAAGCGATTTTTAGTATAATAAAGGTTCCGCATGTCCAGACCCGGACCTATGAAATTTCGCAGGTCCGTGGGACGGGTCTGGATCTGCTTAAGTCCTAGAGGTCTAGATCCGAACCCGAATTCGAAAATTTTCATGAGTCTAGGTTTGGGTCCAAATATTTTTTATAAGTCTGGGTCTGAATCCGATAGGACCCAACCCGAATCCGACTCATTGCCATCCTTATCTCATACTCATTTAAACCAAGTTAAAATCGAAAGAAATAATGATGGAGGAGATCCCAACACCTAAAAATAAATTCTTTATTTTTCTTTTAAAAAAAGTCTAGTAATTTCTTCTTTTTAAAAATTTTATTTTCATTTTTTTAATGTTTAATGGATGATGTCCGGATCTCCCACAAATTCTTTAATTTCTTTATATTTACAATGTTTTAAAGAATAATTAAGAACAATAACCTTTTATATAGTTTTTTAAAATTCAAATGGACCAAACACTTCAAGAACGACCCTGACCCGACCCATCAAATAAACGTCACGGGTCAATCCAAATAGTCCGTTTTTAGTAATTGGATTTAACCCATTTACACATATGGGTCGTGTCAGATCGAGACTAAACGGTTCGACCTGTTTGAATAAACGGATAGTGTCAACCCGTTTAAGTAAATTTAAGTAAACAGGTCATGTCAACCCGTTGACCCGTTTTGACAATCCTAGATATTTATAACATATCTAGGAGTAAGTTGTAGACACGATTTGCGGATTTGAAAGCTATATATGCTCCTAGATATGCCATAAAAATCCTCAAAGTAAATATGGAAAGCTATTTCACAAAATTTATCACATTAAAATATCTAGATAATTACACATAAATCAATATTAAAAATAATGACAATACTACAATATAAAACTTCAGTTAGTTTATATAAAATATTAAAATTGATAAGAAATGCTAGATAGGGCACAAATTCAAAGACCGTCCCTAAACATAAAATTAAATGCATACAAATGCACTGAGTTTATGTCCCAACATGGAGCTTATCCATACAAGTACCCACATCCTTGACTAATTTTGGTATCCCTTGTAATCGGCTATAATCATTTGTGAAAAACATCTTTCTCAAGTGCCACTGATGTGTGTACACAATCCAGATATCCCTGTCAAATGTCAAACAAATTGTCACTCAAGTTCCAAATGACAACATTGAAATGAAATGCTTTTTATATTTGAAAACTACTGAAAATAGGTCAAAAGTGAAGGTGAAAACAGAGATGTTTCAAATTGAAAGATAAGAAATAAAAAGGTCTAAAATTTCAAATTAACATTAGAATATTAAAAAACTTTCACTTGGCTCGACTTGCTCAATTTATAACTTAAATTACAAAAAAAATCAAATCTCATCTTAAAAGAAACACGTTAATCGATTGTGTTTAGGGATAATAAAATAACCCATAGGAGCACAGTCTTGTGGGGACCCACACGGATGTGGTGGGGATGAATTTCAATTTGGTGGTGATGGGACGGAGATGGGGATAGATAATAAAACCTGCAACGGGTATGAGGCGGGGATGGGTTTTATAATCCCCGTCCCGCTCTGCCCCTCTTAAAGTAGAATATTTATTTATTGTACTGTTTAGTTTAATGTTTATGTTTATAATTACTGACGTCAATTTCTTGATGAGTAAGAAAGTCAACAACGCTTGGTTCGATTATATGACCTGTTAAAAGAGAAAGAGAAAGAGAATGCAATTGTTATGTTTATGACACGAGTATACGTGGTAAAACTCCGGTGTCTGGAGAAACATCCATGGGTGGTTATAAGTACAACCAAGCCATATCCACTATTAAATAAAGAATTACACCACTCGATCTCTCTTGTCTCTCTTTTACAGTGATTACTTTATGTTCCCCCTACTCTATCTCTTCTGTCCTCGTTTTACAGTGAGATTATGAGTCTATTTATATGTGTATAGAACCCTAATCCTTGTTACATATAAGGAAATGTGATAGTGTTTGATTGGAACTGATTGCTTGTTAAAGTCGTCTTTGTCTTCTTTCCTGTTTCTGAGATCTTGTGGATCGAGTCTGAATCTTCGTTGGATTCTAGTTGCACAGTTGGTTTATGACTTATTTCCTAATCGGTGTGTAATCTTCTAAAATAGTAGAGTTATTGCTAAATTTGGACTTGTTTCCTGTTTGATGTTTATCCTTCTTAAAGCTTTTAAGTTCTTCCCTCCTCTGATATATGGGAATGAAATAAGGATGGTTTTGTATTGGAGTGTGATTCTAGATCCCTTTTATGGGCTCATTTATATGGATCACATATTTCTCGACAACTTCTTTAGACGGGCTTCTCATGTTGTACCGAGTAAAGCTGAATATTCGGCTTTACTCGGTTTCTCGTATCTTGGTGATACCACCGATGGTGTTCTTCAGTTGTCAGTTTGGATGCTTATCTAACAATATTTTTGGGAGGCTGCCTTATCTGTCAGTGACTTGTACTTTTAATAAAATATACATATAACAATATCTCCCTTAAAATACTTTTACGGAGTAGAATTCATTCTGACGAAAGTATTTTAATTACTGTATCCACGACTGGCTTTTTATCATTGTGGAAATGGTGAGGAATGTCACCTTCTTGTTGGTCAATTGCAGTGATGTCACCTTCATAATAAGTTAAGTTTAAAAGGCACCTATTATGGTGAGATACCGAAATTGCCCTTAAATAATCGATATTTTATTCTTTAAAGGTTGTCGTCTAATAAAGTTGTCTGAAAATCAATCACCTACTCCATTTTTTCTTCACAAAACGAACTTCATTCCAGATTTATTGTATTCCAGATATTGCACAAGAAGGTAAAATAATATTTCTGATCTTCATTTCCATTTTTTATTGTATTTCTGTGTGGTATAACACTGTATGAACATTTATGAACATATTGTCTGAATTTTTTTATGTTGATGTCCTGGAGTTGTAAACTTTTTACAAAGAATGAATGAACATGTATGCATATTTTTTTGTATATATATTTGGGCGAGTTGAGTTGTAGTGGTGTAAACAAGTTTATAATCTTGGGCATACAAGGTGAAAATGTTTTAAAAATAGGTCGAAGCATTTGTAAAAAAGCTCGGAAATGTGAAACTAAGTCTCGAACAAATTCTAAAAAAGCTCGATTCCAAAAATAGATGCTGGATACGCAAAAAGAAAAGGCTCGATCCCTGTAAAAAAAGCTCGATCCTTGGCAAAAAAGGCTCGATCCTTAGCAAAAAAGGTTCGAACCTTCTGAAAAAAAGCTCGATCCCACACACAAATAGCTCGATCCCGTACACAAATAGCTCGATCCCTTTTGAAAAAGGCTCGATACCGCATAAAAAAAAGCACGATCCCTCACAAAAAAGCTCGATTCCTCAAAAAAGAGCTCGATCCCTTTCAAATAGGCTCGAGGCATATGAAAAAATGCTCGAGCCATATATTAAAAAGCTCGATTATGTAGAAAAAGAGCTCGGTCTTGAACAAAAAAAGATCGATCCCGTTAGAAATAGCTCGGTCATGTACAAAAACGGCTCGATCATGTACAAAAAAATCTCGATCCGTTTTTTAAAAAAGCTTAATATCTTACACTTTTGATTTTTGTTTAATCATTTATAATCGTAAATTTAATATGAAATATTTTTTTCCTTATTAATGTTTTTTTATGTTGGTTTTGACAGGACAATGGATAGGGTGAGAATAGTCATATATTACAACGGTCGATGGGAGTAATTACCAGACAGAAATCAGAGGTATTTAGGTTCCGATAACCAAGGTTTGTATGTGTCAAAGAATGAGTTAAGACGAACTGGTGTCGATCGTGCAAACCATTGTGAAATTTGATGAGAACAAATACAGTGTTGAGCTACAGTCTCTATCGATTGTTCTTGGGACTACATGTCGTACATTTATAAGAAACAATGACGATGTTCAGTTTATACTAGGGGAAGATAAGGTGATCCCTCAAGTATGTATTAGTCTAATCGAGAGGCCAGTGGGAGGTGTCATTGGTGAAGATATCCCTCATCCTGATAACACCCAACAATTTCGATCGTCAGGCGGAAGCAACCAGTTGTTCACAGAAAGAAGTGGGATTGATGGTCAGGAAAACATATGTATTGTCCCACCGGAAGTAGTCGCTCATGATAATAGACCAGAACCTCAATTCGACGATGTATTTGGTTGTCATATTGAGATGAATGGTAGAAAGTACAACCACCAATACAATGAGATCTACAATGACATCAACAATGAGGAGAATACAGCACTGAATGTTGGGGTGAATCATGAGGTGGATAATGAGGGCAATTTAAATTCTGTAGAAAATGTAGAGGACAATCAGGAAGATGCAGAACCTGTCGAAACGGAAAGACGTGTAAGACATGTACACAGATTTAGTTTCAGTGCACCAAATATAGTTGGGACCTCCGAGGGGAGGGCTAATGGAACTGCAGATGATTCAAATAATGCAAGAACATGGGTTATTCCAGGAGCAGAATCATACTCGTTTGGTATTGGTGGAAGCAGAAACTTGTTTGAAGATGAACCTACAAGCATAATATATAAAGGCCAGTTTTTTACAACGAAAAAGGATTTGAAGAGACTAGTAGGCCATTTTGCAATGCGGCAGAACTTCGAGTGGAAGGTAAAAAGGTCGAATAAGACAACATTACATCTAATTTGTTTGATGAGAAATTGTACGTGGAAGTTAAGAGCAGTGAGGAGAGATGAATGCACATACTTTCTAGTAAGAAGTTTTGTCAACGAACACACTTGTCCGTTAGAGGAAATTCACCGACTGCACCGACAAGCTAGTGCAGTCACAATTGGAGAAGTTATTGCACCTAGACTTACACAACAAGATGGTCGACTAATGCGTCCGAAGGATATAATCGCCGACATGAAATCAATGTATGGAATCCAAATCATGTACAGTAAGGCACACGCCGCCCTCGATTATGCATTGTCACTGACATATGGAACACATGAGGAAACCTTCCAACTGCTTTTATCATTTGGTTACGTTTTGGAACAACAAAATCCCGGTACAATCACTGACTTACAGTGCAACGAAGATGATACATTTCTATACTTCTTCATGTCGATTGGTGCCTCACTTAGAGGATTCCGAACGTGTATGCGTCCAGTCATTGCCGTTGATGGTACCCATTTGAAGGGACGATTCCGGGGTACAATATTTGTTGCAACAGCACAAGATGGGAATGAACAGGTGTATCCAATTGCTTTTGGGTACGGCGACTCAGAAAACAACCTTTCATGAGAATGGTTTTTGGATTGCTTGAAGGGTGCCCTAGGTCATATTGATGAGCTAATTTTCATTTCCGATAGGCATGCAAGCATTGAAGCATGGATTTCTAAAGTGTTCCCTTATACCATCCATACCATATATTATTGGCACTTTGCTGAAAATGTCAAAAAGCTATTTCATAGGAAGGATATTACCGTAATAATGGACAAAGCAGCACGCGCATACACCGAGTTTGAATATAACCAGCATATGGAAGAGTTAAGAAACTTGCACCAGAATACATATGATTATGTCATTGATGCTGGTCCACACAAGTGGTCCCGTGTTCATTGTCCGGAAAAAAGGTATAGGGTGATAACGATTAATGTTGCAGAATGCATAAACTCATGCCTCAAATTTGCATGCCAACTGCCTATGTTGACTCTGGTTGAGTTCATTAGGAATATGCTGCAACGATGGTTTCATGATCGCTATAGAGCTGCACAAACCATGCGTCATCAGTTGACCGACGCAGCACATCTTGTGCTCTTAAAACGTATGGAGAAGTGTGGTTATTTAACCGTTAATCCAGTCGACTGGAACATTTTTTTGGTTAGACGGTCTGGAAAACAGTGGACTGTAGACTTAGCTCGGAAGACTTAGCTCGAAAGACTTGTACTTGTAACAAATTTCAAATGGATCATTTTCCATGTTCTCACGCCCTTGTGTCGGCACGGTAGATTACTGTAACTTGGACTTCACAACTTTGAAAACCTACTGATCATTTTCTTGGTGAAGCTGATCGTTTTCAATTTTTTTTTACAGGGAGCGAAACTTGGACTTCACAACTTTGTGTGCGGACTACTACAAGACACAGACACTTATTAACGCGTACTCGGTTCCTATTATGCCGGTGGGCCATCCTTCCACTTGGGTTGCGCCATCTGACATTGCTCAGAGGGTGATTTTGAATCCAAACTCCAGGAGACAAGCAGGACGCCCGAGGGCAGATCGCCATGTCTCGTCTTCAGAGAAGACAACTACACAATCCTGTAGGAGATGTGGACAACCAGGGCATAATTCCAGGAGATGTTCTAATCCACCGATGATTAATGAAGGTACAAGAAGAGCTGTTACCGATGAATACCGCCACAAGTGTAGCATCTGCCATTCAATTGGACACAACAAACAAACGTGCCCTAACATTGACTCTAATAGGGAATAAATGACAATTTTTTGATCACATTGAAAACTTTTGGAAGTGTATCATATTGTAATAATTTTGAATTGCAATAATTACTTATTATTGAATGAATTAATATTAATAAATGAAATAATATTAATGAATGAATAATGAACGAATTAATGTTCATGAAATAATGACATGTCTGTGTACAACTACAATGGTAATATACAAAAAATCACTTGACGGGCTTGGAGTTAGCAAAAATCTCCACAACCATTTTTTTCCCGAATCATCCTCATGTCGTCCTCCGACCAATCAAAAGGCCTTCGGTTCGCCACTATGTACTAGATAATTCTCAAAGTATGGGGACCACAGTTAATCTCTACAATTCGGGACATAAAACACCATTAGAAATCGTTTATAAAGAATATGTAAACACGTGAATGAAATAGAATGTCTTACGATTTCTTTTGTTGGGGGACTGTAGAAGGATGCAACAGACTGACCGAAAAGGGCTTATTTTCCCGAGTGATCGCCAGACGCCCAGGACGCCGTTCTGTGTGGAACCCTGCGTCACTCAACATGGAGGGTAAAAACCACCGTAATGGCCGGATCTGCTGGTGCCTGATCTGATACGGGACTTCCTGTCTCCAGGGGTCATAAATATCAATCTTCCCGCGACTAAGGTTGACGCTCACCACCAACCAATGTTGGGCCCCAACGTTGCACGGAATCAGCACCTGTAATTGTTTGCATGCCGTGTTAGCTGAGGATATACTTACAATTTTTTTTAAATCATCTCAATCATGTAACACTTACCTGGTCAACCTCGTGCCATGGACGGTTTCCACTCGTGGTTGCTCCACGGGCCGTGAGAAGGTCCTCTTCCAACCATCGGGACTGTAACACATTCCACCTTGCCGTGCTCACAGCACCGTGGGAATCACGAGGCATCATCCGCTCCCACATGTACAACATAAGTGGCTATACAAGCATTGACAAAATCGTATTATTAATACAGAAGCATAAAATCCGATGTGATTCCCAAATGTTATAACTACTTACATAAAATTGTGTATCCAACACGTTGATCTTCTGGTTGTACACATTGTGGAATCCTCGCTGACGCTTGCGTAGAATATTTAGGTATGCATCCATATGCTGACAAACAATAAAACCACCGTACTTGTTAACAATTCAACAATACTTACACAAAAGTTAATATGAAATATAATAAGTACGTACGGTGTCCTCCAAGTCCATGAAGTTGGACTGCATACGCACGAACCATCCCGCGGTAACTGGTGACAACACGTCCACATCACGGCTGTATAATGATTGAATTACCTTAGCTATACATAAATTAGAATAAACAAGAAATGTACATCCCTTTGTATTATAAAAAGTTATACTCACTGTTTCCCGTTGATGTTCCTCTTGAAGGCCTTGTATGCTGCTATGTGGTCACCGTCCACTAGTCCGTGGGGGTCAAAAATGTGTTCCACGGACTCGGGTCGTGTCTTTAACCTCTTTGGACGGCCTGGATCTGTGTAAGGACTCACCAACTGCAATCTGCGCTTACCTTAACGCTTCACCGGAGGAGGGGACCGCTCCGACGCCACAGACCTTCTGAGTGGGGGAGGGGACCTCTCTGATGCCACGGAGGTACTGGGTAGGGGAGGGGACTGTTCAGACGCCACGGACGTGCTGGGTGAGGAAGGGGACTGCTCCGACGGCACGGTCGTGCTAGGTGGGGGAGGGGACCGTTCCGCAGGGACGGACGTGCTGGGTAGGGAAGGGAATCGCTCCGACGCCACGGACGTGCTGGGTTGGGGAGGGGACCGCTCCGACAGGACTGACGTGTTGGGTGGGGGAGGGGACCTCTCCGACGCCACTGACGTGCTGGGTGAGGGAGGGGACTGTGGTGGTTGAATCGATATGCTAGGAGGTGGGGGGAATGATGTGCTGCGAGGTAGGGGGATCGATGTCATGGGAGGTGGGGGGGACCCCTGAGTCTGGGTGTTTGTCCCCTATGTAAACCTATCAGTCGACCCTCCGGGACTAAATAATTGATCAAGAGGTGGGGGGGCCATCCCGGTGTGTACTTAAGGTCGAACCTTGAAGCCCCGGATCATATCAAGTAACAATCGGTGTTGCTGCTGACGATCCTCATCACTCTTTCGGATCATATCCAACAACTCCAAGTGTTGACGTTGTCGATCCTCGTCACTCTTTCGGAGGGCTTCACGCACATCGTTCAACATTTCAGTCCACGGAGCTTGAAATCATGTCTACAATGTTAGTACAAAACTATGAACACGTGTTACTAAAAAACACTTAACTTTGTTTTCAGCTTACCTTTCCATCACGTCCAACGCCCCCACGGGAATCCCCTGCAGATATACCATGTCTGGGGGTGGAAAACCGAACCCGCCTATGCCTATGCCTATGCCTATGCCTTTCTCGTTGAGGATCTGTCTGATATCCCTCACTGTCATTGGGCCTCAAACCCCCAGCAGCGGGCTCAGATCCCTCACTGTCAATGGTCCTGTCTGTACCACTGATCCCGCCTAAGGTGGTCTGATCAGGGACCTCAGGCGGCATATCATCCATGTCATCTTTTACATACATGGTCCCCCCCCCCCCTCGTCTAGGCAGGCATAATACGGTGCTTGTCTCTCAGCTGGTGTCGGCACCAGTTCTTTGAGCGCAAACATCTAAAATATTAGTTATAACAATGTCATTGTACAATTACTAACTAATAAAAACATTAACAAAATAAATACATACCCTTACTTTGAAAATCTTTGCTAGCTTATTCCCTTTCGGTTGTTTGGTCAACTCCCACTTCAAAATACGGGGAGTCAGATCAGTAATCCTCCGGACACCGACCTCTTTGGCCAACTCAGGGATCACCTCCAAAGCAAATATCTGCATCATGGATAAGTATGATAAGTATCCATACAATTTTGGGCACCAACAATAAAATACAATTTGTAGTTTGAACTTCTTACCAACAGGGCATGAGAAAGACCGTATATGTTGTAGGTCTCCACCCTGTGTACATCAGCGCCCTTTTCCTGCCGGCGTCGTTCGAACCCGTCTCTTCGCCCGTCAAGCGCATGCTTGAATGAGTGAATAGAATGCCTGTGCACGTAGGCACCCCAGGGGAACGCATCTAGGTCCTCAACCACCCGAAACTGCCAAACTGGAATCTTGAATCTCTCATCCACCCCCATCAGTATCCAGTTCAACATATATAGGAGGCAGAGCTTGACAGCATTGTACGCCTGTCCGAAATCTGTGCCGGTGACAACACCCCTAATCTGCTCCAGCGACACCTTCTAGGCTCCAGGAAAGTACCGCTCATGTATGTCATTCTCCACTGATGCATACATTATGGTCTCTGGTACAACTCCAAACCGCAGTCCGGTGATCAGGCAAAATTCCACCTTCGAAAACCTCACCGACTGGGTTCCTAACATGAAGTGCATCTCATCTGTGGGGCCGTTATGATGGAGCTCCCTTAAAAGCAACCGATGGATAATACCACCGGAAAACTTTATCTCCCTATGCATCGTCAGGAAATGCCTAAAACAAGACGCCATGAACTGCAGACGGTCTTCATCTGTAAAATCAGCAGGGACACGGTTCAACGCGTCGTCTATATGGGCAAGGGCATCAAAATGGTTGTGTCGTGTCAGTTTGCCCTTGTACCAGCATTCTTCTAGAGTTTTAAGTGAATCATTCAACCTAATTCTCATCTGCAATGTAACAGAAATACAACATCATTAGACAGAATTTTATTAAAAAGCTCGATCCCTTTCAAAACAGCTCGATTGCTTTACAAAAAGTCTCGATTCCTTTTCAAAAAGGCTCGATCCCTTTCAAAACAGCTTGATTGCTTTACAAAATGTCTCGATTCCTTTTCAAAAAGGTCCGATCCCTTTCAAAAAGTCTCGATTCCTTTCAAATAGGCTCGATCCCTTTCAAATAGGCTCGATCCAATTCAAAAACAGCTCGAAACATATTCAAAAAAGCTCGATTCCATTTCAAAAAGGCTCGATTCCTTTTCAAAAAGGCTCAATTCCTTTTCAAAAAGGCTCGATCCCTTTAAAAAAGGCTCGATCCCTTTTCAAAAAAGCTCGATTCCTTATCAAAAAGGCTCGATCCCTTTCAAAAATGCTCGATCCCTTTAAAAAAAACTCGATCCCTTTAAAAAAAGCTCAATCCCTTTCAAAATAACCTCCACCCCTTTTTTAAAAAGCTCGATTCCTTCAAAAAAAGTCTCGATCCCTTTTCAAAAAGGCTCGATTCCTTATCAAAAAGGCTCGATCCCTTTCAAAAAGGCTCGATCCCTTTCAAAAAGGCTCGATCCTTTTCAAAAAGGCTCGATCCCTTTAAAAAAAACCTCGATCCCTTTCAAAATAACCTCCACCCCTTTTTAAAAAAGCTCGATCCCTTTTCAAAAAAGCTCGATCCCTTTTCAAAAAAGCTCGATTCCTTATCAAAAAGGCTCGATCACTTTCAAAAAGGCTCGATCCCTTTCAAAATAACCTCCACCCTTTTTTAAAAAAGCTCGATCCCTCTTAAAAAAGTCTTGATCTCTCTTAAAAAAGTCTCGATCCCTTTTCAAAAAAGCTCGATCCCTTTCAAATATGCTCTATCCAATTCAAAAACAGCTCGAACCTATTCAAAAAAGCTCGAAACATATTCAAAAAAGCTCTATTCCTTTTCAATAAGGCTCGATCCCTTTCAAAAAGGCTCGATCCCTTTTCAAAAAAGCTCGATTCCTTATCAAAAAGGCTCGATTCCTTATCAAAAAGGCTCGATCCCTTTCAAAATGGTTTGATCCCTTTCAAAAAGGCTCGATCCCTTTCAAAAAAGCTCGATCCATTTCACAATAACCTCCACCCCTTTTTAAAAAAGCTCGATCCCTCTTAAAAAAGTCTCGATCCCTTTTCAAAAAAGCTCGATCCTTTTCAAAATTGCTAGATTCTTTTTTTAAAAAGCTCGATTCTTTTTTAAAAAAGCTCGATTCCTTTTCCAAAAACCTAGATCTATCAAAACCTAGAACTACCAAAACCTGTTTTTCACGACAAAAATAGCTCGACTAATCAAATAAGCTCGATTTTCTTGAAAAATGTCTCAAAAACCCAGATTTCATCTTCCTCAACTGATATTCAACCAAATTACAAACCCTAACCTAAACCACAACCATTCACAATTCTCTATTTTAACCGGTTTCTACAATTCCTATCAACAAAACTCAATTCTAACATGTAAGGCAAGTTAACAACAACAAAAACGAGGAAAAATAACCAATCTTACCTTTATCAATCGCAGCTCTTTCGGTCACTTCACCGTCGATTAGTTTCCCATCGGTTTGACTGTTGCTTCTCTCTAACTTTGAAAACGACAACTTCCTCACTGTTAAAATATTTCGGGGTATTTTTGTCTCAAACGCTCTTTTGGTGCCTTTTAAACATACATTAGTAAAGTGGTGATATTTGCACAACATACCCCTCAAATAGTGCCAATAATTTTTTGACCTCTTTTGTCATTTCCCTTATTAATGCCTCATTAATACAGGAATAATAATTCTTAATCAATTCGCAACATTTATGACGTGTCTTAATGGCAACCATGTATTTGCAATTTGTCTCTTCACGTGAAATCTCTATGATCGTGACGTTTAGAAATTTTGACGGCCTGATCTCTTCTTCTCATGACACGTGTTCTTCTATCGTTTGGTATCTCTGTTGCCATTTATGAGATACGACCTCCTGGTTATTTGATAGGTTGCTTATGTAATCGACCGTGCTCCCCTTTTTTATCTTTCCGCCTTTCCAAACGCTAGGGTTCCGTGCTTTAATCATTAAGCGGTTTATTTAAATTATCATGGGTCATCTTATTGCTATCCTTACGAAAGGAAAAATTCAAGTTTGCTCTTGCCTTCCAGTTCATTTACGTACAGATTCGTCTTTGCTCTTCATTGAAGCTTTTTTCCAGCTTCCTGCGTCTACTTTAAAGGTCAATTTCCATGGATCCTATTGCACAACATCGTCTTTTTGTTATTGCCTTTAATGTGCTTGAGCGTGGAGATACTTATTTAGTCTCGTGTATTTATAAATTATTAGAGGAATCACCCTCTAACCAGCGTTATTTTTTGAATGTTAATGTTTCTAGGCTTTACCCTGGTGTTCCTTCTAGCCGTAGCCCTGAATCTTCTTCTAGCTCAGAGTCTTCCATTTCTGATCGTCATAGGGTTCCTTTAAGGTTTAGGATGGGGAAGCATCAAAGTAACCGTACGGTTTGCATACATGGTTCAAGCGACATTCAGATTGGGAGACAAGTAGTTAGTGAGAACAATGTTAAAGAAGAACACCGTGCCTTTCAGATTCTCTTTTCTCTTGATCGTCCGAGTGCATATGATGCCGAATGACCCGGGTTTGATCCCCTGCAGCGGCGCTAAAAACTTGTTGTAAATTTTGTAAATACTCGCAAGCACACAAGTCTATTGTGAAATAGCTTATACGGAGTACAAGGTCGATCCCACGAGGACTGAAGAAAAACTAATCAAATCTAAATTTAATCTAATCCTAATCTAGTTAACGAAAGATGAATTTTGAATTAATTAAAAATAAAAACTAAATTATCAGGCAACTAAAATCAAAACTAAATTAAAGAACTAAAATTGTAAACTTTACTAAATGGAAAAAAAGTATGAGGTTCAGAATCTACCATTATCAATACTACAATGTTTTACTATTCAAATTATTAATTCCCAGAATTCCGAGTAGCAATTTATAAACCAATCCAATGCTTTCTCAAGATTTGTCAGTTACGTTCTTGAAAATTAATCTTTTGTAAATTATTTATTCTAATTGACTTCATATATAAGACTCGTGTATTATATGTATCCAATATTTGAAAAACATATAATCAATATTCTTAATTTAAACATTAAAACACAAATCCCGATTAATAAAATCAATTGTAACTACCCAAAATAATTGATATTAAGGGTGGAACAATTTAATAAATATCAATCAATGAAAATCAAGAATTATAAACATTAAAACCAGTTTAGGAATTCTAATGAAAAACAAAACAATTGCAATATCAAATAGGTTTCATCCTACACCTCAGAAAATAAATTAGAAACACATGACAAAAGCAAGAACAGAAATTGTATAAAAACCCGGCATGATTACGTACTCCTAATTTGAGACTGAAATTATGTGCAGAAGCCAAGCACATCTCCGCCTTGCCTTCTTCCAAGCTTCACGCTCCTAAGCATTTTTCTTTTCTTCCACTGCTACGCCACAATCAGCTCCAATATATCTCTATTTCTTTAAAACGAACGCACCCTTGTTTTTTTGTCTTCTTTAGTTGTTGCACCACACTTCTCTTCACTTTTTTTTTGCTTTTAAATTCCTCTCCTATGGTCCCCTTTCTTGACCTAGCTGATTCTGTTTATTTATTTCGTATTTATGGCATGGACCACACTCTCACAAGAGCACACTCTCATCACACCTTGATTTCTTTTCTTCTTTTTTTAATTTGGACTTGAATTAGCTTGACTTTGACTTGAATGGGAACTTAATCTCTTGGAATTGGATTACGGGCCTTCGAATTGGGCTTGATTTGGACAAGCCTTTGGGTCTGAAATTCTATTTTTGATCCAAGATAATTAATCATGATAAATACTCCAATTAACTTCAATTTCAAACCCGATTGCTTTTTATTCCTGTTTCACCAAAACGAATATAATTATAATAAAACTAATATAAAATTTGACTATTAAATCTATATTTAGGGACAATAAATATATATATATATACATATAATACACTCATCACTGAACCGAACGTGGTCGGGGATACGGAGATCGAGAAATATCGTGATTGGTTTGATTTGGACAATTCCATCTTAATGACACATGCTGGTAATAGGGTCGCGTGGAACCCTCCTCCGGGTATGGTGGCAATTTATGGATCTATGCTCAGCTGTGGGGTGACTCTTCCTCTTCAACCATTTAATATCTGGTTCTTGCCCCAAACAGCTATAGGATCTTAATGAGTATGTGGCACATGTGGAGTCGAATGAAGTTGCCGCCACTTTCTCCTCGTGAAATTAGGCACTTCTACACTCTTAGGCAGTTCGGTCAAACTGAGACTTATTTTCTTCTGTCTAGTCAACCGGATAGTTGGATTCCCGAGGGAGTTAAGGTGAGCCGGGGTGTCAAAACTCCAGATATCAAGAAAAAGGGTTTTGTCTGGGGCTTTCCTACATCAAACAAATACTGGAAAAAAATATTTGGTTTTTCGCAAGAGGGAATTAGGGTAATCAAGTTGAGCTTTTGGTAGGTGAAGCTCGGGAAGTGCTGAAAGTTCCTCGATATTTTTGTTCTCCTGATCGCTGGAACAAAACGTGGCCTGTTTTTACTGACACCGAGTTGTCTAATCTTGCTCGGGCAGCTGTGCACACTTTGGAGAAAAGAAACAAGTCCTACCTTTTTTATGAGAAGAAAATGATGGATCTTGGCTTCTTCACTCAAATTTCTGCTCGTCGCAGACGATTTAAGTGAGCTTTCTTGTTGCTCTTATTTTTTCGCTTTTATCGTGTATGCCTTTTTAACTCCTTATCCCTTTCGATTCTATGATACCCAGGCTTGCCAGGTGAAGGCGATTATTCAGGCAAGTCGTAAGGAAGCTTCTCATCAAAGGGAAGAGGGGATTGTTTCGCGCGATGATGAATCATATGAGAATTTGAAGGAAGCAGATGAACAAGTTCTTAAGTACATCCTTGAGGAGGTCTTCCAGCCAAGTGTAGGGGAATCAAGCGGCCCGAGTGGTCCCGTTGGGCCTGATAATGACAAGAGACTGCCTGAGGATGTGGGCAGGTAAGAAGGGCATCTTGTTGGTGTAGCGTCTGAGGGGCCTAGTTCTCCCGCCGATGGGGTGCCAGCTGAGCAGTTAATTGATAGAGACGTGGAAAGAGTTAAGGAACCTCCTACTGAACAGGTTGATCCTTCATTTCCTGATTTTTTCGAGTCTTTTCAAGATATAACTGAAGACCAGGAAGATCTTGCAGCTGATCTTGGTTTCCGCCGTACTCGGGCCGAAAAAAAGGAAGGCAACTCATTCTCTTGCTCGACCTCCTCCAAAAGTTCCAAGAGTGGTGTTGTTCATTGAGTCAAGCGATGAAGATGGTGACGCTAGTGATTCCCTGAGTGCTTAAATGGAGAAGTTTTCACAAGAATGGGAGAATCCTCGAGAGAGTTTGAATAGAGAGAACTCATTGCCCTCTGAGGTTGAAACTATAGAAGCAGGGTTATCGGAACAACCTATAAGCCCTTCCCCCCAGGATATGTTGATGACCATGTCTTCCAGTCGTGCTTTTATTGGTGATGATCATTGGAGCCACTTTAGGAATGGTTACCCTACGGAGCATTTTTATAATATTTTCAACAGTGCGACCTACATAAGTCTTCTGAACAAAACTTCGCATCAATGCACCTTAATTTGGGCTTCTTTAACCTATTTCTTTGTAGGTAGTTGCTGAGGTTGCTGAGGTTGCTGAGGCTGTTCAGACGCAACAACACCAAACTGATCGGATAAGGTGTCTCGAAACTTAGTTAAAGGAGAGTGAAAATAATTGTGCTCGGATTGAGGCGGCATATCAAATGGAGGCGAGTTCTGCCAGGAGTTCACCGATCGCTGTTTTACGAAGCAGATGGAGGCCGAGGAAAGAACCTCTGTTGCAGAGGAGAAGGCTAAATCTTTACAGGACTTGCTCTTTACTGCCCAGGAATCGATGCTTCAAGCAGAACAGAAGGCCGAAAAAGCAAAATCATCCTATTAGTTCAAAATTGAAGACCTTAAACGCCAGGCTTTGACGGTTGAGTCCCTCGAAAGAAGCCAAGCTGGAACTTGAAGTTCAAGGGGTTGATCGCTTTAAGAGGTCTCCGGCTTATGATGCTTTGCTACTCAGGGAGTTTTAACGGGGGTTGGTTTCAACTGGTGAGTTCTTCAAAATTAAGAATCAGATGACTAATACGGCCCAAGCCAATTGGGAGTTGTCAATCAGAAATCACGTGGATCCGTCCTTGGAGGCTCTTCGGACTCGGATGAAGGAGTTGAGAGCTTATTGTCGCGGCCAAGGCAAATAACCCTATCCTATGCACCTGGAGGTCCCGACCGAGCATTCTCTTTCAACTTTCTATTCCAGTCAGGAAATTGGGGTGGACGGGTAAGAGCCTGATGTTGAACCAGTCTCCAGAAAGGACTATAGTACTTTGATGAATGATCTGGTTGATACAATCGTTTGAATTTCGAACGAAAGTCTTATCCATAAATATGAAATGGTGCATGATCCAAGCATCGACAAGAATTTGAATCCTCAGCTTCGCCTTAGATGGAATTCTAAAAATTTATTGACAGTTTATAAAATTCCATATTTACGTAATTGCTTTTTGCTGTGAATTTGTTTTTATGAATGTTGAAACGTTGAATGTTAAAATGTCAAGTATCTTATTAACTGGCTTGCTTGAAACGTCAAGTATCTTATTAACTGGTTATGCCAAATATCTCATTAACTGGCTACACCAAGTATCTTATTTAACTTCTTTTTTTTTTAAACGCCAAGTGTCTTATTCAACTTGCTAATATTATTAACCGAGTAATCTTGAAACGAAGGCAAGTGGATTTGCACTTGTATTTCGTACTAGGTTGCTATCCAAACATTGCATCGAGGCTCGCCATGATCATACGTTTGGATCCTTGCGCATGTCACTCCTAGTTTTGTCTGTGCAAGGGTTTGTCGAATCGTTAAGCTCTAGATTGCTTAACACATCTGTGCAACTCACCAAGATTTACCCGACGACTCCCCGAACCGTTTTCTAAAATCTGGTGCACCGGGTTTGCCTTTTGGCTAAGGTCTTAGTTAACCTTGCTCGGCTGACATGCTCTTTTGAGCTTCTCCGCCCATTCGGGATTTTCACCAAATTAATGGCCTTGAGCATTTTATCGTATGTCAATTCTTTAGCCATATGTTCTTATTACCAAGTGCTCATATTTCTAGGAATCTCATGTCGGGTTTTTATTTTATAATTCTGCAAAACTAACAAAATATGAAAAAAATCTCAAAAGGATTTCTAAGAATAAATTACTAAAAAACATCTTGACTAAAGAAATAAAGACTAAAATTAGGGAATTTCAAGGAGAAAAAATCTTCAGGTATTGGGCGTTGTATGGTCAGGGTAAAACCCTTTTATCTAGTCGGGAAATCCAATATGCTCCATGCACGACCATTCCTTCAATTTTGTATGGGCCTTCGCATTTGTGAGCCAACTAGCCTGCGACTTTATCTTTTGTGTTCAACGATACTCTTCTGAACACCAGGTCTCCCATTCAGAACTTCATAACCCGAACATGAGAATTGTAGTGCATTGCCACTCTTTGCTGATATGCCACATTTCGTACTCGAGATTTCTCCGTTTGTTCTTCTAACTCATCCAGGCCTTGTAACAACATATCAATATTATGATATTCATCATATAACCTGACTTTGGGTGACATATATGATGTTTCTACCAGGATGACGGCCTCTGTTTTGAATACCAAAGAAAACGATGTTTCTCCTGAAGAAGTCATTGCCGTTGTCCGATAAGCCCATAATACTTCAGGAAGTTTTTCAACCCAACTGTCCTTTTTGGCATCCGGTTCTGCTTTAAGCATGTGCTTGATGACTTTGTTCACTGATTTGGCTTGTCCATTTGTTTGAGGGTGGACAGATGTAGCATAATAATTTGAAATCCAGTACTCGCTACATAGTTGCCTAAATATTTTATTGTCAAATTGGGTGCCGTTATTAGTGATAATAGTATTCGGGACTTCAAACTTAGAGTATGTTCTTTTTCACAAAGTTTATGGTGTTTACTTTCGTGATGTGCACTAATGCATCAGTTTCCACCCACTTAGTGAAATAATCAACTTCCACAATTGCATGCTTTGCTCCACCCTCTGTTCCTGCTGGCATCGGATCAATTAAGTCCATGCCCCACATGGCGAACGACCATGGGGATATGACACTTCTGAGGTGTTCAGGGGGTTGTCAAATGTCATTGGTAATCCTTTGGCAAGCGTTGCAACTTTCTGAACATTGTTGTGCATCAAAGAACAGAGAAGGCTAGTAAAAACCTTACCCGAGTACCTTGTGTGCTAAGCTTTTGCCTCATGTATGGTTTCCACACACGCCACTATTGATTTCCTTTAACATCCGGTGTGCCTCTTCTGTATAATTCTCCTTCAATTATAGTATACCTGGCTGACCTGTACCTGATGCGTTTTGCCTTCAAGGGGTCTTCCGGGGAGTACATCCTTTTCCAAGTATCTTTTTAGTTGAGTCATCCAACCGTCTAGCGGTATTCGGATTTCTACAACTTCAAGGTCTTTCAGCTCAGCTATACTTGGCCTAAGAAGATGTGCGACTAGGATATTTTTTGGTCTGATTATGGTTGTTGTTGATGCTAGCTTGGACAAAGCATCTGCTTTTTCATTTTCTTCCCTAGGGATCTGGACAATCCTATATTCTTTGAACCGTTTGAGGATTTGTTTTGATATGCTCAACTAAGCCATCATACTTTCATCCCTGGCCTGATATTCATCTAGAATTTGGTTGACGACTACCTGTGAGTCGTTGAATATCTCGACCTCATCTGCTCCAACTGCGATGCAAACTTTAAGCCCTGCCAATAGTGTCTCGTATTCTGCTTGGTTGTTTGTTGCTTTGATGTCGAATCTAATGGCACATTCAACATCATCTTCTTATGGGGTGCATACCACAATCCCTGTCCCACTACCATGAGTGTTCATGAGAAGCTTTTACTCAACATTCTTTTTGCCTCTATATCGGGCTCTGTGAACTCTGCTACAAAATCCGCCACTGCTTAGCCCTTGAATGATGTTCTGGGCTCATATTTAATATCGAATTCACTCAGCTCAATTGCATATTTGGTTAATCTCCCCGAAATCTTAGGTTTATGTAGAATTTGCTTAAGTAGGTAGTCGGTGAATACCTTGATTGCATGTGCCTGAAAATACGGTCTCAACTTCCTTGTTGCCGAAACTAATACTAAGGCCATCTTTTCTGCTTGAGAATACATGGTTTTAGCTGGAAGAAGAGCCTTACTGGTATAGTATACTGGCATTTGTATTCCATCCTCTGTTCTGACTAACCAAGTTTACGGTTAATTTTATAAGGGACAAGTACAAATAAAGTATTTCTCCTTCCTTTGGTTTTGTGAGGATAAATGCTTATCCTAAGTATTCTTTTATCTTCTAAAATGCCTGTTCACATTCTGCATTCCATTCGAATCCCTTCCCCTTTTTGATTATTTTGAAAAATGGTATGCATCTGTCCGTGACTTTCAAAATGAATCTGCCGAGGGAAGGTAGACATCCCGTTAGGCATTGCACCTCTTTTAAGGTTCTTGGAGAAATCATTTCTTCGAAGGCTTTAATCTTCCCGGGATTTACTTCGATCCTTCTCTAGTGAACTTGGAAACCGAGGAATCTCCTTGAAGGAACCCCGAATAGACACTTGCTCGGATTTAACTTCTTTTGGTATCTCCCCAGGACATCAAATGTTTCGCGCAAGTCCGAAGCGTGCTTAGCTGCCATGATACTTTTAGTTAACATGTCACCTATGTAGACCTCCATGTTCCTTCCTATTTGACGAGCGAAAATTCTGTTGACCAGTCTTTGATATGTGGCCCCAGTATTTTTTAGCCCAAATGGCATCACTGTGTAGCAGTATAGAACTCGATCGGTTGTGAATGTCGTTTCATCTTCATATGTTTTATTCATCCGGATCTTGTTATATCCTGAATAGACGGCCATGAAATTGAGAAGTTCATGACCTGATGTAGCATCGACCAACTGGTCTATTCTGGGATGTGGAAAACTATCCTTTGGACAGGCTTTGTTTAAATCTGTGAAATCCACGCACATTTTCCATTGACCATTTTTCTTCTGGACCAACACCACATTCGTTACCCACTGCGGATAATTGATTTCTCTGATCAATCCTACAACAAGTAACTTCTCTACCTCCTGCTTGATTGCCCGACTTCTTTCGAGGTTAAACAATCTTTTTTGAATTCCAGGTTTTACGCTCGGATCCACGGCCAAGTGATGTGATATCACTCATGTGTCTATCCCACCATGTCTTCATGACTCCAAGCGAATACGTCTTTGTATTCTCTGAGCAAATTGATGAAATCTGTCCTGACAGTTTCTTCTAAATTAGCTCAAATTTTAACCTTCTTTGCTGGTTCGTATTCCTTTAAGACTACTTCCTCTGTTGGCTCATTCTTTGATGTTTCGGGTTCCTCCCTTGGGTCGAAATCGAATTCGAACATCAATGGTTCTCCTTGCTTAGTCTGATCCGATTGAGTCAGGGTACACACTTGGTGCTCACTGTTATCTGTCCTTGTAAACGGAGAGATTAGCTATTCTGGTCATTTTTTACAAACCCTTGATCGTTCCTACCCTCCATTCGGTCGAGAATTTGATCATCAGGGCTTAGATTGTCGTTACTGCCTTTGTTTTGTTCAATAAAGGTCGACCCAATAAGGCATTGTAAGGCTAGTTCTCTATGTCTACATTACAAAGTCGAGTAGCACCGTTTTCTAGCAAAGTACCACTCCAATTTTCATGGGCAATTTCACCGTTCCTGAAGACCTGACCTTGACTCCTCCAAATCCTCTGAGCGGGGTATGAAAAGGTTGTAAGTCCTTTCGATCCAATCTCAGCTGATCATAAACAGCTACACTGAGGATATCTGTTGAGATACTGTTGTCCACTAGTATCCTTCAAACTTCCCTATGGCCAATTCAGGCGCTAATGACGAGAGCATCATTTGGTCGGACGTCGATCCCATGTGAATTAGCTTCAGTAAACACTATTGGGTCACATCCTTCCTTTATTCTCTTTGGATCAGGCTCGATGGAATTAACGTTGAAATTATGTCTTGCTTCAACTGCTTCTTGGATTTCCTGAGTCCGTTCTCGGTTACTTCTCCTAGTTGAAGGTCCTCTAAAGATGGTTTGAATCGTTCCGTTCGCCTTGGAGCTGGCCATTTTGTTTCGATCTGAGCTGTGATCTCCGGACTTGGTTTCTTTTCGAGCTTCTGTCTTCTTATCTTTCTTCAAGATAATATCTTGTAGCTGCCCTTCTCAGATTAAGGTTTCTATATGATCTATGAGCTGGTAACATTTAGAGGTCTCATGCCCGCTCTCTCTGTGGAATCGACAATACTTTGTCGTGTCTTGTCGGGCAAATTGTGACTGCTAGCGTGACTCCTTCACCAGATTCTTTTCTTCCAATATTGTTAGGATCTCGTCCTGTCTTTTCTGAAGCGAGGTGTAGTTTATGTACTTTCCTTGAAACTTTTCCTTGGTTTGGTCAATACTACGTCTGCTTCCCCCATCCTTGCTTCTTTCTTTTCTATTTTCTTTTTGTTTCCCTTTATGGTTCTTTGATTCAGTATCTTTTTGCTCAGTTCTTACTCCATGCATGTAACAACCTCCTACTGCCAACTCTTCTTCTTCAGCCAATGCATATCCTCATGCCATGTCCATCATGTTTTCATAACTAGTTACACGAGCTCTCCTTAAGTCAAAAGACAACCGCCCGTTTTGTAGGTTGTTTATGAATGCAGCGATTATTACTTCATCATTTGCACTGTCGATTTCTAAGACTGCTTGACTGAATCTTTCAAGGTACTTTTTTAACGATTCGTCTTTCCCTTGTTTTAGTTGAGAAAAGTATGCCACTGATTTTTTCCTATGCACATTCCCGAGGAATTGTCTTGAAAAGCTTCTGCTCAATTCCCAGAAACTCCCAATACTTGCCGGGGACAATCTTCTGAACCACTTTGAGCCTACATCCTCAAATGTCTGTGGGAAGTTAAGACACAACAAGGGATCGTTGTGGGCATATTGGGCCATAACGCTCTTATACTGTCTGACATACTCATTGGGATTTGTATCCTTTTTAAATTGTTCCACGTGCGACATTCTGAATCTCTCCGGGAATGGTGTTCGTAGAATGTCTCTAGTGAAAAGGCTATCAGAATCATCGTCAGACAACTCATTATGTTTGTAACGCCTAATCAACGCATCCATTTGACGCATGTTATTCTCGACTTCTCGGGTAAGGCTCTGTATCACAATATCTATGTCACCCATCGACTCTCCTTGATGGTTGAATTCTCGGGTAACCGTCAAATCTGTATCTAGTTCCTCTTCTTCCTGCCTCCGGGTTTCATGAGCCAATCACTGTAGGCGTATAATTCCATGTTGGTGTTTACGATGATGACGGTCACTCTCTTCTGATAATGATGACAGATCATTCGGCCGATCATGTTTGCGGTGCCTATCATGCCCCGTTTAACCATGGCTTCATTTTTGGTGAAGCCGTTCAGTGGGCATCTCAAGATCCTTGTCCTGGTTGTGTGATGTACCCCTGGTCTGGTTGGTAGGAATTGAATTTCTAACGGCTGCTAACGCGTTTGGTTCTGGCCCAACTATTACCGATCGGATCCTGAGAGGTGACTAATTTTAAGGGGATGGTTGGTTTAGAGAATTCGTCTCTCTTGTGGCCAACAGATCTATTCCTTCATTCGGTGCATCTGTCAATAACTGTTGCAATGCATCCCTGAAACGGCGCGCTAAGTCCTCGCTAGTCGGAGGGACTCGATGGATGCCAGCCAAGGATACCGGTTGGTTCTCAGCGATGGTTGTGGGATCCTGAGTGGTCCCCCCTTGGTGAGCATTATCTGGCGATTTTCATATATCTCTGGAACCGTCATTACTTCTATCACTAGACATCGTTTAAACAGATCGGAGGTTCACCTCCTCATTCTAGCGCCAATTGTTAACGTCAATTTCTTGATGGGTAAAAAAGTCAACAACGCTTGGTTCGATTATGACCTGTTAAAAGAGAAAGACAAAGACAAAGACAAAGACAGAGAATGCAATTGTTATGTTTATGACATGAGTATACGTGGTAAAACTCCGGTGTCCGGAGAAACATCCATGAGGTGGTTGTAAGCACAACCAAGTCAAATCCACTATTAAATAAAGTGTTACACTACTCAATCTCTCTTGCCTCTCTTTTACAGTGATTACTTTCTGTTCCCCCTATTCTATCTCTTCTGTCTTCATTTTACAGTGAGATTATGGGTCTATTTATATATGTATAGAACCCTAATTCTTGTTACATATAAGGACAGGTGATAGTGTTTAATTGGAACTGATTGCTTGTTGAAGTCGTCTTTGTCTTCTTTCCTGTTTCTGAGATCTTGTGGATCGAGTCTGAATCTTTGTGGGATTCTAGTTGCACAGTCCGTTTATGACTTATTTTCTAATCGGTGTGCGATACTTCTGGAATAGTAGAGTTATTGCTTGATTTGGACTTGTCTCCTATTTGATGTTTATCCTTCTTAAAGCTTTTAAGTTCTTCCCTCCTCTAACACAGGGGAATGGAATACGGATGTTTCCGTATTGAAGTGTGATTCTAGATCCCTTCTCTAGGCTCATTTATATGGATCACATATTTCTTGACAACTTGTTTACTCGGGCTTCTCATGTTGTACCGAGTAAAGCTGAATGAGCCGAATATTCATATTCGGCTTTACTCGGGTTCTCGTGTCTTGGTGATACCATCGATGGTGTTCTTCAGTTGCCAGTTTGGATACTTATTTCGCAATCTTTTTGTGAGGCAGCCTTATATGTCAATGATTTATACTTTTAATAAAGTATACATATAACAATAATAATTGAATTTATTTATTTAGTTTTAAGATTTATATTTATGAGATGATTTTCAATAAATTTTTTGTTAATTACTTTATATATTTGATTATATTCACTTGGATATATATTTAGAATTTTAATAACTAGACAAGGTATTAAAAAATAATTTAAATAAATGGGTTAAATGAGATAAATTGGGTGGGAATGGGAAATCATACCCCATCCCGCTCTACCACACTCCATCTATTGAGGGGCTCTATAAGAGGATGAGTTTTCAAAAAATAAATGGGGTGGGGTGGGGTGGGGTGGGGTGGGGTGGGGTGGAGCCATTGCCATCCCTAGTTGTGTTGACATCAACATTTAGATATATTTCCAAAGGTAACCCTATTTGGTCGTATCTAGAAAAATCCCTTCAAAATCTCACCTGTGAGATACCCCTCATAATCTCCCCTGAGGGTCCTCTCGACACCTCTCCAGAGATGGCCCCTCATCACGATTCCTAAGAAAATACTCACAAAAATAATAGGAAAACAGGACATCAAAATAGGCTTGCTCCTGAGCTGGGACTTAAGGGCACCAAATATACACCTAAAAGGTAGAAAGAGTGATCAAATGGCAAAGGATCAAAACCTTTTTACCAAGAAATCGACCAATGGCAAATGGGACTTTTCTCTCTTTTACTGACTTTCCTCTAAACTCTTTTTCGATATTGTATCATAATACTTTCTTCTGAACTCTTTCTTGATATTTTCAAGAACTCTCTCCATTAAAAAAAAACACAGTTTGTGTTATTTCCTCCAAGGTGGTCACCCATATGTTCCCCTCATTGACTTAGGAGTTGAAGGGTTGACGTTGGTTTTGACGTCAACTTCACCTTGACATTTTTTGCTTTGCCTTGCAGGAATCGCACATAAAAAGGGAACATCTCATATGGACCCATCGGAGTAGCCGTGGAGCCCCCACACTGACACCGGATCCAGAGGAGCAAAAGCAGATCCGTCATAGGAGACTAAGCACCACAAGATCGCTAAGGAGCCAAAGGAGTTCTAGACCACTTAATGATCCGAGCAAGGATTGTTATTTACTAGTGATTACATCCTTTGTGACCACTTCCCTCCTGAGTAGCACCTTTACCCTTCGGTTAAGGGTTGTACGGAAAGATCTCGAGTTTTTCTAGATAAAAGATTGTTTTTTCAATTTCCTCAAAAATTCAAAACAAAGTCAATAAACATTTAAATACAAACTACTGTATTAGAAAAAACCAATCAAATTTTGCACAAGAGACGAAAAGACAATACCTGCAGTAGCCGAGCAGCAACAAACTTGTCAACCATTTCTTTTGGCTCAATACTAGGCAGATTCAAATTCTCTAATATAAATTCCACATGATACTTTATTACAAAATCCATATGCTGTCAAATACAATGAACTATGAGATCCTGTAAGTTGTATCAATAATGCATAAGGGACATGCCTCAAAATAATAATTGATGCTACTGGCACCACTCCATTGATCTAAAAATTTCTTACTATTTAATCTTTTTATATATAACTTATATATCCTTTAATAAAAATCACTAAAAGAAAAGTGCAATCGATAATCAAGTTTTCTTCAAATTGAATTCGAATGAAACCTCACACCCATGTATAATTTCGTTGATGGAGAAGTTATTTTAACGTCATAAACATTAATTAGGTTTTTAAATAAATATTAATCTAAATATATTTGTTTCTTACAAATAGCTACATAATATTAAGGAAGAAAGATAACAAAATAAGAAGTCACAACTCAGATTCAAATGGATACCATATGAAAAGAGATAGTAAGAGAATTATTATGATTATTTTAGTAAGAGAATTATTATGATTATTTTTGTCTATTCAACGATAAGATATGACTGTGTCATGTATGATAAAATATCATAAATAGTGAGCTTTGATAGTGTGTGGATAACAAAATAAGAAGTCACAACTCATTCAAATGGAAGCATATAAAACGAGATAGTAATAGAATTATTATGATTATTTTTGTCTATTCCACGATAAGATATGACGGTGTGATAAAATATAATAAATATAGAGCGCTATGATATTGTGTGCTAAACAGGGTTGGCTTGACCTCTAGGCAACTATCTCAGTTGCCTAAGGCCTCACCTAAAATCAAATGCTTCATATTTTTTATATAAATATATATTTTAATAATTAATATTGAATGTTTTTGTTTCTATTTATTATTTAAAAAATATCTCTTTATATTTATAAATTATCATTAATTCTTATTTTCAAGATAAATATTCATATTTTTCATTCCTATTTTCGAGATAAAGATTTCTATTTTCAAGTAAACCATATTTAAGTGGACTTAAATACTCATTAACGTTTTCCTAAAAGAAATTATACAATAATGTTATTTTTTATCTTTAAACGGTTAAATGTTGTTTAATTATATATTCACACTAAAATCTATTATTTTATATTTTCTTCTATATTCAATCAAACAATCCTACTCAAAATCAAACTCTCAAACTTTCTCGTTGTTTCTCAACGTACTATTTCATAAACATTCGAGTTCAGTTGTTTAATTATTTTATTTTCGACTGTAATAGAATTATTTGTTTTTTTTTTTTAGTTTTGATAACTGATAATTAGAAAATATGAATCCGGATACAAAAAACTAAAAAAAAAAAATTAAACACAGAAGGAGAAAAAACTGTGGAATCGCAAGGCCTCATTTTAAATTTTCACCTAAGACCTCGACTACCCTTAAGCCGCCCCTGGTGCTAAAGATGAGGTAAATAAAAGAAACGGGAACAAATCATACAATGCATTGTACGAGCCAACTAGGCTTTTTATTTTGAGGAATGAGCAAAAAGGGTAGTTTAGGAAATGATGATATAATTTTAAAAAATAGTTTAATTCTTGTAAGTGGGTTATTATTAAATTAATTAAGGGTTCAAATAAAAGCACTACAAAAATAATGACTAATAATGTATGGCAAACCCGTATGCAAAATAATTTCCATGCAAATCTAGGATAGCTAAACAAAACAAATGAGAGGGAGAAATAAAAATGAGGGATATTGTCATTTTCCCTCCTATAATTTAATCTATTAGTAACTTACCCCCCTAGTTCTAAAAATGGTTGGTATTCCCCCTAAAAACTAAAATATTCAAAGTTTTACCCCTTGCGTCAGGATTTCCGTTAAAAAAGTTGATTCTCACGTCAAAACACAGTCAAAAGACAATTTTGTCCTCAAACTCACAATTAAAAAAGGAAAATTATCATTTTTCCCCCTGAGGTTTGTCATATTATATAAAATAATCCATCTAGTTTCAATAGCAGTTGATCAACGCCCTAAAACCCAAACTATTGGTCGTTTTACCCCTTCTGTCAAGTTTTCCAGCCAAAATCCGTTTGACCGTTAATTAGTAAATAATAACTTCTCCATCAAGGGTTGATCCTTGGACTTTAAGGTTAATAGCCACAAGCTCTAACCAGCTAAGCTACTACATCTCATTGATGAAGGTTAGTTGATTTAAATGTGTATATAAATATATAGTTATATAATTTGTTTAAAATAATTTAAATATGTTTATATAATTTGAAATAAACTTCTATATAATTTAAAACAAACACATATTTAATAATAATATATTAAAACATATTTATGAAAAATAAAAATAAAATAATAAAACAAAAAGAAAACACATTTCAAAAACAGGAAATTATTATTATTCTTCTTTCTTTCTTTCTTTTTTGATTTTTTTTCCCTTTTCATTTATAGGCTTTGATTTTTTGGTTATTTTTTTATCAAAATGAAAGAATATATTTTTAGAAAAGGAAAAAAATTCAAGAAAAAAAGGAAAAAAAATTACGGGCTTTGAATTTCTAGATTTTCTAGGTTTCCTTTAGTTTTCTTATTTTCTTTTTCTTTTTCATAAATATTTTTTATATATTATTATTAAATGTGAGTTTATTTTAAATTATATAAATAGATTTAAATTATTTTAGGGCTAGTGACTATTAACATTAAGGTCCAAGGTTCAATTCATATCGAGGCGTTTTACTTATTTAATTAACGGTCAAACAAAATTTGGATGGAAAACTTGACAGAAGAGGCAAAATGACCAATAGTTTGGGTTTCAAGGGGTTGACCGGTTATTATTGATATTAGAGGGACTATTTTATATAATATGGCAAACCTCAAGGGAAAAATGATAATTTCCCATTACTTTTGATTTACCTTTTACCATATTATTGATGTAAGACCAATACAAGTGATTAGAAATAGATAGAGACTTTAGAGAGAAATAGAGACTGGAAACAGACAGAATTAGGGATTGAAAATAGAAAGGGGAGAAACTCAGAAGAAAAGGAGATTGGAAAACTAATCAATCAATTCATTCAATAATCAAGTCTGATTACAATAGGCTCTGAATGGCCTATTTATAGCTGACAAAATGATAAACACATAACTCCTAATAAAGATAAAACAAAACCTAACTTATCTATGAAAGAGATAATTATTCTCTAGATAAATATGATAACTAATAATATCATCTAATAGTGCTTATCTAGTTCCCCATGATTCTCCTCCACTAAGAAGAACTCGACTCCTGTCGAGTCAAACAGGTTGCAACCATCGAGCGAAAAAATACCATCACTTGTTCCTTGTTGAGGCAGTCGTTTTATACACCCAAGGGCTTCCCATCATAGTTATAGGAAAATGAGTAATCATAGAACCCATTGGTACATCTATGAACCCTTTGTATAATGTTTCATCAAGCTGAATTGGTTTAGTGACAATCATGTTCAACTTTTCATGAGTGTGAACCATAAGTGAGGATAAGTGATTGGCCGTTTAAACAACACAAACATGACAACTAGGTTCTTATAATTTTGAAATGGGTGGTGATGGATCAACTGTCTCTAAAGCATCGTGCACTTTGCCGTTATTTCTTTCCTCAACTAGGTTGTTTCTTTGCTCAAAATATTTGGATAGAATATTTTGACAAGCAACTATGAGTTCTTGTTGTTGTTCACACTGGGGAGCATAATGCTCATCTTGCCAGTATTGGATGTCCAGCTGACAACAACTATCATAAATATACCGACCTTGAAGAGAACTTTTCGCTAAAAAGGCACTCCGGTGGAACTGAAACTGGATCAAGGCTTTAAAACAAGATTTTGATTTTTGACAACCGACGATCCTCTCTACATATCCATAAGGAGAAAATACTTGACGCAGCATTTCCTTGGTAATAGGATACAGTATATGACGGATCGTAACTTGGAGAACTCGGTTCGGCTCGTCAATGGGACAAGGATCGAAATCTTCGTAACAGTAGGAGTGAATATATTCAGATTCATGATCAAAATAATCAAAGCCATAATAATAATAATCTAGATATTTTGACATAGCTGAAAACAGTATGAAGCATATGGAAATTTTTTTTCTGTATTTGGTCGTTTGAGTTGTGAAAATGATTTGTATGTAGGGTAGCAGAAGTGTGTATGAATCAAGAGTAGGCTCTGATACCAAACTGATGTAGGACCAATACAAGTGATAAGAAATAGATAGACTTTAGAGAGAAATAGAGAGAACAAAGAGAAATAGAGATTGGAAACAGAGAGAATTAGGAATTGGAAATAGAAAGGGGAGAAACTCAGAAGAAAAGGAGATTGGAAAACTAATCAATCAATTCATTCAATAATCAAGTCTGATTACAATAGGCTCTGAATGGCCTATTTATAGCTGACAAAATGATAAACACCTAACTCCTAATAAAGATAAAACAAAACCTAACTTATCTCTAAAAGAGATAATTATTCTCAAGATAAATAAGATAACTAATAATATCATCTAATAGTGCTTATCTAGTTCCCCATCAATTACCATTCCATTTTAACGGTCAATGGAGGATTTAACGGAATTCTTAACGGTAAGGAGTAAAACTTAGAATATTTTAGTTTTTAAGGGGAAGATCAACCATTTTGAGAACTAGAGAGGGCAAAGTTACTAATATGTCAAACTATAGAGGGGAAAATGATAATATCCCAAAAGATTAAGCATATTCAACCAGACATCTACATGATATCACACTACTATACGCCACATAATCGATAAATTAGAACTATACTTCTTCCTATGTGCTTCCTGTTTGAAGTATTATATGTAGGGGTGGACATAAAAGTGTGAACCAAACCGGGCGGCCGACTCGAACCGAACCGATTTTAAGTGTTTGGTACGGTTTTATATTTGAATTTGGTTCAATTCGGTTTAATTTGAAGAATGTACTTGGATGTTCTGTTTTCTTTAGATTCTTGTTGTCTGGATTTAATTAATGGAATTATTATTTTGTTTGTATCAGTTGTGGGTTATTCATGCTTCATTGGATTTACAAAATCCATTATGAAAAAAATACAAAAGAAAAAAAATTAATCTTGGTTCTGTGAATTCTTATACAACTAGAGCAGGACAGTAGTCTAAAACAATTGATTATGTGATTTTTATTTTATTTATTTTTTTGCAGTTGCCTTTGCAAGAAGGAATTTGGTAGCTATTTAGCAGCTGCTTTTGATTGATTTGGATTGTATTTATTTAGATGTATTTTGAATATGTAAATTTATTCTATTTAACTGTGATTTGAATATGTAAAAAGGAATATGGTTATGTAAAAAGGAATATGGTTATGTAAATAGGGATGTTTATACATCCCGTTTATACATCCCATCCCAACATCAGTATTATTTTTTTTTTCATTTAAAGCCCGACAACAATTGCCCAAAGGCCAAAATAACAAAATTACTGTTAAAATGTCAAAAAAATGAAGAAATATATATATATATAAAAAATCTAAAAGCCCAATAGGTCCAGAACTGAATTAATCCCAAGAAGATCCAGGCCCTGCAGAAAATGACCTCACCAAAAGCGTCAAAAGAAGTGCAGCGCCTAACAGGGTGTTTAGCTTCCTTGGGAAGATTCATCTCAAAAGCTACAGATAGGTGAGCACCTTTCTTCAAAATAATTAAAAAAGGTAAAGAACTCGAATGGAATGAAAGTGCGAGCAAGCATTCTTAAAAATAAAAGAGTACCTGTGATAGGCCCCAATTCTCTCAAAACCACAAATAGGGAAAATACTTCAGTTATATCTGTCAATAACCGAGCTTGCAGCAAGCTCTGTATTAGTCCGAACAGAAGATGAAGTGCAGAAACCAGTGTATTATACCAGCAAGACACTCCTACCAGCTGAGACCAGGTACTCATAGGCAGAGAAAATGGCATTAGCATTAGTTTCAGCAGCAAAAAAGCTAAGACTATATTTCCAGGCCCATACAATCCAGGTTATCACCGACTGCCCATTAAGACAAATTTTGTAAAAGCCAGAAATTTCAGGAAGACTGACCAACTGGGCAATAAAACTAAGTGAATTCGACATTCATTATGTCCTCAGAACATCCCTCAAAGGACAGGTTGTGGTAGACTTCATAGCCGAGTTCACAGAACCAAACCTAAAAGCAAAAAGAATGTTGGGTAAAGATTTCCCATGGAAACTGTATGTTGATGGTTCTTCAAACACTCATGGCAGCAGGGTAGGGATCGTAGTATGTAATCCAGAAGGAGATGATGTTGAATGTGCCATGAGATTTGATTTCAAAGCAACTAATAATCAACCGAGTATGAGGCACTATTAGCTGGACTCAGAGTCTGCATAGCTCTCGGGGCAGACGAAGTTGAGATATTCAGTGATTCATATGTAATTGTCAACCAGGTCATGGACGAGTACCAAGCCAAAGATGAAGGTATGATAGCCTACCGTGACATCGCAAAACAACTCCTCCAAAAATTTAAAGAATACGAGATTGCTCAGATCCCTAGGGAGGAAATTGAAAAGGCAGACGCATTGTCTAAACTAGCGTCAGCAACAACCACAATCATACCGAATACCATTCTAGTCGTACATCTCTCTAAACCGAGTACAGCTGAACCGAAGCACTTAGAAATTTCAGAAATCCGAACACCGCAAGACTGTTGGATGATTCAGCTGAAAAGGTTCCTGAAAGAAGGCTTGCTCCCGGAAGATCCCGTATTAGCAAAACACATTAGGTATCGATCAGTAAGGTACACATTGATCAGAGGAGAATTATACAGAAGGGGGTTTTCCTGAGCTTTTCAGAAATGTGTACCAGAAGAAGATGCACATCAAATACTTCTGGAGATCCACGGAGGAGTTTGCGAAAACCACACTGGGGGTAGAAGTTTAGCACACAAGGTGCTCAGGCAAGGCTATTATTGGCCTACACTTTTCTCATATGCACACCCGTGGTCAGAAAGTTGCAATACTTGTCAAAGAATTGCCAACGATATCCGGCAGCCTCCTGAAAAACTCAGAAACCTCACAGCCCCATGGCCATTCGCCATGTGGGGTTTAGACCTGATTGGCCCAATGCCAGCTGGAACAGGGGGTGGAGTAAAACACGTCATAGTAGTTGTTGACTATTTCACAAAGTGGACAGAAGCTGAATCATTAGTGCATATCGCAGAAGCAAACACTACAAATTTTGTGAAAAAAAATATACTTTATAGGTTTGGAGTTCCAGACACTATAATCATTGACAACGGTACCCAATTTGATAACCTAAAATTCAGACAGCTGTGCAAGGAATATCAGATTGCCAATTACTATGCCACACCGGCCCACCCTCAAACAAATAGGCAGGTAGAAGCAGTAAATAAAATCATCAAGCACACTATCAAAGCAAAGTTAGATGTCAAAAAAGGAAGCTGGGTTGAAAAGCTTCCCGAAGTATTATGGGCATACCGGACGACAGCAAGGACTTCAACATGAGAGACTCCGTACACTTTAACATTCGGAACAAACGTTGTTATCCCTATAGAAACATCGTATGCATCACTCAGGGTCAGGCTATACAATGAAGAACAGAACGTTGATATGCTATTACAAAGTCTGGATGAGCTAGAAGAGAAAAGAGAGAAGTCCCGAATAAGAAATATGGCATATCAGTAAAGAGTATCTCGCCACTACAACTCTCATATTCGGGTCAGGAAATTCCAGCTATGAGACATGGTACTCAGGAATGTGTCATTGAACACAAAAAATAAAGTTGCAGGTTCCCTGGCTGATAAATGGGAAGGCCTATACAAGATCGAGGGAATAGCTGGTCATGGAGCGTATTGGATTGCACGACCCAATGGAGGGGTTTTACCCCGACCATGCAATGCCCAATATCTGAAGATTTTCTATCCTTAAATTATTTTTCTTCTTTTTATTCTTTTTTCTAAGTCATGACAGTATTAGTTAGGATAAATATTAGCTGTGGAATTTAAATTTTTGTTGATTTTGCAGTAATAAATAAAATTACTCGGGATTTCCGAAAGAAAGCATATGATAATAAGAGCATATGGAAGAGCATGAAAATAAGAACATGCAAATAGAATACTCAGGACCATCAAATCCCGAATGGGCGGAGAAGCTTGAAGGAGCATGTCAGCCGAGCAAGGTCAAATCGACCTTAGCAAAAAGGCAAACCCGATGCACCAGATTCTGGACAAATGCTCGGCACACTATCGGGAGAAATTCCGGTGAAATACGTAGCTGTGTTGAGCAATTTTTATTTAAAGAGCTCAACGATTCGGTAAACCCTTGTGCATAAAAACTGGGGAGACGTCCTTGGTATTGCGTAAGGACTCGAACATATGATCATGGTGAGCCTTGATGTAATGTTCGGGTAGTAACCGGATATGAAACACAAGTATAAACTTGCCTGTTTTAAGATGACTCGGTTAATAATAAAGAGTCAGTTTAATAAGATACTTGGCAATTAAAGTCATTCGGGTAACAACCAATAACAACCGGTTTAATAAGATACTCGGTTAAGTTACCCGAACATCGAAGAGCCAGTTTAATAAGATACTTGGCAATTAAAGTCATTCGGGTAACAACCGGTTTAATAAGATACTTTGTTAAGATACCCGAACATCGAAGAGCCAGTTTAATAATATACTTGTAAATTAAAGTCATTCGGGTAACAACCGGTTTAATAAGTTACTCGGTTTAGTTACCCGAACATTGAAGAGCCAGTTTAATAAGATACTTGGCATCAAAGTTATTCGAGTAACGATCGAGTAAATAAGACTTGGTTAAGTTACCCAAATGTCAGCCAGTTTAATAAAACACTCTGCAACAATCAGCAATGAACAAAATCAAAAACCATTCAATTCAGAATAAGATAGAATTTTATTGATCTCTTAAAAGAATGGTTACGGTTTACAAAAGTTAAGGTTGTGAGGATTTCGAGCCTTTGCCGATTAATAATGACAATTAAAGCAAACCCTAGATATCAATGTTCTAAATGCAAAGGCAAGAAGAATTAGCTAGAAGGGCAAAATTGTCCTAAATGCTTGCTATCACAAATTAATGCATCTCAACCAACAATCAACACACAAGCATATCATAAAATCAATTAAACAACCAAGCAAGCAATTAATATGCAATAAAGACTAAAACCCTAGGTATACATGTCTTAGTAATGAAAACATAGAGATTAGAACATGTAGAGAATACCTAGTCATGAACAAACAAGAAACCCATGCTTGAAAGATGCTTGAAGCTTTGGATTTTAAGGATGGTTAAGTAAAAATGCCTTCTTGGAGCTTCTCTCTCTATAGAACATTTTCTCACTCTAAAAATTAGGTTTGGAAGCTCACAAAATGAATTGGGAAGAAGATGATGTATATATATGAAGCCTAAAGTGAAACTGCATCGTTTTTGGCAAAACACAACCAAAACGCGTCAGGACCGCTGGCTGTACCGCGGTCCAGGCAAGTGTCCAGACCGCGACACATAGAGCGGTGTATCGTCTGGACAACGCCGCTTTGTAGGCCGCTGTGCATGCAGCGTGCACAAACCGCGGTCTGGACAGCATGCATCCTCTGTGAAACTCCGCTTAGGAGGCCGCGACGTAGGCAACACTCACAGACTGCGGTAGACACAACGTGCATCCTTTTCCAAACACCGCTTTGCAGGCCGCGGCGGGGGCACTGCATATAGAGCGGTCTAGACCACGATATAGAGGAAAAAAATCCTCTCTTTAAGGCACAATCATACATTTAATCACTCAAATAAAAATAGGACACACAAGGCACACAAAATGGTAAATAAGCATGCAAGCAAGATAATTAAAATAAAATGTATGAGTGTGAGTGTGCACACTAAATCTCTTCAATGAAGTTAAGCAAGTGATTTTACCTTTGATGCTTGAGCTTGGTTACGAACAATGAAGCCCTAAACTACCCTTACATATTGATCCCAAAATGTGGTTGTCAATGAAATAAGCCAATCAAAAACCAAGGAACTTGCAGTAACTGCAGCAGTGATCTCACTTTTACAAGACCTAGAGTTATGGCTAGACTGTCTACAATTTCCACACACAACAGTTCCAGTCTTACTTACTTTCTGTTTCTCACCAGATTCCCTTTTCCTTACAAGCCTTGGTCTTCCTACTTACCTTTTCAATGGTGGTGCATCTACAGATGTTGTCTCAAGATCAGTCCATACACACAAGTCTGGAATGGAATGGATCATAGAACTGTAAGTTCTTTGATAGGCAGACATGGACAACATTGGGTCAATATATTCAAATAAGTTGGCTTCATCACCATTAACTCCAAAATTGTATCTAATCCCTACTAATGCATGACTGCATGGCACCCCACTAACCTGCCATTGACCACACTCACAAGTTTTTTCAGGTAAGTTGGTAGTGTATGCTCTACCTACACCCAACATCTCATATTTCGCCCCACCAGAAAGTAGAGTCTTAAGAATTCTACTCTCCTTACTGTTTTCCAAAATCTTCTTGTTCACGGATGGTGGTATATCAGTTTTCCACGTGTTGCACTCGTCTTTCCTTAACTGGAATCTACTCATCACTAGTCTTCTAATGAATTCCATCAATTGTAAATAGGTCCTAGGCCTAAAATACTTAAGCATACTATTGAAGGCTTCTGTCATGTTATTAGTCACACTTTCACATTTGATTTAAGGATCAAATGCATGCGTAGACCAATGACTATGTTCTATTTCAGCTAAGTATTTCATTGCCTTAGGATTGATACAACCTATCTTTGCTAAACATTTCTTAAATTCATACCTATCAGCTGTCTTAGCTGCTCTCCAGAATAAGTTCTTTAATTTTTATCCACCATATGATGTCCAAAAATTAGCATAAATATGTCGTGCACAGTACCTGATTAACAAAGAAACAATGCATTACATAAAACAGTGAATATATCAAACTAGTATAAAACAGTGAAATTGCAAAGTATTAGCAATATACCTAATGATTGTGCGTGGCCATTGCATCTTTAAAGCACCAATGACCCCCTTCTGCCTGTCACTCATGAAGCAAATTAGCTTGTAATCAGGATACTTGAGGAAAACTCTCAATTGCTCTAGAAAACAAGACCAACTAAGAAATGTTTCTCCTTCACATATGTAATAAGCCAGTGGGTACAAACAACTGTTTACATCTAAAGCAATTGTTGACAGCAGGACTCCTCCATAGGGACCCTTCAAATGAAACCATAATTGTATATGCTCTAAGATGCTGAAAACATGCATCATGCTCTTTCACCAACACTTGTAATGCTCTCCTTTTGGCCTTGTACAGTCTTTGTGTATTAACTATAACATTGAATTGGTCTCTTAACAGATCAGAAATCACACTTGCTTGGATTTCAGGATTACTCATCACAAGAGCTGGAACTTCCCAACAATCCACTTGGATCTTGCCTCTTTACTTTTATAAATCTTATGGCAAGTATGCTCATTCTTGTAGGTCTTCACTTGCATTGTTGTATCATCACCAAAATTTGAAGCATGAATCCTCCATGGACAACCCTTGGCCACACATACCCATGATAGCCTATTTTTATCATTTTTCACCTTGGTAAAGTTAAAACCCTCATGAATAGCAAAATCAGTCAACAATGACCTCAAGATGTAAACACTGTCATGTGTTTGTCCAACCTCAAACCTGATTGGACATCCTACCAGCTACTTAAATGGGTTGCTCTTTATCACCCTTGCCAGTTTAGTATCAGAAACCTCATCACCTGAGTCACTACAGTAGTCATCATCACTCTTAGAATGGTACCCTTCAAATAAATCCTGGTATTCATCTGTATCCTTACACACTTCCTCAGGAACCTCAGGTACCACAACTACTGCCCTCATACTAGGAGACGTATCACCATCAGACTCATCACCTAACCCAACTATATCTTTATTATCACCATACTCATCACCTAACCCAACTTGATCTTCATTATCACCCTCATTATGAAGATCACACTCATTATCACCAAATAAATCTTGCTCAAAACCATTAAAATATACATCTGAGATGTCACCCATGAACCTAGAATGTGTACTAGAAGAGGCCTTTACATCAAGTGCAACGGGGATATATGGCTTCTTTTCTATTTCAAACATTATTTTAGATTGCTTATGTTCATTAAACCACCTAAATACTTCTAAGATGTCATTGTCACTACACATCTCTTTCTTCTCACTTGGCCAAGGCAAGTAAACCTAATATAGTATTCATCTTCAAGCACTTTGTCAGTACCAGTTTGTTTTTCAGACAAACTTTACAACAAAACTATCTTACTGATGTGGTCAGCATCACAAGTACCAAGCTCAACCACCATAGTATCGATAGTAACATATATTTGAAAAATATCTAGACCAATAGAATATGTGAAAAAAAAACATACAACATACATCAATATCAAACATCAAATATAAATATACCAGATCAAATACACACACACACACACACACACACACACACACATATATATATATATATATATAATAGATTGATACACAACCCTAACTATCAGACATATCAGACAAGAATATCATAAAACATTTACTTGAGTATACAAAAGTATCAGAACTTTAACATATGTTATGTAATCAACACACACACACACACACACACACACACACACACACACACACACACACACATATATATATAATAGATTGATACAAACGCAACCCTAACTTATCAGACATATCAGACAAGAATATCATAAAACATTAACTTGAGTAAACAAAAGTATTAGAACTTTAACATATGTTGTGTAATCAAACCTATATATATATAAATAAAAAAATCAGAAAACATTAATATAAATTAGACAAAACCAAATAACTTGAGTACACCATATAAAACCCTAGTTTTTTAGTGAACATAGTCAGAAATCGAATTTGATACCTGATTACACCATATTTCATGTATAACTACCATAAACAAGTCAGTTGCACCATCAATTTCACATGTGACAACTACAAAACCCAAAACCCTAACTTTCTTAACAAACAAACCCTAAATCATGGACGATTGGAAAACAACCTTTGTCAAAAACAACCATGCATGCGAAGTTCATGTATAACAACAATAAACTCTTCACTTACACCATAAATTTAAGAGATAGCAACTGCAAACAGAAAACCACTAATTTTGTTACAACAAACCCTAAATTTTATAAAAATAAATAAATGATAAACAAGAAAATCCCTATCAACTGCAACCATGCATGCAAAATCACCATACAATCAGTGAAAAATAGAACCGGGTTGAATATACAAACCTTTGCTTCAAAATGAAAAAAGATTTGGCTCTTCGATTAAAGATTTCAAAAACCCTCTTTCATAAACCAATAAACACTAACCTATGTCTAAATCGATCACTGAAACAACGAAATCTAGTTTTTTTTAGGATTTGGTGATGGTAGGTTTGATTTTGGCACGAAGTTTTGGGAGATTTAGAGAGAAAATGTTTCATTTGCTTTCAGAACAATTTGGAAGCTTCGGTTTGGGACCACTTGACTTGTTTAACAAAAATCAGATGGGTGGAGTCACGTGTCTTCATATCATTCACTCAATTGTTTTTTACTTTAATATATTATTATAAAAATATATCAAATTACATTCATAACCTTTTATCCAAATTACAACTTCTGTCCCCACCGGTGAGTTTACCAATTTACCCCTCCACATTAACGGTCAACCCCCCTTTTGGACGGATTCCCTAACAGAAGGGGGTCTTTCATCAATAAATCAAATTCAGGGGGATTAACGGTGAATATTGGGAAACTCTATCCTCAGATTTCTAATAGGACAAACATCAGGGGGGAAAACGAGAATATCCTAAAATTCTTCAGTTTAAATTTTGTTGTAGGATTTGATGATTTAAGAATTTGTTTCCAACCATTAGAGCGATTGGATGGACATCATGATAAAAAGTGAAAAAGTTAAAGTTTGTCGTATACGATCTCGGTTATTACCACCAAATTTTTTTATGCAAACTCGCGTGATGATTCATAGTGCCCATCATGTGAAGATACTAGTCAAACAGAAGGGTGCATTGATCAAATATGCAACTTGGGAAAATCGTTGGTGTTTTTCGAAGAATTACCTAGTTTTCATCCTTGAAGACAAGGATTTTTCAAGTGGTGGGGAATGATATGTGACAATTCATGTGAGCCATGTGAGGAGCCGTACATGTCATGCGAAGAGGGATTTGATCATGATTGGTGGATTAGGTCAATGGTCATTTGAATTTGAATTATTTAGATAAGAATAAATTTGTTAGTTGAAGATCGATTTGTTAGTTTTGTTGAGATTGTGCACCAGCCAATCTATCCTATTTTAGGGGTCATTAGTTATCTGAATGTAGACCTATAAAATGGTCCAAATGCTTTTGAATAAAAGAATCGAATATTTAAGCAAAATTGTTTCCTTTGTATCTCCTCTATTTATCCTCTGTTTCTTCCTATGCATTTCGAGTCAGAAATAGTATTTATCCTAAATTCTTTTTATGTATTTTCTAGGATCGAAAAATACATAGCATGATCATGAATATACGATTCTCTCGATTGAATTTCTTTCTTCAGAGTTTATTCCTTGGAGATCAAATATCTACTCCCAAAAACCTAAAGAAAACTCCCCACACATGCTTGTAAAATATGCATGGTGGAACTCAAACCTCTCACGACAAATGTATGGGCAAAAGAAATACAATTTTTTTTTGTACAATTACAATTTCCTTAAAAAAGAAAATACGTGTCTATGTAAAAAAAATAAAGTGAAAATTGTCAAAAATAACCATATATAACATAGAAAATGTGTTTTTAAGCACAAACGAAAATTTATTCGTACTCATATAAAAACCATCCCCTAACACACACTCTCTCTTTTTCTTTTTCTCGCCACGATCTCTCTCTCTCCCCGTCGGTTATGTGATGGTGTCGTTACGAAGGCCGGCGAATCGTCTACGACCTCTTCTCTCTCTCTCTCCAAACCTCTCTCTCTTCTCTTTCTCTCTCTCTCTCTCTCCTCGAAGCTCTCTTTCTCTCTCTCTCTCTCCTCTCATCTCTCTGTCATGCGATGTCATCGGCTTGTCGGCGTGCCAGTGTGCCGTCTCCCTGGGCTTCATGACCGTCTAGCAGTGCCGTCGAGCTCCCCCTCCGCCGATGATGTGATCTACAGAAAAAAAGGGAAGAAAACAAAAACCTAGAAACCTAGAAAATTTCAAGTTTTAACATTTCAATTTAGTCAAGATTTCAAGTTTCAACCTTTCAATTTAGTCAAGATTTCAAGCTTCAAAATTTCATATTTTTAGGCAAGATTTTAAGTTTCAAGTTTTAGTCATGATTTCAAGTTTGATTCCAAATTGTAGTCATGATTTCAAGTTTGCTTCCAGTTTTAAAAAAAAAAAAAACTAAATTCAGGGGTATTTTGTAATTTATGGACATACACTGAAGTTTTTTTTTTAAAAAGTGGTTATTAACGATTACAGTTTCAAAAGTGGTTACTAACGAAAGTTTTATGGCCCCGTTCTGCAGTAGTTTTTCAGTCCGTTTTCATTTTTATTTTTTAAAAACGATTTTGAAAACACGTTCGTTAACCGTTTTTCAATTTATTTTCAAAAAAAAAAAAACCAGTGTTAAAAGTGAAAGATTTGAAAAACACAAAATACTTGCTTTTTGTTTTTGTTTTTGTTTTTCATTTTGTTTTTCACTTTTTTATATTAAAAAATCATTTTTTTTAAACTATTAATTGTACTGTTATGGGTTTGATATGGTTAGGACAAGAAGGGAAAATATTTTTAAATGACCAAAGTGCCCCTCTTATATATATATTTCAGAACAATTTATTTCCAACTAGAACTAAAAGCATTCATGCAATAATATATATATATATATAATATTATAGAATATTAATATATAATATATATTATTTAATATATTATAATATTAATATTTAATATATATTTTATATATTATTATACCAAGTTCACTAAGTTGGCTGACGGATCCATCCAGACTACTTATGAACAAATTGGTACCTCTGAGACAAACACCTCTGTCACTGAGACATCACCCAGTGCTCTTCCTGTGTTCCAAGTCCTCATGATCCGACCTGTAACAACTGAAAAAGAAATTCCTATCCATCGTTTTGAGGCTGATGGAACTCCAATCTACACATATAAGATCAACGGACACTTCATCTGGGACGTCGATCCGGAAATGTGTGATGCAGATTGTGAGTGCAGAGCTTGTTACAAACCAGAGAAATCATCTTGTAAACCAATTCTCTCACACAGAGATCCTAAGGACCCTCACAGTCCTTGGGTTGGTTTAAGACCAATCAAGAATAAACCTCTCCCTATCTATGATAGGGCACTACAAATCTTGAAAGAGGAAAGGTTGCTGTTGGATGAACCAATAGAAAAATTGCTGCTACCTGTCCCAGTTCCTATTCCATGTTACATGGCCTCCAGTTATGATAAAGATTTTCCTCCCCTGGAATCTTCTTCAAATCCTGAAAGAAATCTTTTCTCCAGGCCATTCATCCAATCAACAGAAGTCTTGCCTGATGGATCTCTTAAACAGCCTTCACAGGCTGAACAGGTCCTCAAATGGCATACTCGTAATGCCACTGTCCAGAATAGAGTTCTTCACTCTATTGACCAGAAGATAGACCAAGTCTCTCATCATGTTTCTCAACATGACCAACACCTTCAACATCTAGATTCTACATTACAGGATATGTATATAGACTTACAATCTAGAGTTTCTAGATTAGATGTTGATCTCTATCAGTATATCAGCCAAGGATATTTTGGCCTGAATTTGATAGCAAGGAAAGGGAAATCAGACAACTCAATGACCAGATAGACCAGATAACAAGTGACCATTTTACCAGTACACCTTATATCCCGAGGCCACATCCCTTTTCCCCGTCCTTGATATTCCCGACTCAATCACCACCTTTTCATTCCAGGCCTCCTGATCATTCCCAGATTTTTAAATCAATTGGAGACCTTTTCAGAAAATATCCCCCTTTATCTACAGAACAGCCTTCATCAAGCAGAACACCTCTCCTCACAAAAAGAAATCACATGCACCTTACAAACGCTCACCACCAGACCATAGAAAACATGCTTTCTATACAACCCCTCGCCAATTTACATCCTTAGAATCCTCGCCAATTTACATCCTCAAAATCCTCTGACATTCATACAGAAATGGAACCCACAGAATCTTCTTCCGCTTCATCATGGGAAACATATTACTCTAATGAATCCATCAGATCAGATTCTCCAAACTATTCAGACCCTGATCCTTCCCAGATTTACCTGGCCACTAGAACTAATCCCCAACCATCTACTCAGGCAGTTAACACCTCTGAATCTTCAGATGAAACTTCTGAGGAACCTGTTCCTATGGTCGACGAACCACCAAACCAAAGGAATAGAACATAGCCTCTTCCACAGAAACCTACAAATGGTCCCTGGTTTAATTTTGACGACATCGCTCCCCGACAATGGAGGAAACGAATGTCAGAAATGAGTGCATGGCTAGATCTACAAATAGCCAAAAGAGGTGACAATACAGAATCCATTCTAAGGGAATTTGTCTCCAGGTTCACTGGATCCCTCAGAGATTGGTATCAAGCACTTGGAGAATACAGACAACTACAACTAGTCAGATGTGGATCTGTTTCTATAGCAACAGGGATAGTCTTCAGAGAATTTCTTGGGGACGCTTTTCAATTCTATAAACAGATCAGACAAGAGTTTTTCGAAATGAGAGTTTGCTCATTAGACAAAGGAGACATCGATTACCACTACAGACGCATGTCTTTCAGATATCATGCACTAGGTGGAATCAACGATGAAACCTTGAGGCATGTATACTTGAATTCTCTCCCCACAAAACTCCAAGGAGAACTTCAAAGATTAATTGAATTCTCAGGAAAGAGCCTCAGAGACATCACTTTAGGTGAAATTCACATGTTCACCCATACTGCTCTTGACAAACTCTGTGCCACTCAAAGGGTTTTTTTGAAAATGATCAGGGAAGGCAGAAGATACGATAAACATTGTAAATTTCCTTCCACCTACCATCTCAAGTGCAACTCCAATGAGCATTGTAACTGTAAAGCAAACAGGCCTTACAGGAAACGATCTTCCAGAACCCAACCCAAAAAAGGGAAAGGTTCTTACAACCCTAGAAGATATAAATACTACAGGAAGAAGACTAGGAGATCATGGAATACCATAGATGGTTTGAACTCCACTACCATCTCACATACAGAACCAAGGCATCATTTTCCCCACATGCGGCCTTTCCTCAATGGCCTTATCAGGGTACTAACTTGCCATATACTTATCAGAGATGGATGGAGATCATAAGCCAAAACTAGTCAGTACGTGACATTGTTAAACCTGAGTTCATCCTAGCTAGCAACATTCTGGTTCTGGATGTGTCCAGGGTGTCCAGCCGATATACTAGACCAGTAACAAAATCTATTCTGATATGCAGGGTCCTCATACGAGGCAAGCATAGAGCATACTAGGATCTTGAAGAATCATAGTTTTAGACATAGAACCGTCTGAAGATCAGGAAGAGAAAACTATTTAGAAAGCCATAAGAACATAAACACACAAGCTTTATTTTATTTTCTGATGATTTACATGGAGGAGATGAGGTTCCTTATATAGAGGAAGACCCTCATCGAGCCAACTACTGGTAAGCATATCTTACAAAAGATAAGGCCAAAACGGTGGCCGACACTTCTTAATAATTTTTACAAAACAACAAAGAAAACAAAAGCTGGTCTGGCAGCTGAGAGACACTCTGATAACTATAAAACAAAGATAGGTAAGACAAACAGTCATGGACTGCTAAGATTGCAAGTGGAGTGATATTCATCATCTGAGTCAAGGGCCCCACAGATTGAACAGGGCCACTTGTCAGCCTGATCTTGGGAGTCCAAAAGAGAGGAATTCAGAAAAGGGTGCTAGCTCCTTGCTGGGTCCCGCGGGACGTCTGGCAAGATGAAAAGAACATCTGTTTTATCATTGTTGACGTCACAAAGGAAATTGAGAAGAGGGATCTGGATATTGGTATGATACAGTCTTTCGTAGTCATACGATGTATCCCATTCATAGCAGATGTTACTAGTCCAGAGAAGCTAGGTATGTAGATTATATCTGAAGGGCCTGTTAAAGATCCAAATGCAGCATACTTTGGAGGCCTGTTAGGGGTCCATCTTCCAAAGATGGTAATGTCCCATGAGCCTGCTAAGCTCGGTACGCCGGACAGACAGAGGATTGAACCACAGTAGGAAGGTTTGGAGGTTAGAAGAGGTTGGATTCTGGACGAAACCGTATAATGCTTAGAGAGGGAAAACTATGGCATGATGATGGAGAACAGATAAACATCATAAAAACCACAACACCTGGTCGGAATAGTAGTAAAAAGGTGGGGAAATAAAAGGGTCGAGGAATGGTTTGCTGGGGTTGGCTAACTGATGATGGCAGCCTTGGTCGTTGATCTGAGTGAGATATCTTGGGAGATATAATTTTGCAAAATCTTGGACCTGCTGGATAGTGGGAAGACGATCTGGTGGATATGTAGCTATAAACTCTAGAGGGAATGTATGAGGCACTGGTGAAGTAGAGGGAGCAGTGGAGGATGATGCTTGTGAAGATATCATGTAAATCAAAGGGATAGGTCCGACCCGAGAAAGTAGGGTGATCTGATGATGTCTTGAAAGCATATCTGGAATGATGTTATGGTGTCCCTTAATATGTTTGCCCGAAAAGTCGTATCTAGAGAACCAATCTTTGAGATGCAAGAGCTGGGGATTTGGAGGGAGCTTGTTATGGAACTCATGCACCTTAGGAAAGGATGAGTTGACCATTTCTATGATAAAGCTTTTGGTTCTGAAATGAAAGTCAAACTTGAAAATTCCATTCTTGACGGCAAGGATCTCTTTATAGATAGTGTGATAATGTTTCTGGGCGTCTTTGAATTGTCCGCTGGCATGTCCACAGTAGTGGCGTGTCCCACTGATTTCTTCAAAGATGATGGCTCCCAGAAATGATCACTGGCATCAGTCTACAGGATGAGCTGTCCTGATGATGGGATATGCAAGGGCGGAGGCTTTTGAGCAACCCTTTTGAGGTGTGTGATTGCTTCAGAGTGGAAGGTGTCCCACTGAGGGGAATCCTTCTTGAGAAGTTTGGACAAGCAGGTGGTGTAATGGCTGGCTTGAGGAATAAAATCCCTGATGTAGTTGACAATGCCAAGAAACTGTTGAATCTGCTTTTGTGAGAGGTTTGAATCTGGGAAAACAAGAAGTTGTCTTGCGAGGTGAGGTACAGGAGCATAGGAACCGTCTTTAATTCTCATGCCCAGAAATTCAATTTCAGTGACTCCAATTGAGCTCTTTTTATCTGACAACATGATTCCATATTTGTCAATGATTTGGCAAAACTGTTGTAGGAGTTTATCGTGAGATTCTTTGTTTGGAGAAAACAGAAGAATATCGTCGATATAGAGCAGAGCCGTGCTAAGTATTGGACGAAAGATCCGGGTGATGGCCTTTTGTTAGTCCAAAAGGAAGGACAGTCCACTGATATTGGGCATTTGGGAGGCAAAAAGTTGTTTTGGGCCGGTCATCAGGATGGATTCCAATCTGCCAGAAAGCCCCCTTCAAGTCAAACTTGGAGAAAACAGTGGCTCCATGAAGTTGGGAAAACAATGTATTGGCTCTGGGAACGGGGAACTTGTCATCTTGGAGGAAGAGGTTGAGAGGCTTATAATCAATTACGAGCCTTTTCTTTCCTCTGATTTGTTCAGATTTCAACGTAAAAAGCTTGGCATGCCCATGGAGAAGAGGTGGACTGTATTAATTCTTGTCTGAGAAGTTCATCACATTCTTCAGTGGCAAGGGATAGCTCAGAGGGAGACATTCCAGAGTGAGTTGCCTTTGTTGGATTGACATCTTTATTGAGTTTGAAAGGGAGCTTTATGAAAAAGTCAGGATTTTTCCACAGAGGGTATGGATGTTTGAAGTCTGAATGACTGTTGGTACAGAACTGCAAGAGTTTTTCTTAGATTTTTTAGAAATCTGGATTGATAATTGAAAGGGGGGGAATTTTTGGAATGTCAATGAAGGGTTTGAATTCCCTCTTGAATCGTATCCCGTGAGGCAAAATCCTGATGGATTTGGACTGGCTGTAAATGTCCCATCCGATGAGGATATCCTTGTCCGGAAGAGGAGTTCCGATGACATAGGTCCAGAGTGTGTAAGAAGGGAAGAACTGTAAGCCAATCTTGTTCTTGGAGACCAGGTAGGTATTGAAAAGTTGTCCATCTGCTGCTAGGAACTGATTTTTTTCTTCTTTCCAGGCATCTGCAGGGAGGACGCTGGGGTTCATCATAGAGGAATGGGCTCCCGTATCAAAATAGGCAATGACAGGGACTGGCTTGGAGTATTTTATCGTTAAGATTTGAATTTTGATCTGTGGGCCAGAATTCCCATTGCTGGTGACCCGGTAGGCTTCGGCTGGAGAGTCAGGATCTGTATAGCCTTAGTGGTCTGAGGAACTAGAGTCATGATCCTCTGAGTCTTGAATCATAAATGAGGTCAGCTGGTTGACATCTTCTTGCTCAGAGAAGAAAGATTCGATGTCGGCATCCGAGAGAATGTCTTTTGCAACCTGTCTGAGCTGTTGAATGAGCTTGACAGATTTTGTTCTTTTATTAGGACATTGCTTAGCATAGTGACCTTCTTGACCGCATGCAAAGTACTTGTTGGACTTATTTCATGATCTCCTAGTCTTCTTCCTGTAGTATTTATATTTTTATTATAATATATATATATATATATATATATATATATTGTAGTTATTTATTTATAATTTAAGAGTTTGGTTTTGATTAATTCATTTTTTGATATATTTTTTTGAAATAATTTTTGATGTGTTACTTTTGTTTAATTTAAAAATTACAATACAAAATTATATTGGTTAATTATGTAATCAATTTTAAACAAAATATAAAAATTGATATTTCAATTTTTGATAGTTTTTGGTTAACCTACCAGACACGTTTTTTCCGTTTTCGTTTTTGTTTTAATTTCTAAAATACAGCTTTCAGTATATGCTACTGGGCGCGTTTTTAGAATTCGAAACTGAAACCAAAAATACTGTTTTCATTTTCATTTTTATTTAAAAAAAAAAACAACTGAAAAATGCTTACAGGATGGATCCTTTTTCGTTTGCCGTTTTTTGAAAAGAAAAATGAAAATGAAAACAGTGTTTTTGGTTTCAGTTTCGAAATCCTAAAATGCATATGGTAACATATACTGAGAGTTGTATTTTGGAAATGAAAATACCGTCTAGTAGGTTATCCGAAAACTATCAAAAATTAAAATATCAATTTTTATATTTTGTTTAATATTATAACAATTATAAATTGATTGATTCACTAATTAACCAATATGATTTTCATATTGTAATTATAAAAGTAATGCTTTACAAATTACCTCAAAAAAAACATATAAAAAAATTAATTAATCAAAACTATACTATTATAATAAAAATAAAACTGATATATTAAATTAATATGCCCGGCAGCCGCTGAAAAACAGGTAGCCTTACATCCGAAATCCAGAAAGAGGTTCATTTTCTCTTCTATTAATTGTTGTTTTGCTTTGGTAAAATGAATTATGTTAAAGCAAGTAATTTGGAAAGGTTGATTTTGATTTGCTTTATTGTGTTGACTGTAATCGGTGCCCGACAAAACTCCTTCGTTTGAGCTAAATCATTTTCCTCATAAGCTCCTCATATATTGATTTGTTAATTTTATTACCAAACACCCTGACGAACTTCAAAAGCCCAAGCCCTTCTCCGTCGTTGCTGGTGACAACACTTTAAATTCCTTCTAGCAGCCTTCGATCCGATCTATCGCTTCCATTTTATTTTAAATCAGGTATGTCGTTGATTTCATGCTTCATCTTTTGGATGTTGAAATTCTCTGCGACTGTGAAGAACATAATTACAAATAAAAAATTATAAAAAAAAAAAACTCTAATTTTTCCTTCAGTTAATGTGATTATGTTTAGTGGATCTTCTTGTTGCCTTCATTTATTGGTGTAAATATTGATGATGCATCCATCTCTGCAATATTGATACCTGTCTGTGATTTCCTACAATTAGATATTTTTAGCACAAATGTCGAGCTGGTTCGTTGCCTCTTTTGGTATCTCTAAGTCTCAAACTACAATTCTTGATTAATTCTTTTTCTTGTAATTGTGGACAATTGAGGTTCTTGACTGCGTGAGTTTGATCTGGTTGTTATGGTTATTGCTTCTATCTTAATATCTAATTTTAAAGGCTTTTCCTTATGCCTCATTGTCTCACAGGTCTAAATATCTTTATCTTGTACTTGAAGTTTAATAGAAACTCTATTATTTTGCATAGGTTTTGGGAGAAACAGGGATGGCAAGCACAGCTTGTTTTATTATTGTGAGCAGGAACGACATTCCCATTTATGAAGCAGAAGTTGGGTCTGCTACTAAAGTATGCTGTCTTGTCTTACTTTTTTGTTTTTGTGTTTCTCATATTGAAATTTATTGCTGGTAGAAGTTTTATTTAATATTTATTATCAATCTTATAATTTTTTGGTTTCATAATCTATTTTTATGTCAATACTCTGTAGTGGAATTGTTTGTGCCTTCTTGTAAGTGGTACCATTTTAGGAGAGGCAATAATTAAGGACATGTATGACTTTTAGGTTAATGATGATTATTTCATAAGAAAGAATCTAATTATCATTTTATGCTGAACTTTGTTCAATTTCATCACGTTGTAAGATCTGAGCTATATATTACATCCCTACTTGTTGATATCTTAGTTTTAACATCATTAATGTAGTATGTCGTACTCAACCAAATAGAGCTACAGCATTACAATGTCATAATCAGTGTCATATGAATGTTGGGGTTGTATTGAAATGTTATGGTGCCACAATTGATTTGTTATAACTCTGATGCATTTCAGTTAAAAAAAAAAAAAAACTAATAATAAAATAGGATTTTGTTTTCTGCTGGGGCAAGGTTTCAAGTTTCTCTTTTGTTTTGCTTCGTATGTATAATTTTCTGGACTTATTACACAATTTATTTTTGAGATATGATACCCGGGTCCTATCTACCTCTTGACAGAGAGAAGATGCAGCCCAACTGCACCAGTTCATATTACATGCAGCTTTGGATATAGTTCAGGACCTTGCATGGACTACTAGTGCCATGTGAGTTTCTATTGCTTTATTAAAATTTGTGTCAACATCATTCAGAAACCTGTGCTTTTGTTCTACTTATTCAGGTTTGCCTTTATCCCAAAATCTCATGCTGATTTTTCATGTCTCACTTCTCACAGGTTCTTGAAAGCAATTGACAGGTTTAATGATTTGGTGGTATCAGTATATGTTACAGCTGGTCATATCCTTTTTATGTGTGAACTTACTTCTATCAGTGGCTTGGAATTTCTATTATTTAATTAATAATTACATTGCCTAAGAACATTTTTTGTGGCATGAACAAATTACTCATTTTGATTAATATGTCCATGGCTTGGTATGAAAGCACAAGTTTCATTTTCCTAATTTATTTTTTGCCTTTGGTTCTGTTTTGTTAACATGTTAAATCTCTCATCCTTTTATACTATTGTAACGCACCTTACAATTTAAGTTTTTAGCATAAGTGGTTTCTACAATAGTATTAAAGCTATTTTTAAAAGTATTGCGTAGATTTGTGTTTACCGTGTGACGGCATTTGTGTTTGTTTCTAGATTTTTTCATCATTTGAATGTGTATATTCGTTTGGTCTTAGAACTGAGGGTCTTTACTTACTAGAATAAGTTTTTCAGCTGAGTGGCTACCATTATAGTATTGGATCCTTGAGGTCTCCAGTTCGAGTCTCTCCCTTCCTTCCCCTTTCTCAGTCATGGCTGGAATACATAATTTTTATTTGTAAAAATATATATACATAGTTGTAATTTGTAAAATACATCTCTAAATCGATATATTTAGCAAGACTAAAATAGATGATGAATAACCTAGAACAATGTCATGAACTTGCTGCAAATTCCGGGAATAAGACACACTGAATTCATGTTAGACTGTTAAATCTTTGCCAATTATTATCCTGTGTATTTTGAAAAGGTATCATTCTAACTTGACAGTGTAGACTTCTCATTCATTTACTTGGGCCACACATGCTAGATGTGTCATTAAATTGGATAGGCATGATAACATTTAACGATACATCCTTTGTAGCCTTATTACTCCCCTGCCCATGGTCGCGCTCATTGTGGAATTTTTTAAGTATTTTAGTCATTAAAAGTTATGCTTTCTTTTTGAATACCAGTTCAAGGTTGATATTTACCTTGACATATCATACATACACGATTAATGCTACTTCATGACTCGCGTAATGATGATGGAATCAAGAGCTTTTTCCAAGAGGTTCATGAGCTTTATATAAAGGTAAGTTATTGATTTCCTGCTTCTTCTAACAAGTTTTCCCAGTTATAAATTAGCATAAATATGTAATGTTTTTTATGGTGAAACAGTACTACTTTATGTGATCAGTATTTATCAATTAGTAGACAATGCAATCCCAGTCTCTTCTTGTGCAAAAGATCATTAGTATTAACTCTACCCCAAGCAATTGACCAAACCAAGAGCTGGACTTATTAGGGACCTTGGCTTTCCAAATAACATTGTGGAGCTCTAAGATGGGATGAATTGGGTCATTAACCGAGGTTGTTAAGAAGGATTTCACTGAGAAAACCCCCACTCTTTTCTAATATCCATAGTCTTCTATCTTCATCTCTATCTAGGAGGGTCACCCCTTATATACCAAGTAAGGAGCAAACCAGCACATTCCTCTGCTTCTCTACCATTCAAATTTCTTGAAAGCATAAGATCCCAACCTCTTTGAGCCTCATCACAAGTCCTGAATCTAACAATAGGAAGATTATTCCTTGCAGACAATCTGTATAAGTCTGGAAACAGCTTCACCTCTCCAAACACTCCTGAAACCTCACTCTCCTCCCATCCCCAATCTGTTGTTTCTCATGAGGCATAGAGGCAGAAACATACTAGAAGCTTGAGAATTATAGGTCCGAGGGCAACGGCTGGATCCTTTTAAATCTCCTTAGAATCCCACTCATTCTAGTGAATGTTATAGTTACTAACAGTGATTTTATGCCAAAGGGAATTTGTCTCTTGTGGAAACCGCCACAACCATTTTCCTAAAGGGGCCAAATTTCTTTTGTCAAGGTTCCCCAAACCAAGACCCCCTTTTGAAGGGTCCAGAGTAATCACATCTCATCTACCAAGTGGTTTTTTCTCCTTTCCTACAGTCCTTCCCAGAGAAAGTTTCTCATAAGCTTTTCTAATTTTTTGGCCACACTAACAGAGACCCGAAAAAGGGATAAGAAATAGGTAGGGAGACTTAATAAAAGTGAATGAATGAGTGTTGAACTTCCCACTCAAGGGAAGACCAAGATATTCATAGGCAAACTTCCCACCTCACCTCACAACCCACAGAATTATCTAAACTAGCTAAGATACTGTTGGTGATGTAAATACCCACCAAATAGCTTTTAGACATGTTGATTTTGTGGCTGGAAAGATCATAGAACATTGGGTGCCAAGAAAAAAATTGTGTGATTGTGCTACAACAAGTGAAGATACTGTCGGTGATGTTAATAAAACAATAGGTAGGGAGACTTAAGGAAAGTGAATGAATGAGTGTTAAACTTCCCACTCAAGGGAAGACCAGGATATTTCAAAGGCAAATTTCCCACCACACAACCCACAGAATTATCCAAGCTAGCTAAAGATACTGTCGGTGATGTTAATACCCACCAAAGAGCTTGAAGACATGTTGATTTTGAGGCCGGAAAGATCATTTAACATTGGGTGCCAAGAACAAATGTGTGGTTGTGCTATAACAAATGCACTCACACTGTGCTAAATTTTCTGTTTTTAAGTGTCGGATGTGGCTTGTAAGCATCTCTCGCAAGTGTATATCTTACTCTTTACTTTAGGCCCTTTTTTTAATTAACAGTAAAGGAGCATTTAACCCCAAGGTAGGTAGAGTGGTTAGACCCTTGGGTATCCATAGAGGTTAAGAATTCAAATCCCCTTGTGGTCAACTACGTTATACATTATATCCTTGAAGTTTTCTAACTGCCAAGTTTGTTGAGGTTGATAGAATTTAAGGTATGAAGTTTTCTGATTATGAGAAAGGAGAAAAGGAAGAAAGTAAATGAACGTTTAATCTATCATCGTTACTATAACATTCTTTCTTCATACGGTTATCCGTTTTCCAATCTTAGCGCCTTAGTTATATATTACTAATCCTTGCTAGATCCTTAGGCCCTGTCTGGTAGGTGTTTTGTTTTCATTTTCCGAAAACCATTTCGAATTCTCGGTAACTGTTTTTCATTTTGTTTTTAAAAACAAAATGGAAAACAAAACCTGCGTTAAAATTGAAAAATACCCATATTTTTCATTTTTTTTTTAATATACAAACTCTTGTTCTTCATTCAATTCTTCTGCTGCTTCTCTTTTCTTTCCCTTCATCTTCTTCTTCTTCTCCATGACAGAAAATGGAGGAGCAGTCGACTCTGGAGGAGGTGGATCCTCTTCTGGCGATGTCGATCTGGTTGGAAGAGGATCTCACCTCCTCCGGTGTTGGAGATTTCATTTTTTTAAAAGATTTTAATTCTCCAGCACCAGCTGATCTACTCATATTCTTCCTCCTCAGTGGCTATTTTCTTCTTTTCCTCCTCCATCGTTGGCTGTCTTCTTTGTTTTTTTTAATGCAACTTTCGAACTCGTTCAAAAATTCAATCAAACATATCTCTCCAATGTCCAAGCTCATGTGAAAAAGCAAATCAATATTGCATTAGCAAATATCCATTTGCACTGCAACTAATCAGCAACTCCTTTAACTTAATTATCACGAAAAAAATAATCAATTTTTCCGGATACAAGTAATTGTATTGCATAAGAAACGGGCATCAGAACTGTCTTCTTTTTCTTCTTTCTTTATTATTTTGTATATTTTTTATTGTTATTTATATTTAATACTTAAAAATGAATATTTTTTTAATGAGTTTTGTTTTAAATGTTTGATTAATTGATTATTATTTGTGATTTGATATTGAGCCACTTTTTTTTTCAAATTTATAAATTAATCAAATTAAAAAAAATATTGGTTAATTATTTAACCAGTTTGTTTTATAATTGTTATAATATTAAACAAAATGTAAAAACTTTATTTCAATTTTTGATATCTTCGGTTAACCAACCAGACTTATTTTTTTCGTTTTCATTTTTAGAATGCTGTTTCCAGTATATGCTACTTGAAACATTTTCATAATTCGCAACTGAAATCAAAAAACACTATTTTCATTTTTCATTTTTATTTTAAAAACAGCAAATGAAAAACGCTTACGGGACACGCCTTTAGTTGCTTGAAGAAGCAAAGGTTCTTCATCCTCAGACCATATGTCCATTCCAAATAAAAATTGAATGGCATTTCATTTTGATTTTGATCACACTCTGGTAAATAATCATCCATCATATCATTTGACTTACAATTTTTATTTGCTCTTTTCATTTACAAAGATGGTGTTTTGGGCACAACCAAAGTAGAGCCAACTTTACTGCCCTACCCCTTAGTTTTTTGGTTCTTTGTAGGTGTTATTTATAAGAGTTTTTTCATTATGTTGGCAATCTAAGGATTGCAATTTATAGTGGTCATATATGTAACATATATCTTTACCTCTTTATTATTTATTTGTTGGATTAATGAGTTCCTACTGAGACATCTTTGGAATTTGCAGATTCTACTAAACCCGCTATACTTACCCGGTTCCCGTGTTGCATCATCACATTTTGATACTAAGGTCCGTGCTCTTGCAAGAAAGTATCTATAGTAACATTCATCCTGTATGACATACACTCGTAAGATTTAGAGATTGAGCTTGCAAGTTTGTATTGCCTTGAGTAGAGCCTCTTCTCCTCTTTTGATGTCTTGGTCATATGGAGAGCTGCTAAGGCCTCTTATGATTTTGATTCATAATTCGTGATTATTGAATGTCATGTGCTCAGTATGTATTGGATTCCTTATGTTTTGCACGGGTCACTTGTAGTAATGGTATATGTTCATTTTCATATTAGCTTTCATCTGATATTTTTGCATGGAAGTTTATCGTCATGGAAAACATTATCTGTACATGCGGGATTAGATTTTCATCCAAAATGATAGCTCCAGGCATGGTTCGAAGAGATTCATGTAACAAATTAGGAATGGCAATTAGGATTCACAATCCATTTAATTAACATTGTTGAAGTTCAGAACACCAACATCTGGCATCGGGATAAGCAGTTTAGTTTTAGATTAGACATATAGACAGTACTATGAAATTGGAAGCTTCTTTTCAGTTGGATTACCTTTCGAGAAATGCCAAAATATTTGGCAGTATCTGCACTTGAAACGGGACAAGTTTCAAAGTCATTGTCATGGTCAGTCAACGAAAGTCTGGAGGTTCAGACAATTGGAGGGTATAATTGCATTGTAATGTTATCTTCGGGGTTTGTTTTTTTTGTCTTTTAAGTATTAAAAGATCTTATTTTAAGTAAAGAAAGTAGTACCATTTAATATTTAAGACACTCTCGTTTGTATTTTTTTTTTTTTTTGAGAGTATCCCATTTAAATATGAAGCGGTTTTGATTTTACTATTCTATCCCTATTTTAACTAATCATTTGACTTTTTTAGATATAATTTTTTATTTTTTTAATGAATTTTATTTCTTAACGTATATTTATTTTATATAAAAAAGTTATTTGTTTTCAATTAAAATTTTATTTATCAATTTAAATATTTATTTAAAATATAATTTAATATAAAATAAAATAAAATTATATTATTGAAAAACAACAGCCATCAGAGGCATCTGCACATCACAACCAACCATTCAACCTTCACCGTCACTGCTGCGTACCAATGTTCGCCGTCGTCATCGCCGTGAGTCATCCATCACGGTCGATATAGAAAGATTCGTCGACTACCGATGAGCAAACCCCTGCAATTGATGTCGTTGATTTGTTTGTCCAATCGTGAACGAAACCCGTGAATATTCGATTTTGTAGACCCTGCCTCTGCTGCTCAACTTCCATTGTTGCACCTCCTCTGCCATATAAACAGCCTCTCACAATTCCTCTGGTGACACACGAGCAGAATACATCACCAACATCTAGTTTCTTGCGATTGTTGATTCTTCAAAACACAACAATCTTTCTTCTTCCGATTCGTTGCCGATTGGAAAGTATTTCTCGGTGGCTTCCATGGTAGAGGCAAGGAGGAGGCCGACCGGCCTTCTCCGGTCAAATCCTAGGGAGGAGGCGTCGACCGCTGACTCCTCTCTGGTCAATTTAAGGTTAGGTTAGGGTTAGGGTTAGAGAGAGTTTCAGGAAATTAGGGATTTTTTTTATTCAATGTTATTTTTGATAATACGTTAATTTTATAAGGTTAATTGTGGAAGTAACTATAAAGATGTTAATTACAACTTATTTCATCGGTGAAAAGCTAAAATTTTTTACTTTTTCAATAAGATATAATTTTTAAAATAAAAAACGAACATATTCATCTTAATTTAAGTTATAAGATGAAATAAGACTTATATATAAAAAAACAAACACCACCCTAGTATAATTGCATTGTAATGTTATGTTCACAGTCTCATATTAATTTTGATGGAACGAAGGATGTTGATTGGGTAGTGCTTCAAACATCGATCTTTAGTGATTAAATGCCGTACCAAAGGAAAGAAGATTGATAAAACCACATTTCAATTTTGTCAAATATTTTGTGTGCGTCACACTGATATAGAATGTGAGTTTGGTCCAAACTTACGCATGGTGTCATGGGTGTGAAATTGTCCGGCCTTTATTTTATTTTTTTTATATATATTTATGGTATAAGGACTTGATCTTGAAACATTATCTGACTGAATGGATGTCTTTCGCTATCTAGTCGCACTTGATTTTATCATAAATGGGAATGTGAATTTATCTGGCATAATTGAGTTTTAGCTTGTGGATCTCTTAGCCGCCAGGTATGGCCCCGAACTCAACCTATGAGATTCAGGTTCAGGTAGGCGTGTGGGACCATACATATAGTTGTCCGTTGTCCGTATAAGTTCTGATCCATGGCGTCAAGAACACATTTGGCTGGATTACCTTTATTTTTTTGAAAGCAAAATTGCAAACTCTAGTCTCTAAATCTCATTCTATCGGATATTATCTACTCTGTTTTGTCGCCAACAAGGAGTTTGTAAGAGTAAATATATGATGACAATATCAGGTTATTAGGTGGGTTTGACTATTTGAGTCCTACACTTTCTTCAGTCCCAAATATTGTAATAGTTTTTTTTTTTAAAAAAGAGTACATACATGACTAATTGATGATCAGGGACCGGAATACAGTTTCACCATGTCCGGTGGTTGATTAGGAAAAATTTCAAGTAAAAATAAATTAGATTATTAATTGATGAGCATAAAGTAGTTTTCTGAAAACCGTCTTCATTATATATAAAACACTCTATAATATACCTTCAAATTTATTTGAAAATTGTATAGGATTAGAGACGGCCCGATTTGTAACTGAAATAACTAAAAATCTATCAAGTTGAAGAATCAGGTTCTATAAAATTGTTGGAATTATTCTAACCATAATCTGACACTAACTTTTGGCATCTTCTTCCATCTACTAATAATTATACTTCAAATTTTGACATCCCAATTTGGTGGGTCACCAGACAAACACAAACCAAGCTCAACTGTATTCTCACAACATTACAATTTCATCCTTTAATTTCTTCTATTTAATTATAAAACTATGGCATCTTTTTTTATTAGATTTGATCATTATTGGATTTATGGTTGTTGATTCCATGTATTTGCACACATTCATCCTTTATATTTATATATTTATAAATGTTTGGAATCCAAGTTAATGATTGAGTTTCCAAGAATTATTTATTATTACATGTGACAAGAATTCGTTGAAAAGAATAAAGAAAAAGTAAGATAAAGTATAATTAGTATTGTGTATATATATATATATTAATATATTTAAATACGATTATGGGAATCTATCTGGATCAATCAATACTATAAAGTGGTTCAGATGTCTACTTTTTTCATAGTCGAAAGAAATCGGTTCCCATTAACACTAGAAGAGGTATCCTTATACAAAATTATGGTTATATAAACGATGGTAGGATAATATATACAGGTGTTAAAGGTTTGAATATTGATGGCTTATGGAGGCAAGGCAACGTGACTTTGACAATTAGTTTAGTATTGTGATTTGATTATTAAATAATTAAGGTGTTAATTATGAGGTTGTATGGATGGATACATTGCACAAAAAAAGGAGGAAAAAAATAAAAAGGATGTCTGCCTTGTATTCTCCTTTACTATTATTCTTTTGCATGCATGCAACTTATGTTTGCACATATTCTCAACTTCTCAGCGATACAAGGATCAAAAGCTGGGTTTTTAATTACTCTTCCAGATAGCCCAATTTTGGGTACTTTGGATCAAAGCATTTTAATTTTTTTTGTTTTAAAAAATAAGTTATGTTATGGTTTTACTTTAAAGAAAACATGTTTATTAAAAATAGACTAATTAGCACCGATGTCTTTTAAACTATATCTAAATTTACACCATACCTTTTATATTTTTTTCGCCATTAAACCCCCTAAACTCTCACAAATTGATAACAAAATACTATATATGCCCCCCTCACAGGAGGTAAAAACCTAAGTGTATGCAAAAAAAAAAGAGAACTCAAAGAGTTTAATGGAGAATAAAAAATATATAGGGAACAGTACATATTTTGGAAGAGTTTAGTGGATATTGGTGCTAATTAATCTATTAAATAAATGCTTCCTTTAAATAAGCATTTTTCAAGTGTTCTTCTCTTCAATGGTTAGATTTATGTGGTGTTGTCTTGAGGTTTTTGGTTCAGTCGCATAATTTGGATAATTGCCGCACAACTAAACATAACTTGTGCCTAATCTCAAGCTACCTAAATGTTCTCGTGCAAATTAATCCTACATCAATATCCAAATTATTACTATTTAAATAAATCCTTGAAGAGCTGTTTTTATGATAATTGGTTGTTCCCCCTATTACTCTCTTCTTAAAAAAAAAAAAAAAACGAAGTAATTATTTATTTTTGTTCAAAATGATCATTGCTTTTTTGAGACATCAAACATAATCAAATATTTTTTAAAATACGTTTATAACTACTTTAAAATTATTTTAAACAAATCAAATACACTCTTAGACTAAGTAAAATATAATTATATATAGAAAGCATGACACATGTCAATGTTGTTTATATTAATGGAAAACACAATTCTGCCTTGTCTAATTCATAATTGTAAGATTACATTAAAATTTTAGGTGATTAAAACATATCCATGCTTGTGGCACATGAAATTGCCATCTGTCTCTACCATCTTTGACAAAATTAATATTCCATTTGAATGACAATTAATTGTACACTTAATTAAGAATTTCTTATTAATTAAGAATTAATTGTATACAAAAGTATGTATAGCCAAACTGTAAGGACAATATTGGTCAGTACTTTGGGTACTGACCCACCAATGGATTGTTAACACGTGACTCATTTTAGAATAATATAAAGAGATAAATGAAAAAAGTGAAATGAAAAATGCCATATGTCAACCTCTCATTTTTGGGGTCGATACCTAAGTATTTTTGAAATTGTAATAGGATTACAACCGTCCAATGTGGCTCGGTTATAAATGACATTTATTCAGATTTCAGTCTAACAATGTTTGAAGTTCGAATCGCTCTACTGTGATATATATATAAAAAATGGACCTGGAATAATTATTAAATGACAATTGTAGCCTTAATTAAGAAAAAGGAGATGTATAGCACTATAAGGTAGTGGGGCCATGGAAATATGAGATGGGATGGGTTGGTGGTCGGCATCCACAGCATATAAGATCCTCTGTGATCCAATAAGAACATATTCCACCACTAATAAACTTGGTATCTTTCTCTAGCTAATGTAATCATGAATAGCTCGTGTCTTGCACATGGCATTCATATGCATGCATTACTGCTTATATACTCCACTCATTGACTTAGAGAACAAGTACTATTCATAATACATAGTAACATAATACATAATTGTATGTTGTGTTGGGATTTTGAAGCAATTAATTAAATAGTACAATAGTTGAGTTGCAAGTGGGTTTAACATACCATGCAATGCAACAGCAACAATGGGTTAGAGAACAATAAAAGTATTTGATGTACATTTTTTTAAGGATATTGAAATTTGATTTTATGACAAATTGCATTTATATATAAGTTACACTGCAAAAAAAAGGCTTATTGGGAATAATTTTTTTCATCCCAATAGCTCAAAATTCGTCACCTCAGGTAGGTCGCAATAGCCTCTTTGGGACGAATTCGTCCCAATAGGTACTCTATAGGGACGAAACAAAAAATACATTAAAAAATTAGTTACCTTGTCTTTGGTGGGTGTTGAACCTATATGATCAAGAGTGTAAATGGTGGGCCCTTTCCCACCAAATCAAATATGCAGATTTGTTTTTGTTTGCACAAAATTTTAATATAACCTATTAAGTTGTTAAATTTCCATAGATGATTTTAAATCAAAGTCTGATTAGAAAAATAATTGTTTTTAAATTTTATTGCACTAATCAAAAATTTAAATTCAATGATGGTAGTGCACATCCCTTCCACATCTAGTGGTCAGAGGTTCGAATCTCACTATACACATTTTATAAGTATATATGGAAAGTTTTCTATCGATTTGTGGGAGCATCCCTCTCTTCAGTTGTGAGAGTTGTATTCCATATGTAACATCTCCCCAATAGTGAGAGTAATATTCTAGGTTGTACTTGTAGAGTCTAATTATTCTCGTCAGGTCCCGACAGTAGTTGTATTTCAAAAAAAAAAATGATAAACTTATTATAAAATTTTAATTTCTATTGGGACGATTATTTTTTGTCTTTTTACATTCGTTGGTGTAGATCTCAATCCATTACACTACACAACTTCAACTTTGATAAATAATACAAAACTATTTATATATGATGTAAATAAGTTTATAAATTAAATTTGTATTGAACATTTTAAAAAAAAAATATTACTAGATAATTTAAATTGATTCCAGTTATCTTTATAATTATTTTTTATGACAAACAAATGACTATTAAAAAATATTTATTAGATAATATTTTATTAAATTGTTAGATCAATGGTTACAAGAATGAATCAGGATTGAAACTCCCACTTCCGTAGAATTTTCTCTCAACATTTATGATTTAATGAGTAAATTCATCCCAAATTACGTCGCCTAAGGTGAGTCACAATAGGTTCATTGGGACAAAAATTAAAATTCGTCCGAAAAACTACCTATAGAGACAAAATAGTATAGGGACGATTTATCTTTTCGTCCCTATAAAATATCTATAGGGACGAAATTTGGAAAAAAAAAACTTGTTTGTTTGGAACCCTATCATCCCACTACCTACCCAACCCCAGCTCACTCTCATCACAACCCTCATATCACAATCGATCATCATTTAATGTTTAGCGTCGAACCATTCACCTGAAACTTAAGCAAAACTTATCCACTTTGCTATTGCTTAGAATTTATTAATTAAAGCATAATAATTATGTTGAACCTCTATATGTTATTTAATTTTTATTGTAGATTAATTACAATAATTTCTTTTCTTGTTAAAAAAATGTTTATTGTAGCATTTAATTAAACTATTTTTCTCAAATCATATATTGTCAGATGAAATGGTCTATCGTTAATCGTACACTGAATATAGATACTTTCTTTACATTTTTCAACTTAATCGACAAATGTAATATTTGAATTCCTATCACAGAGGGAATGACAAATGTGTAACAACTTTTCTAAAAAGTAGTTTTGTATTTTAAATTTTTATTTATTATATTTATAAAAGTATATGTATAATTTTTTGTAATTTTTTGAATTAATCTATAGTAATTAATATAAAAATTGAAGCAAATTTAATTAAGATATTTGTTTCTTAAGAAAAACTTAAAAAAATAAAGATAAAAATGAAAAATATAATCCTGATAAATCATTATCGGCAATAATTATTATTTTTGTCTTAATAAAATAACATCTATAATTTCTTTTATTTTTTTTCTTTTCTTTCCAAAAAAAAAAAGATGTTAAACATTTTAGGGACGAATAATTTTTGTCTCAATAGACGTTCTACTGGGACAAACAATTTATTTCGTCTCAATACACATCCTATTGGGATAAATTATTTTCGTCTCTAAAAGTCTCGTTAGTTTTGCACTTTTTAGGGACGAATAATTTTTGTCGTCCCTAAAGATTTCCTTAGGTTTGAAATTTTTAGGGACGAATCCGTTATACATCTATTGGGATGAAAAACATTCGTCACAATAAATTTTCGTCCCTATAGGCCAATTTTCTTGTAGTTTTAAGATGACAGTTGTTTTTCTAATCTGAAATTTAAAAGTTTGAATTTAACTGAAGTCGGTCTGAATTCTTAACTTAAATGGCATTATTGTTTTTTTTTTAATCTCAATGTAAATGTTAAGATGTTTGTTACAAACACGTTCAAGTTAGTTATTTATCATTATACCCTAATAATCAATATATATACCTTCAAAATTTTGTTAATAATTTTATGAGCCAAATTTATAAATTATTAAATAGTCTTTATAATTTATATTTGTTTTATTTCGGCCCTCCATTTTTTTTTTGTATTCCTAGCTCAAATCAATTTTTCCTTGTCAACTTTGTCAAAAACATCTGAGATAAATATGGAGTCAGTATCCACCAAAATAAACTCATAAAAAATGTGTCTTTTGGTCAAATCTTCAGGAATTCTCCCAAAAAGGGGATTGATGAGTTCATCTGCTAATCTTTTGGGTTCTTTGAAGTATTGGTCTTCTATATAGGGATCTTTAAGAACAAAAAACCTATCAAAGAATGGTTTGTTAATGTATGAATAAGTCGGGTTGTTTATTTTTGGAAGGGCAGAGGCCTGTTTTTGGGCTTGCAATTGGGTTGAGTTTTGTTGGGCTTGTATTTTGTCTTGTCTGTTGGAGTGTGGGCTGATATTGGAGGATAATACCTTTTTAAAAGGAATGCTGTCAATTGCTAATGGGGAAAAAGGATTACTCAGGTGGACTGGGCTTTGGCTAGGACTACGGCTAGATGAAGGCCCAGCTGGTGGTAAGGGAGGAAAGGTTATTGGCAATTGATGGGGTGACCTGGGTTGTGATATTACCGATATTAACACAAAAAGAATCATATGGAATAACAGAGATGATAATCAAACAGCAATAATGATAACAATACAACAATAGCAATGGTCTTATAGATACGTGGCATTGTTACACCAAAGTCATTTCTCAACAAAGCTGTTATAAGCAAAGTTGATATGAAATTGTCTTGGTTTCCAGCCTATATACCCAGACCAGAAAACAAATAATAAAACATAAACTTTAAATAAACAATAGAGTAATAGTATCCTTACCCTATTTTCTGATCCTTTTATGTACTCAATGTCAAAATCGAATGCAGATAATAATGCTTGCCATCTGGTAAAAATTTGTTTTGATGTAAGATTTTATACATCATTTTTTAAAATAAATTTGGCTGACTGGCAATCAACTCTTAATAAAAAAATTTGGTTGATTAAGTCATCCTGTAACTTTTGAATTGTCAGAACAATTGAAAGTATCTCTTTTTTCACAGTCGAATATTTTTTCTGTGAGTCATTCCATGATCCTGAAACGTATCTTACTAATCTCTCTTGTCCATCAATTTTCTGTTTTAGGATGCCACCATAACCTAATTCCGAGGCATCAGTTTCTACAGTTTTAGGGGCATTAGGGTGGCAAATAGTTAGACATGGCAATTTTTTGACATAATTTTTTATTTTTAAAACTGCTTTAGTATGCTCTCCAGTCCAGGGTGTTGGATTCGTTTTTAGTCTTTGAAAAAGAGGTTTACAAATGATACTGATTTCTTTGCAAAAATTTGAGATATAGTTTAGACAACCTAAAAATCTTTGGAGTTGCTTTTTATCTCTTATTTCATCTGGAAATTTGTCAGCAAATTCCAGGCTCCTATGAATAGGGATAATTGTACCTCTTTTAATATTATGTCCAAGGAATCTTATGTTAGTTTGGAAAAGATGGATTTTTGGAGCAGATATAACTAGTCCATGATGTTTGACAGTTTTATAGAAAATTTCTAAATGTTTCCAATGTTGATCAATATTTTTTGAAAAGATCAATACATCATCAATATAAACAATAGAAAATTCAGTGTAGGGATTGAAAATATTAATCATAATACACTGGAATTCACTGGGGGCATTCTTTAGAAAAATCTAGTCCCTACAAACTTGTTTACAGAGTTCATTATCGTGTTTTGACATCAGGACTTATACCTAGTTATATTCCACCATCTGTGCCAGCTGGCCAGACTATATTTTTTAATGCTTCACAATCTGTTAATGTCCTTGTTCCTGTACTAGTCAGATGGGAAAATATTAAATTTCCTGACGATTGGGTCAAGGAAAAAGTTGACCAACCAACTTATAAACCACCCATGAGAATTTGCATAACTGTGTAACTGAACATGATGGAACATTAAGGATATCTTTTAGAAGAAGTTTATCAATTAAAGAAACTGATAGTGACCATTCCAGATCATTAAGTGACTTCCAGTCAGCTAGAAACTCATTATCTAGTGCTTCTAGGAGACATATTGCCAGACAAATCCCCGGTTTAACCCCTAGAAGGATTGATAAACAACCCATGCTTGCAACACCAAATTATAATCCAGATGATGAATCCAGTGAACCCGAAAATCTAGTACCTAGAAGAAGAAGGCCTAAACCTCCCACACATGTTGCACATGTTTTAAAAATCCCGGAGCAGGTGGCCCAGCCAATTCACACATATGACCAAGAACAACAAACCTCACCAGATGGCAAGCATTATTATCTGCATTCGATTTTGACATTGAGTACATAAAAGGATCAGAAAATAGTCTCCCTGATTTTCTGACCATAGAATTTTTATATGGAAAAAATGACCAGTAATCGAGGCAGGGGAGGCCGAAGCCCTAGAGGCAGAGGTTCCAGGCCTGACTTATTTGACCTATTTGACAAAAGGCCTGAAAAGTCAGACTTATCATTATCATCGACTTATCAATCTTCCCCAAGGGGAAGTCATAAAAACAAATATGCAATATCGGTAATATCACAACCCAGGTCACCCCATCAATTGCCAATAACCTTTCCTCCCTTACCACCAGCTGGGCCTTCATCTAGCCGTAGTCCTAGCCAAAACGGAACACGAAGATATATAAAAGGCACCACAGTACAAAATACAACACAATAAGAATCATATGGAATAACAGAGATGATAATCAAATAGCAATAATGATAACAATACAACAATAGCAATGGTCCTATAGATACGTGGCATTGTTACACCAAAGTCATTTCTCAACAAAGCTGTTATAAGCAAAGTTGATAGGAAATTGTCTTGGTTTCCAGCCTATATACCCAGACCAGAAAACAAACAATAAAACATAAACTTTAAATAAGCAATAGAGTAATAGTATCCATACAATGCTATTACAGAACTTAGGTCTGACAGCAACGAAGTCAAAGAAATAAGTCACTCTTTTATTTAAAGTAGTTTAGAAATTTACAATGAAAGAGAGAAAAGGAAGATAGATGCTTCGTAGAGCAATCAGAGAAATAGAACTAAAACTGAACTTACCCTTCAAATGAAGGATGCATCATATATATAATGAAAATAAAATCTTTTGTATATGGTAAGGTTACAATGTGCTTTTTTCTGTCCCAGAAAACATTAGGAATGTTAGAACAGGCCTCTTTTTCTAGTTTTTGTTTAAAACTTTCTATTTTTTCTTGAGTCTTTGTTTCTTTAATCTTTTCATCTTGTCTTTGGAAATTTAGATCATCTTTTATAAATGCCAATTGGTTTTGCTTTCTTGTTAACGTGGCAATACAATTGTCTAAAGGTTCTTTACTGATATTATCTTTTCTTATTGTATTGAGATCTTTTACTAATACTGGGAAAAGAAAAGGAAATAATATTTCTTTTCCTAGATATTCAGTTACTATTCCTTCAGCAATAACTTTAAAAGGTGATATTAGGTATAAAAAAGGCAGGCCAAGAATGACATTTTGTGATAGGGTTTTTACGACAATAAAATCATTGTTATAGCACACTCCATCTTTGCAAACATTTGCATTGGTGAGTTTGTAATTTATATCTAATCTTATTTTATTGGCTCCATATAATGATTCTGTGGTTGCTTCAAGATACTTAGTGGGAACTAAGGATTCTATGATGCAGTTTAAGTCTGCTCCTGTATCTACGAGGGTTGTTGCTCTTATGTTATAATTTGATGCTATTCTTACGTCAATTTCGATATACCATTTTTGAATTCTTACTTCTTGAATAGAGTTTATCTGGCTAATACTTAGTAAGTCTTGTGGTTCAACATGTTTAGTATTATCTTTGTCAGATTCTTCGTCTGAACTGTTAAAATCAGTTCCTTGTAAGTCTTTAAGTGTTACTTTTGCAAACTGTTTATTAACAGCATCTGTTACTTGGAGTTCTTGTATTTGTATTTTTAATTTCTTAATTTCTTCTTTAATGTTTGTGATTTCTTTCTGTAGATCAGGAATAGTGACTTTTCTTTTATTATTAAACTTTCCTAATACATTTTGTTCAAAGTCAGGTGCCTCAAATGGGGCGTTTTTAAAGGGTTTGGTTTCATTTTGAACTTGTTCTTTATTGGTCGAGGGTTGCTTAGTTATTCTTTTTTGTAATTGTTTAATATATTGTGCTTTTTGTATAGGGTTTTCTATACTATCTATCATGCTAATCATTAAGGAATAATCATATTTGTCAAGGACATTAATTTCTTTGCAGAAACAGGGTTGGGTTTCTTGTTCGGTGCTATAAGAAGAAGAAGATGATTCGGAATCAGATGATGATCCTTCTATGATTAGGACTTCATTATCTGAGGAAGTGGAGCTACAAGAGCTGGGAGTTTTAGAGTCTATATAGAGAGCTTGTATGATTTTTTCTTTAGTTTGGTCATCTAAATCTAAGCTATTAATCTTTTTCTTCTGTTCAGGGCACCTGTTGGCATAATGGCCACTTTTGCCGCAATTAAAACATTTATTTTCTCTTTTCTTATATCTTTGAATTTTCTTTCTAAAGGTTTTTCTTCCGGAAGAAACTCTTGACTTTTTGTTTGGGGACCAAATAGTATCTCCTTCTTTGTTAGCTTTATAGTTTTTGTTAATACGATAGCGATATTTCTTAAAGTGATTTTTACTCTTTTTCTTTTTATGGGAAGGTAATCTGTCAAATCCAAATTGTTCACACCAAGAACCAAGTTCTTTCCTGGTGGTTAATTTTTGTTTTTTCAATTGGCTCTTAAGTCTAAGGTCATTACAAAGTTGCATGGCAACAACATTAATGGATGCTATAATTTCACCATAGGTCCATGTGTCTAATTGTGACCAATCAGACCATCCCATTTGTCTAACCATTTCGTCTCTTACTTTAGTTGAAAATAGTTTTGGTAGTCCTTATATAATTTTTTCTTTCCAATAAGCATTCACATTGTCAGGTCTTTAGAAGACTCTAGTCAGGAAAATATCTTTATACCATTTAAAATCATTTAGTTTTTTACATTTTAAATTTTGTATTTTAGAGAATTCTTTTCCTTGGTTGATATTTGGGTTGCCTACAAAGTGCATAAGAATAGTATAGCATAATACATCAATGCCATCAGGTTCAGAGCTAGTGGTAGTGGTCTGTGTTGGGGTAGATGTTGATTCTACGTTTGCCGGATAATTTGTGGTAATAGTTTTTGTATGTCCTATTATAGAGGTTTTAGCCAATTGGCTTAGAGTGTGTGTCCACCATCCAAACAGTTGTCCTTCAAAACCAGTGGTTAATGAGGTAACTGCATCAGAATGTGACATATTCTGTTTTTTAATATAGATATAACCAATAATGTGCATTTGTCTTAAAACAGTATTATTTTATATTCCGATAGTCCATCAATATTAAATTGATAACAGGCATTGCCTGTAAATGCTCTATAAGGAACAGTTTCCTCGTATTGAAGGTCTGGGGGAGTAGGTCTAGGGTAATAAGGTTTTGTATTTTGAAAATACTTAGTCTTATTATAACTGTCAGTTTTTTCATTTGTGGTGATTTTTTGTACAAATTGTTAGAAATCAATATTCTCTTCTTCTTCATCAGAAGAATCAGAAAGAATCTTTTTATCAATAGTCTGGATGTTAGAATGTGGAATTCTACTTAATATTTCTTCTAATGTTCTTAAAAGTTTTGTTTCATCAATTAGATTGTCAAAACATTTTTCTATTCCAGTATGGTCAGGAAACAGGATAGATTCAGATTTCAGTATTATGTATTTACCTTTACCCTTACTTTTTTTTTATTAGATGAAGAGGGTAGGTCATATGGGACATATACTTGTGGAGGAATGTCTTCCTTTACTGGTGATACACTGGTTTGGTTTAGATTAAGATCAATTTTTTCTAATTGTTCTCCTATAGAATTAAGAAAGAAATTGGTATAATTCCCTTGTCTCATAACCATGCCAATCTGGTGAGATGAGGAGGTTACTGTTGAGGACATACGTTCATCAAATAATATAAATGGGGTGCATTTAGCAAGGTTATTTTCTGTTGGCCGGTCTTCATTAATCATTTCAATTTCAAAATCTCTTGGTGGTGGATGGACTTGTCTTTCTATGCCTTTCTTAGTTCTATAATTTTTGAGGTTTTGTTTGTTAATGACAGAGCATGATTGTTCATAATTTTTTCTATGGACATACCATTCAAAGAAGGAAATGTTCAGGTTGAATTCTTCAAGGGTATTAATCCACCTTTCATGGAATTGTTTCCTTTTATTTATTGAATAATTTTTCTCATATTTTTCTCTTAAGGTTTGATTATGGGTTGAATAATAATCTGCTATAAGGAAATCAAATTTGTCTTTACTGATGACGTTAATGGTTCTTATGGGGGGTTCTGGTTCTAAGATTTCAGTCAAGACTTGTGATGGTGTTGGTAAGGTTTGTTATTCTTGGTCATATGTGTGAATTGGCTGGGCCACCTGCTCTGGGGTTTTTAAAACATGTGCAACATGTGTGGGAGGTTTAGGCCTTCTTCTTCTAGGTACTAGATTTGTGGGTTCACTGGATTCATCATCTGGATTATAATTTGGTGTTGCAAGCATGGGTTGTTTATCAATCCTTCTAGGGGTTAAACCGGGGATTTGTCTGGCAATATGTCTCCTAGAAGCACTAGATAATGAGTTTCTAGCTGACTGAAAGTCACTTAATGATCTGGAATGGTCACTATCAGTTTCTTTAATTGATAAACTTCTTCTAAAAGATATCCTTAATGTTCCATCATGTTCAGTTACACAGTCATGCAAATTTCTCATGGGTGGTTTATAAGTTGGTTGGTCAACTTTTTCCTTGACCCAATCGTCAGGAAATTTAATATTTTCCCATCTGACTGGTACAGGAACAAGGACATTAACAGATGGTGAAGCATTAAAACATATAGTCTGGCCAGCTGGCACAGATGGTGGAATATAACTAGGTATAAGTCCTGATGTCAAAACACGATAATGAACTCTGTAAACAAGTTTGTAGGGACTAGATTTTTTTAAAAACTTGTAGTTGTGAGTCTGAATGTCAATGACTAGGCATTTTTCTTTATGTTCATCTATATTTAAAGCAATTGTAAAGTTGGGGTATACTTGAAAATAAATAGGTCCATAAGTTAAAGATGTTTCAGCCATACCAAGAATTGATTATCATCTCTGTTATTCCATATGATTCTTATTGTGTTGTATTTTGTACTGTGGTGCCTTTTATATATCTTCGTGTTCCGTTTTGGTATCAGAGCCTTAAGGCGTGTTGAAGAAGAATTATAGTTTTTAAACTTTAAGTGCAAAAGTCAGTAGGTCTATAGGGTATTTGCTGTTTGCTAGAATGCTGTAGGCTGTTGGCCCGTCTGACCAGGCTGTGAGTTAAAACCTAGGGTTTTTGACTATTCATTTTCTTCATCATGTCTGCAAGTAGTTCCAGACCCGGGATCGAACCCGATGATGTTAACAGTAGCACAGGATAATCTGTAGCCAATTTTGAAACTAATTGGGATGACAAAGACTTAGTCAACTGGCAGTTGCCAAACATTCAACAAAATAGTATTTATAAAAAGAAATTATTAGACTTTAGAACATTATTAGGTCAAAAGACCAAAGAAATAAATGTTAAATTCCAAAATAATACTTTTTCGACTAATCTTTTAAATAAAAATAGTCTGACTCATTATAACAAAATTGGATTTGACGACTTACACATTGGCAGTGTCCAAGTTGGTGTAAAACCTCTTTCAAAAATTGGATTAAACTATTAAATATTCATTAATCGTTAAAAAATACTGTATTTAAATAAATTAAATTAATAAAGGTAAATAAAATTATAAAGTGAATTTTAATAGAAAATTTTGTTAATTTTTTAAAAATATATATAAATAGATGCTCGAATATGCTATTAATTTGTAGTCGACGGTAGGCACCGACAACTTGCAAAATTAGATGAAGAGACAAAGCAATTGTCGAGTTGAATCAAACGTGGTCCCTTAGAGAGACTTTCCAATGCTTAAGATAGTGTGACTCAAGAGAGAAGTGGAGCAAAACGAGGTTAAACAGTTAAATAAGTAAAGCAAACCAATGTGTTGGTGTCGTGTCGGGGTTAAATGTGGCACTTCGAGTGTGAAAAAGGAAATAAGAGTCCCTATAAAATGATTGAATTTGAATCGAAACCTAGAGCTAGAGAGCCTAGGTAGCTATCGTGGCGAGTCAAGTAAGGCGAGTGAAGGTTAAAGATGGGTACTAATTGAGTGTCGTACCAAGTCGAGTGAAGTAGGGGAGACCTTGACTGGCTGTTATGACGAGTCGAGTGCTCATGCTACGTGGTTTGGATAGACGTCGTATCAAATGTAACTAGAGCTTATGAAACTCTAGGTAAGCGTTGCGTCGAGTCGAGTGTGCTAAGGTGACTAAGAGTCCCTGTATTGGTCGAGTCGAACCAAAAGTTAGAACTAGAGCTAAAGAAACCTAGACAACAGCCTTGTCTAGTCGAGCTTAAAACTGTGAGGAGCTGAGTTAGCTAATATGTGAACCAAGTGATAAGGAGAGTTAGAGAGAGAGAGAGTTTTAGTAGAGAAAAGCCAACCCCTCTCTCTAGATAAAGGTATGGTATTTATAGGAGAGGAAGTGAGTTGTTAATCACGTCCTCGAGATTCGTGGTGAGGTGGGTTAGATATTAAGGATCAGATATTTGAATCCCCAACTAACCATCTTATCTGTCAGTTCAACTAACTTGGTCAAAGGTTAGCTAAGTCAACTATTGAATAGGTCTAACCGTTGCAGATACTAATTAAAGCTATTGAAATTGGGCCTTGGTGGGCTGCTCCGACCCATAAGTCCATATTTGGTTCAGATTAGGCCTTGTTAGGCATAGAAACGGACTGGTCTTACGTGGCTAAATTTGACCACTACAATTTATAACAAAAAAAAATTAAAAATTAATTTAAAAGACCAATAAGCTCTGTTATCCTAAATGTTCGGTGGGGGACTTTCGAGACACCATTTGACTTGGTCGTACTGCTACACCATGGTCGGTGGGCCTAGCCTGGCTCAACTGGGGTTAGGTCCGTAGTTCTACCGGGTCCATCTAAAAGGGACCGACGTCGTGGTATAAGGTCGGTCTTAGGAGTGATGAAGTGTATAGCAAAAAAGCAAAACAATCAAGAATGAAGTGTCTTTATTGATTAATCAAGTGGAAAGTTCTACATCATATAATGCCATTAGGCGTACATAATTTCTCTTGGAGGCTAGTTGCCAAGTAGGGTGGACAATATGGAGCCTTTTCTAGGAGGGCAATGGCCAAGTAATATGGATAATATGGAGCTTTCTCTAGGAGGGCAGTAGCCAAGGAGGATGGACAATATGGATCTTTCTCTATGAGGGTAGTAGCCAAGTAGGTGAGTGTCAAGTTATCCAGACCCTTTTCTCTTCTTAAGTTGAAGTATTTATAAGGTGACATTGTAGTGGTAGATGATGGTTGTCCCTTTAGGCGGGAAAAGCTAGATTCAATCCTCATCATTCCCTTTGAGTTAGATGCCCATGTGGTTTGGCTAGGAGGGCCAAGATGGTACCACTCAGGCCTCCAAGCTGAACTGACACTTATTTTGGTAGGTGAAGGTCCCTCGTTTAAAGGTTTGCGACGGGTCGGGTCGGGTCGGGTCGGGTCAGGGTCTGGTTTTGGAGAGCTCAGTATCTTTGGGGGCTGGGTTGTTAGGGTTTATGCCCTAAAGATAAAATTTGTAAATGGATTTATGAAATAAATAAAAAGAAAAGTTCAATTCATTCTTGTTGTGTTGTGTTTTTTATTTTATAACTTGTGCATATACTTAACATCCAAGATTGCCAGATGTAATCTCGGACTGTGTATATGAGTGTCATATACGGATGGATACAGTAAGAGACGTGCAATCTAAGAAGTTCATAGATAGAAAATAAAGCTAGGTACTTTATTTGTGGTTAATCTATAGCTGCGGTCCATTCTGTAATGAACGGTGATTCTATCCTGAATCATTCATATAGATATATGAGAATGGAGGCACCTTGTATGATGTGATCATATAAGACTAGGCCATGATCTATATGAATCTCTCAACAAGATCCGTTTACCGATGAGATTCATATATATCAACTAATGATTGCTATATGTGGGTGATCTTAATTCTGAGTGTCTTATCGACTCCTTCAGACTAGATCGTGGTCTTTGATATACCATGGGTGAGGTCGGATGAAGTTCCCTATCAATATGCTCTGTATGTTAGGATTACGGTTTGGCTTGTGACTGGGAAAGTTTGTACACAATAGTGGAATCCACTCATTCTTATGAGAAGTAGATGGTAGTTCCCTTAAGGGTTGATTCGGGGCTTAGACAATATAAGCGCTCTCCTAATTTCGTGAGGAAATATAATTTATTATCCATTAGAGAATCAATGATACTTAAAGGATATATGTAATTAGAGGGGTATAACAGACATTATGACCCAGCTCTAATTATGAACTATTGTGGAGAATAATACAATAGATATATCGATGGACACCGAGTTGTATCGGTCTGTGTAAAAGCGTCTACAGTTGAAAGAGTGCAGCTTCGGGTTTTTAGTGGAATAACACCGGAGTTAATAATCAAGGAATATTAATTAAAGAGTTTAATTAATGATTCCGAGGATTATTGGAGCTCAAAATACTGTGGGTCCATTAGGTCCCCTTGCTAGCCCGGTCAATTTAGGTAACAAGGGTCACGGTAAATTAATTGGATTATCCAGTTTAATTGTGTTACAAAAGTGATACGTATATATTCGGGAATTAATTGAATAATGAGATTGTTTAATTAATGAATGTTAATAGGTAAATTAATTAAATAATTAGATTATTAAATTATATTGATAATAATGAATTATTATTTAACTATTAATTGGAGATGTTAGTTGATATATGGATTAGGTGAAAATAAAATAATATGATTATTTTATTTTACTAAGTCATTTATCTAAGGATTTGAATTTAAGTTTAAATTTAACATACTTATTATCACTTTTAATAAATTAGATATATTTGGAAAGGATAATTAAAAAATATATATCAATTATAACACAAGAGATTGCATTAGATGTAAATTGATATGTAACACATATAAGTGTTTGTATAGGATACGTACATGCGTGTAAGAGAGAGAAGAGTTTATTTAAAAAAAAAGTCATTGACGTTTTATCAAAGACAAAAAGTGTATAGCAAAGTTTAATATACATATATACATATATACATACATATATACATACATACATACATACATATATATATATATATATATATATATATATATATATAGAAATCAAAAAGTGCATGATTTTTTTTAAAAAAAACTGGCATGCACTATTAACAAAATATATATATATATATATATACACGGGTGAGACGAACAACTGATAGGCATATTTTTATTCAAGTGCTTAGTATGTTATCAAAAGTGTGTGTGAGACGCACAACTGCACAAGATCAAAGCAAGTGTTGCATAGTGATTAAGATGAAAGAGTTTCTTCAAATCTTTTCTCTACATCCTCTATTCAAGTTCCTGAGATCGTGACGCGTCCATAGGCAGTTACCAGTCCCGAGAGATAGCGAGAAAGATCGAGTGGTTCAGACAGAAGCATATCATAAAGTGAAGGAGCCTCCAAACGTTGGTATGATTTTCTTCTTCTGATTATATTGATTACAATTTCCTGCATTTACATATTATATGTATTAGTTCTGAAAAATAATTACTATCCCAAGTTCACTGGTCTTAGATATAGATTATGATCTGTATTAAAAATTTTAAAACTTAGTTCTACTGCGTAATCGGTGAACGAGGTTCCTACAATTGGTATCATAGCCAATTTTGTTTTCGGAACATGAAATTGTTTTTGATGCTTCTGTATGTATGATTATGTAGGCACGATTTAAATTGACTGTATGTTGTTTTTGTATGTATTTTTGTTTTAAATTTACAAAAACATGATTGATCGTTAATTATATGGTACTGTGGATTTAGAGTTTATGGGTTGTATTATTATTATTTTTTATTATTTTGTTTATTATTTTTTACTAGTTACTGTGTTGTAAAAAAAATTGTAACTTATATTGAAGACCTGGAAAAAATCGCGAAGAAGGATTCATGAAATGAATCGGAGTGACCTGAAGAGACTGGAAGATATCTGAAGTTACTAGAAGACCAATGAATGCCTTGAAATTTTTTGTAATTTTAGATTCCAATTTTTTAGGTTAAATAATTCACAGTACTCGGTCAATTCATGTATGCTTTATATTATGTGGTAATAAAAGCATTGACATGCATACGTATGTCATTTAGATTATATGTGCCTACACAAATATATTTGATATGTCATACATGTATCATAGCCTGATATTTTATGTATTTTTTTAATATGATTAAAATGGACAATATATATAATTGGCTATGAATAATGAGATTAGTTTTTAATGGTTAGAAAACTTAGTAATTCTCATTAATATTAATCTAGTTATTAAAGAGTTTAATAAGTTAGATTAATAGGGTCATTTTTGTAATTAGGATTAATATAATTAATTACCTAATAATAAATGAACCGAATAAAGTGTTAGAGTTTTAATAGTTAAAACTTGGTAAACATTAACGTAATAATCTGACCTTAGTAAATATTTTACAAAAGATTAGATTATTCACTAATAGATTAGATTTTCAATTGTTAAAAATCATTAATAACTTATTAGTTAATTAGAATTTGTTTCTAATTAGTTAATGCGCTTGATAACTTGATTAAAGTTAGTCGTTTAATCCTGTAGAATCTAGGTGCATTAACGGTTAATAGAAGATCTTATTTTAAAATAGTGAGTGGGAGAGGGATATATGACATATATATCCCACGGTCTCCATCATTAGTTCAACACCGTGAGATCCGAGTAGGGTCTCGTGATAGCTTTGCTTTCGTCCTCCTTAAGGAGGGTTTCCACAAAGGTCAATACCAAGGTTGACTTCCTAACGAATAGGATTTCTGAGGGTATTTCGGGATTGACCGATCATAAGGCGGCAATTCTCGAGTTAAGCTCGTGAGATCTGAAATGGTGGGTTACACTCACGAAGGTTTTGATTAAGTTTGTTAATTAAAAACCTGACTGAATGAACGATGGTTGAATGATACGGAATAAGAGTTATTCTAGAATATCATTTGATTGAGAATGTCTCGGTCCAACATGCAAAGACTTGACTGACCCTAAGGCGGCACTTCTTTGTGGTATGTTGGATTGTCGTGGTATAGTAACTAGTTTTAGAGTAGTTCTAGTTCGTTAAACATGTGTATACATCATGTTTAAATTTATGCCAAAGCACTCGCACTTGTTTTAAATAAATGATCGAATGAATGTTTTATTTATTTCAGCAATAATGTCTTCTGCATTACTTCAAATTCTCGTAAACGACAAGTTAACTGGTGATAACTACACTAAGTGGAAACTTAACATTAATACAATATTGGTCACCAAAGACCTCAAGTTTGTGCTTACAGAGGAATGTCCTCCAGCTCGTGCTGCCAATGACACATAAACTGTTCGTGAGGCATACGAGCGATGGGTCTCATCTGATGAGAAGACCCGAACATATCTGTTGGCTTATATAACAGGCGTGCTTGTCACAAAGCATGAAGCAATGACTTCAGAATTCGAAATCATAGAGTCATTGCAAGCTATGTTCGGGCAGCCCTCCTAGCAAAAGCGACACGAAGTTTTTTTTTCCTCTATGCTCGCTCGTATGAAGGAAGGTACGTCAGTTCGGGAACATGTACTAAGTATGATGTCCTACTTCAACACCGCAGAAATCAATGGCGGGGCCATTGACGAACCCAGTCAAGTGAGCATCATACTGACGACTCTTTTAAAGAAATTCGAACAGTTTAAGAGCAACTATGGGATGAACAAGTTAAATTTCAATCTCACACAGTGCTCAATGAGCTCACTACCTTTGAGTCATTGACTAAGGACAATAAGGGCAAGACCGGTGAGGCAAATGTTGTCGAACCATCTTCCTAAAAAAATAAAAAGAGCAAGAGGTCTACTGGGAAAGCGAAGGGTAAGCCTAAACCCAAGAAAGCCCAAAGCAAGAAGAAGTCCAAGAAAAGTAAATATGATTTACATGTTCTTGAGTCGTGTTTAGTGGAAGATGATTCTTCACTATGGATAGTTGATTCGGGGGCGACTAACCATGTTTGTTCTTCTTTACAATGGACTAATTATTGCACACAGCTAGAGGAGCAAGCCTTCTCAATGCGTGTAGGGCCAGGGGATGTCGTGTCGGCACAAGCAGTGGGCATAATTAGATTACGTTTTTGTAATGGTTATATATTGTTGGACAATGTATTTTATATTCCTGGATTTACACGGAATTTGATTTTCGTTTATTCTAAGTCTGTTATTATTGGAAAGAATGGTCTGAATATTTGTTCAGGAATTAATGAAAACAATTTGTATGTGTTAAGACCGTTAATACATACTACACTACTCAATACCGAAATGTTTAAGGTTGAAAAACCAAAAACTAAACGACATAAGATTTCTCCAGATAATGACACGTATCTCTGGCATCTAAAGCTTGGTCATATCAACCTTGACCAGATAGACAGACTAGTAAAAGCAGATCTTTAAGTAAGTTAAAAGTTGGCACCTTACCTGTCTGCGAATCTTGTCTGGAAGGTAAGATGACTAAGAGACCTTTTACAGGAAAAAGGGCTTAGAGCTAAAGAATCGCTAGAGCTTATACATACAGACATCTACAGACCGATGAATGTTAAACCTATGGGTGGTTTTGAGTATTATATCACCTTTATAGTTGACTACTCAAGATACGGATACGTCTACCTGATGCAACGAAAGTCGAAAACATTTGAAAAGTTTAAAGAATTTCGAGCTGAAGTTGAGAATCAATTAGGTAAGACTATCAAGTCACTACAATCGGATCGTGGAGGTGAGTACCTTAACCAAGAGTTTGAAGACTTCATGGTTGAGCATGGGATAGTTTCCCAACTCACAGCTCCCGGTACACCTCAGTAAAATGGTGTAGCGGAGAGGAGAAATAGAACCCTGATGGAAATGGTGAGATATATGATTAGTTTCTCATCATTACTGAATTTATTTTGGGGATATACGTTACAAACAACGGCATACATTTTGAATGTAGCGCCATCCAAATATGTTCCTAAGACTCCCCTAAAGTTGTGGAATGGTCGTAAAGCTATTTTACTATATTTTCGCATATGGGGGTGTCCAGCACACGTGCTGAAGAATAGAACTGGAAAGCTAGACTCCAAGTCAGTTGTCTGCCTATTTGTAGGATACTCCAAGGAGACCAGAGGTGGACACTTATATAGTCCTGAAGACAACAAAGCATTTGTATTGACAAATGCAACGTTTCTTGATGACAATTATATTAGTGACCATAAACTTCGTTCTAACATTGTATTTAATGAGTTGGAGCATGGTGAGACTAGTGCTTCATCAATAAGAGTTGTTGATCCATAAACATCTGAGAGTCAGATGGTTCTTGATCAGGATACACTACTACCTAGACGTAATTAGAGGGTTGTGAGACAACCTGAACGTTATTTAGGTATAGGTGAGGGACAAGGTGTTGTCTCTGCTGATAGTATGGATGATCCATTGACATTTAAGAATGCAATGGAAGATCCTGATAAAGAGGAATGACTTAAAGTCATGAATCTCGAGATGGAGTCCATGTACTCTAACTCAGTCTGGGATCTTGTAGACTTACCGGATGGAGTAAAACCCATAGGGTGTAAGTGAATCTACAAGAGAAAGAGAGGAGTATACGGGAAGGTAAAGACCTTCAAAGCAAAGCTAGTGGCCAAGGGTTATACCCAGAAAGAGGGGGTCTATTATGAAGAGACATTCTTCATAGTAGCCATGTTTAAGTCTATTAGGATTCTCTTATCCTTTGCTGCCTATTTTGATTACGAAATTTGGCAATTTATGAGAGCATCTATATGATGCAACCAGAGGGATTCGTGTCTCCGAATCAATAGCAAAAGGTTTGCAAGCTGCAACAATCCATCTGTGGACTTAAGCAAGCATCTAGATCTTGGAACATTAGGTTTGATGATGTGATCAAAACCTATGGCTTCGAGCAGAACGTCGACAAGCTTTGTGTCTACAAGCGTATCATTGACAAGAAAGTAGTTTTCTTGATCCTATATGTAGATGATATCCTACTCATTGGGAATGATGTGGGAGTATTGTCTAATCTAAAGGGCTGGCTAGCTAGCCAATTCCAAATGAAAGATTTGGGAAAGGCAAGTTATGTTTTAGGGATCCAACTTATAAGAGATCGTAAGAACAAACTAATAGCACTGTCTCATGCATCATATATCGATAAGATTCTCTTACGATTTTCGATGCAGAACTCCAAGAAAGGTAATTTACCTTCCAAGCATGAAGTTCACTTGTCTAAGGAATAGTGTCCTAAGACACCTCAAGAAGTTGAGGATATGAGACGTGTACCCTATGCATCGGTAATAGGTAGTCTCATGTATGTTATCTTATGCATGAAACCGGATTTCTACTATGCAGTGGGAGTAGTCAGCAGATACTAGTCCAACCCAGGATTGGATCATTGGGTTGTTGTCAAGACAATTCTCAAGTATCTTCGGAGAACGAGAGACTATATGTTAATGTATTCCGGGCAGGATTTGATCCCGATAGGATACACAAATTCTGATTTTCAGTTAGATAGGGATTCTAGGAAATCCACTTCTGGATCAATATTCACCCTGGGTGGTGGAGCCATTGTGTGGAGAAGTATCAAGCAATCTTGCATTGCTGACTCCACCATAGAAGCAGAATATGTAGCCGCTTGTAAAGCTGCTAAACAGGTTGTTTGGCTCCATAAGTTCTTGAGTGATCTGGAAGTTGTTCCAGATCTGGATAGGCACATCACACTTTATTGTGATAACAGTGGTGTTGTGGCTGATTTCAAAGAACCAAGAAGCCACAAGAGAGGGAAGCATATAGAAAGAAAGTATCATCTCATTAGAGAGATAGTGTAGAGAGGAGATGTGATCGTCACCGAGATAGCCTCACAAGACAATCACGCTGATCCATTTACGAAGACCTTACCGGCTAAAGTGTTTTTGGGTCACCTAGATGGTCTAGGGTTACGAGACATGCCACACATGCTTGAGTGCAAGTGGGAGATTGTTGGGGTTTATGCCTTAAAGATGAAATTTGTAAATGGATTTATGAAATAAATAAAAAGAAAAGTTCAATTCATTCTTGTTGTGTTGTTTATTTTATAACTTGTGCATATACTTAACATCCAAGATTGCCGGATGTAATCTCGAACTGTGTATATGAGTGTCATATATTGATGGATACAGTAAGAGACGTGCAATCTAAAGAGTCTATAGATAACAAATAAAGCTGGGTACGTTATTTGTGGTTAATCTATAGCTGCGGTCCATTCCGTAATGTATGGTGATTATATCCTGAATCATTCATATGGAGATATGAGAATGGAGGCACCTTGTATGATGTGATCATATAGGACTGAGCCATGATCTATATGAATCTCTCAACAAGATCCGTTTACCGATGAGATTCATATATATCAACTAATTGTGACTATATGTGGGTAATCTTAATCCTGAGTGTCTTATCGACTTCTTCAGGTTAGATCGTGGTCTTTGATATACCATGGGTGTGGTCGGATGAAGTTCCCGATCAATATGCTCCGTATGTTGGAATTGCGGTTTCGCTTGTGGCTAGGAAAGTTGTACACAATAGTGGAATCCACTTCTTCTTGTGAGAAGTAGATGGTAGTTCCCTTAAGGGTTGATTCGAGGCTTGGACAATATAAGCACTCTCCTAATTCCGTGAGGAATTATGATTTATTGTTCATTAGAGAATTAATGGTACTTAAAGGATATATGTAATTATAGGGGTATAACGGATATTATGACCCATCTCTAATTATGAACTATTATGGAGGATCACACCATGTGTAATAGTTATATAGATAGACACTGAGTTTTATTGGTCTGTGTAAAAGTGTCTATAGTTGAGAGAGTGCAGCTTCGGGTTTTTAGTGGAATAACATCGGAGTTAATAATCAAGGAATATTAATTAATGATTCCGAGGATTATTGGAGCTCAAAATATTGTGGGTCTATTAGGTCTTCTTGCTAGCCCGATCGATTTAGGTAACAAGTGTCACGGTAGCTTAATTGGATTGTGTCTAATTAATTGTGTTACAAAAGTGACACGTATATATTCGGGAATTAATTGATAATGAGATTATTTAATTAATGAATGTTAATAGTTAAATTAATTAAATAATTTAAATTATTTAATTATATTGATAATTATGAATTATTATTTAACTATTAATTTGAGGGTGTTAGTTGATATATGGATTTAGGTGAAGATAAAATAATATGATTATTTTATTTTACTAAGTCATTTATTTAAGTATTTGAATTTAAGTTTAAATTTAAAATACTTATTATCACTTTTAATAATTAAAATATATATATCAATTATAACACAAGAGATTACATTTGATGTAAATTGATATATAACACATATAAGTGTTTGTATAAGATACAAACAGTGCAAGCATGTAAGAGAGAGAAGAGTTTATATATATATATATATATATATATATATATATATAAATAATTCGTTGACTTTTTATCAAAATAAAAAGCGCATAGCAAAGTTTATATATATATATTGAAATCAAAAAGTGAACCATTTTTTTAAAAAAAATCTGTCATGCACCGCTAACACAAAAGATATATATATATATATATATATATATATATATATATATATATATATATATATATATTAACGCGTGAGACGAACAACTGATATGCATATTTTTATTCAAGTGCTTGGTATGTTGTCAAAAGTGTGCGTGAGACGCACAAGCTGCACAAGATCAAAGCAAGTGTTGCACAATGATTAAGAAGAAAGAGTTTCTTCAAATATTTTCTCTACATCCTCATTCAAGTTCCTGAGATCGTGACGCGTCTACATGCAGTTACCAGTCCCGGGAGATAGCGAGAAAGATCGAGTGGTTCAGACAGAAGCATATCGTAAAGTGAAGGAGCCTCCAAACGTTGGTATGATTTTCTTCTTCTGATTATATTGAGTACAATTTCCTGTATTTACATACTGTATGTATTAGTTCCGAAAAATAATTACGATCCCAAGTTCATTAGTCCCATATACAGATTATGATATGTATTAAAAAATTTAAAACCTAGTTCCGTTGCGTAACCGGTGAACGGGGTTCCTACACTGGTATGAGTTGAGACCTATCCTCTAGTTGATCGGGTATCCTCTGAGTAACCCGGTCGTCATCCATTGAGGTCGGGGTTGGTCTTTGTCGGGCTTAGGTTTGCGATGGGTCGAGTCCATAATAGCTCGAGGAAAATGCTTCCTTGAAGAGGTCGCCACCCCCCCCCCCCCCCCCCCCCAGTCTGGAGAAATTTCTCTGCTTCCTATTTTCCATAAGGCCCCTTTAAATGTCTCTTTATTCCATGTGAATTTAATAAGGGAAGATAGGGGTTTGATGCATTTATTATAAGAGTGATGTGATGTTGGAGAGTTGACGTAGTACTTGGGGCACGTGAGTGGTCGATGTGAGCATCTACCGGCATAGCTTCCAAGTGGCATGTTGAAGGAGGTTTGGCCGACTTGTCTCCCTAGGACCAAGGCAGCCCTAGCCATCCAATTACCTAAATGGCTTGGATTGGTTCGTAGAATTTTCCAGTATCCTTTCGTATTTAATAGAGCGCAATCAAAACATTTCCCTCATCTTCTCCATAATTTTCGACTTCTTTTGACATTTGAATTTCTTATTCTCCATCTTATTTTCCAACCGAGTCTCTCAGTTGCTCCCATTTTCTCTGTTTCACTCTGTCCTTTTTTGCTTCTTGTTCTGTTTTTTTTTCGACTTCGGTTACCTATCACTGCCATGTCTAATGACTCGAACACAGAGGATGATTTTGACTATGGTGAACCAGAGAGCTCCCTTGAGGGTTCTAGGGTTAGCTTGAGAAAGAGAAAGAGGGATGAACCATCTGTTGTCGGATGGATGGTTGTTGTCATTCATTCTTGTCGGTCGGGGTGAAATACGTTGAAACAAATTATGGTGTGTTTAATATTAATCTTGGGTGGGGGTGGGGGTGGGGGTGGGGGTGGGGGTGAATAGACTTTAATCATTTTTATCCAATTTTCATTAATGGTCAAATTGATGAAAATGCCCATAACTAGTCACAATAATATCCTAAGTGTAAAAAATACGGAATAATGAAAGACACTTGAGATATACTTAGAAACCCTCCAACTGGGAAAAACCACGGGCTGTTAAGTGAGTCACACTCGAACCTCGATTCCACTAATGATAATGGTATTACAACCTAATCCCGGTAAATAACTCACAACCACTACCTAATCCCGGTATGAGTGAACCTAGTCCAATTTGCTTGAGCTTGAAGCAACCTACTCCCGGAAGCAACACAAAACTTACTTCTCAATGAAGAGATAAAATGGTCTATGTGAATATATGAAGATATTCAAAGAACAAACAAGGCTAGGGAACCTTATATGCTTATCTAGGATAATGAGATGACATTTAAAACAATCCTAGATATCAAGAGCTAAATGACATGTTTCATAAAGCTAAACTAAACATAGATCAAACAATCCTATGAAGCTATCACAATACAATACTCAATCATTTCATGACAAACAATCTCTATTTGTATCTAGATTATATTCTAAGAGCATACAAATTATAAAAGAGATGGCTTGGCAAAGAAAACACTTAACTTATATGAAGATAGTGAGAAACTTACCAAACAAGATGTAATGATGTTTAACCATGTATGGATACAATCTAAATAGACTTAGATTATGCAAGATGATGTTTTTAAGATCAAAGGAAAAGCTTTGAGTGTATAAAGGTGAGTTCTTGGAAGATATTTTCTCTTGACGGATGTTCTAAGAGAAAAGAATGAAAAATGGAACTCTTGAAATGACCTGAATATAAAGAGACATATTTATATGGGACAAAAATAAAATGTTGTCGTTTTAATAAAATCTGCCAAATTAGTGTAGTGCACGAGTCTGAACCCGCGCACACTTGCACTCTGCCGTGCAAATGTAAGCGCATTGGCCTCAACCAGAGAGATAAAAGTCTCACTCAATGAAATGAGCGGGACTGCGCGAGTCTAGACCCGCGCAAGTGTCCGTGCATTGACCTGACACCGAGAGATTGAAATTCTTAATCTTCTCACTGCGCGGGTAGGGTAACCGTGCATAGACCCACACATTTCCCTGTTATGGATTTTTCAACTTGAAAAACCCACCACACCAAAACACAAAATGAAAGCAAGGTAAGACAATGAAGCACATAAGCATACCAAGTCAAATATAACAATTCAAATGCTAGAAGAATGTGTGTATGTGTAAGAGCAACACATAATGCATGTCATTTCAAATGCAAAGATGTGATCAAAATAAACATGCAAAAAGAGTTATCAAATCATAAAAGCACACATATAAACACACAACATATATTAACAAGAATTATGCATGAGTTGTGAGTGTGTGCAACTATCTCTTCAAAGCAAGCAAGCACTTAGAATTTTACCTTTGGTGCTTCATCTCTTGAGGTCTTGAGAGCCTAAGCTACACTTACATAAAAGCCCCAACATGTGGTTTGTTCATGAAATAAGTCAATCAATAAATGAGGACTTTACATACGTCTATTGAAGCGGTCTTCTTCAACTCCCCTAATTCTCTGGTTCATATCTCTTGTGAGGGGGATGGGATTAGTTAGGAGGCAATCTCTAATGAAGAGGATATAGTCATAGAGTTGGTGGATCAATGAGACGTCTATGTTGCAGTTGCAGTTGGGGGAGTTAATATATTCATAGAGGAGTGCCCAAGCGTCCCTCCTTCGAAGTGTATCATGGATACCCTGGCTCGACTAAGACAAGACTACAATATCCCTGAGATATCAATTTGTCCCTCTCCTCTAAGGATTACGAAGCTTACACTTTCTCTTCGGGGTATATGCCTATCCAAGTTGCCACTTTCGAGTGCGGCGTCTAGCTCCTACTACATCCTACCCTCAAACGTGTTTTGCACGCATTCCAATTGGCTTTGATGAATTTAGTACTATGTTTTGGGTGGAATTTGATTAGGTTTTTGGTGCTTTGGTAGGAGGCCGCCAGGACCATACCTAAGGTGAATGAGCCTGGGTATAACGAGTTCTAATCCGTGTTCCAGCTTTCCTCAATGGCACAATAATCGATAGGCCAATTCTATTTGTGTTATGTCAACGAAGCGGGGTTCGTGCTTCCTGGGACTAAGAGGAAGGACAACAACTAGAAGAGGGAGTGGATCATTTTTTGGGGAACATGAGCCATGTCGCATATATCGATGGGGTCAAGTACCTAGTCCTCACGGTGTTCAGACCTCAACCCGAGTGGGTGAAGGTGGAAGAGAGCCAATGGAGCATAGACCTTATGTTAAAGATCTAGAAAATTGGTTACGGCCATGCCCAACTAGACGGTCACACTAAGAAGCAAGCGCGGACGAAGAACTCTTTGATGGTAACTATTGCGGTCCCTAGTACGTTTCTTTACTTTCATATCCTCATTCGTTTCTTGCAACCCCTGGTGAGGGGCACCTCTTGGTTGCTAGATCCAAGTCTTGATTTTTTGTTGATATAGTTTCTTATGTAGGTATCCGTTCTAGTGAGGCCCTAGCAGGCGATTTCAGCACTGCTTTTACCGGAGGGAAGTCTTCCCTTGACAGGGACGTTACCTCATGTACTCCCACTAAACACTCAAAGTTGAGGGTAGTCAAATGGAGAAGGAAGCGGCTATGAGGTCGGTTCCACCGCTTGCTCCTCGACTTTCTTCTCTGCCCCGACTCTTAAGGTCTTCTGGGTTACGCAGCTAGAGGCTCGTTTGGGGAGAAGTCGCGGACTTCCGGGTTTTGGTGGCACCAAGTTACCTTTGTTTGTGCCTGCTTCTAGTTCTTCCACTTCTTGTATTTAAAGTTCTTCAGGTGACTATTTCTCAAGATACAACTATCTGTATTCTAATTTCTAGTACTATAAATTAGAACCCTTACAAACTTTGTATATTTGATCTCAATGTAAACAAAAGTACAGAATGATTACTAAAAAAAATCTATTGTAAAACTCATTATTCAAACTATATCCTTTTTGAATGAATTTCAATTCAATTTATGGATTTAAACAAAAAATCGAGTAATGGTTGCATCCATTTATGGAAAGGCTCAATTCAACATAAGGATTGCATCTCTTTGATGAAACGACACAACCTTTCAATGAAAAAACATGACTTTTGGGTTATTATGCGACAAGTAGTGCCTCTTGAATTACATTCGAAACTCCAACAGTAATTATGTGAAGAATAATCAAATATCTTAATAGATATCTTGATTTAGTTGGTTTTTTCTTAAATTTTCTCCCATGCTTCTCATTTTTCTATTTGAATATCAAAGAAACTCTTATGGGAATTAATTTATATATTTATTGGTAACTTTTTTTATTTCCTTATAGTCATAATTTATGAATACTTTATCTATACCCTTTTTGTAATTTATGATAACCAAAAACTCTTTTACGGTTGAATTTTTAATTTCAGGATTCAATTATTTTGTTTTTCAAACAAACCCTCATAGTATGAGAAAAATTTGTTAATTAAAAAAAAAAACAGTGATGATACGTGGATTAGTGTTAAATAAATACAATAAGAAAGTTTTCATTTACATGTGTAATATTTGAACAAAAATACACAAATATCAGGCCTCTTCCTGTATATATTTGCATAAATTTTGTTGTTTTATTTTATTCTTTTATTTAACAATTTCAATATTTAGAATTCCATTTTCAACAAAACTTTAACAAGCCATTAGGTAAAATTGAACTAAATTTCTGTTCTGTAAATGCTCAAACCTAGCCGAAACAACAATTACACTATAATTTTGAAATGCAATTAGTATGTTACATGTTTGCTTAGGTTAGAAAATTTTTTTTTATTAAATTCCTATGTTGGGAAATTTTGTAATGTTCAAGAAGACTAGGGTGGGCACAACCCTAGCCTTTGCAGTGGTCAATCTTTGTGTTTAACTAAAATGATTTGAGGAAAATTTCATACTTAGTAAGGCGGGAAAAAAAAAACTAAAATTATTTTATATGGATCTATTTTGATACTTTCAGGTGTCAAGAATAAAGGTTTGGCTATGGTACTCAAGAAAAGGTGTTGGTATGATACTAACCTCTTTTGGGGAACAACTTGATGGTTCACTGTAACATAAAATGGTTTTTAAAAATTGAATTTGTTACCAAATTAAATTAACTCAGTACTAACATTGAGTTGCTCTCCAAACTTGTTGCGATAGCATAGTCGATCCTCAAAAACAAACATCCTTAGAGATATATACTTCAAAAAACAATTTTAAAAAATCACAACAAGACACAAATGACTATCATATTTATTATTCAATTAAACCATGAAATGACATGACTTTTTACTTAAAAAAAGAATAATATTTATTCTCATTTAATATAATATAATTTAAATTAAGGATATATTTTGTGTCAAGATAAAATCCCACGTGAGATAGAAGTATAGTTTTTTTAAGTTTTAAAATAAATGTTTATGGTTTCGGTAAATATACTACATTTTTATTGGGCTTGTCTCCTCACAACCTGTCGATTAGATCATCTTATAGAAGTATTTTTCCTGTAAAAATGTAATACCCGAATCTCCAAATCCAATACCACTCACAGTCTGTCATGTAGGGGTCAACCCAAGTTTTATTTGTGATAAACTAGATGAAATGTTTTTATATAAATTATCGATTAAAGTTTAATTTGATATTGTTTTTAAAAAAGTTAAAATCAATTTCTTTAATACTTTTGGTATAAAAGGATATTTGGTAAAATTCCCTTAAGAGGTTAATTCATAATTTGACAAGTTTATACACTTACTTTAAGAAGTGGAAGAGAGATTAGTTTTTTAATGTCCAATAATTTATTTTAACATTTCATAATTTTTTTATAATATCTTTATTGCACTTATAAATCATTTGTATCCTTTTTTCTTATCTTTAAATTAAATAACAGATGACAAATTTCATTAAATAAATTATTTATCATTTTGTTATCAAAAGAAACCGGATTGAAGAGGTTTTGCCTCCACCGATTTGGGTCCAAATCAAAGCATCACAGTCATTTTTGATGTGACCTAAATTTAATTTTTTTTTTTAACTTATTTTAGATTTTTTTTTTTTTTTTTTTTACATTTAGACATACCCATTATATAATTTATTTTGATTGAATTCAACAAATATACCAAGTTTTCTTGAGTGGGCACACAATATAGACATATTTAGGACATTTCCAACACGAATAGTGGTTTTGGTGGAACTTTTACACTAAAATATTATAATTGTTGTACTATTTCACTATTCCATCTTCAACCCACTATTCCATCTTCAATCCACTACACCAAATTTTATACTAAAAATAATATATATATATATATATATATATATTAATACTTCTCCACAATTAACATTTCATCCCACAATTAACAGAATATTATAATACGAAAAGAATTATAAAATTAATACGTTAAAAGAAAATAATTTTAATTAGGTAAAATATTGCATTATTATTAAAATAACTTAAATATTACATCTCAGCAAATAAAAAAGAAGAAACATAAAAATAAAAGAACATTTTAACTCATATAATTATATGAATCAGTATATTCATCCCACAAATGATCTATTTTCGGAGTGCAATGTGAGCGTCTGATCCCTGATTTCTCTATGTCGAGTTAGGAATTGTTGAAATATGGTATTTTCATCAAACATCATCTCAACTTTTGGAGTTGGTGTTTTCATATGATCCTCAATTGATGCATCAACATCACGCTTATCTACGACTATCATGTTGTGCATAATAATGTATGTAGTTAGGGGTGGGCAAAAAACCAATGAACCGAGCCGAACCAGTGGATCAAATCGGTCCAATTGTTTTTTTTACCGGTTTTGATTGGGTGATCGGTTCAGTTCGGTTCTAATTAAAAAAAAAGGTTGGATCGGTTTTAATCCGGTTTAGTTCCAAAAACCGGATAACTGAATCGGTACCCGACTATAAATTAAAAAAAAAAACTAATTCTAACTTCCACTCTTCATTCTTCAATTATTAGGTATATTTTATTGGATTTTAAAATGTAATTTGACTTTTGTTTGGTATTGACTATTGTATCAACAAAAAAATTGGTTGACATGTATTTTGAAATATGTTTACTATTTGGTATTGGATTTTATAGTTTTTTAATATATTTTTATTGTGATGTAAATAAATTTGGCCCAATAGATTCAAAAAAATGAACTAAATATGTAATTAATGAAATTTAGAATTTTGGCCCATCAGGTCCAAAACCAAAAAAACCGAACCGAACCGAACCGAACTGGTCCAATTCGGTTGGATTTTTATCGGTTGAAAATTTCAATTTGATTAGATCGGTTCACATTTTTAAAATCAGGATTTTATCGATTTTTTATCGGTTCTATGAAAAACCGAACCGGTCCAATCAACGCCTACCCCTATATGTAGTCATTATATCATGTAAAACATGTTTATACTAAAAACGCTCCGGTCCTACCACAATTGCAAACTGTGATTGGAGAACTCTAAATGCACGTTCTATATCTTTTCTACATCCTTATTGTTTCATTGCAAATATTTTTTTTGGACCACGTGGATCGTGAATAGTTTGTACAAGCGTAGACCATTTTGGGTATAAACCATCAGCTACATAATAACACATATTATATTTTTTTCCCTTGAATGACATAATAAGTTAGATGAGCAATACCTTGAACGAGGTTGGAAAAAAGATGGGATGCATCCAACACATTAATATCATTGTTTGTACCTGGCAAACCAAAACATGCATACAATATCCACAGATCATAATCAGCTACAGCCTCTAGAATAATAGTTGGGGATCCACTACGACCTGCATATTGTCATGCTCAAGTCGTTGGATAATTTTTCCGCTTCCAGTGCATACAATCTAGACTACCTAGCATTTCTAAAAAACCACGATCTTTACTAATACGGGGTAGTCTGGCAACGTCAGTAGCGCTAGGTGATCTTAGATACTCACCTGTAAATTCCCCCACAACAGCACGACAAAATCTCTTCAAACTCTTAATTGTCGTGAGCTCTTCTATTTTAATATACTCGTCAGTAGCATCTGCTGGACAACCATATGCCAACATCCGAAAAACTGCTGTTATTTTCTAAAGAGCAGACAAACCCAGTCTACCCACACTATCTCTTTGTTGCGCAAAGTAGTTGTCACGAGGTTTCACTTTTTCAACAATACGAAGAAATAAACTCCTAACCATTCGAAAGCCTTGACGTAACATTTGATCGTTATACCATGGGTTCTCGATAAAATAGTCATAGAATAAATGGCGATCAGCACTTTCCCGGTATCGATTGATCAATATATGACCAATAATTGAGCCTCCACATGTCACTGGGTCATTTTGTTGATTGAGATACTGAGTGATGGCTCGTTAGAAGTTACCATGTTGGGCGAGTATCACTTCTTGTTCTGCATCCACCGCTTCAAGATTTGCTAGAAGTTGTTTTTCCTCTTCATCGGAAGATGAAGATGAAGATGAGAAATTAGATGGACCTCCAATATTGAAATTCATTTTTTCTTGGAGTTTAATTGAATGAGTTTTAGCAGACTTTGGTGTAGGCTATTTATCTTTGTGAAATATACTATTCTAGATAAGAAGTATTAGCTATCATAATTGTCAACCATTTGATGGATTCCATTACCATCTGAACCGTAAGATTAAATCTCGAAAATAATATCTTTTCATTATCCATATGGCCGACAATAGCTGCAAGCCCACGTGGAAAAAATAGATACGAAGAAAATAATATTTAGAAATCTTATCTTCACTTTTCAAAGCACCTTTTACAATAATTTATCAACTTTTCCAGAAATCTGATCTTCACTTTTCCCAAAATATAAAGATAAGATATCTAAGCTATCTGATAAACAATTCTCTGTATTTTTTATTAATCAAAAACTAAATAGTCTTTCGACTTACAAGACAATCTTCACAAAGATATTGTAATTTGGACTTGGAAAACTCAATTTAGTATGAAAATAAAACTGTCCTAAAACGATAAAAACGACAATTTCGGGGCCTAAACGATGGAATTTGGTCAAAATAGGACATGTCACACGACCTAAGGTCATGAGTTTTGATGATCTAGACGATTCGCTTCAATAGTGAAATTTTCACGTCATTCCGACTCCAATGCCAACACTAGTAGAAATCATTTGACATTCTTTAGGTCCCACCAGATTGCATCACCATCTGAATAGTATGACTAAATCTCGAAAATAATATATTCTCTTTGTCCATGTGGCGGACCATAGCTGCAAGCCACGTGGAAAAAGTAGATAATGATAAAAACATTAAAATTCAACAAAAATTTTCAGATCACCTCTCTGTAATAATATCTTAACTATTCCAGAAATCTGATATTTACTTTTCCCAAAATAGAAAGATAACATAATTGAGCTATGTCAACCATTGGATGGATTGCATCATCATCTGAACCGTAGGACTAAATCACAAAAATAATATCTAGACCTCTCAAGAATTCTTATCTTCACCTTTCCCAAATCATATGGATAGAAATTTGATTTCAAATGATAACCAATGGATGGATTCCCTCACTATCTGAACCGTAGGATGAAATCTGAAAAGAGTATCTCCTAGTTTCTATAAATATCAACCCACACTACGTTAAACACATCCCTTCAAATCTCTTATACCTTTGAAACACTTATCTCTTAAGACTTTTCCCTTCAAATCATTTTTTCCATAAAATGTCTACAAAAAGAAGTTCTTCATACAAACATGCAGAAGACACACATCTTTGTCACATATATCTTGATGTTTCTCAAAACCCGATCATAGGTATTTACCAATAGAAGGATATGTTTTTGGCTCGAGTTGAGACTGATTACAACAACAACAACAACAAACCATCTTTTCACTGAACTTCGTATAAAGAGAAGTTTGCAGTGTCGCATGCAGACTATCCTTACAGCAATGAGAAAAATACGAGGATGCCTATGACAGATTGAAACTCTTAAACCTAGTGGTGCCTTCGAAGCTGATATTATGAGTATTTGTTAAAATTCAAGTTGTAGAAAAATTATATTTCATGTTTGATTTTAACAATATATTTGTTTCATTTTGCAGATGAGCCAGACAAAAATTTTATTGGCCCAAGATAAACATGGATTCAAGTTTGACCATGTGTGGTCAATCCTAAAAGATATGTAAAAATTTACAGGCAACGATACTGTAACATCACTCTTTCAAAGGGAAAGTGGTCATTTCGTATCATCACAAGAAGACTCTCCAACTCCAGAGTATCCCACAATAGCATATCCTAAACTATCTTCATTTTCTCTAAATATAAGTAGTTATGATATTGAGGGTAATTCATCTCAATGGCCCATTGGGGTGAAGAAATCAAAATTTAAAAGGAGGGCTGAGAACAAAATTCAACATTTTGTGACACTTTGAAAAAAGGAAAACAATAAATTTTGGAAGTTTATACCAAAAATGTTGTGCAGAGGGGAAGAACTAACGATATTTTGGAAAGAAAAATGGATTGCCGTGAAATAAAAATTGTAATGATGGTTTTGAATATGATAATTGATCCAATAAAGCATGAGTTTGTGAATCAACAACAATTAAAAATTATGGCAAAACGAGCTCAGCAACAAGATCAGAGATCCCAAAATACATTTGGGTCTTGTAGTGATTTTTCAATAATCTCCAAGGACCTGGAAATGGTCTTCCAGACTACTAAATCGTTGTTGTATTTTATGTTGTATTTTTCCTTAATTTTACTGTATTCTAATAATTTATTTCATCACTATGAATTTTGTATTTCGTTTTTAATGTATTTATTAATTAATGTATTTTGCTTTAATTTGCTTTAATTTCCATTGTTTTGAATGAAGTGATTTATTTTAATTTTTTTTTTTAATTATACACTTCATTTTAGTTTAACATAAATGTTAATAACCATAATAATTAAATCACATCAAAATTATTAAATAATAAAAAGGACCAAATTAAAACAAATTTAATCGATTAGGGTAAAACTGTAATTAAACAAAACCTTTAAATAAAGGATATAATCAAAATAGATTTTAATAAATACGGTTAAACTGTGGTTATTTAAAAGATGAGGGTTTGAAAAAAATAAAGCCAATTTTACGCTAAAGCACGGTGTCGCGCAATCTATTGCACGACATTGTTCAACAACCGATAGATAACGTAAGGAATGGCACTACGTTGGAGGTAATTTCTAGTGGGTTTTGGAGATTGGAGTAGTGTTTGATGTTGGGTTGGAGAAGCTCTAATATCATACTAATACACATCACCAGACTTTAGTCATATAACCAACATAACTTCAATCATAATAATACACGATAAAAATATGGTAATATGCAGTGTTGCAGAAGTCGGCATTGGCCGATTAGTCGCTTACGGTGTACTGCCACCGCGATTAGAAGGTAGCCGGAGTATTAGTCGTTTTCAGTCAAATTCGGTCAAAATCGAACCAAGTCGGTCGAAATCGTGCACTCTCTTTTTCTCTCATTGACCAGTGACCATTGTGCTTCACTCCTTCGTCGATCATCGTCGTCGCCCTTCGCCAGTTGCTGATCGTCGCCCATCGCCGATAGTCCATTCCTTCACTTTGCCCGTCGTCGATCATCCATCTTCACTTCTTCGCTTCTTCGTCGACTTCAGTTCTTCAATTCTTCTTCAGATCATCAGTTAATAGAAATGGCTTCAGTTCTTCAAAATGATGAAAGATGCAAGAATGACGAAAGAAAGATGGCGTGAGTTATGAATGTATGGTTTTAGTGTGAGTTGGTGTGAGTTATGAAGATGTGGTGTTGGTGAGTACACATGTGTTAGTGTTAATGTTAGAGTGTAATACACTAGTACTGTAATATGTTATAACTGTTTTGCTTTTTAATTATGTTTAGTTTAATAGTTTATACTTCATAATTTATATACAACTATACAACCAAGTGTTAGTGTGTAATGAGACATTTTCTCAATTGCATTTAATGTAAAAAATTATATAAAAATATATATTTCCGGTTAGCCTTCGGCTTACCTTCAGTCGGCCGACAATCGACTTCCGACCATCTTTCTAGTTCCCGACTAGTCCACGCCTAACGACTTTTACAACACTGGTAATATGTATTAATATACTTTAAATATGTCTATATTATATGCTTATGAACGAAAAATTGGTAAATATACATGATAAAATATTATTTATTTATTTTTTTTATTTAAATATCTATTTGATTTATATTATTAATAAAAAAAAAAGAAAGCATATTTTAAACTCACTGACTAATCACTTTTGCAATAAAAATGAAAATGTGTGCAAATAACATTTTTGTAACTGATTTGGGGTTTATCACTCATTTTACGATTTGAGTTTAAATAACACCAAAATTTATGCGCCAATATGCGCATAAATTTTGTTCATTTTCTATTTACAAAACTCGTCTTTCTTTTTTCATCTCTCTTTTCTCAACTTTCTTTTTTCTCACGTCACAATTTAATCTCACAAAACTCGTCACTTTCAAATTGAAAATAGTATATTCACTATTTAGACACAAAACTTGTCTTTCTCAAGTTAATGTTTTTCTATTACGTTTTAGTGATTTAGATTTTAGAATTGAGTTATTCTTTTTTTTTTCCCCAAACTTCAATGTATTACATTCTTTGTGATTGTTTTTGTGGAAAAAAATCAGGAATTGTTGATTTGTGGTTCAATAATTATCTGTTGTAAGATTGAGACTTAAATCGAGACTTTTATTTTAGTCTTAATTAAGACTTATTTCAGTCTTTATTTAACAAATTAAGTATCAATCAATATTGTCATCATCTTCTCCACATTTGAATCTAGGTTTTACAGAAACCAATTTTTCCACAAAAATAATTGCAAAGAATGCAATACATTGGAGTTTGGGCTAGAGAGCCTTCCACAACAAAGTATTTTTTTTTTTTTTACTTCTATTTCACATGAAAGTAAATCATAAATCTCGTTTTTTAAGCTTGTCTCATTTTCGCTTATGCATTGTCTTCATGGTCTCGATGTGATTACTGTTGTCTTCGTTATTGTTGTCTTCGTCTTTGTCTTCCACCGATCGATCAACTTTCTCCCTTGGCTGTTTACTTCATTTCTCTTTCAACGTCACTTGATCATCTGTATTTGATGTGACGGTATTTATGGTCAAGTTTTGGTGATATATAAACTCAACTTAATAAGTTAGTGTTAAATCCACTTAAAACTTCTCAAAATATACTATTAATTTTAAGAATCATAATAAAATTACTAAACGTGTGTATACTACTTTTAAGCAATATCTCAGATGAACTCTAAAACTGATTATTTCATCGGTATAATACTAACAACAGTTATTTTAAAAGTTATAGTAATACCAAACTAATTCTAGTTTGACATAATATGTATCTACTTATAATATATCAAAGTACTAATAAAAAATAGTAAATTATATTAGATTCTCTTGTATTTTAGCAAACTTTTGAAAGAAATTAGTGTGATATTATCTTGTCATATTCTGTTTATATACACAAATACGATTTTATAAAATAGGGGAAATGAATAGCATTTTTCATTTTTCTTGATGTTATAATAAAGTGTCAAATTTATAATTCTTCTTTAGTGCATATGTTCCGACTCTATAACTCTAATAATATAAAAGGACCCCACACCTATGACCTATGTTCAAGTCCATCTCTCTTATTTATGACAAAGACATAAAAAAATAATTAAATAAAAGACAACTTCATAATTTCGTTGTTTTAAATTAATTATTAATATTATTTATATCAATCACTTAACTAGTTGGAAGTTGAGGGCATTATTTTTGAATTATTTACGAAAAAAATATATTTTTTATTAAATATTCAATTAATGTATAATATTAGAAATCAGTTGAGACTTCAGAGTCATAAATGAATGAATGCCAAAGTGTCGAAGCGACAATGTAGGCCCGGTGTTGATCACGTGGCAGACAGGCAGACAGCATCCTCTTCACGTGGGTCCCAACTCTTATTCAGAAACTCGGAAGCGGTCTTATTGGTCCATCCACGTGGGTCCATCTCTAAATTTCTTCTATATTGGTACAAGGGATATGTTATTAAAACCTTGCCCTCTAGTTTGTATTATTAGTCAAAACACTCCGCGTTTAAATTAATAACAAAATACTCCTGCCCCGTTACTATTATGTTAAAATTTTGGAAGTTTCCCTTAGGTCATTAAGGGCTAAAATAGTAAATGAGCAATTAATCAATTAAACAAGTATTATTAATTCAAAATTAAGAAAAAATTGATTCAGCCTCTTTGCTGTCTACCGTTTAAATTTGTATCTACTTCAAACTAGTGGTGTAAAAATGGGTCGGCCGGTCTGGCCGGCCCATGAAGTTCACGTGCTGTTATTGGAACGGCCCGTGAAGGAAAAGGGCCAGGCCTCGGCCTGGCCCGGGACGGGCCTCGTGCCGGGCCGCTGGGAGGAGGCCCGAAGGCCGGCCTGCCTGGCACGTCAATCCGGCATGCCAGGCCTGTCGGACCGGCCCGGCGGACAGGTCAGCCGGTCCGTTCGGCCAATTTTTTTTTTTTTTTTTTTTTTTTTAAACCTCCAATGGCTGGAATTGATTTTTAGCCGTTGGAGGAAATTAAAATTACTAAAACCCCCTACAATCTTTTAAATTACATTTTGACCCACAAATCAAATTTTTCTATAAATACTTCCATCTATTTCATTTTCCATTAACTCTCTCTATCATTCTTTCAATATCTCATTCTCTCAAATCTCAATATCTAATATATTCTCCAATTCTCTAAACTTTTTCATTCATTTTGGTTATTACTCGCTCTACAAAATTCTCTACGTTTTCCACCAACACACCAAATTTTAAAGGTACAATTTTGTTATTACTTTTGGTCTAACATATTCTCATAGTAAATTTATATGTTTATGTTTAGATTTGAGTTACTTAATGAGAACATTATCTATTTAGTTAGTTAGTTTATCAATTTTTGGGCTTTAATGTTAATATTATTTGTTTAGTTTATTAAGATTTTTAAGTTTAGTAGTAATTTTAATATTTGTTATTAATAAATTTAGAAAGTTAATTTGTATTACTGAAATTACTTTTTGTAATAAGTAAATGATGAATGTTAAGTGTAGTAATTACATTTGATATTGTTTTTTTCATAAATTAAAATTTTTCATTTGTAGATTATGATAGTAAATTTAAGAGTAGTGGTTCAAATCATCAATTTTATGTTAGTATATTATGTTAGTAAATTTATCAATTTTATTTGTAGTAGTGAACTAGTGAATTTAAAATTTTATGTTAGTAGATTATGATTTTTTTTGTTTATTTAATTTGTTTTGTAAGTAAATAAATTATTGTAAGTGTCGTATTAGTTATAGTAATTATTGTTAGTAAATTAAGATTACTGTTAGTAAATATTGATTTTTAATTTGACTATTAACTACTATAGTGCTCATATTTTTATTCAGATAATGGATCCTAACCAGCAGCCTTATTTTCCGGACGGTTTGAATATGTTCAACGATGAATTTGATATTTCAGAACCGACCCATACTCAAGCGGGACCTTCTGGTTCCGGCGTTACACCAACATCACGTCCCAGAAAATTAACATCAGATGTGTGACAATGTTTCAACATAGTCCAAATGACACTCCCAAACAGGGCGTCTGGCCTCAGAGCTAAATGTAAGTTTTGCCATAAGAATTATGCTACAAGTATGGGGGGAACCGGACATTTGAGACGGCATATGCACAAATGTATGCCTGCACATAGACAGGTAGATACTACAACCCAGACACAGCTTCAACGGCACCCAGACGGGTCCGTTACGACGTGGCAGATTGACGCCATGCACGCTAGAGAGTGCTTGACACGATACATTACACAAACTGATCAACCGATCAATATTGGTGAGAGTCCATTTTATAAAGAATTAATCACATCTGCATATAACCCCCAATATGAACCTGTTTCTAGAACCACCACTAGAAATGATTTGATACGATTGTTTGAAACCGAAAGGGATGACTTAGTTGCTGAAATACAGCATTTAAGTGTCTCTGTTGCATTAACTTCTGATATTTGGAATGCATGTTCCAAACAGGACTATTTATATGTCACGAGACACTATTTAGATTCTGATTGGAGGATAACAAAAATAATTTTTGGTTTTCGTCCTATGGATTTTGCACATACCGCAGAAAACATTTTTAATGTCATAATGGAAGTTTTAGAAACTTATGAAATCACGCATCGCATTCTTTCAATCACATTTGATAATGCATCTGCAAATACTAGCTCTATTGCATTGTTTGTTGCAAGAAATATCCCGCAAGATAGAGGTTATTTCTTCCATCAACGGTGTGCATGACATATTATAAATTTAGTTGTACAGGCTGGTTTAAAGCAGGTAAGCGACCAAATAGATCGCATCAGAGATGCCATTTCTTGGATTTGCAGTTCTAATCCTAGATTCAGTGAATTCAAGAGACATTGTAAATTAAAAGGTCTCAAACCCCGACGATTCCAAACTGATATGCCGGTAAGGTGGAACTCTACTTATTTAATGTTGCAAAATTGTTTGGAATATGATACAACCATTACATGTTTTTATAACATGAAATTGACCGAAACAGGACAACTTAGTCCAAAATTACTTTCCACAGACGATTGGTATGTGGCAAAGATTTTTGTTCAATTTTTAAAGATTTTTTACAATGCCACTGTAACTCTTTCCGGGGTATATTACCCCACATCTTCCCAGGCAATCCATCAGATAGTGGAAATGTCTGAACTGTTAAACAGTTATAGAGAAGATGAACATCTAGGCGCCGCAGTTGTTGTCATGGAGACAAAGTTGAAAAAATATTGGGCTAACATTCCCTTACTTTATGCCTTAAGTGCTATAATAGATCCCAGTGTTAAGTTATATGGTTTAGAAGTTTTGCTTGAGTTTATTGGTATTAATTTGTCAATAGATTATTCAGAACAAATTACTGACATTCGAACCAAGTTGTTCGAGATTTTTCATATTTATGAGACCAGGTTTGGCAACATTGACATCCCCCAATCAACACGACCGGAGACAGAGCCGAAGCAAACAAGTTGGAGCCTTCTGAAACGAAGAAAAAAAGACAAATCAGCAAGTACTTCTTCAGGGCAAAGATCTAGCCCATCTTCTTGTACCGAACTTATTAGGTACCTTGAAGCACAGTTCGATGCTGTTGAAGACAAGGAAGAGTTTGATTTGTTGTTATGGTGGAAGACCTATACGTACAGATATCCAGTTCTGTCACACTTAGCACATGACGTACTGGTTATTCCAGTGTCAACGGTGTCTTCAGAACAAGCTTTCAGCACCAGTGGACGCATAATTGAACCAAGAAGAAGCTGTTTGTCTCCAGAGATGGTGGAGGTATTAACATGCCTTCGGGATTGGGAGCATGCTAAAAAAAGGTTACAAAATCTAACTGTAGATAAAGAACTTAATCTAAATTTCGACAATCTATATATTGATGACCCTTCAGGTAGTGGCCAGGGCCAGAACTAGGTTATACTTTTACATATGTATTTATTATTTACTTGTAAGTTGTAAAACGGTTGCACTCTTTTTCCCTTACCAAGTTTTTATCCCACTGGGTTTTTCTTGGTAAGGTTTTTAATGAGGCAATCATGTAGATATGTATTACTGAATTCCATAAGTGAAAAATAAATAAATAATTAAAAAATTGTTCGTTCTCTTTATTCATTTCAAATCCTAATAATTGTTCGTTCTCTTCATTCATTTTAAATTCTAAACCCTTAACCATAAACTATAAATCCTAAACTCTATACCTTAAATCCAAAAAAACGTAATTTGAAAAAAAAATTGGACAAAAAAACTAACCTGCCGGACTAGGCTCGTTAGGCCTGGCCCGGCCCGGCAGGGCTCGACGGCCTGGCCCGGCCCGGCAGGGCTCGACGGCCTGGCCAGTCCATTTCTGGAAACAGGTCGAGCCGGGCCGGCCTGTTTCCAGAGAAGCAGGCCCAACACGGCACGCCGACCTGCCTCAGGCTGGCCGTGCCTGCGTGCCGTGCCCGGCCCGGCCCGCCCCCCAGAGGGGCCCGACGGGTAGGCCTGGCACGGCACGCAGGCACGGCCCGCCTGAGGCAGGCCGGCGTGCCGTGCCGGGCCTGCTTCTCTGGAAACAGGCCAAGCCGAGCCGGGCCGGGCCAGTCCATTTTTACACCTTTACTTCAAACCCCCACCCCCACCCCCTCCACTCTCCCATCTGCATCTCATTTTTATCTCTCACTTGTGATGATTGATTGAATTGTGTTTGTGTGGTTGTTTGTGTTCAGACAAAAGAGATCAGACCAGACAAAACAGATGATGTGATGATAACGAGAACATATAAAAACAACCACCGCAACTTATTAACGATGACATTTATATATTACAGGTATATCTGTAGTATATTAATCCATATCATAGTATTTTTACCATATATATTATTATAATTGAAGTTATGTGGCTTACATAATAAAATTGTAGTAATATCCGTTAGTATGTTATAGATATACTTATAATGTATACTCATGAGAAAAAAAAACTTGTATATCTTAAACTTGGGATATTGTCAGAAAGCTAAATGAGTATTTTTATCATCAAGTCATATCCGTATAGTATTTATTCTTCTATTCTTAAAAATGTAATTTTCTCCCCAAGACTAGCCTCAATTTATTGAAAAGTTTCATTGTATTTTTTTTATAGGCCAAAGCCTGTGGGGTGTTGTCTCACTTTTGGGCGAATATAGGTCCCATCATCCCCAACCCCATTTTTCAAACCCTCCAACATCCCCTCATCCCTATCCCTATCCCTATCCCCATCCCCATTTCCTCATTTCTCTCATTTTTTTTTGTTTTTTCCCGTTTTTTCGTTTTCCTAAAGTCTTCCGTTTCCCCATTCCCCCATTTTTTATGTATCAGTAAAAATTACTTATTAAAGAAATATACAAATTTCACAATTCAATAAATTCAAATACAAAATGAAATGAAAATTAAGTTGTTTAATATGTATATATAGTTAGTAAAATATATAAATAAATTATATAGAGCTTACTTGGTGTGTAATTTAAGTTATAGTCTATGAATATGTATATATAGTTAGTAAAATAAAAATAAAAAAATATTAAAATATAATAAAAATATATATTAATATATTTTTTATATAATATTATAATATTTAGAGAAAATGGGGAAATTGATAAATGGATAAATGGAGATAGGGGGCACCTAACCCCAACCCCATCCCCATTGTCTAGGAATTCGTTGGGGAAATAGGAAAATGGGGATGGATGGGGACGGGTCCTCTCATCCCGAACCCCCAAACCCCATTTAAATTTGGGGTTCGGGAAAATGGAGAAATGGAGATGGGGGCACCTAACCCTAACCCCATCCCCATTTTCTAGGAAATCGTGGGGGAAATAGGGAAATGGGGATGGGGACGGGTCCTCTCATCCCCAACCCCATTTAAATTTGGGGTTCAAAGTTATATCCATCCCCTCCCCCATTTCCCCCAAAAAAATCCCCCTAAATGAGGATGGAGGAGCGGGGGTTTGGGGACCCCGGGATAAAATGGTTATCCCTGTACGAAGGTGTTTGTAAGTTAGTTTGGACTCTAACTTTAAAAGAAAATAATTTTATTTAAGTGTTAGTTTTTGTTTATGTTAAAATAAAAATAAAAATATAAATGAATGACAATTACAAAATGAATATTGCTTGATATATAATTCATACAACTGGTCTAGTTTATAATTTAATTTAATTGAGATAGTTTCAATAGATTTATTATAGTGATGTACTCAATATTTTTGTAGCATGCAAACACATTAAAATTTAGTTTATTTCGCTTCTTTTTTTCTAGTTGAATCATTTTAAATGTATTTTTTAGCAAAGATCATTGAAATTGGATCAAAATGTATTTGGTTTTTATAACCACTTTATTAGCAACCGAATATTTATGCACATACTTTTTAATTAGGAAAATTTTATTGCAAGGTTTGCTTAAAAAAAAACTTTGTACTACATTCCGGTGTACCTTATATAGAAAAATATGTTCATTCAATCTGACAATATTTTATATTCGAGTAGTTGTACTAATATATATATATATATATAATTAATGAATTTAACCCATCCAAACAATAAATCCCAGCTTCGTCCTTGCATACTTTAACTTCCCGCTGTTTTATAACCTGCATCTTCAACTGGTGAATAAATTTTACATTCTACTGCATTTCAAGGTGTCTCGGGGAGGCGTTGTATCTACTTTTTCAAAACTTATCAGCCCAACGTATATAATCCATGAGATCATGAAGAAAAAAAAACGATAAAACATGATTAAATGCATTGACAAGTTCATCATAGTTTTACTGTTTCAGCCAAGATATTCCTAAAAATTTAAATTTGATAATCAGGAATTTTCTTGCATGTATGATGTGCAATACGAGAAATGTTGTAATACTTCTGAGCGTATATGACCTTACACATTTATACATTATGATACGTGGGATGCATTTTTTATTGGTTATTTATATCACATAACTTAATTCGACTGAATTAATCAATTACATATACATCTAACGAACTGATGCATTTCTCGTGCAGATATAGATTAGTAATCTATTATGTAAAAGGGTTCAAAAAATTAATGGTACCATCTTAAGTGGCAGTTGTGTAAATAACACCACATTAATAATATATCTTTTAATTTAAATGCACCGATTTATGTGTGGAGGCTAAAATATCATGTTTGAACGTGCGACTGTTTGAGAGAAAAAGTAGAGAGAGAAAAGTAAAATTATTGAGACCGATTGGAAATGCGTCGACGGCTTGGATTTTCGACCTGCGAACATTGACATTTGGAGACTTGAACAGATTATTTGCAATCGTTTGAGATAAGTTAATCTACATTTGTTATCGTTTTTGTTTTAGATAAGTTGTTGTGCATGTTTGAATGTTGAATGAAATGATAGATTATGTTTTGATTTGTCGATCTGAGAATGAATATGGGTTAGGAAGATGAGTTTTTGGTGATTTTTCGAGACTTTTTGTTTCAGATCCGAGCTTTTTTAAAAGGGAGTCGAGCTTTTTTTTTTTTAATTTAGGTATAGTTTGAGGAATATGGGTTATTTGGGTTTCCGAGACTTTTTGGTAGACACCCGAGCTTTTTGAAAAGGAAGCCCAAGCATTTTATAAAGGAGCCCGAGCATTTTTAAAAAAATCTAGCTTTAGTTTTAGGAAGATGCGTATTCTGGGTTTTCGAGACTTTTTGATAGAGATTCGAACCTTTATTAAAGGACCCTGAGCTTTTCTTAAAGGAGCCTGACCTTTTTAAAAAATATGTAGGTTTTGTTGTATCGAGTTTTTTTTTCCCTATAACCGAGCTTTTTCTTTACACGTTCGAGATTTTTATATTGAATTTCGAGTTTTTTTATATATTATGATTTTTTCCGGTTTTTACAAGACTTTTTAGTGAATGTCCTGACCTTTTTAATTGTAGGTTTAGCTCGGATCGAGCTTTTTTTCCCTCTTACTGAGCTTTTTGTATTGAATTTCAAGTTTTTTGTATATTGTGACTTTTTCTATTTTTTACGAGACTTTTTATTGAAGTCCCGAGCTTTTTAATTATAGGTTTAGCTCGAATCGAGTTTTTTTCCCTCTTACCAAGCTTTTTATGTACACGTTCGAGCTTTTTGTATTGAATTTCGAGCTTTTTTTGTAAATTGTGACTTTTTCCATTTTTACGAGACTTTTTATTGAAAGCCCGAGCTTTTTAATTGTAGGTTTTGTAGGGAAAAAACCACGCACAACGAAAGCGTGAGAAAATTTATAAAATTAGGGTTTGCGTATAAATAAAAAAAAATCCCTTTTAAATAACAAGAACCTTAACCCTAGATTAATTGATGTATATAAAAGTGTTGTACCTTTTTCTCGTGACGATTGAACAAGCGCCGAATTGATTCAGTAAGATCTTCCAATCTAATCACGAACTTGAATCATCTAGGAGTGTGGGCTCCCTTTCTTCAAATTATATACCTGAGAATGGAAACAAACAAAATCTATTTCTTTGTTAGTTACAAATATCCTCCAAGAGAAAAATCAAGAACGGCCGGCCACTTGTGAATTATCAATCAATTTGATTGAAACTCACGTGAACCTTGATTCGATGTTGTACACAAAACTCTTTTGATGTAAAGGATACTAGTGTACTATCGAAAACAAAAACGTTCTCTTTTTCTCTTTTCTCCCTGACCGAATTCCACACCCTATAGCTTAGAGTTGATTGAATTTTGTCTAGAGTATAATACTAAATTTTTCTCTCTTAAAATTCTCTCTTAGAAAAACCTTAGGTTGGCCAAAATTTTACTCTAAGAATCATTGGGTTGGCCGAAATTCACAAGGGTATATATATAGGATCACAAATCCTTTCCTAAGAAGGATTTACTTGGTTGGCATGAATCATTTCCTTAGGTGGATTTATTTGGTAGTTAAGAATCCTTTTCTTAAAGAAATTCTATCCTCTTATATATATATATATATATGAGCTAGCCAAAATTCACAAGAATATATATTAGGATTACAAATCCTTTCCTAAGAAGGATTTATTTGGTTGTTAAGAATCCTTTTATTAGGTGGATTTACTTGGTGGTTAAGAATCCTTTTTCTAAATGAATTCTATCATACACCAAGACTCCTAATCCAACTCAATAGTGTATTTGTAACCATATTAAAGACTTCCTAATTTGATTAGATAAATAATTCTTTTTATTTATCTACTTATCAAATATAGTCTTTAATATTAAGTATACTACCAACAATAGTATAATTTTAGGAGATCATCCCCTACTAGGAAAAAGATTTTGACTTGTAATTAAATAATTAATTAATCAACAAATTAATTAATTTCCATTTAATTAAATAATAAAATAAAAAATAATATAATTAAGCTATTCTAAATAGCTTTGCCGCCAAAACCATATATATGAGTCATATATTATTTTTCTTATTTTATTAAATCCATTGGACCTTAATAAAGAAGTCCACATGTGAACTAGACATATTCTTATAAAAAGAAACAAGTTCACATACCTTAATACAATTCTAGATTGACCCCTAAATTGGTCCGGTAGAATATATCAAGTGATCCATGCAAGTTCGTGTGGATTGGAGATCTTGGCGGGCTATCTAAATTTAAGCTCCAATAGACACAACCCAATCACAATCAACAAATGATTCACTTAGGTCCGATCTATTTAATTTTAGTTCATTCCACTAAAGAACTAAAATTGAACTCTTAAATAAAGATAAAATAAGTTGATGTTACTCATTCATACCCTAGACAACCTTATTGGAGAAAGTGTATCAACGTGAAGAATACCAATAATCGCCAAGAGCTCATAGACCGCCTATAGCTCTCCAAGTTACCATATTTACTCATATGACCACATTTTGAACTTGGATATTTTGACTTGTCCAAAAACCATGTTTCAATAGACATTATTGAAAACTTAACGTTAAGATTTAATATCCAATCCTTCAAAACATCCATATGATGATATTCTACTCTCATTTAATAAATGGAGCCACGATGTCCATATCTATAAATGAAGTCCTCTATCGATTAACAAATGAATACCACCAAACTATCGATGATAGACTATGCTATATAATCGTACTCATTGATAGCTCAAATGATAACACTTGCAACCATAAGTCCATCATTTATCTTAGGATTGAGATAGACTCTCCGATTGTCTTCAAATGAAAAATTTTTATCTATTGACGGTTCTAGATAAAGTATTTCATTGTGATCCAATTCAATGCACCTAGTGCACTAGATTCTTTTGCCCAAAGACACCACACTTTGATGATTTTAGACTCATCATAACACATTTGATCCCACTCAAATGCTAGCAAAAGAATCTACAACTTTAACAAGATAAAGACGCTCAACCTTTATCTTAAGTTGTGAATATTATTCAAGACTAACTAAAGAATTGTGTCTACCTCATACATATCTAGATGTATGAGCAATTCTTCTTTTCTCATAGTCTTTTGACCTTATAATTCTTTACTTTTGACAATTATAGTAATTAAACTATAAATGCTATAAGATTTGTTAAACTAGAAATCACTTTATTAATATGAAAAGATTGTCAAATACATTATTACACTCTTGCTATCGAGCATAATCCCAACAGGTTTAGCTCGTATCGAGCTTTTTTCCCTGTTACCGAGCATGTTATGCACACACTCGAGATTTTTATATTGAATTTCGAGGTTTTTTGTATATTGTGACTTTTTCCAGATTTTACGAGATTTTTTATTGAAGGGCCGAGATTTTTTTGTATATATTCGAGCTTTTTTTTCATCCAATTGTGCTTTTGTTGTATATATTCTAGCTTTTTATTCTTACATTCAAAGTTTTTTTTTACTCGATCCGAGATATTTTATAAATACTGGACCTTGTTTGCAGTTATTTAGGAGGCATTTACAATAAACTGATGTATATTTTTTTGTAATTTTCCCGATGACGAATCGGTTGAAGGAAATGCTTAAAACTCCGGAGGAAGAGTGGTACGAGGGTAAACTCACTCGCCACGACCATTTTGACGCCATTGAGGTTATAGACGATGCACTTAACTAAGTCCCTGCAGAAATTGTTGTTGAAGATCATCGTCGGTTCACGGCGTCATGCTTTGGGCATTTCATGATGATGCATAGGCTTATGAAGTTTTCCAGTGGTGTCATCTATCAGCTGCTTTTGCGGGAGGTGCATCATACTGGGCCGTCAGATAGATGCATTTTATACTGGGGAATCAGGAGGTGAGGTTCTCGAAAGTAGAATTCTATCTGATCATCGGGTTGCGGTTTGGAGATGTACCAGACCCGAGCCGGTATGCTATCGTGGACAATAGCATACACCAGTGCTACTTTGATGGTAGGGATGAGATTTCGTATGGGGAGTTGAAAGTGTTGGGATTATGCTCGATAGCAAGAGTATAATAATGTATTTGACAATATTTTCATATTAATAAAGTGATTTCTAGTTTAACAAACCTTATAGCATTTATAGTTTAATTATTATAATTGTCAAAAGTAAATAATCATAAGGTCAAAAGACTTTAAGAAAAGAAGAATTGTTCATACATCTAGATATGTACGAGGTAGACACAATTCGTTAGTTAGTCTTGAATAATATTCACAACTTAAGATAAAGGTTGGGTGCATTTATCTTGTCAAAGTTGTAGATTTTTTGCTAGCATTTGAGTGGGATCAAATGTGCTATGATGAGTCTAAAGTCATCAAAGTGTGGTGTCTTTGGACAAAAGAATCTAGTGCACTGGGTGCATTGAATTGGATCACAATGAAATACTTTATTTAGAACCGTCAATGGATAAAAGTTTTCACTTGAAGACAATCGGAGAGTCTATCTCAATCCTGAGATAAATGATGGACTTATGGTAGTAAGTGTTATCATTTGAGCAATCAATGAGTATGATTATATAGCATAGTCTATCCTCAATAGTTTGGTGGTATTCATTTGTTAATCGATAGAGGACTTCATTTATAGATATGGACATCGTGGCTCCATTTATAAAATGAGAGTAGAATATCATCATATGAATGTTTTGAGGTATTGGATATTAAATCTTAACGTTAAGTTTTCAATAGTGTCTATTGAAACATGGCTTCTGGACAAGTCAAAATATCCAATATCAAAATGTGGTCATATGAGTAAATATGGTAACTTGGAGAGCTATAGGCGGTCTATCAGCTCTTGGCGATTACTTGTATTCTTCACAAGGATACACTTTCACCATTAAGATTGTCTAGGGTATGAATGAGGAATATTAACTTATTCTATCTTTATTTAAGAGTTCAATTTAGTTCTTTAGTAGAATGAATAAAAAATAATAGATCGGACCTAAGTGAATCATTTGTTAATTGTGATTGGGTTGTGTCTATATGAGCTTAAATATAGATAGTCCGTCAAGATCTTCAATCCACACGAACTTGTATGGATTACTTGATATATTCTACCGGACCAATTTAGGGTTCCATCTAGAATTGTATTAATGCATGTGGACTTATTTCTTTTTGTAAGAATAGGTCTAGTTCACATATGGACTTTTTTTATTAAGGTCCAATGGATTTAATAAAATAAGAAAAATAATATATATGCCTATATATTGTCATGGGCAGCAAGGCTAATGTATAAAAGCCTAAATACATTATTTTTATTTTATTATTTAATTAACTGGAAATTAATTAATTTGTTGATTAATTAATTATTTAATAAAAGTCAAAATCTTTTCCTAGTAGGAGATGGTCTCCTAATACTATACTATTGTTGGTAGTATAATTAATATTAAAGACTATATTTGATAAGTAGATAAATAGAATGAATTATTTATCTAGTCAAATTAGAAAGTCTTTAATATGGTTACAAATACACTAATGAGTTGGATTATGAGTCTTGGTGTAGGAAATAATTCTTTTTGGAAAAGGATTATTGGTCACCAAGTAAATCCACCTAAAGATAGGATTCTTACCCACCAAGTAAATCCTTCTTAGGAAAGAATTTGTGATCCTATATATATCTCTTGTTAAATTTAGCCAGCCCTAGTATATTTCGAAGAAGGAATTTCGGCCAGCCCTAGTTATATATCTCTTGTTAAATTTAGCCAGCCATAGTATATTTCTAAGAAGGAATTTCGGTCAGCCCTAGTTTTATATAAGAGAAAATTTTGGCTAACCAAAATAATACTACTTGGAGAGAATTCGGCCGGCCACCATAACAATTTTGAGAGAAAAAAATTATTTTACGCTAGACAAAATTCGATCAACTCTAAGAAAAAGTATGAGATTCGGCAAAGAATAAAAGGAAAAAAGAACGTTTAGTTTTCGATAGTACACTAGTAACCTTTACATTAAAAGATTTTGTATACAACATCGAATCAAGGTTCACGCGAGTTTCAATCAAATTGATTGACAATTCTCAAGTGACCTAATCTTGGAGGATAATTGTGACTAGCAAAGAAAAAGATTTTGTTTGTTTCCATCCTCAGGTATACAATTTAAATAGAGGGAGCCCACACTTCTAGGTGATTCACGTTCTTGATTGGATTGAAAGATCTTACAGATTCAATTTGGCTCTAGTTCAATCGTCACGAGAAAAAGGTACGACACTTTTTATATACATCAATTAATCTAGGGTTAAGGGGAAATTTTCATTTATACCAAACCCTAATTTTAATTTTTCACGCTTCCGTTGCGCGATTTTCCCTACAATTGGTATCAAAGCCTAGTTGTACCATTGATTAATTGATGTATGTGTACGTGAATTTTTTTCTTTTTATTGTATATATGCATGTTTTAGAAAGAGATGACACTCTAGGTATCCGCATATATATTTTCATTGAAATGTATGGATTTATATATATGTGTGTGTGTGTGTGTGTGTTTTATATGTGGTTTGTTATTGCTCAATTTTGGTCCTAAAATTTCAATGTATTTTTGTTTTGGGATTGTAACAAGTAGGGTGACCTATCATCGCCATAATTTTCTTCTTGGTAGTTGCTAATACATTGTAATAATAATAATAAAAACTGCAGTATTTTTTTATTTATAATTCTTCTGCAATACATTCAAGTATCGAAGACTCAAATGTTTGAAGAATTGGAAGCAACCGGAACAAGTTTAGGGACCGTGCGAGCCATAGCAACAAACGTGCGTGCGAAGAGCATGTTGCTACCTTTGTTGTGGCATGGGTTGCGCACGGCAACCCCATGAAATCCATGGGCTGCACATGGCAGCCCTTTATGGGGTTGTGGCATGCGCACACCCAGGAGGAAGCCATGGGTGCGCACGCCGATGGGTGGCAGCTGAGGGAGTCCAAACAACGAAGGTCGCGTGAAGACTTGTTCGCCAAGAAAGGAGTTTTTTGTATTCCAAGACATGTAATTTACTTGCTTTTCTAGAATAGACCAAAATTGCAGTTATTTATATTTTTATAAATATTGCAATGTTTGTCGTTGTTTGATAACATGCCATATAGAATAAGAGTGTTACTCATATATCTCATTTGGTATGAACATGCACTGAATGATTTAGGTATCTAATTGTCATCTAGATAACTTGGTAAATCATTATATGGAATTTGATCACACGTCTTAAATAATTGAGTGGGAGAAGGTGTTTTGGAATACCTACAGCATCCAAGTTTAGTTGAGCTTTATGTTTTGTGTAAAAACCCCCCAAGGGGTATTCATGAATAGAATTTAGTAAGATACTTTCTTACAAGGATAGACTAGACAATTGGCCCAAACGATATCTACTCCTAAATGAGGGATATTCATGAGGGATTACATTGAAGGTCGATAACTTGGTAACACACTCCATGTGATTTTATTAATATCCTCCCAAGAGTTCTTGTTAATAAAATTATAAGGCTAAAATTGAAAACATTGGTTGTTATGTTAACAATTAGGTGGGACCTAGTCTAACTAGTAAATTGTGTGAACTCCAAAAGGAGGCGTGACATTTATGGGTGTAGGATCACCGTTGAATTTTAAGATTGAGTTATTTTATTTAATTCAAGATAAATATTCAAAAGTGCTTTATCATGATTATTTACTTATATAATTTTTGTTATTGTTCAGAAATCATGACCCCATCCCTAATCAACATTCTAAAAGACAATACTTTAACTGGAGATAATTATGTCACATGGAAAAGGAAAATTGGGCTTTTATTGCAATCCGAAAAGCATAATTTCGTTCTGTGCACTCCTAAACCACCTACTCCTACTAATGAATTTACTCAGGAGCAAATAGATGAATACCAGCAGTGTGAGTCTTCATATGATATGGTTAAATGTTACATTATGACCACCATCTCCGACATGTTGCAATAGCAACATGAAGGAATGGAGACTGCTGTCGATATAATGATGTCTCTAGAGGAGATGTTTGCTATGAGGTCTAGGACGACTAAAAGAAAGACAGTGATTGCTTTCATGAATCTTAGGATGAAACCTAGACAGGTTGTGAAACATCACACGATGAAAGTCATAGCACATCTCAACATTTCTAAGCTGATTGGTACTGAGATAGATGGTGAGATGAAAGTTGACATGATCGTCAACTCACTGTCAGATTTCTTTGATCAGTTCAAGTTGGACTACACCTTGAATAATAAGGAATACACCTTGCAAGGCCTGATGCAAGATGTTCAAAGTACCAAAGAAATCCTTGTGAAAGGAAAGGATTAATAGATTCATTTGCTTGGTAAGTTACTACTGTTAAAGACCCGTAAGAAGGTCAAGAGACAACAAAAGAAAAAAAAACTTGGGCCTTCATAGAAGGAGACCAAGAAAGTAACCAAGATCAAAGGGAAGTGTGTCATTTGTGGTGAAAAAGGGTCAAAGGAATAGATTGAATAAGAATGAATTCAACTTGCGTTTAGGCAACGAAGCGTTGGTGTCTGCTAGTGCAGTGAGAGATATTAGAATCAATTTAGATTCTTATAGACATTTAGATTTATTAGACGTTTATTATGTACCTCAATTCAAGAGGAATTTAATTTCAGTTTCTTGTTTAAATAAATTTGGTTATTTGTTTATTCGGTTACTTTTAATAAAGCTTTTATTATTAGTAAGAATGATAAAATTATTTGTAAAGGTACATTGGAAAACGATTTATTCTATTTGCATATAAATATCTCTCACTTGTTAGTCATGGAATCAACGGAACCTAATCATAAAAGAGTCAAATTATCAAAAGATGAAACCTATCTATGGCATTTGCGCTAGGTCTTATTAACCTTAATAGGATTAAAAGATTGGTTAGTTACGGACCTCTAAGTGACTTAAAGGTTGATGATCTACCAACTTATGAATCTTGTTTGGAAGGTAAAATGACCAAAAATTCGTTTACGACCAAAGGCACAAGAGCCATCGAATGTGTAGGATTGATACACACTGATGTGTGTGAACCTATGAGCATTCAAGCTAGAAGTGGATATAAGTACTTCATCACTTTCATGGATGATCACTCAAGATTTGGCTATGTGTATCTCATGAGACTTAAGTCGGATGCTTTTGACTTGTTCAAAGCATTTAAAGCTGAAGTAGAAAATCAGCTTGAGAAACGCATAAAAATCTTGAGGTCTGATCGTGGTGGAGAATATCTGTCTGGTGAGTTTCAGCAATATCTTATTGATAATGGGATAGTTTCCCAGTTTTCTACACAAGGTACACCTCAACAAAATGGGGTGGTAGAAAGGAGAAATATAAATCTTTTGGACATTGTTAGGTCTATGTTGAGTTATTCAACGCTTCCTAATTTTTTTTGGATATATGCTTTACAAACTACTATGTACATTCTAAATGATGCACCATCTAAGTCAGTTCCTGATTAACACTGAAAAGTGTATGTTTACTAAGGGATAATATCATCATTTTACACTTCCAATATAACTAATTCCCCAATTTAGGCATAATTTCGTACGTTCGCTTAAATAAATGTGTTGTGTAGTAATCAGTGTATTTTTTTTGTATTTCGGAGGTAATTCGATCAATTCAGAATCATGGAGAAGTCAGATGGCAAAACAAACATCGTTTTCAAGTTTAGAACGTCAAAAAAACCTTAGGAAGACCACGAAGGGTATTTTTGTAATTTTGACTATTCACTGTCGTAGTTGACTTTCACTGTTCGTAGTTGACTTTCACTATTCGTAGTTGACTTTCACTGTTCACTCACGGATGCGTTACTGTTCACTTTTCACTGTTCACTATTCACTTCACGGATAGGTTACTAATCACTGTCACTGTTCACTGATAACGTGGCCAAATCTAGACGCTTCATTCTAAATTCACCCGATGGTCAATTTTCATCCGTATTTTGTATAAATAGGGGGTCTCTCCCCCCTAATTTTCATATTCTGAATCCAAACCTGATGTTAGATTTGTGAAATTCTCTCTCTTTTGTTCTCAAATTCTCAGTTTAAATAAAATAACTATTTTCTAGTTAAATTATGTCTGGCTAATTTTATATAGCTAGGGCCAAAGGTGATACTGTTGGTATGGAAAATATGATCCAATTTTGGTAAGTTTAATATTTTTCTGCTTTCTCCCCTCTAATATATGTGGAGGTTTTGACTCATTGTAGATAGACAGATATTGTCTAGCACAACGAGTACTTTTACCCATATCTAACAGAGAGTGGTTTATCCCCTCTAATCTTTGTGGAGTTTTGACTCACTGTAGATGGACAGATGTTGTCTAGCACAGTGAGTACTTTTACCCACATCTATTAGAGAGTGGGCAGTGGAGTGGAATACCATCCCATTAATTTGGACTAAATATTAATAATTGGATCATATTCGAATTACCAACAGTGGATCCCTTATCCCCAGTTTTAATTTTTATTGATTTACATTTTATAACAAGCTTAGTAATTAATTTAGATAATTAATTCTACAAGGACAAGTGACCAACCTCCCTGTGGTTCGATCCAGTCTTACCAGTTAATTTATTACTTTGACACTCTTATACTTGAGAGTATGAACACTTATTTATGACATGTCAAGTTTTTGGCGCGCTGCCGGGGAAGTAAGTCCGCCTTTTCTTTGTAGAAGTAATTTCTTTTTAATTTTATTTTAGTTTTGCTATTTTTTTCTATCTTCTTTGTTCTTATTTTGTATTTAATTTTGCATCACTCATCTCATTCATAAACTTCATCCATTTTAAAAAAAAACTTGTTATCTTTAATCACATTTTTACATTTTAATCATTGTACTTTTTATTTGCATTTTAGCTTAGATCTAGTTTGCATTTGCATATTGGTCATTTTATTTTTTATTTTTGCATATCAGTCCCTGTAGTTATCACATTTTCTCTTTAGTCCCTATATTTATAATTATTTATACTTTTGCCCCAATACTTGTACATATTTGCATTTACACCCCTAGAATTTTGCATCTTGTTATTTTTATCTTTTTTTCTCTTATTTATTCATTTTTGTGTATTTCGTCTACATTAACCCTCATTAAATTTACATGAGACGTTGGTCTCGAACATCTAGTGGTAGATTAATTAGGAGATCACAATCACCCACATTCACCAACAACATGGCTGAAAACCTACTTAGACATCCAGCAGGAAACCAAGCCGAGAACCTTTTAGACAACCTTGACAACATATCTCAACACAATAACCATCCGCCTTATGTTGACCATGACCAACACATTAACCCAAATCCACCTAGAACTCTTAGAGACTACATAAATCCCACACGTACTAGAGCACATTCATGCATAGCTTTCCCACCAAATGCAGCACACTTTAATTTTAAACCGGGAATCATTCAATTTTTACCCAATTTTCACGGTCTTGAATCTGAAAATCCATATTTGTATCTTAGGGAGTTTGAGGAAGTCTGTAACACTTGTACTGACCAAAATGTTAGCATGGATATAATCAAGCTTAAGTTTTTTCCTTTTTCCTTAAAAGATAAAGCTAAAACTTGGTTACAAAACCTTAGGTCAGGATCAATCCAAACTTGAAATGATATGCAACAACAGTTCTTAAAGAATTTTTTCTCACCTCATAGAACAAACTCTCTTAAGAGGCAAATCACTTCATTTGCCCAAAAACCTGGGGAAACACTTTACCAATGTTGGGATAGGTTCAAAGAGTTGTTAAATGTCTGTCCACATCACGGTTTTGAAACATGGAGGATAGTGTCACGTTTCTATGAGGGACTCACACCCCAAAGTAGACAAGTCATTGAAATGATGTGTAATGGGGAGTTCAGTGACAAAAATCCTGAAGAAGTACTTGAATACCTTGACCATATCGCCGAAAGTGCTCAAAATTGGGACACTATTGGTTCCTATGAGTCCATGAACAAACCACAACCATCTCCATCTAGTGGAGGCATTTACAGTCTTAGGGAAGATCATGACCTTTAAGCTAGATTCGCATCCTTAGCTAGGAAAGTCTAAGCTTTAGAAACTAAAAAGAGTGAACATGTAAAATCTGTACAAGAAATCACATGCCATGTATGTGATTCGGATGATTATATCACTCATAGTTGTCCAACTTTACCAGCCATAAAAGATTGCCTTCATGAACAAGCCAATGTTTTGCACACTTTCAACATACTCACAAACCTACAATCCTGGTTGGAGAAATCATCCAAATTGTAGTTGGAGGAACAACAATCAAGCCCAGTCTTTACAACCACCAGGTCCATCACATCCATAAACACACCATAATTTCCAAAACCCTCAAGGTTATGCACCTTATATCCCACCATCTAGGAAAAACCTTGAAGACACGTTGCACTCATTCATTGAGAAGCAAGAATCCATTAACAGCAAAACTGCACAAACCTTGATAGATGTTAACGATACTTTGGCAAAGATCGCTTCTTCACTCACTACACACGAAAAATGTAAGTTTCCATCTCAACCATAACCAAATCCCAAGAGTCAGTTAAGTTCTTATGACAATAATCAACGCCCAGACCAAGTCAAATCAATTACCACTCTTCGTAGTGGTAAAGTCATCGAAAAACCTATTATTGAATCTTGTAAAAATGATGATGAGTCATTTTCCAAGGGTAAGGAAAGGGTTGATGAAACCATTGTTAACGAAGAAATAATTGAATCCCTACCTACACTTCCATATCCTCTGGCTCTTAAAAATTCACAGAAATTGATGCATCCCTCAGAGATTTTTGAAATTTTCAAACAGGTAAAGATCAATATCCCTTTATTGGACGCAATCAAATAGGTACCTTCCTATGCCAATTTTTTGAAGGATCTATGCACTGTGAAAAGGAAGCATTAGGTAAGAAAGAAAACCTTTATGACTAAACAGGTAAGTTCCATTCTTTGCAACAAAAATGTTTTGAAATATAAAGATCCTGGTTGTCCTACTATTTCCTGTATAATCGGTAACTGTAAAATTGAGCATGCTTTACTTGACCTAGGTGCTAGTGTAAATTTGCTCCATACTCAGTTTATCAGCTACTTAAACTTGGTGAGTTAAAGCCGACTTCAACCACACTTTGTCTTGCTGATAGGTCAATTAAAATACCAAAAGGAATAGTGGAAGATGTGTTAGTACAAGTCGATAAATTTATCTACCCAATAGATTTTATTGTCTTGGAAACACAACCTGTTGTTAATGAGCACAAATCAATCCCTGTTATATTGAGCCGACCATTTTGGCTACTGCTAATTCCTTGATTAATTGCAGGAATGGAATAATGAGCATGTCTTTTGGAAATATGGAAATTATGCTTAATGTTTTTAACATGTCTAAAGAACCATTTGATGATGAAAATGAAGATGAAGATGTAGACATTATTGAAACCATTGTTGAAGATCATGCTCAAAAGGATTCTTTTAACTCATCTGAAATTTGTTTGATCAATTCACTTGAGTTAAGCATGCATTCACATCTTGATGACTGTTTGCAGGTTGTCGAAGAAGAAGGAGACACTTCAGATTTTGAAGAATTGGAACAAACAGATGACATGCCAGAAGAAAAAGCACCTCAACTGGATTTGAAGCCCTTACCAGAAAGACTTAAATATGCTTACCTTAAAGACAACTAGACCTACCCAGTGGTAATCTCTTCTAAACTCACAGAAGAGCAAGAAGGTTAGTTGTTAAATGTTTTAAAGAAAAATATGAATGCAATTGGTTGGACTTTAAAAGATTTGAAAGGTATTAACCCATTGATTTGTTCACATCGAAGAAATTTAGAGGAAAATGCTAAAACATATCGACAACCCCAAAGAAGACTTAACCCACACATGAAAGAAGTTGTCAAGACCGAAGTCCTTAAATTACTTGACGTGGGAATTATCTACCCTATCTCTGATAGTAAGTGGGTGAGTCCTACACAAGTTGTGCCAAAAAAATCTGGAATCACTGTTATTAAAAATGAAAAGGGTGAGTTAATTCCAACTTGTATACCATATAGTTGGCGCATGTGCATTGATTATAGAAAATTAAATGATGCCACTAGAAAAGATCATTTTCCCCTTCCATTCCTTGACCAAATTTTAGAAAGAGTAGCAGGACATCCCTACTACTGCTTTCAGGATACTATCAAATTCTCATTGCATTAGAAGACCAAGAAAAAACCACATTCACATGTCCCTTTGGAACCTTTGCATTTAGAAGAATGCCATTTGGTTTGTGTAATGCTCCGGCCACATTTCAACGATGCATGCTAAGCATTTTTAGTGACATGATTGAACATTGTTTAGAGGTCTTTATGGATGATTTAACTATGTTTGGGAATTCTTTTGATGAATGTCTAAATAATTTGGAAAGAGTCTTGAAACGTTGCATAGAAAAATGACTTGTGCTTAACTGGGAAAAGTGTCATTATATGACCACATCTGGAATTGTTTTAGGTCATGTTATGTCATCTAAAGGAATCGAGGTTGATAAGGCAAAAATTGAAGTCATTTTAAAGTTACCATCACCACAAACAGTCAAAGATGTGCGGTCATTTTTAGGGTATGCAGGATTTTATAGGAGGTTTATTAAAGATTTCAGTGTCATATCTAAACCATTTTATAACATCTTATTAAAAGATGCAAAGTTTGAATGGACACAAGAGTGTCAAGAGTCCTTTAAAAAAATAATTGACCTTTTAACATCTGCTCCTATCATACAATCCCCTGATTGGTCATTACCTTTGGAATTGATGTATGATGCGAGTGATTTTGCCGTTGGAGCTGACTTAGGACAGAGAAGAGAAGGTAAGAGTTTTGTGATTTATTATACAAGTAAATTTTTGAATAATGCACAAATGAATTATTTTTTGTTAAAGAAAACGGCTGCAAAAATCTTGCAGTGTGGATTTTATTGTCCCGCCTTGTTTAAAGACGCACATGCATTCTGTAAAACTTGTGAAAAATAACAAAAGTTAGAATCCATTTCCAAGCGAAACATGATGCCTTTAAACCCTATTCTTGTCATTGAAATATTTGATTGTTGGAGAATTGATTTTATGGATCCATTTCCACCGTCATTTGGATTTTTGTACATTTTAGTTGCCGTTGATTATGTGTCAAATGGGTTGAGGCAATTTCTTGTCGATATAATGATCACAAAACAGTGATTAAGTTTTTAAAGGAAAATCTTTTGAGTCGATTTGGAATCCCTCGAGCCATTATCAGTGATGGAGGTAAACACTTTTGTAACAAACATTTTGAGTCTTTAATGAAGAAATATGGAGTCACACACAAAATTGTCACACCATACCACCCTCAAACAAGTGGTCAAGTTGAGCTAGCAAATAGGGAGATGACACATATCTTGCAAAAAACGGTTAACCCTGATCGAAAAGATTGGTCTCTTAGACTAAATGATGCACTTTGGGCTTACCGCACTGCATTCAAAACATCTTTGGGTATGTCTCCTTATCGTTTAGTTTATGGAAAACCTTGTCACTTACCTGTTGAACTTGATAAAAAAGCATATTGGGCTATTAAAGCTTTCAATTCTAACCTAAATGATGCTGGTGAATTGCGTAAGTTGCAATTAAATGAACTTGAAGAATTAAGAAATAATGCATATGAAAATGTAAAAATTCTTAAAGAAAAATCTAAAACCTTTCATGACAGACGAATTTTAAGAAGATCATTTGAAGTTGATCAAAAGGTTTTGCTTTATAATTCTCGACTTCATTTATTTCCTGGTAAATTGAAATCAAAATGGAGTGGTCCGTTTATTGTGAAACACATGTATCCATATGGTGCCCTTGACATTGAGAATCCTAAGAATGGTAATTTGTTTAAAGTAAATGGACAACGTGTGAAACCTTTCTTAGAAAATACAGATTTTCAAAAAGACCCTACCGTCCTTTTTAACCCTTGTTACAAAGATGAGTAAACAAATCTTTTGCTTTTGACTTTATTTGTATTTGCAATTATTATTTTTGTTTTTGTTCGATTTTACGTTTTGAATTTTTACAGGATTAATTTCTAGATTCAGTTTTTGCTTGGTGTGTTTTGCTATATAACCTTGGTTAAGTGGCGGATAACGGTACTCTTTGACAATTCAAGTCAGTTTAATTCAGTTTCCCAAATAATTGATCCCCAAAACAAGGCATGGATGAAATTTTCACAAACCTGTGAAAACATTTTCCATCGTTGCCCCAAAATGCTCTGAAAAAGATTTACAAAGCACGTTCCGAAAGATTGCGCTTACTGATGATAAACAACATTCCTGTTGAAATTCGCTGGTTGATCGAAGCTAAGGTACGTCTAGAAGGTGAGTCTGCTGATTCATTTATATCTTACATGCCTAGTTTTGGAAGAAGTAACCTTGCAAAAAAATGAAGAGCTAAGAAGTTAGGGGTTACTTGTCACAAATGTGCACGTGCAACTTGCAACACACGTTGTCGTTCTTTAGGAATGCTGTCTAATAATCGGGAAAATAAAATTTTATTCATTAGGCATGGTTTGCGTAAGGAGTCCTTGGATAATATCCTAACGACTCTTGATGCACATCCTAGTGGATATGTGCAAATGGCAATTGACCAATTATGGTCACAATTTCAAAAAGAACATGCACAATATAGTCTTGGGACTCTGACTTTAAAAGACCCTTTTTGCCAATTTCTAAGAAAATTGGATAGGAAGCATATCCCTGACCCATAGAGGGCATTGAAGCCGTTTCTGGACGTAAAACTAGAGAAAGATGCGAGTCACAATCACAACTACTAGTAAATATCCTTTTTATTATCTTTTTCCTTCTGCATTTAATATCTTTTGTAATTATTTTTGTTTACTTTTGATTTTTGAAGAGAACAAGTAATGCAGAATTGATCTGAATCTCAGTTTGTGATTGTCCCATGTTTTTTATGCATTTTATTTTCCTATATTTTGTATTTCTTTTGTTGTTTTGCAGGATTTTGTTGTCTTTCAAGTTGTTCAGGTGATATCTTCTAAACCTTACCTCTTTCTAATGACATTGGGGACAGTGTCTCGTTCTGGTTGGGGGGAGAGGGATAGTTCATTCAATAACTTTTGTTTTAAAAAAAAAAAAAAACTAACTTTTGACCATTTTTTTTTTGTAAAGATGGCCGAGTAAGGAGATCTTTTAGATACTTCTGAGACGCATCTTTGTAGTTCTAATGTATTTTTTTCCTCTCTTCTGACTATTCAAATTTATAAACTCTCCATTGTGATATCATTGACTAATCCTTTTATTCATCAAGTCATCTTGAGAAATTTTTCGAACTATTCTAGACACACACGTACATTGACACGTGATTATTTGTAGTAAGTTGAGATTTTACGATATTTAGTTCTGAAACATCATTCAAGGGTAACAACCGAAGGCAGTGGTCTTGTTCAAAAATATACATAGTAATAATAATAATAATAATTTTGTGTGTTGTGACCAAAACTCTTACTTAGTAGACGGGCCTCATGCCTCAGTAAGCATAGAGTGTTTGCGTAAAGCGGTGGAGTCTGGATAAGAATAAAGTGCAGTTTCGTAGCCTCTTTAACTCGAGCAATTAAGTCCGAGGGGTGCTTCAACACTTAATGCCCTAAGACCAACTGGTTTGGGAGTCATTGACCCAATGCTCGTTACACGGGTTAAAGAGAAAGCTTAAGGGAATTGTACTAAAAAAAAAACATCTGCAATCCAAGTAATTAAGCCTGTATGAGTGTTTTAACACTTAATGCCCTAAAGCCAACTGGTTTGGAAGTCATTGGCCTAAAGCTCGCTACATGGATTAAAGATGGAATGTTTGTTTCCAATTTTGTTATATTAAAAAAAAAAAAACTATTGCCTAAGGAAAAAGCCCTGGTGAGATTTCGGAATGAAAATGTTGTTTGATTTCAATTGAATCTTATACTTATCATGTTGATCTTTATTGAGCATAATAAAGTTTGATTAATAACTCGATTAATAACTGGTTGTCAAAGGGTGAGAAAAGAGGTATGGGAGAGTTTGTCTATTTGGTAGTTTAGAGATTTGAATTTAAGCTTTACTATTTTCGCTTTAATTGCAAGGGACTAGCAATAAGCTAGTTAGGGGTGTGTGATTAACACTGAAAATTGTATGTTTACTAAGGGATAATATCATCATGTTACACTTCCAATATGATTAATTCCCCAATTTAGACATAATTTCGTACGTTCGCTTAAATAAATGTGTTGTGTAGTAATAAGTGTATTTTTCTTTATATTTCAGAGGTAATTCGATCAATTTAGAATTATGGAGAAGTCAGATGGCAAAACAAACATCGTTTTCAAGTTTAGAACATCTAAAAACCTTAGGAAGACCACGAAGGGCATTTTCATAATTTTGACTATTCACTGTTCACTGTTCACAGTTGACTTTCACTGTTCACTCACGGATGTGTACTGTTCATTGTCACTATTCACTATTCACTCACGGATAGGTTACTATTCACTGTCACTGTTCACTGATGACGTGGCGAAATCTGGACGCTCTATTCTAAATTCATCCGATGGTCAATTTTCATCCGTATTTTGTATAAATAGGGGGCCTCTCCCTCCTAATTTTCATATTCTGAATCCAAATTTGATGTAAAATTTGTGAAATTCTCTCTCTTTTGTTATCAAATTCTCAGTTTAAATAAAATAACTATTTTCTAGTTAAATTATGACTGACTAATTTTATATAGCTAGGGCCAAAGGTGATACTGTTGGTATGGAAAATATGATCCAATTTGGTAAATTTATTATTTTTATGCTTTTTCCCCTCTAATATTTGTGGAGTTTTTGACTCACTGTAGATAGACAGATATTGTCTAGCACAGTGAGTACTTTTGCCCATATCTATCAGAGAGTGGTTTATCCCCTCTAATCTTTATGGAGTTTTGACTCACTGTAGATAGACAAATGTTGTCTAGCACAATGAGTACTTTTACCCACATCTATTAGAGAGTGGTCAGTGGAGTGGAATACTATCCCATTAATCTGGACTAAATATTAATAATTGGATCATATTCGAATTACCAACAGTGGATCCCTTAGCCCCAGTTTTAATTTTAATTGATTTACATTTTATAACAAGCTTAGTAATTAATTTAGATAATTAATTCTACAAGGACAAGTGAACAACCTACCTGTGGTTCGACCCGTCTTACCGGTTAATTTATTACTTTGACACTCTTATACTTGAGAGTATGAACACTTCTTTAGGACGTGTTAGTTTCTAAAACACTGTATGAGTTATGGATCGGGCGAAAGCCTAGTTTACAACACTTAAGGATATTTGGATGTCTTGCGCATGTGTTAAAAGGAAAAACAGAAAAGATGGAATCCCCGTTCAGAAACATGCATATTTGTTGGGTATCCAAAAGGAACAAAAGGATATTATTTCTATAGTCCTTCAGATCTTAAAGTATTTGTTTCGACAAATACTAAATTTCTAGAAGAGGACTATATGAATAATTTTATGCCTAAAAGTAGAATTGTCCTGAATGAGCTTTCAGGAGATACAATTCCACAAGAGGTTTCACAACCAAGCCCAATTGTAAGTTCCGTACCAACACAAGATCAACAATCTACCATACATCATCGTACTGGGAGGGTTAGTAGACAACCTGAGAGATACATCGGTCTAGGAGAATCTGTAGAGAATCTTTCGGACGACGATGATCTCTATACGTACAAGGAAGCAATGAAAGATGTTGATTGTCGCCATTGGCAAAAGGCAATGCAATCCGAAATTGAATCTACGTTCAAAAACAAAGTCTGGTCTCTTGTAGACTTGCCTAAAGGGATAAAACCGATCGGGTTCAAGTGGGTATACAAGAGGAAGAAAGGAATGGATGGAAAGGTGGAAACCTTTAAAGCTAGATTGATAGCTAAAGGTTATACACAGAAGGAAGGTATCGATTATGAAAAAACCTTCTCTCATGTGGCTATGCTCCATTAAGATACTCTTATCCATTGTGGCATCTCTAGACCTAGAGATTTGGAAAATGGACGTCAAGACAGCTTTCATTAATGGAAGTTTTGACGAAAGCATCTATATGATGCAATCAGAATGATTCATTGAAAAAGGCCAAGAGGAAAAGGTATGCAAGTTGTAAAGATCCATATATAGATTGAAACAAGAATCCAGATCCTAGAACATAAGTTTCGATCAAGCCGTGAAAAGTTTTGGATTTATTCAAAACCTAGACGAACCTTGTGTATACAAAAAGATTAAAGGTGAAAAGTTGGTTTTCCTAGTTCTTTACGTTGATGATATACTACTCATCGGAAACGATGTAAGTGTATTGACATCAGTAAAAGAATGGTTAGCAAAACAATTTGGGCGTTGATTGGACCGGTTCAGTTTTTTATACAACCGATAAAATCCGGTTTTTTTAAAAATGATCTGATCCAATCAAATTGACATTTGTCAACCGATAAAAAACCAACCGAATTGGACCGGTTCGATTCGGTTCGGTTTTTTTGGTTTGGGCCTGATGGGCCAAAATTCTAAATTTCATTTATTACATATTTAGTTCATTTTTTTGAACCTATTGGGCTAAATTTATTTACATCACAATAAAAACATATTAAAAAACTACAAAATCCAATACAAAATAGTTAACACATTTCAAAATACATGTCAGCCAAATTTTTTGTTGATAGCTAATACAATAGTCAATACCAAACAAAGTCAAATTACATTTAAAATCCAATAAAATATACCTAATAATTGAAGAGTGAAGAGTGAAAGTTAGAATTAGTTTTTTTTTTTAAATATAGTCGGGCATCGCTTCGGTTATCTGGTTTTTGGAACTAAACCGGACAAAAACCGATCCAACCGGTTTTTTTAAAATTAAATCCGAACCGAACCAATCACCCAATCAAAACCGGTAAAAAACCAATTGGACCGGTTTGATCCACTGGTTCGGTTCGGTTTATTGGTTTTTTGCCCACTCCTACTACTCATCGGAAACGATGTAGGTGTATTGACATCAAGAAAAGAATGGTTAGCAAAACAATTTGATATGAAAGACTTATGAGAAGCAAGTTATTTTCTTAGTATCCAAGTCATAAGGAATAGAAAGAATATAATGATTGCATTATCCCAAGCTTCATACATTGATAAAATCTTGTCTAGGTTTTCCATGCAAGATTCCCATAAAGGTATGTTACCTTTCAGACATGGCATCAAACTTTCTAAGAAACACGTTCCTAAGAATGAGCATGAAGAACAATTCATGAGTAGGGTTCCATATGCAACGGCAGTTGGAAGTCTCATGTATGCAATGCTCTGTACTAGACCAGATATTTGTTTTGTTGTGGGCATAGTTAGCAGGTTTCAATTGACGCCTGGTCCTGATCACTGGACGGCAATCAAGCATATTTTCAAGTATCTCAGGAGAACGAGAGATTATATGCTTGTATACTCTAGAGGAGCTTTTATTCCGTTGGGTATACATATTCTAATTTTCAGTCATATGGAGGAGTATCAAGCAATCTTGTATTGCTGATTCCACCCCGAGTATGTTGCCACATTCGAGGCTGCTAAAGAGGTTGTCTAGCTCCGCCAATTTTTGATTGACTTGGAAGTGGTTCCTGATGTGAATAAGCAGATCACTATCTATAGTGACAATAATGGAGCAGTGGCTAATTCGAGAGAACCAAGAAGTCATAAGAGAGGGAAACACATTGAAAGAAAGTATCACATTCTGAGGAAAATTGTGCATAGGGGTGATGTGATGATTACTAAGATCGCGTCAGCAGATAATCTAGCGGATCCCTTTACAAAGGCTCTTCCACAAAAGAGTTTTGATGGACATCTAGAGAACATGGGATGAAAGATATGACACATTTGTTATAGAGCAAGTGGGAGGTTATCGAGATTATGCTCGATAGCAAGAATATAATAATGTATTTGACAATCTTTTCATATTAATAAAGTGATTTCTAGTTTAACAAATCTTATAGCATTTATAGTTTAATTATTATAATTGTCAAAAGTAAATAATCATAAGGTCAAAAGACTTTAAGAAAATAAGAATTGTTCATACATCTAGATATGTACGAGGTAGACACAATTCTTTACTTAGTCTTGAATAATATTCACAACTTAAGATAAAGGTTGGGCGCCTATATCTTGTCAAAGTTGTAGATTCTTTTGCTAGCATTTGCGTGGGATCAAATGTGTTATAATGAGTCTAAAATCATCAAAGTGTGGTGTCTTTGTGCAAAAGAATCTAGTGTACTGGGTGCATTGAATTGGATCATAGTGAAATACTTTATTTAGAACCGTCAATAGATAAAAGTTTTCACTTGAAGACAATCGGAGAGTCTATCTCAATCTTGAGATAAATGATGGACTTATGGTTGCAAGTGTTATCATTTGAGCTATCAATGAGTACGATTATATAGCATAGTCTATCCTCAATAGTTTGGTGGTATTCATTTGTTAATCGATAGAGTACTTCATTTATAGATATGGACATCGTGGCTCCATTTATTAAATGAGAGTAGAATATCATCATATGGATGTTTTGAGATATTGGATGTTAAATCTTAACGTTAAGTTTTCAATATTGTCTATTGAAACATGGCTTCTGGACAAGTCAAAATATCCAAGTTCAAAAAGCGGTCATATGAGTAAATATTGTAACTTGGAGAACTATAGGCGATCTATGAGCTCTTGGTGATTGCTGGTATTCTTCACGAGGATACACTTTCACCATTAAGATTGTGTAGGGTATGAATGAGGAATATTAACTTATTCTATCTTTATTTAAGAGTTCAATTTTAGTTCTTTAGTGGAATAAACTAAAATTAATAGATCGGACCTAAGTGAATCAGTTGTTAATTGTGATTGGGTTGTGTCTATGGAGCTTAAATTTAGATAGCCCGCTAAGATCCTCAATCCATACGAACTTGCATGGATGACTTCATATATTCTACCAGACCAATTTAGGGGTCCATCTAGAATTGTATTAAGACATGTGGACTTGTTTCTTTTTATAAGAATGAGTCTCGTTCACATGTGGACTTTTTATGAAAGTCCAATGGATTTAATAAAATAAGAAAAATAAGAAAAATAAGAGAAATAATATATTGTCATGGGCGGCAAGGCTAATGTATAGAAGTCTAAATATATTATTTTTATTTTATTATTTAATTAAATGGAAATTAATTATTTTGTTGATTAATTAATTATTTAATTAAAAATCAAATTTTTTTCCTGGTAGGAGATGGTCTCCTAATGTTGTACTATTTTTGGTAGTATAATTAATATTAAAGATTTTATTTGATAAATAGATAAATAATTAAAAGAAATTATTTATCTAGTCAAATTTGGAAGTCTTTAATATGGTTACAAATACACTAATGAGTTAGATTAGAAGTTTTGGTGTAGGAAAGAATTCTTTTTGGGAAAGGATTCTTGGTCACCAAGTAAATCCACCGAAGGATAGGATTCTTACCCACCAAGTAAATCCTTCTAGGAAAGGATTTGTGATCCTATATATATCTTGTTAAATTCAGCCAGCCCTAGTATATTTCGAAGAAGGAATTTCGGTCAGCCCTAGTTTTAAATAAGAGAAACTTTTGGCCAACCAAAAAAATACTACTTGGAGAGAATTCAGCCACCATAAGAATTTTGAGAGAAAATTTGCTTTTTACTCTAGACAAAATTCGATCAACTCTAAGAATAGTGTGAGATTCGACAAAGAAGAAAATGAAGAAAAAACGTTTAGTTTTCGATAGTACACTAGTAGCCTCTACATTAAAAGGTTTTGTGTACAACATCGAATCAAGGTTCATGCGAGTTTCAATCAAATTGATTGACAATTCACAAATGACCTAACGTTCTTTGTTTTCTTCATGGAGGATAATTGTGACTAACAAAGAAAAAGATTTTGTTTGATTCCATCCTCAAGTATACAATTTAAAGAAAGGGAGCCTATACTCCTAGGTGATTCACGTTCGTGATTGGATTGGAAGATCTTACGGATTCAATTCGGCGCTAGTTCAATCATCATGAGAAAAAGGTACGATACTTTTTATATACATCAATTAATCTAGCATTAAGGTTCTTGTTATTATAAAGGGAAAATTTTCATTTATACCAAACCCTAATTTTAAATTTTCAATCTTCTGTTGCGCAATTTTCCCTACATAAAGATGTTTTGAGCCTGTGCCAGTTTAGCAAGCATACGATAGTGTGAAGCTTTACCTACTGTATATGTTGAACTGGATACTAATGGAGTTGGATGAGAGATTAAAGATTCCAGTTTGGCAGTTCCGGCTGGTGGAGGATCTTGATGCTTTTGACGCGTTCCTGTAGGGTGCCCACGTGTACAGTTATTCGATATTCTCATTCAAGCATGCGTTTGACGGGCAACGGGAGCGGTTCGAGAGACGTCAACAGGTGAAGGGTGCTAATGAACACATGATGAAGACCTACAACATTTATGGTTTATCATACGCTCTATTGGTAAGAATTTTGAATTACAATATTTACATTATTTATCGTTTAATAAATTAAGGATTCTTAACATACTTGTATTTTATATAGATTTTTACTTTTGAGGTGATCCCCCCAGCTTGGCACCTAATTCGAGAGGAGGATGGATACAAACTTGTCGTCCTGTATTCTCAAGTGGAAGTTACACAAACAACCGATGACATATAAGTTGTCGAAGATATTCACAGCACGGGTAAGTTTCTTAATTGTTAATATTAATACTTGTTACATTTACAACGTTCTAACAACGATTTCAGATGTTTGTGATGACGACATTAGTGCCCACAGAAGCTGAGAGGGGTGAACCGTATTATGTGGGCATAGATGAGGCGATACCGAATCCATTGAGTGCCGGACCGGAGGCTATACCGGATGCAGTGGGTGCCAGATCGAGTGATATAGAGGGTTCTAACCCGGACGATAACAAATGCATCCAGACCCAGAGTTAGCCCGTCGGAGCCACCGAAGGCAGAGGTGGGTACGATTTAGGATGCCTGCACATACTGCTGGAGATACTGGATCACGAGGAGACGTTAGAGGGGAGCACAAGGTATGTTCAAATTTTAGTTCAACATGTATTTGATTCAAATGCATTTACATGTGTATGACTGACAATGTCTAATTGTTTTCAGGGCCTCCTGGAGAATAAGGCTTCGATCTGTGGTTTACGGGATGATATTCAGAGAAGTGAGATAGAACGAATCAGGCAACATCAGGAGTTGATGGACTTGGTCCAAGGGCGGTGGGGTTCGACATCACAGACATCAGGAGTGGGTCCACCGTCCAATGATCGAGACTCCAGTCCTAGAGACAGAGACGGGCGACGTAACCATATTGATGGGATAAACCCTAGGAGCGAAGGTCAGATGCAGGGTACCGGTACCGGACCCCAAGCACAGGGTACTGGGACTAGAGTTACAGAACGATAGCATGAGACTCGTACTGAAGGTCATCTGAATTTCCCCTGCTTATAGAGGTCCTAAAGACTTCGTTCGAACGATGAGGCCGTCTGAGTATTTCCTCCACCGGTGTTGATTCTGCGGTTCGATCTCGTGGCACCCCTCCTTCCAAGGACACCTTCAGGTCATCCGATTAGACCCTTCCACTAAGGGACACCCTCGAACCATCCCGTGGGGCCCATCCTCATCCCAAGGATACATCAAAATATTCACATCGATCCTCTCCTCCTAGGGACAGGTCTATTTGATCGTGTGGGACCACGACTCCTCCTAGAGACAGGTCTAATCAATCGTGTCTATTCCCTGCACCTATCAGAGACAGGCCCACACCATTCTGTGGGATCCGTTCACCTCTCAAGGAAAGGTTCAGACCATCCCATTGAGATCAGTTGTGCCGCAACAGCATAAAAGATGTACGCATTCGAACATCAAAATAAATTCTTGTATTATTTATTATCAACTTAACAGTTGTCCTTGTCGTGATTTGCAGCGGTAACTGTAGGGTGCATACATTGAAGTTGATAGAGTACGTACTGGCAGAAAAAGTCCAGTACGACTGGACAGAAGACGACATGCCCACCATACGGGAGAAGATGGTTGTAGAGGTGTTGTGTAACTCCCAGCTACAAGTTCGATTGTAGTGATGATACATATATTTTTTGTATATATATTTTTAATATTACCATTCTTTGATTATTTAAAATTCTTTACGTTGCACAACAACACATTGCATACCGATCTTAAAAGAAACTTAAAATTTACATCCCCATATAATATGAAAATAGAAATGAGATACAAGTCGTACAATTACAACTAATGAAAATTACTCCCAATTAAACGCGTCCATTCATACTTCGGTGGAGTCTTTCTAAGGGCACGTCTGTTTGTTGTATCCAACTACATGACAGATGCTACACTTGCACCGGTAGTCATGAGGAACAACTCTGTTCGGACCATCATTATTCAAAGATGGGTTAGGACACCTCCTAGCATTATGACCTGATTGTCCACATCTTCTACACGGTTGAGTGGTTGTCCTCTCCAAAGATGAGGCATGTCACCCCCCGAATGTCCTGCTTGACTCTTAGACAACAGATTCAATACAACACGCTCAGCGATATCGGCTGGCACTACCCAAGAAGAAGGATGACCAACAAACATAATCGGAACTGAGTAGCATCGATAAGTATCCGTCTCTTGTAGAAGTCCGCACACAAAGAAGTGAAATCTAAGTTTCGCTCCCTAGAAGAACATAAAAACTAGATATAACATCCATTTACAACAACAAAAAGATGTGAAATCCAAGTATTGTACCTTGCTGCTACAAGCACATACGAACATGGAAACATGTCCATTCGAAATTTGTTGCACGTGCAAGTCTTCCGGACTAAGTCAACAGTCCACTGCTTCCCGAACCCTTTGACGAAGAATATGTTTCAGCCAATTGGATTGATGATCATATAAGCACACTTCTCAATATGTTTGAGGATCATAAGATGTGTTGCGTCGGTCAACTGATGACGTATGAACTGTGCAACTCGATAGCGATCGTGAAACCACCTATGTAACATATTTCTAATGAACTCTACCAGTGTCAACAGAGACAGTTGTTGTGCGAATTTTAGGCATGAGTTTATACATTCAACAACATTTGTTTTCATTACCCTATACCTTCTTTTCGGATAGTGTACACTGGACCACTTGTGGACCGATATCATTGGCATAATCATATGCATTCCGGTCTAGGTTACGTAACTCTTTCATGTGAAGGTTATATTTTAATTCAGTGTATGATCTAGTTGCTTTATCCATTATGGCTGCTACGTCCTTTATGTGAAATCTCTTCTTCATATTTTCAGTAAAATGCCAACAACATATCGTATGGGTTGTATCGGGAAACACTTTGGAAATCCCAGCTTCAATGCTTGCATGCCGATCGAAAATTAAAACTAGATCATCAATATGACCTTGGGCACCCTTTACGACAATCCAAAAACCACTCCCATGAAATGTTGTTTTCTGAGTCGTCGTACCCAAAAGCAATTAGATACATTGGTTTATTCCCATCTTGTGCAGTGGCAACAAAGGTTATACTCTCGAATCTTTCCTTTAAATGGGTACCGGCTACTGTAATAACTGGACGCATACACCTTCGAAATCCTCTAAGTGAGGCACCTAACGATATAAAAAATAGAGAAATTTACATCTTCGTCACACTATTGTGTCAGGATTTTATTGTTCCAACACGTAACCAAAAGATGACAGTAGTTGGAAGCTTTTTTCATGTGTTCCATAGGTGAGTGACAACGCATAATGTAGGGCTTGATGTGCCTTACTGTACAGGATTTGGATGTCATACATTATTTTCATGTCCGTGATTATGTCTTTCGGACGCATGAGATGACCATCTTGTTGTTGAAGTCTAGGTGCTACCACTTCTTCAATTATGACTGCACTAGCTTGTCGGTGGCGATAGTGAATCTCCTCCAATAGACAGGTGTGTTTGTTGACAAAACTCCTTACTTGGAAGTATGTCCCTTCGTCTCTCCTCACAACTCTTAACTTCCACGTACAGTTGTCCATCAAACAAACCAGATGTAACGTTATCTTATTTGACCTTTTTACCTTCCACTCAAAGTTCTATCGCATTGTAAAATGACCAACTAGTCTCTTCAAATTCTTTATAGTAGGAAAAAATTACCCTTTATATATCTTGTTCGTAGGTTCTTCTTCTACCAAGTTCTTGCTTCCACCCATACCAAACGAGTATAAATCTGCTCTGGGAATAACCCACGTTATGACATTATTATAATCATATGGAGTTACATTAGGGCGGATCTAAGAGGTCCCAACTATATCTGGTGCACTGAAACTAAATCTTTGTACACGTCTTGCACGTCTATTCGTAGGGACAGGTTCTTCCTCTTCCACATTGTTTGCTACATTATCTACCGGATGAAAATTTCCCTCATTATCCAACTCATTAATCGGCCCAAGATTCGGTTCAGTGTTCTTCTCATTGTTCATGTCATTGAAGAAGTCATTGTAATGGTGGTTGAAATGTCCATCATTCATCTTAATTTGACATCCAAACACATCATCTAATTGAGCTCTAACTAATTCACTGTGGTCAGTTACTTCCGGTAGGACACCACATATGTTTTCCTGACCGTCGATCCCACTTCTTTCTATGAACATATGGTTGCTTCCGCCTGACGATCTAAATTGCTAGGTGTTATCACGATGAGGGATATCTTCACCAATGACACCTTCTGCTGACCTCTTAATCACACTAACACATACTTGAGGAATCACCCTATCTTCCCTTAGCATAAACTGAACATCATTGTCATTTCTTAAAAATGTACGCCATGTAGTCCTAGGAACGATGGATATACACTGTATATCAGCACTGTATTTGTTCTCATCATACTTCATAACGGTTTGCATGATTGAAACCAGTTCATCGTAAGTCATATTCTTTGACAAATATAATCCTTGGTTATCGGAACCTAAATACCTTTGACTTCCGTCGGGTAACTTCTCCCATCAACCGTTGTAGGATATGACTATTATCACCCGATTCATTCTCTTGTTAAGAACATCTAATTAAATTAAAATAACAATTAAAAAAACCTCGAGCTTTTTTTTTTAAGAACTACTCGAGATTTTGTTGTAACTGATCGAGCTTTTTTCAGAACTACTCGAGATTTTCTTAGCAAGTTATCGAGCTTTTTTGCCAGCAGCATGATCGAGCTTTTTTAGCCCTTCGTCAAACTTTTTTTTCAAGTTCCCGAGAAATTTAAAATATCTAATTGAAAAAAATAACAATTAAAAAAACCTCGAGCTTTTTTAAGAGGTACTCGAGATTTTGTAGCAACAGATCGAGATTTTTTTAGAAGTCCTCGAGATTTTCTTGGCAACTGATCAAGTTTTTTTACCAACTGCATGATCGAGCTTTCTTTGGCCGTCGTCGAGCTTTTTTAAAGTTCCCGAGAAGTTTTTTCCTTGATCCAAGCTTTTTATAAGCGGTCCGAGATTTTTTCCAAATGCAACAACAATCTCGGAACCGTTGAAAAAAACTTTAACCATTGTCATAAAAGCTCGGCAAAAAAGCTTGGAATAGTGGGAAAAAAGCTTGGAAAAAACAAAAAAAAAAGCTCGGAAAAAGGAAAAATAATCTCTGCCACATTCTGGGTTTTACAAGTTCATACACGGATGAGTAAACCCACTCAAAAATGTATAAAAATATAAGATCATAAAGGAATGTTACCTGCAGATTCGAAAGACTTCAAGAATTTTTTTTTTAAAAAGTGTAGAGTTGTAGATCGATCTTCAGATAACAATTTTGGAGAGACAACACAACTTTTCGTTTTACAGAGTTGATTCAAGTTCAAAGATAACTTTTAAGGATATTTTCGATAGTTCACCATAATAAGTGCATTTTAAACATAAGTTATTAAACGAGTGATATTATCGTTATACAACTAAAAAAATATGACTTTCTTCACTATTTCCACTATCGATGCAAAATGCATGAGCAAAAGTACCGTAGAAGTGATAACTAGGTTCTTAACTTTTATATTACCAACTTTTTATACAAGTATATATTTGTTATCGATTATTTATGTTGCATAACATGATTCGATAAGATCCAACTAGATATATACCCGACGCAATAATGCATTTCTCGTGCAGTAATAAGTAGATTAGTCTATTATGCATAGTGCAAATGCATGCGTAAAAGTGTAAAAGCAATAACTAGGCTCTTTAACTCTTCTTGCCAAACTTTCCGCAAATCATTTAAGCTTTTTTGATAATTACTTGGTAGCAGTAAGGGCTTGTTTATTTGTATTTTATTTGTATTTTATAGTATAAGAGAATTAAAATGTATTATATAACATAATATATGTACTTGACAAGATACATTGTATTGTACTAAATAACGTCAACCTTGTAGGCTTCTAATACAAAGAAGTATTGTACTAGATAGAGGAAATGATGAAATATATCACCTTTTTTAAGATGTGTTGTGATGATGTCACCATTTTAATAATTTAAGTTTAAAAGGCACCTATTATGATGAACTGTCTAAATTACCTATAAACTTAAATTTTTTAAAAGCTCCTTTCTGAACTCGTTTGTATCTCCCCAGAAAAGTTGTTGTCTGAAAAACTTGAGTCTCGGCCCTCTCCAGAATCTGCAGTAGAAGGTAACAAATATTTATGATCTTCACTTAAATTTCTATTATTTTTTTTATGCATTTCAGATATTTTGCATTCATTTGTGTGTTGGTTTACAATGTATCCATTTCTCGATATCAATGTATCCATTTCAGATTCTACACTAGAATGTTTTTTTCTTGTGTGACCGAGAAAATTTAAAGATGAATCGAGCTTATTTTATATTGGAACGAGCTCTTGTTTAGTTTGAAAAAAACTTGATTATTTGAAAAAAAATGCTCGACAAAAAATGCTCTATCCCTTATGAAAAGTTCTCGAACCCTTATAAAAGTTCTCGAACCGTTACAAATGTTCTCAATCCCTTTAAAAAGTTCTCGAACCGTTTGAAATGTTCTCGATCCATTAGAAAAAGTTCTCGTTCCCTTGTTAAAAGTTCTCGATCCCTTGATAAAAGTTCTCGATAATTTGATAAATATTCTCGATCCCTTTATAAAGTTCTCGAACGGTTAGAAATGTTCTCGATCCCTTAGAAAAAGTTCCCCGTTGACTTGTTGAAAGTTGTTGATCCGTTGATAAAAGTTCTCGGTCCTTTTAACAAATATTCTCGATCCCTTTAAAAAGTTCTCGAATAGTTTGAAATGTTCTCTATCCCTTACAAAAAGTTCCTGTTCCCTTGTTAAAAGTTCTCAAACGTTATAAAAAGTTCTCTATAGTTTGACAAATATTCTCGATAAAAGTTCTCGAATCGAACCTTTTTAAAAGTTCTAGATCCTTTATAAATTATTCTCGAACCCTTGAAAAAGTTCTCGATCCCTTATATAAAGTACTCGATCCATTTGATTTTTTTTTGTAATTGTTAGTAATTGTAAAAGTAATTTTTTTTTTATCTGTTAATAATTAATTGTGATGATGATTTTCACAGGATAATGGATCGGGTTAGATTAGTAATATCTTACAACGGTCGATGGGAGCAATTACCTGATGGAAGTCAGAGGTTTGTTGGTTCCGATAACCAAGGAATGTATGTGTCCAGAAATATGACTTACGAAGAGCTGGTGTCGATCTTACAAACCGTTGTGAAGTACGATGTGAACAAATACATTGTTGATCTACAATCTATATCAATTGTTCCCGGGACCACATGTCGCACATTTATAAGAAATGACGACGATGTTTTGTTTATGCTAGGGGAAGATAGTGTAATACCTCAAGTATGTGTCAGTTTAATTGAGAGGGCTGCATGAGGTGTCATCGGTGAAGAAATCCCTCCTCATGATAACACCCAACAATTTCGATCTTCAGGCGAAAGCAACCAGTTGTTCACAGAAAGAAGTGGGATTGACGGTAGGAAAACCTATGTGGTGTCCCACCAGAAGTAGCCGACCATGGTGATATAGTTGGAGCTCAATTGGACGATGATTTCGGTTGTCAAATTGAATTGAACGCTGGACAGTACAACCACCAATACAATGAGATGTACGATGACATGAACAATGAGCGGAACAATTTACCTCATAACCTACCAATCCATGAGGTGGCTAATGAGCTAAATTTGCATCCGATACATAATGTACCGAACAATGAGGAAGATGAAGAACGGTTTGAAACGGAAAGAAGTGCTAGACGTGTCCACATATATAGTTCCACTGCAGTAGATATAGCTGGGACATCTGAGGTCAGGCCTGATGTAACTCCAACTGATTCTGAAAATGCCAGAACGTGGGTTATTCCAGGAGCAGAATCATACTCGTTTGGTATAGGTGGAAGCAGGAACTGGGTAGAAGATGAACCTACCAGCATGATATATAAAGGTCAATTTTTTCCTACTAAAAGGGATTTGAAGAGATTGACTGGCCATTTTGCAATGCGGCACAACTTCGAGTGGAAGGTGAAAAGATTGAATAAAACAACATTACATCTGGTTTGTTTGATAGACAACTGTACATGGAAGTTAAGAGCGGTTATGAGAGATGAAGCAACATACTTTCAAGTACGTAGTTTTATCAACGAACACACTTGTCCGTTTGAGGTGATTCACCGCCGCCATCGACAAGCTAGTGCAGTCATAATTGAAGAAGTGGTTGCACCTAGATTGCAGCAACATGATGGTCGATTAATGCGTCCGAAGGACATAATCGTCGACATGAAAACAATGTATGTCATCCAAATAATGTACAGTAAGGCACATCAAGCCCTTGATTATGCTTTGTCACTCACCTATGGAACGTATGAGGAAAGCTTCCAATTGCTGCCATCATTCGGTTACGTGTTGGAACAACAAAATCGTGGAACGATAACTGACTTACAGTGCGATGAAAATGGTAAATTCCTATACTTTTTCATGTCGTTGGGTGCCTCAGTTAGAGGATTCCATAGGTGTATGCGTCCAGTTATTGCCGTTGATGGTACCCATTTAAATGGTAGATTCGAGGGCACAATGTTTGTTGCAACTGCACAAGATAGGAATGAATAGGTTTATCCAATTGCTTTTAGGTACGGTGACTCGAAAAAAAACCTATCATGGGAGTGGTTTTTTGATTGCTTGAAAGGTGCCCTTGGCCATATAGATGATTTGGTTTTCATTTCTGATAGACATGCAAGCATTGAAGCAGAGATTTCTAAAGTGTTCCCTTATGCCACCCATATCATATGTTGCTGGCACTTTTATGAAAATATTAAGAAGAGATATCATATAAAGGATGTTGCCGCAACAATGGATAAAGCAGCCCGAACGTACATCGAGTTGCAATATAACCGACACATGGAAGAGTTACGCAACTTGCACCCGAATGCATATGAATATGTAATTGATGCCGGTCCACAGAAGTGGTCCCGTGTTTACTGCCCCGACAGAAGGTATAGGATCATGACAGCAAATGCTGCAGAATGCATAAACTCATGCCTTAAATTTGCACGACAACTGCGTATGTTGACTTTGGCAGAGTTTATTAGGAATATGCTACAACGTTGGTTTCACGATCGTCATAGGGCTACACAATCCTTGTGTCATCAGTTGACCGACGCAACACATCTTGTGATCCTGAAACGTGTTGAAAAGTGTAATTTTATGACCATTAATCCAATTGACTGGAACATATTTTCAATAAAACGGGCTGGAAAACAGTGGACCGTTGACTTAGCCCGGAAGACCTGCACATGTAACAAATTCCAAATGGACCTTCTTCCATGTTCTCACGCTCTCGCTGCCGCAAGGTACATCATACAATTTTGTGTACGGTTAATATTACTTAAACATCATAAAATTTTATCATCGTTTTCAATGTTTTTACACGGACCGAAACATGGATTTCACATCTCTCTGTGCGGACTACTACAAGCGACAAACACTTATTGAAGCGTACTTGGTTCCTATTATGCTGGTTGGACATCTTTCCACTTGGATTGTGCCATCTGACATCGCTGAGAGAGTCGTTTTGAATCCAAGCTTCAGGAGACAAGCAGGCCGTCCGAGGGCTTCATGCCGTATCTCATCTTCGGAGAGAACATCTATACAGAATTGTAGGCGATGTCGACAACCAGGGCATAATTTGAGGAGATGTTCTAACCCAGCTTTTACTGATGAAGATCCGAGCAGAGTCATTCTTAAGGAATACAGACGCAAGTGTAGTATCTGTCATACTGTTGGTCACAACAGACAGACGTGCCCTAGTAGATACGGTGGGACCATGAATGAATTTAGGCGTTATCATGATGACATTGTTATAATTTGAACTTGTATGACTTGTTAAGTAACTGAAATGCAAATGTATTTAAATATTCTCAGTATATATAAAAATGTAAAAAAAATTGTACAAAAGAATTGGTAAACTGCCGCAAAACTGTTGGTACATATACAAACGAATTTGTAAATATACAAAGTAATCGGAACATATAAAACAGAATTGGTACGTATACACATGAATTACTATAGAAATCTATACGGGCCTGGAGTTTGCAAATATTTCAACCGTCATCTTCTCCCGAATGATCCCCATATCATCTTCAGACCAATCGAAATCTTTTTTGTTCGCCAGTATGTACTCGATCAATCTCAACGTGTGGGGACAACAGTTACCCCTGAAGTTGGATACATTAACAAGCGTTAATAAAATATTAGGTTTATACTAATACAATCTTAAAGTGACTATTACGTAATGTCTTACGATTGCTTCTTGCTAGGGGATATGTTTTCCCGACACGATGGTGACATCAAAGGGCTTACTTGTCTTCTCAAATTTTAACAATCCTGCCGCTCGTTTAGTATGAAACCCGGCCTGATGCAACATCGAGGGCACAAAGTAGCGCAACGGAGCTACCTGCTGCTTTCGGATACGAGGTTCGACCTCCTATCTCTAGGGATCGACTATGAACAGCTTCCCGTAAATGAGGTCCACAGTCACCAGCGGCCAATGTTGGTGCCTAATGTTGCACTGTATCAGACCTGGAAATGTCAACAATAGGTGTTAGGATGTACAAAGCCATTTATATATACAATTGCAAACCATGTCAAGTAACACTTACCATGTCAACCTCGTGCCACGGACGGCATCCAATCAGGGCACCCCCAAGGACCGTTATGAGGTCGTCATCCTTCCACTAAGACCTTAACACATTCCAACGGCTCGGGGTGATCTGCCCGCGAGAATTACGAGGCATCATTTTCCTGTACTGGTGCTTCAGAAAGGACTGCTGAAACAATAGTATTTAAATTAATTTTTGTTTTTCATACACACATAAAACAACGCGTTATCATTATCAATTTAAGTTGCGAGTCCAATATGTTAACCATTTGACTATACACATTCGGAAATGCCCGTTGATGCTTCCAAAGAATATGGAGGTATGCGTCCATATGCTGAGAATATAAACACGTTAAGAAATGTTATGATGTTTACACTTCTAAAACAAATACTGAAATCAGGATTTACGCTCCCACAAACCTGATCATCAACATCCATGAAGTTGGTCTGCAACCGATGGAACCATACAGCATCCACCGGCTCCAGCAAATCAACATCACGTCTGCATTAATGTTCCAACATCTACACTTTCATATAATGCATTACAAGAAATTCGGCCACTTAAATAACAATAAAATTTACTTACAGTTCCCCGTTTATGTTCCTCTTGTAGGCTCAGTACGTCTTCAACTGGGTATCGTCCACCAGTTCCTGGGGATTAGATACGTGTTCAGGTCCCTCTAGTATTACCATCACCCTCTTAGGTCTGCACTATGGGATAACCAACTGCCAACCGCACTTCAGTTCACACTTGTGCTATCGAACTCCCTCCGCCGGGGTTTGCTGAGATGAGGACGGGGGAGGGGGAGCCTGTTGCTCGAGGGGAGGTGGAGGGGGAGCCTGCTGCTCACTAGGAGGTGGCGGGGGAGCCTGCTGCTTGGACGTCGGTGGAGGGGGAGCCTGCTGCTCGCTAGAAGGTGGCGGGGGAGCCTACTGCTCGGACTTCGGTGGAGAGGGAACCTGCTTCTAGCTAGAAGGTGATGGGGGAGCCTGCGAAACCCTCTGAGTGGGAGGGAGGCTGGCTGCTCTCTCTGAGCTGGATGGGGAGCCTACGAATTGCTTTGAGCAGGGGGGGCCGGCTGCTCTCAGAGGGGGAGGGGGAGGGGGAGGGGGAGACTGAGCCCCACTATCCAGAAATGCCCCTCTGGTATATGGATCCTCTGTATGGGTCCTAAAGCCCTGAAGGTCCCCGATCAATGCAAGCAACTCCTTATGTTGTTGTTGTCGATCCTCCTCGCTCTTCCCGAACAAATCGAGTAAATCCCGGTGCTGTTGTTGTCGATCCTCCTCACTCTTCTGGAGGGCTTCACGCAACTCCTTCAAGATATGTTCTAAACGAGCCTAAAATCATGCAACTTTGTTAATACGACCAAAATTAACAACTCTTGTTAATGAAAATAAAACTACCATATCAACTTACCTCCTCATCAAGCTGAACGCCAGTACGGGAATCCTCGGTAGCGGAACCAGTTCCTCTGGTGGTAAACCGAACCACCTCACTCACCGAAGAGACGGCTCAGATTCTCCAGTGTCCATGCCTCTGAAATCTGGACCTACAGGGTCTGAAGCCTCCGTCTCAGTACACCTCCTGCAGAGTCTGAAGCCTCCGTCTCAGTACACCTCTCACCTTCACCCTCCTCCTCAGGACGAACTGCACTTATAGTCTGCTCAGGGACAGTAGGAATGTGAACTCTGTCGTCCTGCACATACAGGCTCCCCCCCTCACTTAGGCCTGCAAAGTACGGGGCCACCGCCTCAGCTGCTGTGGGCACGATTTCCGTCCTCGCCGACATCTGAAACCGTAGTTAGATGAATTTCATTGTTACTTATCGTAAGTAATATAAATTACTGACTTAACAAAAAAATAAATTACCCTAGCACTAAAAATCTTCGCCAGCTTCTTCCCTCTAGGTTGTTTGGTCAACTCCCACTTCAACAACCGATGGGAAAAGTCTGTAACCCTCCGAGTCCCGAAAGCCTCGCCCAGTTAAGGGATCACCTCAAAAGCAAATATTTGCATCAAAGATATGTAAATTTATAATCCAAAATAATTTTGGATTAAAAATTAAATGTACATGTTGGAATTAAAATTTCTTACCAAAAGGGCGTGTGATAGACCGTAGATGTTGTACCCCTCCACCGAATGCCCAACATCGCCCTGTGACTGTTGCCCTCTCTCCTCACGACGTCGCGGTAAGGCATGCTTGAATGAAAATATAGAATGCCTATAGACGTAGGCACCCCACGGGCATTTTAAAAAGTTCTCGATCATTTACAAATAGGCTCGATCCTTTGTAAATAGTCTCGATCCTTTCTAAAACCTCTCGATTCATTGAAAAAACTTCACGATCATTTAAAAACGTTCTCGATTTGTTTATAAAGTTCTCGATCCTTTGCAAATAGGCTCGATCCTTTGAATTTAGTCTCGATCCTTTGTAAAACCTCTCGATTCATTGAAAAAACTTCACGATCATTTTAAAAAGTTCTCTATTTGTTTCAAAAGTTCTCGATCCTTTGTAAATAGGCTCGATCCTTTCAAATTAGTCTCGATCCTTTGTAAAACCTCTCGATTCATTGGAAAAACTTCACGATCATTTCAAAATGTTTTCGACCCTTTGAAAAACATTCTCGATCGTTAGAAAATATTCTCGATCCTTTCAAAAAACTCTCGATCCTTTGAAAAACCTCTCGATTCTTTGAAAAATGTTCTCGATCAATTTAAAAAATCTCGACCCTTTAAAATATTCTGGAATATTTGAAAATTGTCTCGAGCCTTTGAAAAACCTCTCGATTCTTTGAAAAATATTCTCGATCATTTTCTAAAAACTGGACTATTTGAAAAACATTCTCGATCCTTTGAAAATATTCTCGACACTTTCACAAACCTTTCGATTCTTTGAAAAATCTTCTCGATTATTAGAAAAATCTTCTCGATTCGATCATTTTAAAAAATCTCAGTCCTTTGAAAAACAATCTCGATCGTTATCATAATATTCTCGATCGTTTTCAAAAATTCTCGATCCTTTCATAATAGTCTCGATCCTTTGAAAAACCTCTCGATTCTATGAAAAATATTATCGATCATTTAACAAATGCTCGATCACTTTGAAAAACCTCTCGATTCTTTCTAAAAAATTTCTTTGATCTCGCTTGAAATATTCTCGATTTATTTTTGTTTCAAAACAAAAATTCATCGATACTAGAATATTGAACCTCATTTCAAACTCATACCAAAACCAACACCGCTGTCAACCCTAATCTACAATTTCTTTCAACAAAACAAGTCTGAAATGCAATTATAAGTTATGAACAACAAATCGATAAATAAAACAAACTCAACTTACCTTTGTCACCCGCTGCGAAATGTACTGTATTCCCGTTCCGGTCAATAAGCTGTCGATTTCCTCGCCGTCGATTTTCTCGCCGTCGATTTCATTGTCGTTGGTTTCTTTCTCGGTTTCTTTCTCACTATTGCTTTTTTCAGAAACACAAAACGACATCTTTTCTCTCTTTTTCAATTTTGTGGGGGTATTCTCGTCTGTTTAGTTTAAATGGTGCCTTTTAAACTTACATTACTAAACTGGTGACATTTGCACAACACCCCTCTCAAATATTGCCGTTTATTTATCGAGCCCTATTAGATAAGACATGGTGAAAGAGTGAGTTGATGTTGTATTAAATTTGTAGGTGAATTGTTTTTTCAAATAAATTTATATAAATGATTAAAATAATTAAATAAATACAAGAATTATACAAAATATTAAAAATTTATAATTAATTAAAAAATACTTTTGAAATTAAATTTTATAATAAAAATTTATATATTTTAAAAATATTATATATTTAAAAATATAATACAAAAAATACATTCTTTATAATATTATTTCATATTCAAAAAATATATTAATTTTATTTGTATACAAAATATTTAGAAACAAAAATCATATCCAAACATTGAGGCCCCGTTTGGTGCGCGAAATTGGATTGGACTATTTTATGGGATTGGATTGGATTGAGATGAGATTTAGATTAGATAGGATTGTATTAAACTGGACTGGACTGGACTAAATTAATACTATGCTGTGTTTGGAGAAACATGGGACTTGACTGAATTAAGATCATGTTTCGTTTGGTGAAACATGAGATTGGACTAAATTTGATAATATTTTGAAATTGAATAATAAATTATTGAAATATGTATTTAAAGAAAATAAATGTTTTAATTTATATATTATTAAAGTAATAATATTCAAAAATAATTTTAAAATATATATTTGTATTGTTTTTAAATAAAATTTAAATATGTTTCGATTTTGTAATTTGTTTATTTAATAAAATATTATATATATACACACACACACACACATACACATGTGGGACTACAGTAGATCTAACAAATTTGGATTCTTCAATCCTATTGAGAGAAATTATGATTGATATAATCTCGGTCCTTAATAATTGAATGGAAATTGAATAACAAATTAGTATTTGTCATATGTTTGGTACAATTTGTTATTGGATTAATATATATATGTGTGTGTGTGTGTGTGTGTGTGTGTGTGAGAGAGAGAGAGAGAGAGAGAGAGAGAGAGAGATATTATTACTTTTTTATTAAAAGTAAAGTTATAGTATATAATTTATTAAAAATATTTTTTTAAGAGAGAGAGATATTATTACTTTTTTATTAAAAGTAAAGTTACAGTATATAATTTATTAAAAATATTTTTTTAAAAAAAATATTTTTTAAAAAGTGAACAAACATAAATGAATCTGAGAATAAATTAAATTACAACTTATGTATGAAATTATTATAAATTAAAAAAATAATGAAAAGAAAAGATAAAAAAAAAACAAAAGAGATGGTTTTAGACTCATGACTAATAAACACACCAGTATAGGTGAGTTTATTTAGTCTCATGTTGATGGGACTATTGGGTACTATTAGGAGATAAAATCACAATCTCATGTGGTTGCCAAACATTGGTTTAGGACTAACATAGTCCAATCCAATCCTAGTCCCAAGTAACAAATAGGGTCTGAATGACTTAATAAAGTCTAATACGAAATATCATCAAACACAAGATTGTATAATAATAATAAAGGTTAATAGCATCAGTGCTTCATAAACTTATAGCGTAGTTGCATAGTGCCCTTTGAAATTTTTTTCTTATCATTAACCTACTTGAACTTTCATAAATTTTTAAAAACTGACGAATTACTAACTTCCGTCCAATTTTTATCACGTGGTCTTCATGTGAGGTCGTACCGAGGGCAGATATGTCTTTTCATCCTTTTAATATGGATAAATAAAAAGAAAACATATTTTTTTTATCAGGTGGAGACCCAAATCATCTGGGTCTCCACCTAATCTAAAAAAAAAAACTCATCTTCAAATCAAAATGAAACCCAGAAACTCCATACCACCGTTCAGATCTAAATCTAACCACTTAAATCCCCATCTCCATGACTCCATCAGTTTTCTAGGAGAACAATCACCACTCAAATTCCATGAGATGGACGGTGGAGATCCAATCTGGATCTCCACGTAATCTAAAAAAAAAACTCATCTTCAAATCAAAATGAAACCCAAAAACCCCCTTCCACTGTCCAGATCCAAATCCAAATCCAACCACCCATATCCCCATCTCCATGACTCCATCAGTTTTCCAAAAGAACAATCACCACTCAAACTACAAACCCAATGTCGATCCCCTTCTCTTTCTGAAGCCAACTTCTTCATATCGAAAATCCACACAATCGAAACTCCAAACCCACTATTGACCTATGTCTATCTAAACCTTTTCCAAAAACGTAAACCCACACACCTATCATCCATCATCCAAATCGAAAACCATCTTCAATTTCATCAATAGAGATTCCAATCACAAAACTAAATCACAAATTAATCCTAAAAACAAAATCAACACATCTCATCTAACAGTTTCATTTGTTGCCACCACTAGAACCACCATCGCCGACGAAAGAGACTCACCATCGTCGGCGAAAGAGACCCACAATCGTCGACAAAGGAGACCCAGACGAAAAGGACCCATCATCGGGTTTCCATGGAATCTCGATCGAAGATGATGTTTAGACGAAGATGATTGAAGATGAAGAAAGAGTTTGTACGTGGGATGATGAAGTTTGAAGATGAAGAAGACGAAAATGAGAGCGACTGTCTAATGAAAAAGCGTTGGCGATGAAGAAGAAGAAGAAAAAGTGAATGTCTGATGAAGATGAAGAAAAACAAAGTTTGTCTAATGTATTTTTTTTAATGTCTATAAATATTTATTATTTGATTCCAAATTTACCCCTAATCTTGGATGCACGTGATAAAAATTTGGACGGAAATTAGTAATCTGTCAGTTTATTCAAATTCATGGAAGTTCAAGGGGGTTAATGCCAAGAAAAAAAATTCAGGGGATACTATACAACTATGCTATAAGTTTAGGGGACACTGGTACTATTAATCCTAATAATAATAATAATAATAATAATAATAATAATAATAATAATAATAATAATAATACAGTCCATTACAAATACTATTCAATACAATATAATCCAATTCTATATAATACAGCGTAGACATATTAAAAGTTGAAGACAGGCATTTAATATAGCATTTGACCAGTTACAATTTAAAATAATTCATCCATCATGAAATTGTAATTGTTGTCAAGGGGACTGAATCTAGTTTTATTACAATGTCTTAACATAAAGTTTGTGAAAATACATGAAATTTAATAAAAAAAAACCTTGGTGTTATTGTTATCCACTACGTACTCAGCCAAAAACTTGGTTGGCAAGTTACTTATATTAAAATGGATCTCTTTGGGGGACACATGCATCCACAAAATTTAATATAATAAAGCAATGGATATTATATAAAGAAACCATTAAATCTCGTATTGCATACATAAGTATGAATAGACGCGTACCTAGAAGCACAACGGAAACCATCTAATTCGTAGAGTATCTTAATCTCGAATTGATTGAATAGCGTAATAACAATAACCTGGAAAAAAAAACAATGAAAACAATATAGAGTTTTCTACTCTCTTCTCACTTTTCTCAGATTGCCTAATGGTTCTGTAAAACATTATCTGAGTGAGAGTAAAGACCCCCTTTATATAGTATAACTTCTAGAATCCTAATCCATAAAGGATTCCTAAAACCCTAATAGGATGGTTAAATCTAAAAGGAATACTATGTCATACATATACAAGAGCCATTATCATATCCTACATATATTTAATGTAGTTAAGGTGCACCGAGCCTAACAAATATTGATCACATTGATAATGGGCTTTATCCGGTCAACACTCACTTAAACATTCCAATCAATTCGGTTTTTCATAAACTCAAAATATAATATCATAAATTGCTCACAGTTTTTATAAAAATATTACCTATTAACATCAAAATTTCTGCATTTTGGATTTATTAAATCCCCCAATAATTTTTAAAAATTACATTTTTTTTAAAACCTGTGCAAAACTCTTTGACTTTTTAATTTATAAATTTGTTGTTAACTCAACAATGTAATATTATACGAATGCAACTTAAATTAAAGAGATAAAAAAAAAACTATTTAATCTGTATAATTGAAAACATTAAATATATCTTAATTCAATAACAGATTCAATTCGTGTACAAGAGTACTGTATTCTAAACCAGTAGTAATTAATATGAGACACAAGTTAGGCTGATGTTATTAGGAATGAAATGATCAAAGCGGTGGTGTGGTGTGGTGTGATTGTGTGAATGGAGGTAATTAATTAGAAGTCAAAGAAAACGTAAAATGAAGGCCATTTAATAGTGGGCTCTGTGTGTGTACGGCCGACTAGCCGTTGGCTCAAATCAATGCCTCCTCTTTTATTTTATTAATTCTTACTTAAATTATTAATTTTCTAATTCACTTCTCCCTATACATTATTAACGCCGCTTTCCATTTGCTTTCAATTCTTCCAACTACTAGTACCGCCCTTTCTTATTTTCATATTTGAGATTACAAAATTACCATTGCCATTAAAAATGTTCGCAATTAAAATAAAACAAACAATTAAGTCAATCATATGTACATTTAATAAGTAAACCATGTTATGTTTTCAATTTATACCAGCAATGCTACGCTACTTGGATAATAGGATATTATAATTTGTAATAAAATATGAGATAATCATAATTACAAATAGGGATGGCAGTAGAGATGTACATTTTTTCTCGGGATCCCAATTTCCCGCGTCCCCATCCCTATTTGAGGATTTTTTTTTTGGGAAAAAAATGGGAAAATGGGTGGGGGATGGGGATGAAATTCATCCCCAAATTGAAATGGGGATGGGGATGGGGGAACCCCTCCCCATCCCCATATCCCCATTTTCCCCACAATTATATTGAAATGGGGATGAGGATGAGATCCCCCACCCCCATTTCCCCAAACATATATAAATATAATTTTAATATATATTATTAATTATAATATATATTTGTATTTGTAATATATTAATGGGTTTTATTTTGTATTTCTAATGGAATGTTTGTTTTTTTTTAGTTAAATTTGTAATTTTTAGTTAAATGACGAAATAGAAAAACGAACAAACGGAGAAATACGAAAAAAAATGGGGAAAATGGGGAAATGAGGATGAGGATGGATATACCTCCCCCCAAAATTCCCCATCCCCATTTTCTCCAAATGGGGAATGGGGAGGGATGGGGGAAGGGTATAGGAAGTGGGGATGGGGATGGGGGGACCTATATCCATCCTCATTCCCCAAATGTGCATCCCTAGATGGCAGGGATGGTAATGAATCGGATTTGGGATAAATACCTCAATATCCATACCCGTATCCGTTTGAGATATATATCATCATCCTCGTATCCATGTCCATTTCTAAGTGATAATCCCCAAATTTAGGTTGTGATATTTATTTTCGCTCTGTCTATATCCGTATTCAATGGAAAAATATAAATTTTTATAATTTACTAGAGAAAAATATAACTAACATGTGTAATGATATATTTTATCATAGTTAAAGAGAAAAACAAATATATCCAACAAAATTCAAAATTTATAATTTATAATAACTTATATAATTAGAATTAATAACTAAATAATATTTTTAAATATTTTTAAAATATTAAAATCTATAATTGATCCGAATGGGGATGAATATCCATGGATAATATGCATCCCATCCCCGAAAATAAAATGGATATTATGAAGACATTCATCTCTGCTCTGTCTCCAAAATAATTGTATTCTTCCCTATTTTAAATGTAGAGGATTTTTTCGGATATCCGTATCCGTGGACAAAATTTTCATCACAAACAGAAACGAAACCAACTTGCCAATTAAAAAAATTATTAGAAGAACTTTAAAAGAAAAAAAAAATTAAGATAAAATTTGATTAAACATTTTTTTATATATTTACTTTTAAGAAAATTTGTTGGTCTGGGTGCCTGGGCACGACCCCATCATGTAATGGGTTACAAATCACATTCATACATCATTTAGATATGATATTTAAGACAATATAAATTATAGTGTAATGGCTAGGAATAAACAAATATATATTCTTAGTTTATTTTGGTGAAATTTAAGTAATTATCAACTCTTCACATGAACTTATATGTCATTATATCTTAAGGCATCTTGTTTACCTAAAAAGCTTTGAAGAATAAATAACTGAATTGAATGTATTTAGTAACATAAAAAATTAAAAAGATTTGGACCATCTATTTATCTGAATCATATATTTATCGTAATGTTTTTATATCGTGAGATTAAATGAATTAAAAAAAAAAAAAAAAAAAGAAGAAGATGAAGTTAGTACAGATTGAGATCCAAATTCAATTAAAAAAAAAAGAATGTGTGTGAGGATGATTAATTATGTACAATAAAAGAGTAATAGAGTCAACCTAACAGAGTAACAAGTTTCTTACTCACCTCCTCCTCTCTGTGTCCTATGCACTTTGGTCAACCATAAACCATCCTCTTTAGTCTTTAATTAATTAATTCCACTCCTCCCTGTCTCTGGCTCTGTCTCTCTCCTTTATAAACAAGTAATCACAACACACAAACCAATAACAACTCCAGCTTAATGAGCATGGACGACGACACTGATCTGGAATTCAGCTTCACCTCCACCACCACCGACCGTACTTTCACTACATCTTCCAGCGCCCGTTCCAGTCTCACCCTCAGCTTCAACGAATCCCTACTTCTCTCTACCACTGCTCTTGCTCCTGCTCCTGCAACCACCCTCCACCACCGTAAATGGGACCCACATTGGTCAGCCATCATGGCCGCCACCCACGGAAACCTCCACCTCAGCCACCTCAAGCTGGTTCGCCACCTGGGCACCGGAAACCTCGGAAGAGTGTTCCTCTGCCACCTGAGAGACTGCAACAGCGCCACTTTCGCTCTCAAAGTGATAGACAAAGACTCTCTCACACCTAAGAAACTCTCTCACGTTCAAATGGAGGCTGAGATCCTCTCCATGCTAGTCCACCCTTATCTCCCTACACTCTACGCCCGTCTCGACGTTTCTCACTACACCTGTCTCTTGATCGACTACTGTCCCAACGGTGACCTCCATGCTCTCCTCCGTAAACAGCCCTCTAATCGCGGCCTACCCCTCCACGCCGTCAGGTTCTTTGCCGCCGAAGTCCTCGTCGCCTTGGAGTATCTTCACGCCCTCGGTGTCGTTTACCGGGATCTGAAACCAGAAAACATTTTGTTACGTGAAAACGGTCATATTATGTTGTCAGATTTCGATTTGTGCTTCAAAGCCGATGTGGTCCCCACCTTGCAAACAAATCGGGTTCTCAGGCCCACCAGAAACCGGTTCGGTTGTTTCCGTTCACCAGATGAGGAGGAGCTAACCGAGTTCGTAGCTGAGCCGGTGACGGCGTTTTCCAAGTCTTGTGTTGGGACCCACGAGTACTTGGCTCCCGAGTTGGTCTCCGGTAACGGCCACGGTAACGGCGTTGACTGGTGGGCATTTGGGATTCTTATATACGAGTTATTGTACGGAGTGACGCCGTTTAAGGGAGGGAGCAAGGAGAGCACCCTGCGCAATATAACATCAAACAAGCAGGTGAGGTGCCATGTGGCGGAAGGGGCAGCAGCAGAGGCAAGGGACTTGATAGAGAAGCTGTTGGTAAAAGACCCGAGGGAGAGGCTAGGATGCGCCAGGGGTGCGACGGATATTAAACGGCACCCCTTTTTTGACGGCATCAATTGGCCGTTGATCAGGAACTACAAGCCACCGGAAGTGAGAGGGCTGGTTATGAAGAGAATAACGTCGAACGTGACTCACAACAACAACAACATCAACAGGCGTTGCTGGTGGAAGAAGCTTGCAGTTTTTACGAAAAAAAATAAAATTATTACTTCTAGAATTAATTACCAAAACTTGAGTTTTAGAAAAAATAATAATGGTAATTATTATCAGTATCATTATGTTAACAGTAAGGGTGGGAAATGTGTCTGACTTTGATTACTCATTTGTTTTTTTTTTTTTTAGAATTTTAGATTTTACTTACATATCCACAGATAATATACTGGTTCATTTGAGCTTTTACGGTGATGTAAATTTTTGTTTTGCTTTTCAAGAGTCGACGTCTTTCTTTCTATTTGCATATAATTTCATACAGTAATATCATTTCATTGACTGCCTGCTTCTCGCCATAATTCATAAATAACTGATAAAATATCACAATAGCTGTCCTGTCAGGGACTTAAAAGATATGAAATTGTAAGTGTGATCCATTCACACGATAATCTCTAATTCGATGCAAGTCTATTAGTAGGGATGCAATTGGGGGCCCCTGTTAGAGAAGCTAATATAGCAGCTGATGGTAACTTGGATCAAGTGAGCTTTCATCCAAAGCTTTATGTTGGGCTTGCAGTTTTTTGCTGTTAAAAAGAATTGGCAAGCTGATAAACTCAACAGCAAAGAAGTCAACATTAGTCGATTTGTAACTAATTAGTTACAAGATGCTGATGTGTCAGGCAAGATGATGATGTGTCCGCCTGAGACTAATCATCAACCCCTGATCATTAGGGATTTGTTAGAAGTTAGTTTTTATCCAGATGTATAAATACAGAGGACTTGCATGTGTTGAGAACTCTCTCTCATTCTTCTCTTTGTAATTTCTCTGATAATCAATGTGCAAAGCTTCTTGAGCTCGCTAATGGATATTATCTTCTATTATTAGTTCTCTGTGTAATCTCATCAAACACCTTGAAGTGTTTCGCCTTATTATTTTAACTCTTTCTCTTCACATGGTATCAGAGCTACCGACAGATGTCAATGGCTGAAAATCAGTCCAGCGCTTTTTCTTCAATCGAATCTCGCAACAAATCTTTTGCTTCAACAAAAACCATGGATTTTTCGTCTCTTGCAAAGACTCTGAGTTTCACCCTCACTTTGAAACTTGATCACAACAACTACATCTTTTGGAAAACACAGATTCTTACAGCTATTGAAGCTCTAGATCTTGAAGGTTTCATTAATGGTGAGAAACAATCTCCTACAAGATTTCTAACTGTTCGATCTGGAGATGTTAAAAAAAGCAAGAAAATCCAGACTTCATTAACTGGAAAAAATCTGATAAGCTCTTAATGAGCTTGATTTTTTCGACTCTAACACCAAGTGTTCTAGGTTAAGTAACTGGTTGCAAGTCTTTTTTTGAGCTCTGGTCAAGAATTGAAATAGCCTATTCACAGAGATCTATGGCGAGGATAATGAAACTAAAGCAACAGTTACAGTCACTCAAGAAAGGTGCAGATTCCATTAGTGAATTTGTTGTGAAACTTTGACGCATTAACTTCAGTTGGAGAAATTGTGAGTGATAGGGACATGATCATAAGTCTCTTGAACAGATCGGTCATGAATATGACTCAGTGGTGACTCTTGTTTCATCTCAACAGAATACTATGTCTTTAGAAAATGCACAGTTCCTTTTCTTGATGCATGAACAGATGATAGAAATAACTCTGCTCAGCTAATCTGAGTATTGGAGGTCCATCAGCTAACTTTGTCTCCAATACTCCTAACTTCAACAACAAAGGAAATGGTAACAATTGAAACATAGGTGGCTTTAATAGTAATCGAGGAGCAAATAGAAGCCGTAACAAAAGAGGTAGTCGTTTTGGTGGAATAAAAACAATCAGAGTGGTCAATCAAGCTAAGGAATTCAGGCATTCTATACTCAACATCATTCTCAACAACGAAGTGGTTGTGATCAAATTGGCTCATCAAGTACATTTTTTCAACCAGATAATATATAGGTCAACGTGAAATCCTATACATCCTCAGATTTATTTGCAACACCTGAATCTGTGGACCGGGCATGGTATGTTGACAGTGGAGCCACCAACCATGTCACCTCCAATCTCATCAATCTTTCTATCAGGTATGAGTATAAAGGTAATGATAAACTCTTTATCGGTAATGGTGATAAACTTATTATCTCTCACATCGGTGATACTAAGATTAGATCACATTGCACACCTAACTCTAACACATATCTTAAGAGTTTATTGTGTGTGCCTGCTATAACTAGGAATTTACTCCACATTTCCAAGCTTGCTAAAGACAATGATTTCTTTATTGAATTTTATTCTAATGGTTGTGTGATTAACGATCAGAGAACCAAGAAGATTCTGCTACAAGGTTTCCTTAAGCATGAGCTCTATGAATTGAAGCTGGAAGAATCACCTCGAAGTTTCAGTCTTCTCAAATCTGTGTCTTTAGCTGTTGTTGTAAATAGGAATAAATGTGATAGTGTAAATAATTATGTTGTCATTCTTTGAACAACAAAGATGTATCTCCAAGCTTTAATGCTTTGGTTGCTGCCCGAACTAACTCGGTTCTGTGGCATGCTAAACTAGATCATCCAGCACCTCTCATACTTAAAAAGGTGTTAAGTACTCTTCATTTTCGATTCAATGTAAACAGTCTTCATTTTTGTGATTCTTATAGGCTTGGCAAAATGCATAAATTGCCTTTCAAAAGAGCAAATATTTTTGCTTCTGCTCATCTTGAACTCATTTACAGTGACATGTGGGGACCGGTTCCTATGTTTTCTTGTGATGGATATAGATACTATATTGTATTTGTTGATGCATATACTAGATACATATGAACTTATCCTTTTAGATTAAAGTCTGAAGCTCTCAGTACTTTTGTAAAGTTTAGAAAGATGGTAGTGTTGGAATCCCGTTCACCGGTTACGCAGCGGAACTAGGTTTTAAAATTTTTATACAGATCATATTTGTATCTGGGACTAGTGAACTTGGGATCGTAATTATTTTTCAGAACTAATACATACAATATGTAAACACAGGAAACTGTAATCGATAAAATCAGAAGAAGAACATACCAACGTTTGGAGGCTCCATCACTTTACGATGTGCTTCTATCTGAACCACTTTTACCAACGTTTGGAAGCTCCTTCACTTTATGGTATGCTCCTGTCTGAACCACTCTTACCAACTTAAATGGAGGATGTAGAGAAATACTTGAAGAAACTCACGCACATATTAATTGCATCTCATGCAATAAAAAAAAAAAAACTTTTTCTTTCGTTTTGTTTCACGCATTTTTTGTTTTGTTTTGTTTTTTTCTTTCTTCGTGTGTACTGATACATACCAAAAACAAAATTAACTTTTTATAAAACACACCAAACATTTACGATGTGCTTCTATCTGAACCACTTTTACCAACGTTTGGAAGCTCCTTCACTTTATGGTATGCTCCTGTCTGAACCACTCTTACCAACTTAAATGGAGGATGTAGAGAAATACTTGAAGAAACTCACGCACATATTAATTGCATCTCATGCAATAAAAAAAAAAAAAACTTTTTCTTTCGTTTTGTTTCACGCATTTTTTGTTTTGTTTTGTTTTTTTCTTTCTTCGTGTGTACTGATACATACCAAAAACAAAATTAACTTTTTATAAAACACACCAAACAAAACACGCCTGCACTTGGCTTTATATATATATTGTATCCTATACAAACACTTATATATGTGTACACACCAATTTACATTCAATGCAATCTCTTGTGTTATAATTGATATATATCTTTTAATTATCCTTTTCAAATATATCTAATATATTAAAAGTGATAATAAGTATTTTAAATTTAAACTTAAATTCAAATACTTAGATAAATGATTTTGTAAAATAAAATAATCCTATTATTTTATCTTCACCTAAATCCATATATCAACTAACACCCTCCAATTAATAGTTAATTAATAATTCATAATTATTAATATAATTAAATAATCTAATTATTTAATTAATTTAACTATTAACATTAATTAATTAAATAATCTTATTATTCAATTAATTCCCGAATATATACGTATCACTTTTGCAACATAATTAATTGGATAATCCAATTAATTAACCGTGACCCTAGTTACCTAAATCGATCGGGATAGCAAGGGGACCTAATGGACCCACAGTATTTTGAGCTCCAATAATCCTCGGAATCATTAATTAAATTCTTTAATTAATATTGCTTAATTATTAACTCCGGTGTTATTCCACTAAAAACCCGAAACTGCACTCTCTTAACTGTAGACGCTTTTACACAGATCGATACAACTCGGTGTCCATCGATATAGCTATTACATATGGTATGATCCTCCACAATAGTTCATAATTAGAGCTTGGTCATGCAATCAAAATCAAAGACCACGAAGTAACCTGAAGGAGTCGATAAGACACTCAGGATTAAGATCACCTACATATAGCCATCATTAGTTGATATATATGAATCTCATCGGTAAACGGATCTTGGTGAGAGATTCATATAGATCATGGCACTGTCCTATATGATCACATCATACAAGGTGCCTCCATTCTCATATCTCCATATGAATGATTCAGGATAGAATCACCGTACATTATGGAATGGACCGCAACTATAGATTAACCACAAATAAAGTACCCAGGTTTATTTTTTTTCTATGGACTCTTTAGATTGCACGTCTCTTACTGTATCCATCAGTATATGACACTCATATACACAGTTCGAGATTACATCCGGTAATCTTGGAAGTTAAATTTATGCACAAGTTATATAATAAACAACACAACAAGAATGTATTGAACTTTTTCTTTTATTTATTTAATAAATCCATTTACAAATTACATCTTTAGGGCATAAACCTCAACAATCTCCCACTTGCACTAAAGCATGTGAGGCATGTCTCGTAACCGTAGACTATCTAGGTGACTTAAAAACACTTTAGCCGGTAAGGTCTTTGTAAATGGGTCAGCAAGATTGTCTTATGAGGCTATTTTTGTGACAATCACATCTCCTCTCTACATTATCTCTCTAATGAGATGATACTTTCTCTCTATATGCTTCCCTCTCTTGTGGCTTCTTGGTTCTTTGGAATTAGCCAGAACACCACTATTATCACAATAAAGTGTGATAGGCCAATCCAGATCTGGAATAACTTCCAGATCTGGATAGAATTTACGAAGCCAAACAACCTCTTTAGCAGCTTCACAAGCGGCTACATATTCGGCTTCCATGGTGGAGTCAGCAATATAATATTGCTTGATACTTCTCCACACAACGGCTCCACCACCTAGGGTGAATACTGATCCAGACGTGGATTTCCTAGAATCCATGTCTGACTGAAAATTAGAATACGTGTATCCTAACGGGATCAAATCCTGTCCGGAATACACTAGCATATAGCCTATCGTTCTCCGAAGATACTTGAGAATTGTCTTGACAGCAACCCGGTGATCCAATCCTGGGTTGGACTAGTATCTGCTGACTACTCCCACTGCATAGCAGATGTCCGATCTTGTACATAACATAGCATACATGAGACTACCTACTGTCGATGCATAGGGTACACGTCTCATATCCTCAACTTCTTGAGGTATCTTAGGACACTGTTCCTTAGACAAGTGAACTCCATGCCTATAAGGTAAATTACCTTTCTTGGAGTTTTTGCATCGAAAATCGGACAAGAATCTTATCGATATATGATGCCTGAGACAGTGCTTTGAGTTTGTTCTTACGATCCCTTATAAGTTGGATCCCTAGAAAATAACTCGCCTCTTCCAAATCTTTCATTTGGAATTGGCTAGTCAGTCAGCCCTTTACATCAGACAACACTCCCATATCATTCCCAATGAGTAGGATATCATCTACGTATAGGACCAAGAAAACTACTTTCTTATCAATGATACACTTGTAGACACAAGGCTCATCGACGTTCTGCTCGAAGCCATAGGTTTTGATCATATTATCAAACCCAATGTTCCAAGATCTAGATGCTTGTTTAAGTCCATAGATGGACCTTTACAGTTTGCAAACCTTTTGCTCTTGATCTGTAGACATGAATCCCTCTGGTTTCACCATATAGATGCTTTTATCAAGATTGCCATTCAAGAATGCAGTCTTGACGTCCATTTACCAAATTTCGTAATCGAAATAGGCAGCAATGGATAAGAGAATCCTAATAGACTTAAACCTGGCTACTGGTGAGAAGGTCTCTTCATAATCGACCCCCTCTTTCTAGGTATAACCCTTGGCCACTAGCCTTGCCTTGCCTTGCCTTGCCTTGCCTTGATGGTCTCAACCTTCCCGTTTACTCTTCTCTTTCTCTTATAGATCCACTTACACCCTATGGGTTTTACCCCATCCGGTAAGTCTACAAGATCCCAAACTGAGTTAGAGTACATTGACTCAATCTCGAGATTCATGGCTTTAAGCCATTCCTCGTTATCAAGATCTTCTATTGCATTCTTAAATGTCAATGGATCATCAACACTATCAGCAGAGACAACATCTTGTCCCTCACCTATACCTAAATAACGTTTAGGTTGTCTCACAACCCACTCACTACGTCTAGGTGGTAGTGTATCCTGATCAGGAACCATCTGACTCTCAGATGTTTGTGGATCAACAACTCTTGTTGATGAAGCACTAGTCTCACAAGGCTCCAACTCATTCAATACAATCTTAGAACGAGGTTTATGGTCACTAATATAACTGTCCTCAAGAAACGTTACATTTGTCGATACAAATACTTTGTTATGTTCGGGACTATAGAAGTGTCCACCTCTGGTCTCCTTGGAGTATCCTACTAATAGGCATACCACAGACTTGGAGTATAGCTTTCCAATTATATTCTTCAGCACGTGTGCTGGACACCCCCATATACGGAAATATCGCAAACTAGCTTTACGACCATTCCATAACTCTATGGGAGTCTTAGGAACAGGTTTGGATGGCACCACATTCAAAATGTATGCCGCTGTTTGTAACGCATATCCCCTTAAGGAATTTGGTAATCATGAGAAACTAATCATAGATCTCACCATTTCCATTAGGGTTATATTTCTCCTCTTCGCTACACCATTTTGCTGAGGTGTACCGGGAGCTGTGAGTTGGGAAACTATCCCATGCTCGACCATAAAGTCTTCAAACTCTTGGTGAAGGTACTCGCCTTCACGATCCGATCGCAATGACTTGATAGCCCTACCTAATTGATTCTCAACTTCAGCTCGAAATTCTTTGAACATTTCAAATGTTTCTGACTTTTGTTGCATTAGGTAGACATATTCGTATCTTGAGTAGTCATCTATAAAGATGATATAATACTCATAACCACCTCTAGCTTTAACATTCATCAGTCCGCAGACATCTGTATGTATAAGCTCTAGCGGTTCTTTAGCTCTAAGCCTTTTTTCAGTAAAAGGTCTCTTAGTCATCTTACCTTCCATACAAGATTCGCAGACAGGTAAGGTGCCAACCTTTAACTCACTTAAAGGTCCGCTTTTTACTAGTCTGACTATCCGGTCAAGGTTGATATGACCAAGCCTTAGATGCCAGAGATACATGTCATTATCTGGAGAAATATTATGTCGTTTAGTTTTTGGTTTTTCAACCTTAAACATTTCGGTGTTGAGCATAGTAGTATGTATTAACGGTCTTAACACATACAAATTGTTTTCATTAATTCCTGAACAAATATTCAGACCATTCTTTCCAATAATAACAGACTTATTATATATATTTATTCTAACAACTTAGAAACAGAAATCAAATTCCGTGCAAATCCAGGAATATAAAATACACTGTCCAACGATATATAATTATTACGAACGTAATCTAATTACGCCCACTGCTCGTGCTGACATGACAACCCCACACGCATTGAGAAGGCTTGCTCCTCTAGCTGTGTCCAAGAATCAGTCCGTTGTAAAGAAGAACAAATATGGTTAGTGGCCCCCGAATCAACTATCCAGGGTGAAGAATAATCTTCTACTAAACACGACTCAAGAACAAGTAAATCATATTTACTTTTCTTGGACTTCTTCTTGCTTTAGGTTTTCTTAGGTTTGGGCTTACCTTTCGCTTGTATGCCTTTCGAACAGTTCGTGTGGCATTGACAGCAGGCGCTGGAGGACATTCCTCCGTAAGCACAAACTTGAGGTCTTTGGTGACCAATATTGCATTAATGTTAAGTTTCCACTATGTGTAGTTATCACCAGTTAATATGTCGTTTACGAGAATTTGAAGTAATGCAGAAGACATTATTGTTGAAATAAATAAAACATTCATTCAGTCATTTATTTAAAACAAGTGTGAGTGCTTTGGCATAAATTTAAACATGATGCATGCACATGTTTAACGAACTAGAACTACCCTAAAACTAGTTACTATACCACGGCAATCCAACATACCACAAAGAAGTGCCGTCTTAGGGTCGATCAAGTCTTTGCATGTTTGACCGAGACATTTTCAATCAAATGATATTCTAGAATAACTCTTATTTCATATCATTCAACCATCGTTCATTCAGTCAGGTTTTTAATTAACAAACTTAATCAAAACCTTCGTGAGTGTAACCCACCATTTCAGATCTCATGAGCTTAACTCGAGAATTGCCGCCTTAGGGTCGGTCAATCCCGAAATACCCTCAGAAATCCTATCCTTTAGGAAGTCAACCTTGGTATTGACCTTTGTGGAAACCCTCCTTATGGAGGACGAAAGCAAAGCCGTCACGAGGCCCCGCTCGGATCTTACGGTGTTGAACTAATGATGGAGACCGCAGAATATATATGTCATATATCCCTCTCCCACTCACTATTTTAAAATTAGGGTTTTCTATTAACCGTTAATGCACCTAGATTCTACAGGATTAAACGACTAACTTTAATCAAGTTATCTAGCGCATTAACTAATTAGAAACAAATTCTAATTAACTAATAAATTATTAATGATTTTTAACAATTAAAAATCTAATATATTAGTGAATAATCTAAGCTTTTGTAAACTATTTACTAAGGTCATATTATTATGTTAGTGTTTACCAAATTTTAACTATTAAAACTCTAACACTTTATTTGGTTAATTTATTCTTATGTAATTAATCATATTAATCATCATTACAATAAATGACCCTATTAATCTAACTTATTAAACTCTTTAATAACTAGATTAATATTAATGAGAATTACCAAGTTTTCTAACCATTAAAAACTAATCTCATTATTCATAGCCAATTATGTATATTGCCCATTTTAATCACATTTAAAAAAAATACATAAAATATCAGACTATGATTCATGTATGACATATCAAATATATTTTTATAGGCACATCTAATCTAAATGACATACGTATGCATGATAATGCTTTTATCATCATATAATATAAAGCATACATGAATTGAACGAGTACTGTGGATTATTTAACCTAAAAAATTGGATTCTAAAATTACAAAAAAAATCCCAAGGCATTCCTTGGTCTTCTTGTAATTTTCAAGTCTTCCAGTCTCTTCAGGTTACTCCGATTCATCTCATGAATTCGAAACGGGAAATCTGCACGGAACGCACTAGGCAACACTTGCCAACGGAACGGAACTGTGCATGAACAGTACCACGTGAACAGTACCCGGTGAACAGTGCTGAGGAACAGTACATGTGACCAGTGTCGGTGAACAGTACCCCTCCGTGAACAGTACCTCCGTCGCGCGCGTTTCCAGTTCTTCGTTTACAGGTTACTTTTTTTATTTTATTTACAATACAATAATAGTAAAATAAAAATATAATAATAATAATAAAAATTATACAACCCATAAACCCTAAATCCACAGTACCATAAAAATTTACGATCAACCATGTTTAAATTAAACAATTTAATTATAAACATTCATATAATCATAAAGATGGTGCCTACACATTCATACATACAGGGGCATCGAAAACAATTTCCTGTTTCGAAAAATAAATTGGCTCTGATACCAATTGTTGACTCCAATTCCCATCTCATGGGTGTGGGCCAGTTCCCAACTCTTTGGGGTGACACCCATGGATACCTATCAGAGCACTCCTCTAAGAAGCCCCCGGGCGGAGAGCCAGGCTTCGTCACACGATCACGCGTGAGAGTTCCCGGGGATCGGCCAGTCGCCACTGCCTTTGCACTGATACCAATTGTTGGAACCCCGTTCACCGGTTACGCAGCGAAACTAGGTTTTAATTTTTTTATACATATCATATCTGTATCTAGGACTAGTTAACTTGAGATCGTAATTATTTTTCGAAACTAATACATACAATATGTAAACACAGGAAATTGTAATCAATAAAATCAGAAGAAGAACATATCAACGTTTGGAGGCTCCTTCACTTTACGATGTGCTATTATCTGAACCACTCTTACCAACGTTTGGAAGCCCCTTCACTTTATGGTATGCTCCTGTCTGAACCACTCGATCTTCCTCGCTATCTCCCGGAACTGGTAACTGTGTGTGGGTGCGTTACGATCTCAGGTACTTGAATGGAGGATATAGAGAAATACTTGAAGAAACTCTTTATTCTCAATTTGGTGTATTGATTTCACGCACATATAAATTGCATCTCATGCAATAAAAAAAAAAACTTTTTCTTTTCGTCTTGTTTCACGCATTTTTTTTTGTTTTGTTTTTTTTTTCTTCGTGTGTACTGATACACACCAAAAGCAAAATTAACTTTTTCTAAAACACACCAAACAAAACAAGCCTGCACTTGGCTTTATTTATATATATATATATATATTGTTTGTATCCTATACAAACACTTATATATATGCAAACACCAATTTGCATCCAATGCAATCTCTTGTGTTATAATTGATATATATTTTTTAATTATCCTTTTCAAATATATCTAATATATTAAAAGTGATAATAAGTATTTTAAATTTAAACTTAAATTCAAATACTTAGATAAATGATTTAGTAAAATAAAATAATCATATTATTTTATCTTCACCTAAATCCATATATCAACTAGCACCCTCCAATTTATAGTTAATTAATAATTCATAATTATTAATATAATTAAATAATCTAATTATTTAATTAATTTAACTATTAACATTAATTAATTTATTAAATAATCTCATTATTCAATTAATTTCCGAATATATACGTGTCACTTTTGTGACACAATTAATTGGACAATCCAATTAATTAACCGTGACCCTTGTTACCTAAATCGATCGGGCTAGTAAGGGGACCTAATGGACCCACAGTATTTTGAGCTCCAATAATCATCGGAATCATTAATTAAACTCTTTAATTAATATTCCTTGATTATTAACTCTGGTGTTATTCCACTAGAAACTCGAAGCTGCACTCTCTCAATTGTAGACGCTTTTACACAGACCGATACAACTCGGTGTCCATCGATATAACTATTACATATGGTGTGATCTTCCACAGTTGTTCATAATTAGAGCTTTATCATAATGTCCGTTATACCCCTCTAATTACATATATCCTTTAAGTACCATTGATTCTCTAATGGACAATAAATCCTATTTCCTCACAAAATTAGGAGAGCGCTCATATCGTCCAAGCCTCGAATCAACCCTTAAAGGAACTACCATCTACTTCTCACAAGAAGGAGTGGATTCCACTATTGTGTACAAACCTTCCCAGCCACAAGCCAAACCGCAATCCCAACATACGGAGTATATTGATCAGGAAATGCATCTAACCTCACCCATGGTATATCAAAGACCATAATGTAACCTGAAGGAGTCGATAAGACACTCAGGATTAAGATCACCTATATATAGCCATCATTAGTTGATATATATGAATCTCATCGGTAAACGGATCTTGGTGAGAGATTCATATAGATCACGACCCAGTCCTATATGATCACATCATACAAGGTGTCTCCATTCTCATATCTCCATATGAATAATTCAGGATAGAATCACCGTACATTACGGAATGGACCGCAACTATAGATTAACCACAAATAAAGTACCCAGGTTTATTTGCTATTTATTGACTCTTTAGATTGCACGTCTCTTACTGTATCCATCCGTATATGATACTCATATACACAGTTCGAGATTAAATCCGGCAATCTTGGATGTTAAATTTATTCACAAGTTATATAATAAACAACATAACAAGAATGTATTGAACTTTTCCTTTTATTTATTTAATAAATCCATTTACAAATTACATCTTTAGGGCATAAACCCCAACAGGTAAAACTTCAATTTGATAGGAAAATTAAAGTCTTCCAAGGTGATATGGGAGGAGAATTCCTTTCCTTTGTTCCCTACCTTTCAAATGATGGTGTCCAAGTTCGGTTTCATGTCCTTATACCCATTAACAAAACGGTGTCTCTGAAAGAAAGCATAGAAGTATAGTTAAGATGGGTCTCACTTTGTTAGCTCATACTGAATTATCTCTAAAGTACAAGTTCGAAGCCTTTCTACCTGCAATTGTTCTTATTAACAATCTACCTACCTCATTACTTGGATTCTTGTCTCCTTTTGAGAAGCTGTACAAAAGGAAACCCAACTACAATTATTTCAAGGTATTTGACTGCTCTTGCTTCCCTTATGTTCGAGATTACTAGAAGCACAAACTTGATTTTCACGCAAGCAATTGTGTTTTCATTAGATATAGCATGTGTCACAAGGGTTATAGGTGTTTACATTCGTCTAGAAAAAAATTATTTCAAGGAACGTTGATTTTAACGAAATGGAATTTCCATACAAGGAGATTTTTGGCTTATCATAGGACAAAAGATCTTCAAACAGTGATAACACCTCTGCTGCATCACATTTGTTTGATTTGTTCTCATCACCTATTATTCAAAATTGTGAACAGGCCGCAGCTTCACAATTGATTGTCTCAGGTACATTACCTACTGCCTCTCAAAATTTGAGTCCAATTTCTACTTCTAGTACTGTAGGGAACATAACACAAGCTGATGCTTCTCAAACATCTAACATCTCAAACAATAACAGTCCAGTTCCACAAGGACCTTCTTTACATCCTATGGTCACCATAAGCAAAAATGACATCTTCAAACCTCATGTCTTCTTGTCTAAATGTGACTTGCTATCAAGTTTTCTTACAGAATTGGAACTTAAAAATGTCAAGTCTACAATGCCTGATCCCAAATGGCTTGATGCGATGAAGTTTGAGTTTCAAGCTTTGCAAAGGAATGGTACCTAGACTCTTGTTCCAGCTGACAGTAACATGAATGTGTTAGGAAGCAAATAGGTGTTTCGAACGAAATTTAATCTCGATGGATCCATTCTCAAGCATAAAGCTCGCCTTGTTGCCATGGGCTTTCATCAAACAGTTGGATTGGACTTCTTTGACACCTATAGTCTAGTTGTTAAGCCAAGCACTATAAGAGTTATTTTTGCATTAGTTGTTTCTATAACTGGGATATTCAACAAGTAGACATTAATAATGCCTTTCTAAATGGGGATCTCCAAAAGAAGGTTTTGATAAGGCAACCGGAAGGCTTTGTAGATTTTGTTAATCCTTTTTACATTTACAGACTTAACAAAGCATTGTATGGGCTTAAGCAAGCTCCGAGATCTTGGTTTCAAAAGTTAAAGATTGCTCTGGTATCTTGGGGTTTTGCTGTGTCAACTTCAGATTCCTCCTTATTCATCAAGCATTCAGGTAATGACGTGTTGTTTTTACTAGTATATGTAGATGATATTCTCACATCTGGTAACAACAACAAGCTCATTCATCAAGCTATAAATCAACTGAATTGTGCATTTGCTCTCAAGACTCTTGGGTATGTCAATTTTTTCTTACAATTTGAGGCTCACAGAGATAAGTCTGGTTTGTATTTGACTCAAGCTAAGTACACAGTTGATTTGCTCAAGCGGACCAATATGTTTGATTCGAAACCAAGTAATACGTCTCTCAGCTATAGTTATAAGCTTACAAAGGAATGTGTTCCTTTTGATAATTCCACTATATACAGAAGCACGATTGGTGCCTTACAGTACCTCTATTATACTCATCCCGATATTGCCTTAAGTGTAAACAAGCTTAGCCAATTCTTAGTTTCTTCTACTCAAGCACATTGGTAGGCTTGTAAAAGAGTTCTTCGATATCTTCGAGGCTCTCTTCTTAAGGGTCTTCACTTTAAACCTTCTGCTACTCTCAATTTAGAAGCCTATGCCAATGCAGATTAGGCGAGTTGCTTGGATGATCGAAGGTCTACAATTGGCAATTGTGTGTTCTTAGGAGGTAATCTGATTTCTTAGAGTTCTAGGAAACAATAAGTAATAGTTAGATCAAGTACTGAAGCTGAGTACCGGTCTATGGCTCAAATCACAACAGAGGTTATTTGGCTTCAATCTCTTCTCCATGAACTTCACATTTCAATTCCTTTGCCAGCAGTTATATGGCGTCTCTGTATTCCAAGTTGAATGTTGTGATATCTCCTCAATTCTGCTTGAGGGGGGATGTTAGAGAAGCTAATATAGCAGTTGATGCTAACTTGGATCAAGTGAGCTATCATCCAAAGCTTTATTATGGGCTTGCAGTTTGTTCCATAGTTAAGAAGAATTGGCAAGCTGATAAGCTCAACAGCAAAGAAGTCAACATTAGTCAACTAGTAACTAATTAGTTACAAGATGCTGATATGTCAGCCAAGATGATAATGTGTCAGCCGACTCAGCCTGAGATTAATTATCAACCCTGATCATCAGGGATTTGTTAGAAGTTTGTTTTTCTTCAGATGTATAAATATCTAGGACTTGCATGTGTTGAGTACTCTCTTTGATTCTTCTCTTTTTTTATTTCTCTGATTCTTCTCTTTGTAATTTCTCTGATAATCAATATACAAAGCTTCTTGAGCTCGTTAATGGAGATTATCCTTTATTATCAGTTCTCTGTGTAATTTCATAAAACCCCCACAATATATGGAGCAAGTTGGGGAGAGGTTAGGCATACTTGACCCATCCCCACCCATTTACCCCATTTGCCCCATTTAATCCATCTATCAAAATCATTTATTAAAATAATAAATATATAATATAATGAATATGATATAATATATAAAGTAATTCTAAAAAAATATACATAAATCTTACAACTACATAAATAAATTTAATAATTTTTAAACACATTATTAAAAGAAAAAAACTATATAATAAAAAATAAAGATTATATTTTAAACCGGACGGGACAAGGTGGGGATTATAAAACTCATTCCTGCCCCATACCCATTACGGGTTTTACTATACATCCACATCCCCATAGAATTAAAACCCATCCCTCTATAAGTGCGGGTCCCTACGGGGCTATCATCCCTATCTATTAGGCTGTTGTATGTTTATCAGGGATATTTTTGTAACTCAAAAACGTAATTGGTGTTTTTGTGCAACAATTATGATGAATGGAATTACAAAACCGATTTAATTAAAATCAGTGCAGAATTTCGGTTCATCTGAATGCTGAACCAGGTTCATATATAATAGAACTTGGACCTAGTTCCTATATAACCATTCACCTGAATCTGGTTTAACTGATTCAAGGAAACCAGTTTGCATTTATGTTTTAGAAAACCAGTTGAATCCGATTCATTGGAACACTGTAAATAGAAACAATCCATCTGATTCAATTCTTTTGATATTGGTTCAGCTATCCAATCCGGTTCGACCCGAAATTGAGAATTTTCAACCAAATAACAGATAAGGCAAAAATCTCCAATTTTTTTTTCTGTTAGTAATGTAATTTAACCCAAGAATTTAGTTTAAAAATCTTGGTAAATGATGTATTAACTGATTTGTCATGATTCTTGGTCATGCCTTTCAATACAATACTCCATGATTTATAAGATAAAGAAAACTTTGACACATTACCTAGGTCTGACAGATATGTTTTTTTGGGATTCTGTTAAACATTTGTTTGGATTGTAACTGTTATTGGTGTTAAACAGTAATTGGACCCAATTGGCCCAATTATTGACAAAAGAAATTAGACCCATTATCCATTTGGTGTTTAACATATGAGTGAAGAAATTTGTTCCTGCAAAACTATATATACACCTCAAATCGATATATTTTTAAAATTCCAGTATTACCCTTAATTAAAATTATTAATATGATTAAAATTAATATATTTCATATAACATATTAAAATGATTAAAATAAATATATTTATTTTTAAAAAATAAAATACAAATATATCTTTCTTTTAATCATAGATGAGATAGCTAAAGATTTTTTTTTAAGTGTTTATTTCTTTTTTTCATCTATATTGTATGTTGTTTACTTTTGCATTGCCAGTAGAGATCCACATTTTTCTCCGGGGGCATAAATTCCCTACGTTCTCATCCCTATTTGAGGATTTTTTTATAGGAAATGTAAGGAAATGGGGGGATGGGGATGAAAATCATCCCCAAATTGAAATGTCCATCCCCAATTTCCCATTTTCCTATTTTCCCCACAATTATATTGAAATGAGGATGAGGATGGGGATGAGGGGAGGTCCCCCATCCTCATTTCTCCATTTCCCCAAAGCATATATAAATATAATTATAGCATATATTTGTATTTGTAATGCATTAATGAATTTTATTTTGTATTTATAATGAAATTTTTATTTTTTTTAGTTTAATTTGTAATTTTTAGTTAAATGAGGAAATAGAAAAATGGGGAAATGGGGAAATGGGAAACCGGGGGAAAAGGGAAAACGGGAAAAAACGAGAAAAAAAACGAAGACAATGGGGATCCCCCCCCTAAAAAAAATCCCCATCCCCATTTTCTCCAAATGGGGAAACATGGGGATGGGGATGTGAGACATATATACATCCTTATTCCCTAAATATGCATATCTAATTACTAGTCCTAAGTGGTGCTCATGTTGGACCATATATGTGACTTTTAAAAAAAAAAAATTAAGGACCAAATTGGTATTACTGTAACTTTTATAATAATCACTGTTAGTTGTGCTGAAGGAATAATCAGCTATGAAGTTAATCAGTAGATGTTTGGTTAATTGCATTTTTAAAACTGCTATATAGGTCAAAAGCAGTATACATATATTTGGTATATTGTAAGAATATTGAGATTAGTTACAATGACTAAAATATATATGAGTTTAGTACCATTTTTCATTTTTTTATATTAATTATATATATTAAATCAATATTTAAGTAGAATGTATAAATTGAAAAAAAAAAAATCAAAGAACAATAACTTTTTTTAAAGATTTTATAAATCAAATTAATATTTAAATAGAATATTTAATTTTGGAATGAAATAAGGTATATAAATGATTTTAACTTGATTTCATAAGGATAAAATATCATAATAATGATATTTTAAAATATACATTAAATGATGAAATAAATTATTCTAAAATCACTTTTAGAAAGTAATTTCTCACATACTTCTCAAAATCACCGTCAAAACTTGTCAGATTATCAATTAATCACTTTTGAAAGTTTTACCAAACATCATTTTATGTTAAAATTATAAAATAATCTGATTTTAGCCTTTCAAAAGCAATATCAAACTGGCCCTAACTATAATCTTCACGAAACTACAAGATTTCATGTCAATTACATGACATATACATAAAACAAATCAAAGGATTAGAGTTTTCAAGTTCGAATCCCTTCCTAACAACAACAATAATAATAATAATAATATAGTGGTTTCTCTTATTTTAATTTCGGTAAGGACCATGATGAAATTATATTTATTTTTATGATTTTTGATATGATTTTTTTAATATGATATGTTCAATAAAATCTACATATGAATAAAATTTGATAATTTTTTAAGTATTATAACTATTTATCTCAATTTTAGTAAATATGAAGGCATCAAAAAAATGTACGAAATATAGAGAAATTCAAGAAAAATAATTGTAGTACTTGAAAAATTCGTAAATTTTATTCATATATAGATTTAATTGAATATATCATTTTAAAAAAATCATAAAAATGGATATTATTTTATCAAAATTCTTATTAAAATTTAAATAAGGGATCTCTTATGAGAGAACCACTGTATATATTTATTTTTAAAAAATATTTTATAACATATTAATTTATTATTATTATTTTCAGAAATTAAAAAAAATGTCATATTTTGTGTAAAAAAAAGAAAATAAAAGCATATTTGTTATACGTGGGGTGTGTTTGTTGGGTTGGGTTTCCTCCAAATGTGAAGATGACCCAAAAAGAGTTTACCATGCATTCATGGTAAAGCCCACATAATATATGTGGATGGTCCAAGGACTTTTTAGTCACTTTACATATAGTATAAGAAACCCTTCTTGAATTAGAGGTTTGTGAGAGTGAAAGAGTGAAGAGAGAATGGTGTGCAAGAGAGAGAGAAGAGTGAAGAGAGAAAAAGTGAAGAATTATGGGCTGGAGGCTGCTGTCCAGGCTTTTTCAGAGGGCTGTTTGGAGGTCGATTCATTTTTCGATCAAGCACAAATTTTGCAGACGTGTTCACCACATACGTTACTACACTCTGGTCTGAGGAATTGTCAATCGTAGTTTCCTGTTGTGAGTTTTACGGTTCGGAAAAGGGCTGGACAGAAAACAGGGGAGCTGTTGCGCAGTTTTCTTCAAAGGGAGATATCTCTTTGGTTTGTGGTCCGATTGATCTGAAATTTGTACATATTTTTCTTCTCTCGTGTTTATATGATCTGGTTGGTTGGATCGTTGATCGAAAATTTCTGCAGAAAATTTCACACCCAGAACAGAGGATTCGAGTTTGTTAAATCCTATATCTCTTGTTTTACTTGCTAATATTGCATTTGTTGCCAAGATTAGTTAATCTTGAGATTATTGTGTTATATGCCTTTAGTTCAGCTAGAGAGAATTATGTGTATGCCCATTATATTTTGATAGTGGAGATTTCGGAAGGCCCCGTGGTTTTTACTTCTCAATTCGGGGAGGTTTTCCAAGTAAAATTCTTAGTGTTCTTGTATTTGTGATTGAGCTTGTGGTTGTGTTATTTGCTGCTCTATTTTATTTGCTTCCTATTAGGTTCACACAAGAGAGGATAAATATTGTTTGTGATTGTTATTTGTGCGTTTTATCCTATCAAAGTGGTATCAGAGCCTGGTTCTAGTAATCTTGTGCCTTGTGTTGAACAATGGAGGTTAATAAAAGTAGAATGATTAATTTGAATGGTTCCAATTATCATGTGTGGAAGGGAAAAATGGAAGACCTTATGTATGTTAAAGATTATTACTTGCCTGTGTTTGCGGAACAGAAACCCGAAGATAAAAGTGATACTGAATGGGCTTTGATTCATCGTCAGGTGTGCGGGTATATCAGGCAGTGTGTAGATGATAATGTTTTGAACCATGTCAGTGAGGAAAAACATGCACGTTTCTTCTGGAACAAGCTTGAACAACTGTATGCTCGGAAGTCTGGGAACAATAAATTGTTTCTAATAAAGAAGTTGATAGATTTGAAATACAAGGATGATACTCCTTTATCAGATCACTTGAATGCTTACAAGGGAATTCTTAATCAGTTGGCTGGTATGAATATCAAGTTTGAAGATGAGGTACAGGGGTTATGGCTTCTAGGTACATTACCGGACTCGTGGGAGACGTTTAGAACGTCGGTATCTAACTCAGCTCCAAATGGTGTTGTTACTATGGATTTGGCTAAAAGTAGTGTTCTTAATGAAGAGATGAGAAGAAAGTCACAGGGTTCTTCACAGCCAGAGGTCTTAGTCACAGAAAAGAGGGGGAGGAGTAAGAGTAGAGGTCCGAAGAATAGAGACAGAAGAAAAAGCAAGTCCAACAGGTTTACCAATGTTGAGTGTTATCACTGTGGTCAAAAGGGGCATATAAAGAAGTATTGTCGATAACTCAAAAGAGACAACAAAAATGATAAAAGGAAAGAAAAGAAAACTGATGATAGCAATGATGTTGATAGAGTTTCTGCCGTCACAGATGATTTCCTTATTGTGTATGATGATGATGTTGTCAACCTTGCATGCCATGAGACTAGTTGGGTGATTGATAGTGGTGCCTCCATTCATGCTACATCGTGACGAGATTTCTTTACATCTTATACGTCCGGAGACTTTGGGGATGTTAAGATGGGTAACAATGGCTTGGCTAAAGCTGTGGGCATGGGAGATGTGTGCTTGGAGACCAATAATTGTACGATGTTGCTTCTGAAAAATGTTAAACATATCCCTGATATTCGTTTGAATTTAATTTCAGCAGGTAAGCTTGATGATGAAGGATTTTGCAGCACCTTTAGTGATGGTCATTGGAAGCTCACTAAAGGTTCTATGATTATGGCTAGGGGCAAGAAGTGCTCCTCATTGTACTTTATGCAGGCAAAAGTTTCTGATTGTATTATCAATACAATGGAGAATGAAAGTACAACAGAGTTATGGCATAGAAGACTGGGTCACATGAGTGAGAGAGGTTTGATGGTTTTGGCCATGAAAAATCTTCTTTCTGGAATGAAGAATGCTCCATTAAAGAAATGTGCTCATTGCTTGGCAGGAAAGCAAACCAGGGTTGCCTTTAAAACGTCCTCTCCTTCAAGAAAGCCCGGTATACTTGATTTAGTATATTCCGATGTTTGTGGTCCTATGAAATTAAAAACTCTTGGTGGTGCACTCTATTTTGTGACTTTTATAGATGATCATTCAAGAAAGTTGTGGGTTTATACCTTGAAGACAAAAGATCAAGTGTTAGTTGTGTTCAAACAGTTTCAGGCTTCAGTTGAGAGACAAACTGGAAAGAAGTTAAAGTGTATTAGAACTGATAATGGGGGAGAGTATTGTGGTCATTTTGATGAATATTGTAAACAGCTGGGTATTAGGCATCAAAAGACACCTCCGAAGACTCCTCAGTTGAATGGGCTAACTGAGAGGATGAATAGGACACTATTTGAAAGGGTGAGATGTTTGCTTTCACAAGCACAGTTGCCAGGATCCTTTTGGGGTGAGGCTTTGAGTACCGTTGTACACGTGTTAAATCTCACACCATGTGTTCCTTTGAATTTTGATGTTCCAGACAGAGTTTGGTCGAGAAAGGATGTTTCCTATAGTCACTTACGTGTCTTTGGATGTAAGGCTTTTGTGCATATTCCTAAAGATGAAAGGTCTAAGCTTGATGTCAAGACAAGGCAGTGTGTATTTATTGGTTATGGCCAAGATGAGTTCGGCTACAAGTTTTATGATCCAGTGCAGAAAAAGCTTGTAAGAAGCCGAGATGTTGTGTTTATGGAAGACCAAACCATACATGATATTGAGAAGACAAAATAAACAGATTCTCAATATGATGATGATTTGATAGACTTGGATCCAGTTCCTCTGACAGATGTGCCAGTACAGGTTAGAGATGAAGTTCAGGATGACCAGAATGGTACAGTTGATGTTGATACTCAGACACAAGTTGAGATTGATGATGACATTCATGAGCAGTCACCAGTACCAGAAGTTCCACCAGATGTTCCACTCAGGAGGTCTACCAGAGACCGCCAGCCTTCTACGCGGTATTCTATTGATGAGTTTGTGTTACTGACTGACGGGGGAGAGCCCGAAGGTTATGCAGAAGCCATGGAAGATGAACACAAAAAGGAGTGGGTTGATGCCATGCAAGATGAGATGAAGTCACTGCATGAAAATCATACATTTGAGTTGGTAAAGTTGCCTAAAGGCAAAATAACTTTGAAGAACAAATGGGTTTACAGGGTGAAGCAAGAACAACATACAACACAACCATGATACAAAGCTAGATTGGTCGTCAAGGGATTCAGTCAGAAGAAAGGTATTGATTTTGATGAGATTTTTTCTCCAGTTGTTAAAATGTCATCTATTCGTGTGGTTTTGGGTCTAGCAGCTAGTCTTGATTTGGAGATTGAGCAGATGGATGTGAAGACTGCTTTTCTCCACGGTGACTTAGATAAGGAAATTTGTATGGAGCAGCCAGAGGGTTTCGAGGTAAAAGGAAAAGAGGATTATGTGTGCAAGCTGAGGAAAAGCCTTTATGGTTTGAAGCAAGCACCAAAACAATGGTATAAGAAGTTTGAGTCAGTTATGGGGGAGCAAGGCTACCGGAAAACAACTTCTGATCATTGTGTTTTTGTACAGAAATTCTCTGATGATGATTTTATTATACTATTGCTTTATGTTGATGACATGTTGATTATTGGCAGAAATTCTTCAAGGATTGACAGGTTGAAGAAGCAGTTGAGTAAAGCCTTTGCTATGAAGGATTTAGGGCCAGCAAAGCAAATTCTTGGCATAAGAATTCATCGTGAGAGGAATGCCAAGAAGTTATATCTGTCACAAGAGAAGTACATTGAAAAGGTACTTCAGAGGTTCAATATGGACAAAACTAAAGCGGTTAGCTCTCCTCTTGCTACCCACTTTAAGCTAAATACTGAGCAGTGTCCCTCTACAGATGTAGGGAAGAAAGACATGGAAAGGGTTCCATATGCTTCAGCAGTGGGAAGTTTGATGTATGCAATGGTATGTACAAGGCCAGACATAGCCTATGCTGTTGGTGTTTTTAGCCGGTTCTTGTCAAATCCCGAGAGAGAGCATTGGAATGCAGTTAAGTGGATTATGAGATATCTACGGGGTACTTCCAGCTTGAGACTTGGTTTTGGCAATGATAAGTCATTGCCAGTTGGCTATACAGATGCAGATATGGCAGGAGATGTGGACACTCGTAAGTCTACTTCTGGTTTCTTGATTACTTTTGCAGGGGGAGCTGTTGCTTGGCAATCAAGGTTACAGAAATGTATTGCACTTTCGACAACCGAAGCGGAATTCATTGCAGCAACCGAAGCTTGTAAAGAGTTGTTATGGATGAAGAGGTTTCTACAAGAGCTTGGTTTCAAGCAACAGAGATATATAGTATTTTGCGATAGTCAAAGCGCAATTCACCTTGGTAAGAATTCTTCTTTTCATGCAAGATCAAAGCACATTGATGTGAGGTATCATTGGATAAGAGATGCTATTAATGACAAATTGTTTGAACTTGAGAAAATCCATACCGATCACAATGGCTCTGATATTTTGACAAAGGCACTATCGAGAGAGAAGCTTGAAGCTTGTTGTTCGATCGCCGGGATGGCGAAACCCTCTACATAGTCGGAAAAGGGGAGATTTGTTGGGTTGGGTTTCCTCCAAATGTGGAGATGACCCAAAAAGAGTTTACCATGCATTCATGGTAAAGCCCACATAATATATGTGGATGGTCCAAGGAATTTTTAGTCACTTTACATGTAGTATAAGAAACCCTTCTTGAATTAGGGGTTTGTGAGAGTGAAAGAGTGAAGAGAGAATCGGTGTGCAAGAGAGAGAAGAGTGAAAGAGAAAAAGTGCAGAATTCTGGGCTGGAGGCTGCTGTCCAGGCTTTGTCAGAGGGCTGTTTGGAGGTCGATTTGTTCTCCGATCAAGCTCAAATTTTGTAGACGTGTTCACCACACATGGTACTACACTCTGGTTTGAGGAATTGTCAATCGGAGTTTCCTGTTGTGAGTTTTGCTGTTCGGAAAAGGGCTGGACAGAAACAGGGGAGCTGTTGCGCAGTTTTCTTCAAAGGGAGATATCTATTTGGTTTGTGGTCCGATTGATCTGAAATTTGTACAGATTCTTCTTCTCTCGTGTTTGTTGGATCGTTGATCAAAAATTTCTGTAGAAAATTTCACACCCAGAACAGAGTATTCGAGTTTGTTAAATCCTATCTCTCTTGTTTTACTTGCTAATATTGCATTTGTTGCCAAGATTAGTTAATCTTGAGATTATTGTGATATATGCCTCTAGTTCAGCTAGAGAGAATTATGTGTATGCCCATTATATTTTGATAGTTGAGATTTAGGAGGACCCGTGGTTTTTACTCCTCAATTCCGAGAGGTTTTCCACGTAAAATTCTTGGTGTTCTTGTGTTTGTGATTGACCTTGTGGTTGTGTAATTTGCTGCTCTATTTTATTTGCTTCCTATTAGGTTCACACAAGAGAGGATAAATATTGTTTGTGATTGTTATTTGTGCGTTTTATCCTATCAGTGTTTACGGACTATATTAATAAAGAGAAAATTAACGAGGCATATGCATAAAACAAACAGTCACCGATTGGCGCGCTTCATTTTTGTACATTCCTTTTTAGTTTTTATGCATAAACCTCATTAATTTTTTTAGCTGCTAAAAAAATTAAGCACCAATTAATATTTTTAATGGCACCGATTGGTGCTACATATTTGTAAATGATTCCAATATAATAATTTGAGTTTTTTTAGCTGCTAAAGTGGATTTGATACATACCCTTACTTCCCTCCACAAACAAACTTTCTTCAATTATTAAAAAAAAAGGAGAGAGAAAGAGAGGGAACTGTAACAAAATTCGAAGAAGCTTATAACAAAAAAAAAACAAACAAACAGTCTCCACCTTATTTTTAAGTCTTCGTCAGAAAATCTTAATTTATTTGAGAATTAATAAGTACCATTCCAAGCTAAGGACCAAACCTAAGCAACTAAAGGATCCGAGTGTTTTAATATAAAATTTAGAACTAACAAAAACACAGTATTTTATTGTAAAAAAAACGTGTATCGAACGGGTTGGAACACTAATTTAACTTAGATGGCTTATATATTTTTAATAAAATTGGATCGATCTAAAGGAAAAAAAAACATCACAAACAATCGTAAAATGAAAAACCTTAAATAATATCCATATATATAAAAGAAAAAAGAAAAGAAAAGAGTGACAAAAGGCAACAAAGCACAAAGAATCAAGGGAAAACAACCCCAAACTAAAAGAAGCATGCACACCACACCAAGATAAAAAAGAAATTATCAAGGAAAAAAAAAGACTCTCGACTCATGTAGTCATTGCCAATAAAATAAGAACAGAACAACTGAGCGAAGAACCACTAAGAATCAGCCTGAAGATTCAAAGTATGCATAGAAAGCGTATCTGCAACCTGATTTCCCTCTATAAAAATATGGGAATCTGCTAGATCTGGAAGATGCAGCGCTGCCAATATTGAAAAACCCTCCAAGGAACCATATCAGAACAAGAAGAAAGAACCACATAATAAGAGTTGCTCTCAAGCCATATCTGATGTCACTCATACTTCCAAGCAAAATTAATGTCTAACGAGGCCACCTGTAGCTCGATCTCAAACGCAAAAACTTGACAAAGAGGAATAACCGAATAACAAATCAACCCTTCACAAAGACTCTACAGTTTCTAAAGACGTCATTGTTGGGGTTTATGCCCTATAAATGTAATTTGTAAATGTATTTATGAAATAAATAAAAAGAAAAGTTTAATTCATTCTTGTTATGTTATTTATTTTATAAACTTGTGCATATATTTAGACATCCAAGATTGCTAGATGTAATCTCGAACTGTGTATATAAGTGTCATATACGGATGGATACAGTAAGAGACGTGCAATCTAAAGAGTTCATAGACAGCAAATAAAGTTGGGTACTTTATTTGTGGTTAATCTATAGCTGCGGTCCATTCCGTAATGTACGATGATTCTATCCTGAATTATTCATATAAGATATGGGAATGGAGGCACCTTGTATGATGTGATCATATAGGACTAGGCCATGATCTATATGAATCTCTCACCAAGATCCGTTTACCGATGAGATTCATATATATCAACTAATGATGGCTATATATAGGTGATCTTAATCATGAGTGTCTTATCGACTCATTCAGGTTAAATCGTGGTCTTTGATATACCATGGGTGAGGTCAGATGTATTTCCTGATTAATATACTCCGTATGTTGGGATTGCGGTTTGGCTTGTGGTTGGGAAAGTTTGTACACAATAGTGAAATCCACTCCTTCTTGTGAGAAGTAGATGGTAATTCCCTTAAGGGTTGATTCGGGGCTTGGACAATATGAGCGCTCTCCTAATTCCGTAAGGAAATAGGATTTATTGTCCATTAGAGAATCAATGGTACTTAAAGGATATATGTGATTAGAGGGGTATAACGGACATTATGACCCAGCTCTAATTATGAACTACTGTGGAGGATCACACCATATGTAATAGCTATTTGATGGACACCGAGTTGTATCGCTCTGTGTAAAAGCGTCTACAGTTGAGAGAGTACAGTTTCGGGTTTTTAGTGGAATAACACCAGAGTTAATAATCAAGGAATATTAATTAAAGAGTTTAATTAATGATTCCAAGAATTAATGATCGGGCTAGCAAGGGGTCCATTAGGTCCCCTTTCTAGCCCGATCGATTTAGGTAACAAGGGTCACGGTTAATTAATTGGACTGTCCAATTAATTGTGTTACAAAAGTGACACGTATATATTCGGGAATTAATTGAATAATTAGATTATTTAATTAATGAATGTTAATAGTTAAATTAATTAAATAATTAGATTATTTAATTATATTGATAATTATGAATTATTAATTAACTATTAATTGAAAGGTGTTAGTTGATATATGGATTTAGGTGAAGATAAAATAATATGATTATTTTATTTTACTAAATCATTTATCTAAGTATTTGAATTTAAGTTTAAATTTAAAATACTTATTATCACTTTTAATATATTAGATATATTTAAAAAAAATAATTAAAAGATATATATCAATTATAACACACAAGATTGCATAAGATATAAATTGGTATGTATATATATATAAGTGTTTGTATAGGATACAAACAATATAAAGATATATATAAAATATAGGTTGACTTTTTATATATAATGTACGGAATATATAAAAGATAAGTATTTGTGATAAAGGTTGTAGGCGAGATATAAATATATATATATATATATATATATATTTGGTAGAGTTGTACAACTGATATACGTTCAACTGATATATATATATATATATATATAAAAGCAAGTAAAAGGGTTTGCGTGCAACTGATGTAGTGGCTTCATATATATAAATATATATATATATTTGGTGGAGGCGAGAGGTTGGGCTGTTGTTTTTGAAAAAAGAATTGGCTTATAATATATATATATAAGATACAGAACCACATCGATCAATATATTTTTTTGTATGAGATGTAATTTATATGTACGTGAAATTAATACATCAAATTGAGAAGAAAGAGTTTCTTCAAGTATTTCTCTACATCCTCCATTCAAATTCCTGAGACCGGAACGTGCCCACACGCAGTTACCAGTTTCGGGAGATAGCGAGGAAGATCGAGTGGTTCAGACAGAAGCATATCGAAAAGTGAATGAGCCTCCAAACGTTGGTAAGATTTTCTTCTTTTGATTTTTGTTGATTATAATTTTCTGTGTATACATATTGTATGTATTGGGTCCGAAAAATAATTACGATCTAAAGTTCACTGGTCCCATATACAGATATGATATGTATAAAAAATTTAAAACATAGTTCTGCTGCGTGACCGGTGAACGGGGTTCCTACAATTGGTATGAGCCAATTTATTTTTCGGAATATGAAATTGTTTTCGATGCTCCTGTATGTATGAATGTGTAGGCACCATCTTTATGATTGTATGAATGTTTATAATTAAATTGATTAATTTAAATATGATTGATCGTAATTTTTTATGGTACTGTGGATTTAGAGTTTATGGTTTGTATAATTTTTATTTTATTTATTTTACTGTTATTGTATTGTAAATAATAAAAAAAAAATTGTAACCTGTAAACGAAAAACTGGAAACGCGCGCGACGTCGGTACTGTTCACAGGGGGTACTGTTCACGGTGTTACTGTTCACCGGGTACTGTTCACGCACGGTTCCGTTGGCAAGTGTTGCCTAGTGTGTTCCATGCAGATTTCCCGTTTCGGATTCATGAGATGAATCGGAGTGACTTGAAGAGACTGGAAGATATCTGCAGTTACTAGAACACCAAAGAATGCCTTGGATTTTTTTTTTGTAATTTTAGATTCCAATTTTTTAGGTTAAATAATTCACAGTACTCGGTCAATTCATGTATGCTTTATATTATGTGACGATAAAAGCATTGTCATGCATACGTATGTCATTTAGATTAGATGTGTCTACACAAATATATTTGATATGTCATACAAGCATCATAGCCTGCTATTTTATGTATTTTTTTTAATGTGATTAAAATGGGTAATATACATAATTGGCTATGAATAATGAGATTAGTTTTTTTAATGGTTAGAAAACTTGGTAATTCTCATTGAATATTAATCTAGTTATTAAAGAGTTTAATAAGTTAGATTAATAGGGTCATTTATTGTAATTATGATTAACATGATTAAATACCTAATAATAAATTATACAAATAAAGTGTTAGGATTTTAATAGTTAAAACTTGGTAAACACTAACATAATAATCTAACCCTAGTAAATAGTTTACATAGGCTTAGATTATTCACTAATAGATTAGATTTTTAATTGTTAAAAATCATTAATAATTTATTAGTTAATTAGAATTTGGTTCTAATTAGTTAATGCGCTAGATAACTTGATTAAAGTTAGTCGTTTAATTCTGTAGAGTCTAGATGCATTAACGGTTAATAGAAACCCTAATTTTAAAATAGTGAGTGTGAGAGGGATATATGACATATATATCCCGCGGTCTCCATCATTAGTTCAACACTGTGAGATCCGAGTGGGGCCTTGTGATGACTTTGCTTTCGTCCTCCCTAAGGAGGGTTTCCACAAAGGTCAATACCAAGGTTGACTTCCTAACGGATAGGATTTCTGAGGGTATTTCGGGATTGACCGACCCTAAGGCGACAATTCTCGAGTTAAGCTCGTGAGATCTGAAATGATAGGTTACACTCACGAAGGTTTTTATTAAGCTTGTTAATTAAAAACCTGTCTGAATGAACGATGGTTGAATGATATGGAATAAGAGTTATTCTAGAATATCATTTGATTGAGAATGTCTCGGTCCAACATGCAAAGACTTGACCCACCCTAAGGCAGCACTTCTTTGTGGTATGTTGGATTGTCGTGGTATAGCAACTAGTTTTAGGGTAGTTCTTGTTCGTTAAACATGTTCATGCATCATGTTTAAATTTATGCCAAAGCACTCACACTTGTTTTTAAACAAATGACTGCATGAATGTTTTATTTATTTCAACAATAATGTCTTCTGCATTACTTTAAATTCTCACAAACGACAAATTAACTGGTGATAACTACATTAAGTGGAAACTTAACATTAATGCAATATTTGTCACCAAAGACCTCAAGTTTGTGCTTACGGAGGAATGTCCTCCAACGCCTGCTGCCAATGCCACACGAACTATTCGTGATTCATACGAGTGATGGGTCTCATCTGATGAGAAGGCCCAAACATATCTGTTGGCTTTTATGACAGACGTGCTTGTTACAAAGCATGAAGCAATGACTTCAGCATTTGAAATCATGGAGTCATTGCAAGCCATGTTCGGGTAGCCCTCCGAGCAAAAGCGACACTAAGCCATTCTTTCTGCTATGCTCACTCGGATGAAGGAAGGTACGTCAGTTCGGAAACATGTCCTGAGCATGATGTCTTACTTCAACACGGCAGAAGTCAATGGCGGTGCCATTGACAAACCCAGTCAAGTAAGCATCATACTGACGCTCTTTCGAAGAGTTTCGATCAGTTTAAGAGCAACTACGGGATCAACAAGTTAAGGTTCAATCTCACACAGTTGCTTAATGAGCTCACTACCTTTGAGTCTTTAATTAAGGATAATAAGGGAAAGACCGGTGAGGCAAATGTTGCTGAACCATCTTCCTCCTCAAATAATAATAAGAAGAGAAAGAGGTCTACTGGGAAAGCGAAGGGTAAGCCCAAACCCAAGAAAGCCCAAAGCAAGAAGAAGTCCAAGAAAAGTAAATATGATTTACTTGTGAGTCGTGTTTAGTGGAAGATGATTCTTCACCCTGGATAGTTGATTCGGGGGCCACTAACCATGTTTGTTCTTCTTTACAATGGACTGATTATTGGACACAGCTAGAAGAGCAAGCCTTCTCAATGCATGTGGGGTTAGGGGATGTCTTGTTGGCACGAGCAGTGGGTGTAATTAGATTACGTTTTGTAATAATTATATGTTGTTGAACAATGTATTTTATATTCCTGAATTTACACGGAATTTGATTTCCATTTCTAAGTTGTTAGAACAAAATTATTCTATTTCTTTTAATAATAAGTCTGTTATTATTATAAAGAATGATCTGAATATTTGTTCAGGAATTAATGAAAAAAATTTGTATGTGTTAAGACCCTTAATACATACTACACTGCTCAACACCGAAATGTTTAAGGTTGAAAAACCAAAAACTAAACGACATAAGATTTCTCCAGATAATGACACGTATCTCTGGCATCTAAGGCTTGGTCATATCAACCTTGACCGGATAGACAGATTAGTAAAAAGCGGACCTTTAAGTGAGTTAAAGGTTGGCACCTTACCTGTCTGCGAATCTTGTCTGGAAAGTAAGATGACTAAGAGACCTTTTACTGGAAAATGGCTTAGAGCTGAAGAACCTCTAGAGCTTATACATACAGACGTCTACAGACCGATGAATGTTCAAGCTATGGGTGGTTATGAGTATTATGTCACCTTTATAGATAACTACTCAAGATACGAATTCTTCTACCTGATGTAACGAAAGTCGGAAACATTTGAAAAGTTCAAAGAATTTCGAGCTGAAGTAGAGAATCAATTAGGTAGGACTATCAAGTCACTACGATCGGATCGTGGAAGTGAGTACCTTGACCAAGAGTTTGAAGACTTCATGGTCGAGCATGGGATAGTTTCCTAACTCACAGGTCCCGGTACACCTCAACAAAATAGTGTATCGGAGAGGAGAAATATAACCCTAATGGAAATGGTGAGATCTATGATTAGTTTCTCATGATTACCAAATTCCTTAAGGGGATATGCGTTACAAACAGCGGCATACATTTTGAATGTAGTGCCATCCAAATCTGTTCCTAAGACTCCCCTAGAGTTGTGGAATGGTCGTAAAGCTAGTTTACGACATTTTCACATATGGGGGTGTCCAGCACACTTGCTGAAGAACAAAACTGGAAAGCTAGACTCCAAGTCTGTCGTCTGCCTATTTGTAGGATACTCCAAGGAGACCAGAGGTGGACACTTCTATAGTTCTGAAGATAACAAAGTATTTGTATCGACAAATGCAACGTTTCTTGAAGACAATTACATTATTGACCATAAACCTCGTTCCAAGATTGTATTAAATGAGTTGGAGCCTGGTGAGACTATTGCTTTATCAACAAGAGTTGTTGATCCACAAACATCTGAGAGTCAGATGGTTCCTGATCAAGATACACTACCACCTAGACGTAGTGAAAGGGTTGTGAGACAACCTGAACGCTATTTAGTTATAGGTGAGGGACAAGGTGTTGTCTCTGCTGATAGTGTGGATGATCCATTGACATTTAAGAATGCAATGGAAGATCTTGATAAAGAGGAATGGCTTAAAGCCATGAATCTTGAGATGAAGTCCATGTACTTTAACTCAGTCTGGGATCTTGTAGACTTACCTAATGGGGTAAAACCCATAGGGTGTAAGTGGATCTATAATAGAAAGAAAGGAGTAGACGGGAAGGTAGAGACCTTCAAGGCAAGGCTAGTGGCCAAGGGTTATACCCAGAAAGAAGGGATCGATTATGAAGAGACCTTCTCGCCAGTAGCCATGTTTATGTCTATTAGGATTCAATTATCCATTGCTGCCTATTTCGATTATGAAATTTGGCAAATGGACGTCAAGACTACATTCTTGAATGACAATCTTGATGAGAGCATCTATATGATGCAACCAGAGGGATTCGAGTCTCCAGATCAAGAGTAAAAGGTTTGCAAGTTGCAAAGGTCCATTTATGGGCTTAAGCAAACATCTAGATCTTGGAACATCAGGTTTGATGATATGATCAAAACCTATGGCTTCGAGTAGAATATCGATTAGCTTTGTGTCTATAAGTGCATCATTGATAAGAAAGTAGTTTTCTTAGTCCTATATGTAGATGATATCCTACTCATTGGGAATGATGTGGGAGTGTTGTCTGATGTAAAGGGCTGGCTGGCTAGCCAATTCCAAATGAAATATTTGGGAGAGGCGAGTTATGTTCTTGGGATCCAACTTATAAGGGATCGTAAGAACAAACTCTTAGCTATGTCTCAGGCATCATATATCGATAAGATTCTTGTGCGATTTTTCGATGCACAACTCCAAGAAAGGTAATTTACCTTCTAGGCATGGAGTTAATTTATCTAAGGAACAGTGTCCTAAGACACCTCAAGAAGTTGAGGATATGAGACGTGTACCCTATGCATCGGCAGTAGGTAGTCTCTTGTATGCTATGTTCAGCACGAGACAGGACATCTGCTATGCAATGGGAGTAGTCAGTAGATACCAGTCCAACCCAGAATTGGATCATTGGGTTGCTGTCAAGACAATTCTCAAGTATCTTCGGAGAACGAGAGACTATATGCTAGTGTATTCTGGGCAGGATTTGATCCCGTTAGGATACACGGATTCTGATTTTCAGTTAGACAGGGATTCTAGGAAATCCACTTCTGGATCAGTGTTCCTCCTAGGTGGTGATGCCATTGTGTGGAGAAGTATCAAGCAATCTTGCATTGCTGACTCCACCATGGAAACCGAATATGTAGCCGCTTGTAAAGCTACTAAAGAGGCTGTTTGGCTTCGTAAGTTCTTGAGTGATCTGGAAGTTGTTCCAGATCTGGATAGACCCATCACACTTTATTGTGATAACAGTGGTGTTGTGGCTAATTCTAAAGAACCAAGAAGCCACAAAAGAGGGAAGCATATAGAGAGAAAGTATCATCTCATTAGAGAGATAGTGCAGAGAGGAGATGTGATCGACACCAAGATAGCCTCACAAGACAATCAACTATCCAGGGTGAAGAATCATCTTGTATGATGTGATCAAATAGGTCTGGGCCATGATCTATATGAATCTCTTACCAAGATCCGTTTACCGATGAGATTCATATATATCAACTAATGATGGCTATATATGGGTGATCTTAATCTTGAGTGTCTTATCGACTCCTTCAGGTTAAATCGTGGTCTTTGATATATCATGGGTGAGGTCAGATGTATTTTCTGATCAATATACTCCGTATGTTGGGATTACGGTTTGGCTTGTGGCTGGGAAGGTTTGTACACAAAAGTGGAATCCACTCCTTCTTGTGATCATCATCAGAAGACAGTGATCAGCACCATCGCAAACATCATCATGGAGTCACACGAGAGGTCCGACATCAGAATGAAGAGTCTGAGAAAAGAATGACGATAACCCAGCGGTTTAACCATCGGGGAAGTTTGATGGGAAATAGAGATGTTACAATCCAGAGTCTAACTCGAGAAGTCGAAAATAACAGGCGTCAGATGGAAGTGTTAGTCAGACGTTATGGCTATAACGATCTATCCAACGATGACTCTGATAGTCCATTAACCAGGGAAATTTTGAGGACCCCTTTCCCAGAAATATTCAGGATGCCGCATGTGGAGCAATTCAAAAAAGATACGGATCCAAAGGAGCACGTTAGACGCTATAAAAGTGCCATGGCTCAATATGCCCACAGTGACCCCCTATTGTGTCTCAACTTTCTGTAAACATTAGGAGACACAGGGTCAAGATGGTTCGGGAGACTACCCCCGGCGAGCATCGAAAATTTCAGAGAACTGAGCAGAAGCTTCTCAAGGCAATTTCTGAGCAATGTTCACAGGAAAAAGTCGGTGGCCTACCTCTCTCAAATAAAGCAGGGGAATGACGAGTCATTAAAGAAATACTTAGGCTGATTCGGCCAAGCAGTATCAGAAATTGGCAGTGCAAACGATGAAGCAATTATTGTTGCTTTCACCAATAACTTGCAGAATGGACGGCTATCCTTTGATTTGACAAGAGCACGGCTGACCAGGTATGCTGACATGATGGATATGGCAGGAGGATATGCACTGGCCGAAGAAGAAGAGTTAGCTACAGGAGGGAGCTATATGCACGGAGGAAAGCCTGAACAGAAGGATGTTGAATCTAAGGGGCAGAATCAAAAGGGAAAGCTAAAAGGGAACGGCAATGAGAAAAACAAGGATGAGGGTAATGGGTGTAATGCCGAACAGTCCACAGATAAATACCGAGACAGATACACCAATTACACCCCTCTTCGGAAAAAACAAGAAGAAATTCTAGCCATCCTAGAAGAGAAGAATATGGTGCAAGAACCGCGACGACAGTCTCAGTTTGCCCGGAAAGATACAACCAAGTATTGTAGGTTTCACAAGGAAACCGGGCACGAGACTTCAAAGTGTTACCAGCTCAGAGATTACATAGAGACTCTCATTCGGGAAGGGCATATGCGGGATATAATCTTAAAAAAATATGAGAAATCAGAAGCTAAGAAAGAAGTTAAAGTTAATCATTCTGGACAAAATCAAAAGGCCAGTCCCGAAGCCAATCAGGTAATACATACAATTTTCGGAGGACCCTCTACTGGGAGAAGCAACCGAGAACGAACTCAGGAAATCAGAGAAGCAATAGAAGCAAGGAATAACTTCGACGTAAACCCGATTGAGCCAGACCCAAAAAGGGTAAAGGAAGGATGGGACCCAATAGTCTTTACAGAGGCAGATTCTCATGGCATCGATGTTCGGCCTAATGACGCTTTGGTTATAAGTGCCCGGATTGGCCATAGAAAAGTCCGGAGAATTTTAATAGATAATGGGAGTTCAACAGACATCCTAAACGTGGCCGTATACGACCAGCTAAGACTAGACCGAAAAGACTTACAGCCTTTCCATACTCCATTAAGAGGGTTTGGAAGGATAGAGGTCACGTCACTCGGGACGGTAAAACTACCCGTAAAGATTGGAATGGCACCATGCCAGAGGACTGTCCTGCTCGACTTCGTGGTAGTTAATTTGGACAATTGACCGTATAATGCATTATTGAGTCGGCCATTCCTGAATAAAACAAGGGCTGTGACAGTCACTTATGCATTAATGATCAAGTTCCCAACAGAACAAGGGGTTGGGATAGTGAAAGAATCCCAAGATATGGCCTGAAGAGCAAACCTGTCAGTACACAAAGACAAGCATGATGCTGAACAAGTGTGCACCATAATGCAGCCAAATCAGTGTAAAAAGTCCTTGTCATTCGAACTGGATCCGAGGGAGGACTCGAATGAATCCAAAATAGAATTGGTTGAAGAAGTAGTACTCAAAGAAGACGAACTAGATAAGAAAATCATGATCGGGGCTAACTTGGATGGAAAAGTCAAGCAAGACCTAACCAATCTTCTTAGAGAGTACAAAGACGTGTTCGCTTGAAGTCACGAAGATATGATCGGAATAGATGCCCGAGTAATATCCAACCACAACGCAGTTAACCCGAATGCAAAACCAGTAATACAAAAGAAAAGATCGTTCAATTCTGAAAGAAGTCAAGCAATCAAACAAGAGGTGGAAAAGCTACTGGCAACTGGATCAATCAGAGAAGTCAGCTACCCTCAGTGGGTCGCCAACGTAGTCCTCGTCCAAAAGAAAAATGGACAATTGAGGATGTGCGTAGATTTCACGGATCTGAACAAGGCATGCCCAAGAGATAGCTTCCCACTTCCAAGGATAGACCGGCTGGTGGATGCCACAACAGGTCACTAATTGCTCAGCTTCATGGATGCTTACTCGGGATACAATTAGATCCGGATGAGCAAAGTTGATGAAGAAAAAACAGCTTTCACAACAGATCAAGGTTTATATTGCTACACAGTAATGCCCTTCGGTTTAAAAAATGCAGGTGCTATGTATCAAAGGTTGGTCAACAAAATCTTCACTCGGCAAATAGGAAGGAACATGGAAGTATACATTGATGACATGTTGACTACAAGTGTCTTGGCAGATGAGCATACTCAGGACCTCCGAGAAACATTTGATGTCCTAAGAAGATACCAGATGAAATTAAACCCGAACAAATGTTTATTCGGAGTCCTTTCGGGGAGATTTTTTGGTTTTCAAGTCCACCAAAGCGGAATCAAAGTTAATCCCGAGAAGATCTAGGCCTTGTAAAAAATGACTTCACCCAAAACATTGAAAGAAGTATAGCGCTTAACAGGGTGTTTAGCTTCCTTGGGAAGATTCATCTCGAGGGCTACAGACAGGTGTACACCCTTTTTCAAGATAATCAAAAAAGGAAAAGGACTCGAGTGGAATAAAGAGTGTGAGCAGGCATTCTTAAAAATAAAAGAGTATCTGGGACAGGCACCAGTTCTCTCAAAACCACAAAAGGGGAATACTTCAGCTGTATCTGTCAATAACCGAGCTTGCAGCAAGTTCAGTCTTAGTTAGAACAGAAGATGGAGTGCAGAAACCAGTGTATTATACCAGCAAGGTACTCTTACCGGCTGAGACCAGGTACTCACAGGCGGAGAAGATGGCCTTAGCATTGGTTTTAGCAGTAAAAAAACTGAGACCATACTTTCAGGCCCATACAATCCAGATTCTCACCAATTACCCATTAAGACAAATTTTACAAAAGCCAGAAATATCAGGAAGACTTACCAAATGGGCAATCGAGTTAAGTGAATTCGATATTGATTATGTCCCCAGAACCTCCCTCAAAGGACAAGCTATGGCAGACTTCATAGCCGAGTTCACAGAACCAAACCTGGAAGTAAAAAGACTGTTGGATAAAAGTTTCTCATGGAAACTGTATGTCGATAGTTCTTCAAACACTCTTGCAGCGGGGCAGAGATCGTAGTTCACACCCCAGAAGGAGGTGATGTTGAATGTGCCATGAGATTTGATTTCAAATCAACCAATAATCAAGCCGAGTACGAGGCATTGTTAGCTGGACTCAGAGTCTGCATAGCTCTCGGGGCAGATGAAGTTGAGATATTCAGCGATTCACATGTAGTTGTCAACCAGGTTATGGACGAGTACCAGGCCAAAGATGAAGGTATGATAGCCTATCATGACATCGTGAAACAGCTCCTCCAAAAATTTAAAGAATACAAGATTGCTCAGATCTCCAGAGAAGAAAATGAAAAGGCTGACGAATTGTCTAAATTAGCGTCAGCAACAACCACAATCAGACCAAAGACCATTCCGGTTGCACACCTCCTTAAACCGAGTACAGCTGAACCTAAGCATTTAGAAATTTTAGAAGTCCGAACACCGTAAGACGGTTGGATGGTCCAGCTGAGAAGGTTCCTGGAAGAAGAGGTACTCTTAGAAGAATGCGTACTCCTGGAAGATCCAGTACTAGCAAAACGCATCAGGTATCGATCGACTAGGTATACCGTGATCGGAGGAGAGTTATATAGAATGGGGTTTTCTCGAGCTCTCAAGAAATGTGTACCAGAAGAAGATGCACATCAAATACTTCAAGAGATCCACGGAGGAGTTTGCGGAAACCACACTGAGGGTAGAAGTCTAGTGCATAAGGTGCTCAGGCAAGGCTATTACTGGCCTACGCTTTTCTCGCACAACAGTGGTCGGAAAGTTGTAATACCTGTCAAAGGATTGCTAACGATATCCGATAACCCCTAGAAAAGCTCAGAAACCTCACTGCCCCATGGCCATTTGCCATGTGGGGCCTAGACCTGATCGGCCTAATACCAGCTGGGACAGGGGGTGGAGCAAAGCACGCCATAGTAGCTATCGATTATTTCATAAAATGGGCAGAAGTTGAAGCACTAGTGCATATCACAGAAGCCGACACCATAAATTTTGTAAAGAAGAACATACTTTATAGGTTTGGAGTTCCGGACACTATAATCATCGACAATGGCACCCAGTTTGATAACGAAAAATTTAGACAGTTGTGCTGGAAGTATCAGATTGCTAACTACTATGCGACACCAGCTCATCCTCAAACAAACGGGCAGGTAGAAGCAGTAAATAAAATTATCAAGCACAAGATCAAAGCAAAGTTGGATGCCAAAAAAGGAAGCTGGGTTAAAAAGCTTCCTGAAGTATTATGGGCATACCGAACGACAGCAAGGACTTCAACAGGAGAAACTCCGTTCACCTTAGCGTTCGGAACAGAAGCTGTCATCCCCGTAGAAACATCGTATGCGTCCCCCCGGGTCAGGCTATACAATAAAGAGCAGAATATTGATATGCTACTACAAAGTTTGGATGAGCTAGAAGAAAAAAGGGAGAACTCCTGAATAAGAAATACAGCATATCAATAAAGAGTGGCTCGCCACTACAATTCTAGTGTTCGGATCAGGAAATTCCAGCTTGGAGACCTAGTGCTCAAGAGGGTATCACTAAACACGAAAAATAAAGCTGCAGGTTCCCTGGCAGATAAATGGGAGGGCCCATACAAAGTCGAGGGAATAGCTGTCCATTGAGCATATTGGATTGCACGACCCAACGGAGGGGTTTTACCCCGACCATGCAACGCTCAATATCTAAAGATTTTCTATCCTTAACTTGTTTTTCCTATTTGTTTTCTTAGTCAGGGCTATTAGTTGCGATAAATGTTAGCTATGGAATTTAAATGTGTTGATTTTGCAGTGATAAATAAAAATTATTCGGGAATTCTGAAAAGAAGCATATGATAATAAGAGCATATGGAAGAGCATGATAATAAGAACATGCAAATAGAATACTCGGGACCATCAAATCCCGAATAGGTGGAGAAGCTTGAAGGAGCATGCCAGCCTAGCAAGGTCAAATCGACCTTAGCAAAAAGGCAAACCAGGTGCACCAGATTCTGGAAAAAAGCTCGGGACGCTATCGGAAGAAGTTTCCGTGAAATGTGTAGCTGTGTTGAGCAATCTTAAAGAGAGCTCAACGATTCGGTAAACCCTTATGCATAGAAACTGGGGAGACGTCCTTGGTATTGCGTAAGGACTCGAACATATGATCATGGTGAGCCTTGATGTAATGTTCGGGTAACAGCCGGGTATGAAACACGTGTAAACTTGCCTATTTCAAGATGACTCGATTAATAATAAAGAGCCAGTTTAATAAGATACTTAGCAATTAAAGACATTCGGGTAACAACCGGTTTAATAAGATACTCGGTTAAGTCACTCGAACATTGAAGAGCCAGTTTAATAAGATACTTGGCAATTAAAGTTATTCGGGTGACAATCGGTTTAATAAGATACTCGATTGAGTTACCCGGACATCAGCCAGTTTACTTCAACACTCGGCAACAATCAGCAATAAACAGATCAAGACCATTCAATTCAGAATAAAATAGAATTTTATTGCTCTAAAAAAGAATGGTTGCAGTTCAGAGAACCTTACAAAAAAAAATATATAAAGAAATCTTCTACAAATTTACAAAAGTCAAGGCTGTGAGGATTTCGAGCCTTTACCGATATTCGGGTCTGGCACCATCTCGTATTCACAGAGCAAGCTTTCATTAGACGGCCAAACAATAGGGTCGACGGTATCATCCATCCACTAGCTGTAATCCTCACCCGGGACCGGCCGACATCTAGAACCACACCCTAGATCGACTCTTGACTGGCGTAAAAGGTCGAGAGAGAATGCTTGGACGGAATCTCTAAATGCATGGGATGAGGCTCTTTGCCTTGACTACGGCAGTAAGCTCTCCATTCTTTCATCTGAATCCGAAAAGACTCCAAGGACCGGTCCACGTGATGTTTGATTGACAACTCCCAATTAGCTCGAGCCTTCTCAGTCGCCCTATTCTTAACTTTGAAGAATTCACCGGCCGAAACTAGCCCTCTTTGAAATTCCCAAAAAAATAGGGCATCGTAAGTAGGGGATCTTTTAAAATGATCCACCCATTGGACTTCAAGTTCCAACCTGGCCTCTTAGGATAGGGATTCAATTGTCAACACTTGGCGCTCTAGATCTTTAATTTTTTGGTCATACGCCGACCTCGACTGCTCCGCCTCCTGCTCCGCCTTAAGCATGGATTCTTCAGCAGAAGATTGAAGATTTTGAAGTGATGCAACCTTCTCCTCTACCAAAGATGCCTTCTTCTCGGCTTCAACCTGTTTTGCTAGACAATGGTCGGTAAATATTTGTACAGAACCGACCTCCTGCTGATAAGCTTTCTTAGCTCGAGCACGGCATTCCTTACTCGCCTTCAGCTGAGCCTCTACACTCTTTATTCGATCGGCTTGATGTTGCTGCGTCTCAATTAGCTCAGCAAATTCGGCCACCATCTGCAAAGGAATATATTTAGAAATCTGGCAGAAGCAAAACAATAAATAAGTCAGATTTAACTTACATAAGATGCACCGTTGAAAAGTTTTGAAGACTTTCAGACAGTGAGCCATCTCTAAAGCCGCTCCAGCGGTCCTTCCCGATGAAAGCCCAACCGGAGGACATCTCCCGTAGCATATCCTAGGGAGTAGGATTTAAAGGCACCCCTGAAGGTTCAACCCCTGTATTCCCAACCTCGGGGATAGAAGAAGCCATGTTCGGTTCTGAGGCCGCATCATCTTCTGATGCTCCAACGCCAACACTTGGAGCAATCTCATCCGCAACATCTTCATCGCTGGAGTCGATAAATGAGACTACCCGAGGAACTTTAAAAGGATGAGTCGGTGATCTAACTGTCTTTCGTTTCTCACCCCGAGAACGGTGGAAGTTAAGGTTAGCATCAGGATCTTCCTGCAGATCGTCCTTAAAAAACTCAAAGAATTCGGTGCCCGCAGGTACTTGATCCGTAAAGATGTCACCACCATGGCAAGTTTCAAACCGCCCAACAGGCTCTTCACCCGGGCCTTCACATTGCCTCTCCCTATTATCAGGAAGTTGGGTGTCAGTTGGCTCACTTTGGCCATTTGGACCAGCAGAATCCTGAGTAGAAGGTTGAGCACCCTGATGAACGTACTCGGGGATCTGTTCCTCAGCAATGTCGGTTTCCTCATCAGACTCGGGTGGAGCAATACCTTCATCCCTCTAACGGGAAGCTTTTTTTCTACTCACCTGTAGAATCGACTTCACTTGGCGAGCCTGAAGATCTCTGACGAAGTCCGTATCGAACACTTATAAAAAAAAAGAGATTCATGTCAGAAAATGAAATGCAGAAAAATACAATAGAAAGGGCGCCGGGTCACTTACATCGCCTGCGATGGCCAAAAATCTGTCTGAAGAAGCCGAGCTTTATCAAATCCTCATCTTGTTCCTCTTCTCCAGAGTACGAACAGCTGTCTGAGTCAACCTCTTTAGCTCAGAATCACTATAATCAATTATTTTTATGTTCCACACTTTGGGGGAACAGAAGAAACGGGGAACACTCAACACCGTTTGGGAATCCTCAGATCCAACAGTGACATTGAGCCCGAGAGCCCCTCCAGCGAAAAACCAGTTGTTCTTCCAGAATTTGTTAGATGTAGGGAATCCCCATACAAAACCCTTCTTTTTTGGGTCCTCAGTGGTGTCGACCTTCCGATTCACTTTTGCTTCTTTGGGGACCCAGCTGTCCGATGGAGTAGATGTAAGAAAATAGGTCCACGTCTTGCTAACCTGCCTCAGCGTAATGAAATGCCTGATTTCATTTAGGGAAGGCGGCGAAAGGTTCATTCTAATGAACATATGCCACATGCACATCAGAACTTTATAACTATTCGGGGCAACTGAGCTGGGGCTATCCCTGCTTCAGCCAAAAACCAGGCAATAAATGGTTGAAAGGGAAGCGTGACACCACAACATAGCATTGATCCATAAATCGCGACCATACCCTCAGGAGGATTCCTTACGGCCCTATCCCCCTCAGGAACCAGAGTGACCGAGTCGGGCAAGTCGAATCGGGAGCGGTATTTTTCTATTTCAACTGGCCCGACCACATTCGGTTCAGTATAGAAACCACTCAGGCGAGCATCAGAAAATGAAAGACGAGACACCCTGGACACCTCATCAATATCATTCTCGTTAACAGTCTGTTCCCTGATCTGAACATTGCTCGAGCTATGCTTGTGTACCTCACTTCTGCTTTGATGTTTACCCATCCTTCGAAAAGATACCCTGTGGTCAGAAACGTCAGAATCAGAACTAGATGAAGTATCAGATGAATCAGAACTGGCTATAGGATTAAAAAAGACGTCAGGGTAAAGCCCAGAAACGTCGACTTCTAAAAATGAAGGTTCACTAGGAAGAGTTTTTCCCAACAATCTTCGAACACAGGAAACTAACTGATAATCCCCACGATTTAGAGCATCAAGAGCTATATTACAAAGACGAAGGCGAGATGAAGGCTCCGTCAAAACTAACCTTAAAAATAATGGAATACTGGAGCAAAAAACCCTTGATGAAGAAAGCGATCTGCAGCGAAATCCGGACTGATAGGAAAATTCTGGTTTTCTCAAATAAGAATAAACTACCACAAATTCGGTGAAGAATTTAAAGGAATGGTGACACGAAACCCTAGGGCCTCAAGGTGGGAAAAATATATGATGAGGCTTGATGACGTAGGTGGCTTTGGGGAAACGTAAAAATCATTTCTCATAAATGATATCTAAAAACCAACAGACTAGGTACACGTGTCAAAACAGGAACTAGCTCTCGACCATCAGAACTTCAAAACGTCGCCATCATTTAAGATCTCGCGTGATGAAGCGAATCGAAATTACAGGGTCACCATTAAGATACTCCATTATGACAAGACGACTATTCTGACGCGAGTAAAAATTGAGATAATTAAAATACTCTTGCCCAAAATGAAATTCACTCGGCAAAAATATTTTAAGGGGGTATTGTCGTATGTGAATTTCAACAAGCATACACGTCATCAACAAGAGGGAGAAAGTTGCCAAATGGACATCCAAATAAGCACTTAGGAAACATCCTACGAGGTGTCATTAAGGAGAAGAAACCCGAGTAAACAAGTATCAAGGCAAGACCTATTCGGGATCAACTAAGACAATTAAACTTACTCGGGGTGAGTAAAAAGACATTTTCCACTCGGATCATGAGACATCATTCGGACCAGCATACTTAACATTATACTCGGGATAAGCACGACAACCGAGTAAGAAGCTTAGAGAGTAGTCCACAAGTAAAGTCAAAAGGCTCCTTATTAAAGAAGGATTCTAAAGAAAGAGAATGTTAAGCATAAAGGGTTCTTCCTCCGAGAACACTTCTGATTCTCCAAGAAGTCTATACTCTTATAAAGAAATAAGTCCTAATCGGACTATGATACTAGAATCGCATTTAATCTCATTACTAGCTTCCGAAGCAGGAAAGAAGACAAATCTACTTCAAGCAAGTAACCGAAATCACAATTAAATACAAAGATCATGTATTACTTGTAAAAGGCAGATTAGGGTTCTATAAAATGTATAAATAGACCCATAATCTTATATAGACGATATAGCAGACACAACAGTGATACAAAAAATACTAAACGAGAGAAAGAGAGATCGAGGGTTGTAATTACTTTCTTCATTGTGGATTTTGGCTAGGTGGATCATATAACCACGTGTATGTTTCTCCGATTACCGGAGTTTTACCACGTAAAACTCGTGTCTTATTACTTCCTTTTTCTCTCCTCTTTGATTTAAAGCTAAAATCCGGTCCTTGTTGGCTTTTTCTGACAAAATCCAGAAACGAACGTCAACAAACAATATTAATGAAACTACCCTATATTCAAGCATCCACTTAAGCACAATTTACCATAAAACAATAAAAACACAAGGATTTGATTTACGTGAGAAACCTTTCAACTGGGCAAAACTCACGGGCTAATCCACTTAGCCACACATGGTCCATATAATCCACTAATTGAATGAAAGTTTACAACCTAGGTTGACCTCCTATAACACCCTCCAGTTACTAACCATTTCACTCTACCCAACAGGCCTATAATAGTGATCTTGGACCAACAAGCTTGTGCACTAAACACTTAGTCACGAAGCTTAACAACAACTATGAAGAGAATATGCAACCTATGTGAATATATGAAAATATTTAATATGAAAAAATGCTAGGTTAACACATTAAAGCTTATCTAATGATATAAAGATAATAATGAATGCAAAATCCTAGATATTAATTATATAAATGCAAAAGCAAGTAGATTTAGCTAAAGGAACAAAATGGTCCTAAAACCCAGCTATCATAAAATACAAATCTCAACCAAGAATCAACAACTCAAGCATGTTATAAATGCAATTAAACTCAAAGACATGCATTTAATGAACAATAAATGCTATTCCTAGGTAAACATGGCATAAAGATGAAAACAAGAAATTTTAAAGCATGAAGATGTTACCCAGTCAAGTATAAGATGAAATACCATGCTTGGATGATGCAAGAAAGATGCTTAGATGCTCATGAAATGGTGTTTGGTTAAGCAAATGTGAGTGTTTGGGAGTCTTTCTCTCTAGAAAATCTTGATCTCTAAAAAATGGCTTCTTGGACTCATTGAACCAGAATAGAGAAGATAAGAACATACATACATACATACATATATATATATATATATATGGTCCCCTAAACAAAATGATATCGTTTTAGGAAAAAGTAACCAAAACTCGTCAGTATTGTTGGCTAGACCGCTGTGTAGGTAGGGTGCCCAGACTACAGTGCATGCAACGGTGCATCCTCTGGACAACACCGCTGCAGAGACCGTTGTGCATGCAAGTGCACAGGAAGCGGTATGGACAATAGGTAAAGTCTGAACAACACCGCTGTGAGGGACCGCTATGCATGCGTATGCACATGCCACGGTGTGGACAACATGCAACGTCTGATCAACACCGATGTGAAGACCGTGGTGGCGGCATATGCATAGCAAGCGGTCCGAACCGCGACAAAGAGGAAAATCCTATTTTCAAAGCAAACACAACAAACAATCCAAGCAAGCAAGAGATTTGAAACATAAGGCATATCAATGAGCAAATGAACACTAATGTAGGGTGATTAAAACATGCATGAGAGTGAGTGTGTGCACTAAATCTCTTCAAAGGAGGTTAAGCAAAGTGCTCAGAGATATACCTTTGAAGGCCCTTGAGCTTGGTCACGAATAAGTTGGACCTGATCTACCCTTACATATATAACCTCATATGTGGTTTGTCAAAGAAATAAGCCAATCAACAACCAAGAAACCTACATCTAGGAATCTAGAAATGTCAATCAAAGCTAGAACAATAAGTTTTCAATAGAAATCACAAAACTAGCTTTGAAATCAAGTGAACAAGTTAACACTTGAAATCCTCAACATATTCAACAAAATAAGAACTAGATTTAGATGATAGAGATCATAATAAAAATATCATAGTTCTAGAATATGTGACTAAAACCTAGAAATCATCAATCAAGATCAAATCACAAAGATGTTCTAGATTCAAGTTCATGTTCTTCAAAATTAGCTAAAAGATGTTCAATCAAAAATCACAAGAGCTAATTTTGAAACTCATCCAAACAAGTTTAAAAGTTGAATCAAAATCATTCTAAATACTTTTCTTCAATCAAATAATAAAATCTATCAAGTTGATCATAAAAGAAAAATGGAAAGAAGATGATTCACTTACAATTGATGAACACATGAATAAAGATCAGATCACCATAAAAAATCTAGAAAACATTTGACTCTAAAAATGCTAGGGAATTGTTTCTCTCTTCAATACCAACAATTTTAGCTTTTGAAAATCTAAAATCGGAGTTGATTTGAGAGAGATATCACAAAAACGAAATTGGATAAGTTGTAAAAATTTCTGCACGAAATTTGAATATATATGGTGGGAAAGTGATGTGGAGAGGAAAGAGATTCGGCCACCAAATGAAAGGCTGCCACCTCAGCCTCCCATGGAGGAACGTGGCCTCCATGGGGGTAGAGGGCATCTCTTCGCGTGGAGGCCACACGCCTTCATGGGGGAAGAGGTGTAAATGGCAACTATGTCATTCCTCATCACTCGCACACCACTCGTGTTCTTCAACCGTATTTCAGCCTTCAAACTCTGATTTTGAATCTGTTTTGGGATTGCAAACCGAAACTCCCTCACGGACATGGATGTCAACAAAACTTTCACAAAAAGTGTGAAAATCAACTCGATACATAAAGATGAAAACCATGTACGATAAATGTACACAAAGTTTCGTAACTTTCAATTCGGAACTTGAAAACTAATAAATAAGAAACCGAAATGACCAGAACTCAATAAAGAATAATATGAGAACAAATTCAAGTCCGATATGACACAAACAAAAACAAAAAAAACACAAGAACGCACAAGTATACCATTTTCTAGATATTTTCTAGATATAGTCCTAGAACATGCAATTTTACAAAAGTTGTCAAATTAAATTTAATGCATGTGCATACTTTAATAAGTATGTGAACGTGTTATATTAATTTGACACATCGATGCAAGGACATTGATGGATGAAATGTGTGTGTGTACACTTACGCCTTACAAGAGGAAGAACAATCTTGACCATTAGCATCCAAAGTAAGCATCTATCCTCTTGAAGATAAACTTTGCATGCAAAGTTATTTTCCTTCTTTGTAAGCATCTTAGCATCCAAGTAAGCACCTATCCTTTTGAAGACGAACTTGCATGCAAAGTTGATTTCCTTCTTTGAAACCTGATCCAATCACTAACCACATAAGCAACTAAGCAATACAAACAAAGAGCGTTTTGACAAGTAATCAAGCCAACACAAATCTAAAACCTAACAATCTCTCCATTTGGCTATTCCATGGCAAAACTTCAACCTCACCATACAATGATCACTCAAACTAACTCATAGTTGATTGCATTCTCATATCCTCACATTAAAAAGAGAGCCCTAAACTCAAATATCTTCAAGTCTTCAAGAGTCGTCAAGATTCTCCTTTTTAATAATCAAGGCACCTGTGAGAAACACACAACCAAACAAACAAGAAATCTTCTACAAAGAAGATTGGTGAAATTTTCAATGTTCAATTATGTCATGTTTTAATCAAAATAAAATCATGTGAACATATCATAGAAGAGAACAAAGTCTAGCATACAATGCTCCCCTTAATAAGTGCTCCATCTAAGATCAAAATAGGATATTTTTCACAATGATATCCACACAATCACACAATTTTAAAGAAATTCAATAATATAAGCTCCACAAACTATGAGAGATACACCAAGATTTTCAATCTCTCACATAATTCTTCTAAAATTGATAGCATATCAAATTCACTTGAAAGCAAAACAAGTGTGTGTGGATTTGCTTCAAATATATATAAAGGATTAATTGGATCATCCACATGCAAACCATGTCAACATCTATTCATCCTAAGCTTTTCCAAAAAAAAAGTCAAACCGATTATCATCCAGAATTTTTTCTTTAAGAGAATAGATTTCAACATATGAGTGTGTGTGTGCATGTGGCTCGTCATCACATTTCTGTTTTTCAACCCGATCAATCATAATTTTCAACTCTACTCCTTTAGCCCCCTTTTTTAGGCTTTGAATCAGATTTTTTTTTATTCTTTTCAACAATTTTTTTTACTTTTTTAACATAAACATATATATTTCATAACGACTTTCGTTTATCATAATGGTGTAGTCATTTACTACATTGGGCAGCTACACAACCAAAATGTTTAGCCCTTTTCATGAAAGTGTTGTTGAGTTCTATGTAGTTGCGAAGCAAAATGGATACTAACTATATGTCATCTTTAATGTACTAGTCAAAAGACTTCAAGGGGCATATATAACTCACATATCTTCAAACTCAACTTACTCAAACTAAACATATGAGAGAAACAAAGTGTGCACTTGTGAAAATCAAGTTTTAAGGCTTAAAAGTGCATGATCTAAAAGCAATACAAAGAGACTTACTTAATATCATTACTTCTCAAGAGAGTAGCTTTCAAAGAATATGAAGCTCATAATTTTTAAAGATATGCCATTCATCAATCAAACAAGTATAATATATAACATATGCATCATGTAAAAGATCTTTGTGAACAATTTCACAAGTGATCTCTAGATGACAATTATTTAAAGAGAAACATATGTATCCTAAACAAAGTTCTCTAAAATAATATGCCACATGATGTCATGCATACATAAAGTTGAAAAGATGAAATAAGAAAGTAAGCTTTAGAGTAGAGATACACCTTAGCAAGCTTTTTCATCAATGTAAAGCCTTCGCCCTTTTTATGAGCTCTCTTGGCTTGTTTGTCCTCATGACAACAAGTTGTTGGAGTGTCTTCCCAAGATGATAAAGATTAAACATATCATCTCAAACAAACATATAAAATTACTTTCTCCAAAAGTCTTAACAAATTACACCAAATAGATTTCAAAATTGGACTTCTCTAATGTCAATCAACAAATTTTGACCATCATAGTGAAACTATGAGAATATTAAGTTCATGTATTAACTAGAGACACCAAGTTTGAATACTAGACCTAGAATATTACAAATAACTTAGTCAAGCATCAAACTTAGAACTCTTATCAAACAAGAACAAAAAATATTATCATATGAGCTACTCATTCAAGTATGAGAGCACTCACCTTTGACCAAATTGGTCTTAGGTGAATCAGACAAACAACATCATGATCAGTACACATGACAATATGAAATCTTAAAGATAAATCATCAACTATCTTCTTCATGAAAATATCACTCATATTAAACTCATCATTGTTGCCACGCACAAATATTTCATCAAGACTCTTCAAATGATCATGGTTAACACTCTTCTTTACCAACCTCTTCTCAACATTTTTCTTAACATGATTATTATTAACATGCACACCATTTTTTCCAACCCAAATCTTCTTAGTAGGTTTCTTCACATGAATTTGATCAATATGCACATTTCTCAATGCATCAAAGTCATTATCATGTTTAAAAACTTTCGAATAAGGTTTATTTATCTCACTAGCATGCATATTATTCTTCTTAACCCGAACTTTCCTTGTTGATTTGATTTCATTAACATTTTCATCATGCATGGTCTCTAATGCCCTAACATGTTTAGAAACAACCAAAGGAAGTCTTTTTATCTCACTAGCATGCATCTCATTCCCTAGTTTGCAATGTCTAATATACTTGTAGCATTTAAGTTTGATATGCCCAACAACATTGCAAAAATGACAAACTAGGATAAAATTAGAGATGTTATGTTTGGCTCTAGACTTAAACCCATGCTTAGGAGAATGATTAGGTAACTTTTCCACGTCGTTGTCATATTTCACATTTCCTAGTTTGCATTGTCTAACATATTCATAACACTTAGGCCTAATGTGACCAACCACATTACAAGAATGACAAACTAGAATGAATTTAGAAAAATTACCTTTTAGGTGTGCATGTTTTGGTTGATAAGTCGGTTGAAAAGTTCCATATCTCTTCCTAATTTTGTCTTTGAATTTGGAAGAAATGATAGTTGAGTCTGTTGGAACCCTGTTCACTGGTCACGCAGCGAAAATGGGTTTTAAAAATGTTATACATATCGTAATCTGTATCTGGAACCGGTGAACTTGGGATCATAATTATTTTCGAAACAAATACATATAAAAATTATTACACTAATAAGATATATATGTAAATACTGGAAATTGTAATCAATAATAAGAAGAAGATTAAGAGGAAACTTACCAACGTTCGGAGGCTCCTTCACTTTTTCCATATGCTCCTGGTCTGTACCACTGATCTTCCTCGCTATATCTCGGGACTGATAGCTGCGTGTGGACACGTCACGTACTCAAGATCTTAGAATGGAGGATGAAGGAAAAACAAGAAACTCTTACTTTATTTTCACTATGCAACACTTGTACTAGTTGCATCTAATGCAAACTCTGATGTATGTGTTGATATGTGTTTTACACACACGCTAATTGCTTCAAAAGCAAAAACTGATATGCGCCTATTTTTTAAGCAAGAGGCACACTGTTCTGTTGCAAATAGAAAGAGTTGATGCGTTGATCATTAAACTCGCGCACACTTGCTTTTTCTTAAAAAAAATGAAATGAGTGTCAGTGTTGTATTCACGCACCCTATTTCGTTTTTTTTACAATATATATATTTGCTGTGAGTTTTCACGCACATTTGCTTCCTTTTTTTTAATAATATATATCATATATATAATATTTAAATTTAAAAAAAAAACTGATCATATCTTTATTTAAAAAATAAAATCTATATTTTATTTATCAAATAAGATACTATATATATATATATATATATTTCAAATTCAAATATATATAATTTATTTTATTTAATAAATGAGATAATCATATTATCTCATAATTCAAAAATAAATAACAATTGAAACCTCCATTCATGACTAATTACACTATTAAATAATCTTATTATTTAATTATCATAATTGTCAATTTAATCAATTGAATAATCTAATTACTCAATTAACTCATGACACGTGCAACTTTCGTAACACAATTAATTGGACAATCCAATTAATTAACCGTGACCCTTATTACCTAAATCGATCGGGCTAGCAAGGGGACCTAATGGACCCACAGTATTTTGAGCTTCAATAATCCTCGGAATCATTAATTAAACTCTTTAATTAATATTCCTTGATTATTAACTCTGGTGTTATTCCACTAAAAACCCGAAGCTGCACTCTCTCAATTACAGACGCTTTTACACAGACTGATACAACTCAGTGTCCATCGATATAGCTATTACACATGGTGTGATCCTCCACGGTAGTTCATAATTAGAACTGGGTCATAATGTCCTTATACCCCTCTAATTACATATATCCTTTAAGTACCATTGATTTTCTAATAGACAATAAATCCTATTTTCTCACGGAATTAGGATAGTGCTCATATTGTCTTAGCCCCGAATCAACCCTTAAGGGAACTATCATCTACATCTCATAAGAATGAGTGGATTCCACTATTGTGTACAAACCTTCCCAGTCACAAGCCAAACTGCAATCCAAACATACGGAGTATATTGATCAAGAAATGCATCTAACCTCACCCATGGTATATCAAAGACCACGATCTAACCTGAAGGAGTCGATAAGACAAGCAGGATTAAGATCACCCACATATAGCTATTGTAAGTTCCTCAATTTTTTATTGGCTCATTTCGTTGACAACCATATTTGGGGATTAATGTGTAAGGGTAGTTTAGACCATCATTGCTCAAGACCCAGCTCAAGCTTTAAAAGGTAAATCACTTGTTTAACCTTGTTTGAAGAGTTTTTAGTGCATACACACACTCTCATACATGTCTTTGATCATCTTGCATGAATGCTTAATTGCCTTAATTGTGTGCCTCTTTGCCATAAATCTTTCTTGGGTGTTTGTTGCATTTAGTTTGCTCTTAGAAGAGTATTTTCCCCTTAACCGCTGCTGGGACCGCTCCCTTTGCATTGCCTCTGTCGCGCTATGCACAATGGTGTTCTCCAGGCGTTGTTCGCTGCTGCTACCACGGCCTATGCACGTTGCATGTACAGCGGTCTCCCAAGCGGAGTTTCCCAGGCGATGCACCGCTTGCTCTACCGTGGCCTGGACACTACCTGTACCGCGGTCCAAACAGTGAAGATTCCCAGGCGATGCACCGCTAGCTCTACCGCGGTCTGGACACTTGCCTAGGCCGCGACATGCACAACTGTCATAATGGGAATCAGTTGCCCCTTGTCCAAAACGATGTCGTTTCGTGTATGGCACATTTTATATATGTTCTCTTCTCTTCTCTCTGGTTTGGGGAGTCTAAGAAACAATTTTTGAGAGACCAAGTTTTTCTTGAGAGAGAAAGAGCTCCCAAGAACTCATTTTGACTCAACCAAATTCCAATTCATGAGCATCTAGCATCTTCTAGCATCTTCCGAGCATGGATTTTCTTGTTTGTCATTGACTAGATAATCTCTACATGCCCTAGAATTTCTTATCCCATTCTTATGACATGTATGCCTAGGTTTAGCAATTATTATTCATTAAATGTATGTTATTAAGTTTAATTGCATTTATAACATGCTTGGGTTGTCAATTGTTGGTTGAGATTTATATTTTGTGATAGCTAGGGTTTGTGACTATTTTGCTCTTCTAGCTAAATCTTTATGTTTTGCATTTAGATATTGTTTAGGACTCATTGATTGCACTATAGTCCTTGACATGCTTAATGAAAACTTGTGTTGATTGGCCATTTGTTTGATAACTAGGATATTTTGTTGCATAACTATATCTAGTTTAGTCTTTATGAACATTCATTTAGACATTGATATCTAGGAATTGTACTTAGTGACATTCTTAAATTCCTAGATAAGCATTTAGTGTTGCCTAGTATTACTTGCATGCTTGAATATTTTATCATATTCACTTAGGTTGTGTTTGACTCTTCATTGAGGTTAAGTCTTGTGACTAAGTGGTTAGTGCACAAGCAAATAGATCAAGAATCACTATTAAGGCCCGTTGGGTAGAGTGAAAGGGTTAGTAACTGGAGGGTGTGACAGGAGGTCAACCTAGTTTGTAAACTTTCATTCAATAGTGGATTTGAGGATCTAGTGTGGCGCACATATCAGCCCGTGGTTTTTCCCATTTGGAAGGTTTCCACGTAAATATTGTGTGTTGTTATTGTTTTAAGCATAATTGATTTATTGAATGCTTGTTTATTTGGGGTAATTTGTGTTAATATTGATTAATCGAAAAATCAGTAATTAATTCGATTAAAACCTATTCACCCCCCCTCTAGGTTATAGACACGTTTTTAGGGAACTTTCAATTGGTATCAGAGCCGGTGCCTAGATATACTTAGGTGATTCGTGCTCTGTGTGTGTCTTGCTTGTGCATTTTTGTTGTTTGTATCTTGTGTGGTGCATTATATTTGCATCTCATTCATTTAACCCAAACACTCATTCATTTAACCCAAATACTATGAGTGAGCTTGGGATGAGCAAAGATGAAGCATCAAGTATAAGACCACATTTGCTTAAAGGTGATAATTATGCCTCATGGAAAGGCAAGATGGAGTCTTATATTTACAAAATAGATGACCGTGCATGGATGGCAATTAAAGATGGGTACACTCTTCCGAAAATGACCAATAATGATGAAGATGAAGTTCTCAAGCCTAAGTCTCATTAGAGCACACAAGAATTTGAAGTTTCCAAGTGGAACAACAAGGCTATACATGCAATCTTATGTGCCATGGATGACAATCAATACAAGTTGGTTCAAAATACTAGGCATGCAAAGGAGGCTTGGGAGATTCTACAAATAGCTCATGAAGGAACCGAAGTAGTCAAGGACTCTAAGCTTCAAGTCCTTCAAATGCAATTTGAGACAATTCGGATGGAAGAGGAAGAATGCTTAAATGACTTCCAAGTGAAGTTGATGGACATCGTAAATCAAAGCCATCAACTAGGTGACCCATATTCGGATAGAAGGATCAAGCAAAAGATCATGAGATCACTCCCCAAGAGATTTGAGTCCAAGGTGATGGCACTGGAAGAAAATAGCAACTACAAGACTATAAAGCCGAGTGAAGTGATTGGAAGGCTTCTAGCCTATGAGTGTATGTGGACTTCTACACCTACATCTCCTAAGAAGCAAAAAAATATAGCCTTGAAGAAGTCCAAAGTAGAGATGGAAGAGGATGACTTAGATGAGGAGATGGCTCTTATGGTGAAGAGATTCAAGAAGTTTATGAAACTTCACAAGAATGACTCAAAGAAGAAGATTGAACCAAGACAAGTGAAACCTACAAGAAAAGGCATTCAATGCTATGAGTGTAGTGGGTTCGGTCATATAGCCACCGAGTGTACTAATTCGAAGAAGAAGAAGAAAGGAAAAGTGGTGGTTGCCTCATCAAGTGAGAGTAGAAGTGAAGAATATTCCTCAAGTGATGAAGAGGTTATTCTTAACTACACGGCTTTTGGAGCCTCCTTTGAGGAAGATGCAGAAAAAGGCAACAAAACCTTAAGCAGTGACCTTGAAAATGGAGTAGATGAAAAAATAGCTAAGAGAATGATAAGTGAAGCTACTTATGTTGATGATGACATCATGGCAACAAGTGACACTAGTGATGACTCTAGTGATAAGAGTTCATCATCTCATTCGATAAATGGAAATGTAGAGAGTATGAACCTTTAAGGGTTCATTGAGCATTTTCAAAGCTGAAGGTTGAATATGAAGAAAGAGGTTTGAAAGTTAAAGGAAGAGAACCTCAAGCTATCAACCGAAGTGACTCACTTGAGTGAGAAAGTGAAGAATGGAATAAAGGTGGAAGAAAGCTTGAAGAAAGAGCTTAGAGAAGCTAAAGAGTTGATTGCTAAGATGACTTCAAGTACGGAGAAGCTTGACCATATGTTAGGAGTTAGCAAGAAGCCAATAGACAAGAGAGGTCTAGGGTTTGAAGATGACAAGGAGATCTCAACTCCTAGCAAGACGGTATTTGTCAAGAGCATGGACTTCAAAGAACCTCTTCCTCCATTTCATCCTAAGAAGAAAATTGAACTAGGATATTGTTCTAGAAATGTCCAAGTCAAGATGGCACCAAGAAGTCAAGTTCAAGCTCAACCAATGAGAGCACTTCAAGCAACTATCCCTCAAACTAAAAGCCATCAAGCCAATAAGCATTTCCTGCATGCTCAACAAAGGAAGCAATCTTCTCCAATTCAACAACAAGGGAGAAGAGAATCAATACCACACCAAAGGAAAGCTCAAAAACATAGGAAAGCACCTTTGTCCTCACAAAGGAATGGTATGACCCCTCATTTTATTCCTTCATGTCATTTTTGTGGTGTTGATGGTCATATTAGACCAAATTGCTTTAAGTACATTAACATGTGTAGAACTAAGAGCATGATTGAAAGAAAAAGAGCTAGAACCAATATGTATGTGCCTAGGAAAACTAGTGTTAATGATCCTAGGAGTAATATGATGATCTTGACCACTAGGATTGACAATGTGTCACCTAAGTGGATTAAAAAAGATGAACTCACATGCCATTGTGCTAAAGGTTCACCTATAGGCTCAACTATGTCCAATGGACTTGGTAAGTCTATAGGGACTCATATCCTCTCTTGAATAGTTTTGATTGACCCCATATAGGGAGCTCAAGAAAAGAGAGCAAATTGGCATTGCATTGTGCTCATTGATAACATTTATACTTCGTTATTAATTACTTGAGATGATTGGGTGTAAATTGCTTTTAATAAGTGTGCAACCTTGCTCTACATGCAATCCATGTCTTATTTATGACCAAACATGCATTTTTGGACTAGGAGAATTGATTAGGAAGTACATTTTGAATGACCTAGAATTGATCTCCATGACATGTTGATTATTTCTATGACATGCTTTAAATTGATATGCATGATGAGATTTTTTGAATGCTCTAAAATGAATGCAAAAATTTGTGTGTGAAAGCAATTATGAGACTTCAATCAATAAGGATCTTGTATCCAATTCAAGAATTTTACAATCCAAAAGTCTATCTCTCTTTACTTGTCAAACAAGGCTACTATCATACGGGCATTCCACCCGGAAAAATCGAAAAGGGCACAATAGTTGCTCATGTTTTGTTTTGCTCATAAAGTTTGATATAGTTGTTCTTAAAATGAATTTATTTTACAGTCTATATCTTGCTTACTGGTGAAATTGGTTTGAATTCTCTTGGAAACCCTTGTTATTTTGTTTTGCCTAATACCATGTTTTGATCTTGAGTAGAACTTGTCTTGTATGCAAAGCATTCGTTCACACATTTTTTTTATAATAAAACTCCTTGATTCTCTATCCTTAATTAAGTTGTATAAATTTGGTTATATGATTATGCATATGTCGTGTGCCATAAGCTCTCCTTGCTAATGCCTTCTTAAGGGGATACTCCTTGGTCTATCTCATGACAAAAAGGGGGAGTAGTGTGGATTAGTGTGGATTTAGGCATGTGGATTAGTGTAGATTTAAGGGGCGTTGAGAGTTGCATGATTTAATGGGGAGTTGAGAGTTGCATATGAGGGGAGTTTGAATCGTTGAGGGGGAGTTAACCTATTTAAGGGGAGCATTTGCATTTGTATTGCTGATGCATGTTCTTGTTTCTATTGTATGCAAATTGCTTTTGTTTTTATGTCTTTGATCACCTCACATACACTTGTCTTGGAAAGTGTAGTTATTTTGTTTTGTAGGGATGTTGATTCTACAAGAGATGGATGACTTGAAGATCTAGTTTATTAGACATCTCTTTGTAATATAGAAAAACTTTGTTGACCCCTGTTTTTTTTTTTTTGTTTATTGGTGAGGATGAATTGTGAGTGGTGGTTTTGTCACGAAATAGCCGAATGGGGAGATTGTAAGTTCCTCAGTTTTTGATTGGCTCATTTCGTTGACAACCATATTTGAGGATTAATGTGTTAGGGTAGTTTATACCATCATTGCTCAAGCCTCAAGACCCAACTCAAGCTTCAAAAGGTAAATCACTTGCTTAACCTTATTTGAAGAGTTTTTAGTGCACACACACTCTCATACATGTCTTTGATCATCTTGCATGAATGCTTAATTGCCTTAATTGTGTGCCACTTTGCCATAAATCTTGCTTGGGTGTTTCTTGCATTTAGTTTGCCTTTAGAAGAGGATTTTCCCCTTGACCACGGTTGGGACCGCTCCCTATGCATTGCCTCCACCGCGGTATGCAAGGCAGTGTTCTTCAGGCGTTGCACGCAGCTGCTACCGCGGCCTGTGCACGTTGCACGCAAAGTGGTCTCCCAAGCAGAGTTTCCCAGGCGATGCACTACTTGCTCTACCGCGGCCTGGACACTGCCTGTACCGCGGTCCAGACAACGGAGATTCCCAGGCGATGCACCGCTCGTTCTACCACGGTCTTGGCACTTGTTTAGGCCGCGGCACGCACAGCGGTCATGACGGGAATCAGTTGCCCCTTGTACAAAACGATGCCTTTTTATGTATAGCACATTATATATATGTTATCTTCTTTTCTCTTTGGTTTGGGGAGTCTAAGAAACCATTTTTGAGAGACCAAGTTTTTCTTGAGAGAGAAATTGACTCTAAGAGAGAGAGAGAGCTCCCAAGAACTCATTTTGACTCAACCAAATTCCAATCCATGAGCATCTAGCATCTTTTAGCATCTTCTGAGCATGGATTTTCTTGTTTGTCATTGACTAGGTAATCTTTACATGCCTTAGAATTTCTTGTTCTATTCTTATGACATGTATGCCTAGGTTTAGCAATTATTGTTCATTAAATGTATGTTATTGAGTTTAATTGCATTTATAACATGCTTGGGTTGTCAATTGTTGGTTGAGACTTATATTTTGTGATTGCTAGGGTTTGTGACCATTTTGCCCTTCTAGCTAAATCTCTATGCTTTGCATTTAGATATTGTTTAGGACTCATTGATTGCATTTTGTGATTGCATTATAGTCCTTGCCATGCTTAATGACAACTTGTGTTGATTGGCCATTTGTTTGATAATTAGGATATATTGTTGCATAACTATATCTAGTTAAGTCTTTATGAACATTCATTTAGACATTGATATCTAGGAATTGTACTTAGTGACATTCTTAAATTCCTAGAAAATCATTTAGTGTTGCCTAGCATTACTTGCATGTTTGAATATTTTATCATATTCACTTAGGTTGTGTTTGACTATTCATTGAGGTTAAGTCTTGTGACTAAGTGGTTAGTGCACAAGCAAATAGATCAAGAATCACTATTAAGGCCCGTTAGGTAGAGTGAAAGGGTTAGTAACTAGAGGGTGTGACAGGAGGTCAACCTAGTTTGTAAACTTTCATTCAATAGTGGATTTGAGGATCTAGTGTGGTGCACATATTAGCCCGTGGTTTTTCCCATTTGGAGGATTTCCACGTAAATATTGTGTGTTGTTATTGTTTTAAGCATAATTGATTTTATTGAATGCTTGTTTATTTGGGGCAATTTGTGTTAATATTGATTAATCGAAAAATCTGTAATTGATTCGTTTAAAGCCTATTCACCCCCCCCCCCATCAAACCCTCTTTTATTAGCAAACACTTGGGTTTATTGCCCCCTGTGAAGAGGTAGCAAACACTAAGGAATCGATAAGACACTCAGGATTAAGATCACCCACATATAGCCATCTTTAGTTTATATATATGAATCTCATCAATAAATGGATCTTGGTGAGAGATTCATATAGATCATGGCTCATTCCTATATGATCACATCATACAAGGTGCCTCCATTCCCATATCTCATATGAATGATTCAGGATAGAATCACTGTACATTACGGAATAGACCGCAGCTATAGATTAACCACAAATAAAGTACTAAGCTTTATTTGCTATCTATGGACTCTTTAGATTGCACGTCTCTTACTGTATCCATCCGTATATGACACTCATATACACAGTTCGAGATTACATCCGGCAATCCAAGATGTTAATATGTACACAAGTTTATAAAATAAATAACATAACAAGAATGAATTGAACCTTTCTTTTTATTTACTTCATAAATCCCTTTACAAATTACATGTTTAGGGCACCCCAATAATCTCCCACTTGCATTAAAGCATGTGAGGCATGTCTCGTAACTCTAGACCAACTAGGTGACCCAGAAACACTTTAGCCAGTAAGGTCTTCATAAATGGATCAACATTATTGTCTTGTGAGGCTATTTTGGTGACGATCACATCTCCTCTCAACACTATCTCTCTGATGAGATGATACTTTCTCTCTATATTCTTCCCTCTCTTGTGGCTTCTTGGTTCTTTGGAATTAGCCATGACCCCACTGTTATCACAACAAAGTAAGATGGGCTTATCCAGGTCTGGAACAACTTCCAAATCACTCAAAAACTTACGGAGCCAAACAACCTCTTTAGCAGCTTCACAAGTGGCTACATATTCGGCTTCCATGGTGGAGCCAGCAATGCAAGATTGCTTGATACTTCTCCATATAATGGCTCTACCACCAAGGGTGAATACTGATCCAGACGTGGATTTTCTAGAATCCCTGTCTGATTGAAAATTAGAATCCGTGTATCCTAACGGGATCAAATCCTATCCGGAATACATTAGCATATAATTCTCGCTCTCCGAAGATACTTGAGAATAGTCTTGACAACAACCCAATGATCCAATCCTGGGTTGAGCTAGTATCTGCTGACTATTCCCACTGCATAGCAGATGTCCGGTCTCGTGCATAACATAGCATACATGAAACTACTTATTGCCGATGCATAGGGTACACATCTCTTATCCTCAACTTCTTAAGGTGTCTTAGGAAAATGTTTCTTAGACAAATGAACTCCATGTCTGAACGGTAAATTACCTTTCTTGGAGTTCTGCATCAAAAATCGTACAAGAATTTTATCGATATATGATGTTTGAGACAGTGCTATGAGTTTATTCTTACGATCCTTTATAAGTTGGATCCCTAGAACATAACTTGCCTCACCCAAATCTTTCATTTGGAATTGGCTAGCCAGCCAGCCTTCCCTTTATATCAAACAACACTCCCACATCAGTCCCAATGAGTAGGATATCATCTACGTATAGGACCAAGAAAACTACTTTCTTGTCAATGATCCGCTTGTAGGCACAAGGCTCATCAACATTCTGCTCAAAGTCATAGGTTTTGATCACATCATCAAACATGATGTTCCAAGATCTAGATGCCTGCTTAAGTCCATAGATGAACCTTTGCAGCTTGTAAACCTTTTGCTCTTGATTTGGAGATATAAATCCCTCTGGTTGCATCATATAGATGCTCTCATCAAGATTGCCATTCAAGAATGTAGTCTTGACATCCATTTGTCAAAATTCATAATCGAAATAGGCCGCAATGGATAAGAGAATCTGAATAGACTTAAACATGGCTACTGGCGAGAAGGTCTTAGCCACTAGCCTTATCTTGAAGGTTTCTACCTTCCCATCTACTCCTCTCTTTCTCTTGTAGATCCACTTACACCCTATAGGTTTTACCCCATCTGGTAAGTCTACAAGATCCCCGACTGAGTTAGAGTACATAGACTCTATCTCGATATTCATGGCTTTAAGTCATTCCTCTTTATCAGGACCTTCCATTTCATTCTTAAATGTCAATGGATCATCCATACTATCAACAGAGACAACACCTTGTCCCTCACTTATACCTAAATAGCGTTCTGGTTGTCTTACAACCCTCTCACTACGTCTAGGTGGTAGTGTATTCTGATTAGAAACTATCTGACTCTCAAATGTTTGTGGATCAACAACTCTTGTTGATGAAACACTGGTCTCACCAGGCTCCAACTCATTCAATACAATCTTAGAACGAGATTTATGGTCACTAATATAATTGTCCTCAAGAAACGTTGCATTTGTCGATACAAATACTTTGTTATCTTCGGGACTATAAAAGTATCCACCTCTGGTCTCTTTGGAGTATCCTACAAACATGTAGACCACAGACTTGGAGTCTACCTTTCCATTTCTGTTCTTTAGCACATGTGTTGGACATCTCCATATACGGAAATGTCATAAACTAGCTTTATAACCATTCCACGACTCTAGGGGAGTCTTAGGAACATATTTGGATGACACTACATTCAAAATGTATGCCGTTGTTTGTAACGCATATCCACAGAAGGAATTTGGTAATGATGAGAAACTAATCATAGATCTCACCATTTCCATCAGGGTCCTATTTCTCCTCTCTGCTACCCCATTTTGCTGAGGTGTACCGGGAGTTGTGAGTTGGAAAACTATCTCATCCTCGACCATGAAGTCTTCAAACTCTTGGTCAAGGTACTCACCTCTACGATCTGATCATAGTGACTTGATAGTCCTACCTAATTGATTCTCAACTTTGGCTCGGAATTCTTTAAACTTTTCAAATGTTTCCGACTTCCGTTGTATTAGGTAGACGTATCCGTATCTTGAGTAGTCATCTATAAAGGTGACATAATAATCATAACCACCCCTAACTTTAACATTCATTGGCCCGCAGACGTCTAAATGTATAAGCTCTAGCGGTTCTTTAGCTCTAAGCCCTTTTCTAGTAAAAGGTCTCTTAGTCATCTTACCTTCCAGACAAGATTCGCAGACAGGTAAGGTGTCAACCTTTAACTCACTTAAAGGTCTGCTTTTTACTAGTCTGTCTATCCGGTCAAGGTTGATATGACCAAGCCTTAGATGCCAACGATACGTGTCATTATCTAGAGAAATCTGATGTCGTTTAGTTTTTGGTTTTTCAGTTTTTGGTTTTTCAACCTTAAACATTTCGGTGTTGAGCAGTGCAATATGTATTAATGGTCTTAACACATACAAATTGTTTTTATGAATTCCTGAACAAATATTTAGACTATACTTTCCAATAATAGAGACTTATTATTAAAAGAAACGTAATATTTTTGTTCTAACAAGTTAGAAACGGAAATCAAATACCGTATAAATCTAGGAATATAAAATACATTGTCCAACAATATATAATTATTACAAATTCGCAAACTTATTGCTCTCATTGCTTTGGTGGAGACGACATCCCTCGACCCCACACACACTGAGAAGGCTCCCTCCTCTAACTGTGTCCAAGAATCAGTCCACTGCAAAGAAGAACAAACATTGTTAGTGGCCCTTGAATCAATTATCCAAGGTGAAGAATCATCTTCCACTAAACAAGATTCAAGAACAAGTAAATCATATTTACCTTTCGTCTTTTTCTTCTTGACTACCTCCTTCAGGTACTGAGGACAGTTCCTCTTCCAGTGCCCGACCTTGTTACAATGGAAACATTTTCCTTCGTCTTTGTCGGTGGATGTGCCCTTCTTTTTTCTTTAGGCTTTCTTGGGTTTGGGCTTACCTTTTTCCTTCCCAGCAAACCTCTTCCTCTTCTCTTCTTATTATTAGAGGAAGATGGTTCGGTAACATTTACCTCACCGGTATTTCCTTGTTGTCCTTAATCAAGGACTCAAAGGTAGCAAGCTTATTGAACAACTGTGTAAGACTGAACTTTAACTTGTTCATTCCGTAGTTGCTTTTAAATTTATCAAAACTCTTTGGAAAAGTCGTCAGTATGATGCTCACTTGATTGGGTTCATCAATGGCTCCGCCATTGACTTCTGCCATGTTGAAGTATGACATCATGCTCTGGACATGTTCCTGAACTGATGTACCTTTCTTCATGCGAGTGAGCATAGCAGAACGAACAGCTTCGTGTCGCTTTTGCTAGGAGAGATGCCCGAACATAGCTTGCAATGACTCCATGACTCCATGATTTCGAATGCTGAGGTTATTGCTTCGTGCTTTATGACAAGCACGTATGTCAGTGAAGCCAACAGATATGTTTGGGTCTTCTCATCAGATGAGACCCATTGCAGGTATGCCTCACGAACAGTTCGTGTGGCATTGACAGTAGGCGCTGGAGGACATTCCTCCGTAAGCACAAACTTGAGGTCTTTGGTAGCCAAAATTGCATTAATATTAAATTTCCACTTAGTGTAGTTATCACAAGTTAATTTGTCGTTTGCGAGAATTTGAAGTAATGTAGAAGACATTGCTGAAATAAATAAAATATTCATTCATTCATTTATTTAAAACAAGTGCCAGTGATTTGGTATAAATTTAAACATGATGCATGAACATGTTTAACGAACTAGAACTACCCTAAAAATAGTTACTATACCACGACAATCCAACATACAACAAAGAAGTGCCGCCTTAGGGTCGGTCAAGTCTTTGCATGTTAGACCGAGACATTCTCAATCAAATGATACTCTAGAATAACTCTTATTTCATATCATTCAATCATCGTTTGTTCAGTCAGGTTTTTCATTAACAAACTTAATCAAAAACTTCGTGAGTGTAACCCACCATTTCAGATCTCACGAGCTTAACTCGAGAATTGCCGCCTTAGGGTCGGTCAATCCTGAAATACCCTCAGAAATCATATCCGTTAGGAAGTCAACCTTGGTATTGAAGAAAGCAAAGCCGTCATGAGGCTTCACTCGGATCTCACGATGTTGAACTAATGATGGAGATCGCGGGATATATATGTCGTATATCCCTCTTCCACTCACTATATTAAAACTAGGGTTTTCTATTATCCGTTAATACACCTAGACTCTACAGGATCAAACGGATAACTTTAATCAAGTTATCTAGCCTTTGTAAACTTTTTACTAAGGTCAGATTATTATGATAGTGTTTACCAAGTTTTAACTATTAAAACTCTAACACAATATTCGATTCATTTATAATTAGGCAATTAATCAAATTAATCCTAATTACTATAAATGACCCTGTTAATCCAACTTATTAAACTCTTTAATAACTAGATTAATATTAATGAGAATTACCAAGTTTTTTAACCATTAAAAAACTAATCTCATTTTCGAAGCCAATTTATGTATTTATCCATTTTAATCACATTAAAAAAAATACATAAAATATCAGGCTATGGTGCATGTATGACATATCAAATATATTTGTATAGGCACATCTAATCTAAATGATATACGTATGCATGACAATGCTTTTATCATCACATAATATAAAGCATACATGAATTGACCGAGTACTATGGACTATTTAACCTAAGAATTGGAATCTAAAATTACAAAAATACCCTCAGGCATTCCTTGGTCTTCTTGTAATTTTTGAGTCTTCCAGTCTCTTCAGGTCACTTCGATTCATCTCATGAATCCATCTTCGCGTTTTTTCTTGGTCTTCAATATAGGTTACATTTTTTTTTTACAATCAATAACAGTAAAAAAGAAAAAAATAATAAACAAAAATTATACAACCCATAAACCCTAAATCCACAGTATCATATAATTAATGATCAATCATATTTTTGTAAATTAAAAAATTTAATATACATACAAAAACATCATATAGTCAATTTAAATCATGCCTACACAATCATACATACAGGAGCATCGAAAATAATTTCCTGTTTCGAAAATAAAATTAGCTCTAATACCTATTGTTGGAACCCTGTTCACCTGTCACGCAACGGAAATAGGTTTTAAAATTTTTATATAAATCGTAATCTGTATCTGGGACCAGTAAACTTGAGATCGTAATCATTTCGGAAAAAATACATATAAAAATTATTACAATAATAAGATATATATATATATATATATGTAAATACAGAAAATTGTAATCAATAATAAGAAGAAGATTAAGAGAAAGCTTACAATCGTTTAGAGGCTCCTTCACTTTTTCGATATGCTCCTGGTCTGTACCACTGATCTTCATTGCTATATCCCGGGACTGATAACTGCGTGTTAGCGCATCACGTACTCAGGATCTTAGAATGGAGGATGAAGGAAAAACAAGAAACGCTTTCTTTATTTTCACTATGCAACAGTTGTACTAGTCGCATCTAATGCAAACTCTGATATATGTGTTGATATGTGTTTTACACACACGCTAATTGCTTCGAAAGCAAAAACTGATATGCACCTATTTTTTAAGCAAGAGACACTATTCTGTTGCAAATACAAAGAGTTGATGTGTTGATTATTAAACTCGTGCACACTTGTTTTTTCTTAAAAAAAATGAAATGTGTGTCGGTGTTGTATTCACGCACCCTTTTTTTTTACAATATATATTTGATGTGTGTTTTCACGCACATTTGCTTCCTTGTTTTTAATAATATATATCACATATATAATATTTATTTAAAAAAAAAAACTGATCATATCTTTATTTAAAAAATAAAATCTATATTTTATTTATCAGATAAGATATTATATATATATATATATATATATTTAAACAATTCAAATTCAAATATATATAATTTATTTTATTTAATAAATGAGATAATCATATTATCTCAACATTCAAAAATAAATAACAATTGAAACCTTCCATTCATGACTAATTACACTATTAAATAATCTTATTATTTAATTATCATAATTGTCATTTTAATTAATTGATTAATCTAATTACTCAATCAACTCCTGACACGTGTCACTTTCGTAACACAGTTAATTGGACAATCCAATTAATTAACCGTGACCCTTGTTACCTAAATCGATCGGGCTAGCAAGGGGACCTAATGGACCCACAGTATTTTGAGCTCCAATAATCATCAGAATCATTAATTAAACTTTTTAATTAATATTCCTTGATTATTAACTCTGGTGTTATTCCACTAAAAACCCGAAACTGCACTCTCTCAACTGCAAACATTTTTACATAGACCGATACAACTCGGTGTCCATCGATATAGCTATTACACATGGTGTGATCCTCCACAGTAGTTCATAATTAGATATGGGTCATAATGTTTATTATACCCCTCTAATTACAAATACCCTTTAAGTACCATTGATTCTCTAATGGACAATAAATCCTATTTCCTCACGGAATTAGGAGAGCACTCATATTGTTCAAGGCCCGAATCAACCTTTAAGGGAACTACCATCTATTTTTCACAAGAATGAGTGGATTCCACTATTGTGTACAAACATTTCCAGCCACAAGCCAAACCGCAATCCTAACATACGGAGTATATTGATCAGGAAATGCATCTGACCTCACCCATGGTATATCAAAGACCATGACCTAACCCGAAGGAGTCGATAAAACACTCAGGGTTAAGATCATCCACATATAGCCATCATTAGTTGATATATATGAATCTTATAGATAAACAGATCTTGATGTGAGATTCATATAGATCATGTCCCAGTCCTATATGATCACATCATACAAGGTGCCTTCATTCTCATATCTCATATGAATGATTCATGATAAAATCACTGTACATTACAGAATGAACCGTAGCTATAGATTAACCACAAATAAAGTACCCAGCTTTATTTGCTATCTATGGACTCTTTAGATTGCACGTCTCTTACTGTATCCATCCATATATGACACTCATATACACAGTTCGAGATTACATCCAGCAATCCAGGATGTTAATATGTGCACAAGTTTATAAAATAAATAACATAACAGGAATGAATTGAACCTTTCTTTTTATGTACTTCATAAATCCATTTACAAATTACATGTTTAGGGCCTAAACCCCAACAGAGTCTTTCTTCTTCTTGGACTTTCATGACTTGCTCTTGGTTGTAAGAGTCTTCTTAACTTCTTTTACAAAACCGAAGCCACTCATATCTCCATGATACTTTCCAAGTTTTATAACTTCATCAAGCTTAATGGCTCCAATTTTCATGCCATTAATAGACTCTTTGAGAGCTTTGACTTCATCTTTAAGCTCACACTCATTTGTCTTCAAGATAGTCAAAGTGTTCTCTTTTTGCTTAATCTCTCCATCCATGGCAAACAACTTCATAGTAAAGTCTTCTTTTAAATCATCTAGCTCTTGAGCACTTTTCTCCATCTTTGAAAAATACCTTTAAATGGTCTTTTCATGCTCCTTGATGACTTCACTTTGCTTGCTCATCTTCTTTAAAGACATCTTCTCTTCATTGTTGAGAGCTTTGATTATAACCAATAAATTGGCTTTGATCAACTTCAACTTGTTTTCTTGACATTTACACTTGTTAGTTGAAGAATCTTGTCATTAAAGTTTCTTTCATCATGATTTGAGGAAGCTTCGATCTCTTCATGATTGGAGGAGACTTCACTACCTTTACTACTTGAAGAGTATGCACTGTCCTCATTACTTGAAGAGTATATTCACGATCATCCGAGGACCCCTCTTTCTTTTCTACATCACTCATGGATCTAATGTAAGCTTTCATCATACTTTCCAAAACGAGTAGTTACCACTCTTCAAGTGTAGAGGTCTAGCACTAGAAGCACTTTCCGGCATAGAATCACCCATAACATCAATCATGATTTATTTTTTTTCACAAAAAAAAAAACAAGACAAACACTATAATATGGATCTATCTAATGATTTCTAGATACCCGCTTTGATACTAATTGAAATTCCCTTAACTATTATTAGTGTAAAATATAACTAACTGGGGGGGAGGCCATAGGTATATACTCAAATTCTTGCACTTCTTTTTCACACAACCAAGTTAAGCACACTTTGAGTCTTTAACAAGTAAATTGCTTTAACAAGTCAAAGTGAATTCAACCAAGCAAGTGTTAAAACAATACAAGTTAATGTAAGTAAAGAAACTAAAAATGAAAAAATAAACACAAGAGATTGTTACGTGGTAAAACCTCAAATGAGGAAACATCTACTGGTTGAATCCACAAACATCAGCAAACCATAATTCACTATGATGAATAAGAGATACACACTTAAAAAACAATCAACATATGATACACTCTCTAAGTTATCAACTCCTATTCTACCTACAGGCATAGTGAACCAATTTGCCTACTTCTTATGCAAGATGTGACTATCACACCTCTAAGAAGCAACTTCTTTTCCAAGATGCTCACGTCTTTAGGAAGATTCCTTATTTATCTATCCATATCCTCCCGACGCTAGACAATTATTCTTACTTAACTATGCTAATTGGCATTGATGCCCACTAAACTCTTCAAAATTTTACATTATGCCCCCTATATTTTTTTTTGGCATTAACCCCTCAAACCCTCTTTTATTAGCAAACACTTGGGTTTATTGCCCCCTGTGAAGAGGTAGCAAACACTAAGGAATCGATAAGACACTCAGGATTAAGATCACCCACATATAGTCATCTTTAGTTGATATATATGAATCTCATCAGTAAATGGATCTTGGTGAGAGATTCGTATAGATCATGGCCCAGTCCTATATGATCACATCATACAAGGTGCCTCCATTCTCATATCTCATATGAATGATTCAGGATAGAATCACTGTACATTACGGAATGGACCGCAGCTATAGATTAACCACAAATAAAGTACTAAGCTTTATTTGCTATATATGGACTCTTTAGATTGCACGTCTCTTACTGTATCCATCCGTATATGACACTCATATACACAGTTCGAGATTACATCCGGCAATCCAGGATGTTAATATGTACACAAGTTTATAAAATAAATAACATAACAAAAATGAATTGAACCTTTTTTTATATTTACTTCATAAATCCATTTACAAATTACATGCTTAGGGCATAAACCCCAACAAAAGGGCGGTACACTACCAGCTCTGTCAAGAGGTGACGTGCAAATGGTTTTTTAATTAGTAAATATAAAAATATTTTATTTGAATACCTTAAAAAAATAAAAAAATAAAAAAATATATAATTTAAAGTTTATTATTAACAGTGTAATGCATATGACCATTAATAGTTTAAGAGTATGAATATCAAATTACAGGTTTTCAGATATTGTGTTTTGAAAAAACAAACAACCTAACTTTTTAATTTCGATTTCAAATAAAAAAACAAACATGTTATCTAACTTTAGATTTCAGATCTATTCAGATTTCAGAACAGTTCAAACTTGTTTAGATTTCAGACAAAAAAAACGTCACTTAAATCTCAACGACAAAATTTATTATACAAAAGAGATTATTAATTTATTGAATATGTATGGCTCCTCGGTTTTTGTTTGAATTATTTTATAGTCAAAACCACATTTGGATTGTTATGTAACGGGTAGCTTAAGTGACCGTGATTGACAAGCTTTCGGACATCCTAAAGGACTTCAGTAAGGTATATCACTTGACTTGACTTCTTGAAGAGATTAGTTGTGCACACACTTTCATGCATTTCCATATCTCTTGCATTTGTTTCTCCATGATCATGCATTGCATTTCTTCATGTAATATCTTATTATGTGCATTGTGTTAGGTTTGGTTTGGTTATTTGGATTAATGTGTCTAGTTTCGAAAGACTGGTTTTTAATGATTTAACTGATTTTTGTATGGTCTTGTGACCATAAGGTTTTATAAAATATTTTAAAATATGTTATGAAGTACAAACTAGATTCATAATATTTCATGACCGTTCGGATTGGTTTTGATATCTCCAAAGTGACCACTAAAATATAGCATCTCTGTTGTTATCCAAATATGACCTTTAGTCATTCAAATTACCATATCTCTTTCTACAGACATTGAAACTACATTTTGTAAAATGGAATAGAAATTAGACATCCATACCTTTCCAACGGTATATTATACAATAGATTTCAATATCGTTTGGTCATATTTTAAGGCTCTTGAATATCAAACTGATACGCTGTCACGTGCGATTCTAGTAGGTTGGCACTGTTCAGACGCCCTATGTAGAGCCACCTATACAGTGACTTTTCGCTATCTTACATTCCCGTAAGTCAGTGGTGTACAATCGACCCACATAGAGAGACCTGTACATCGACTTTAGCCTGGATTTTTGTAAACCTTATCCAAAACATTGTAGTTTCTTCTAGGGCATATATATATATACCTCATCTTCTTCCCCATTCATTTTATAGCTCTCAAATATAGATCTAAGTGAGAGAAAGTGATTTTAGAGAGAAAAAGCTCCATTTATGTTTTTTTAACTCTCCAAATCAAAAACTCATCTTCATCTTACATCATTCAACATCATTTGAGCATGGGTCTTCTTTGTTTCATGACTAAATAAGTAAGAACTTTATTGAATATCATTTATTGTTCTTCTTACTCTAGATTATGTATTTATTGTTTGATTAAATACCGTGACTCTCTTTATTGCATATATTGTGTCTTGATAGCATGATTGAGTTTGTTTGAGATAGCTTGCATGATTATGTTGTTTTACCTAAATAGTTAAGGTTTGAATGTTCTTGTGAGATTGTTTGATGACAGGTTAACAGATTCATGATTATTCATATAGTCAAGCTCTCTTGAATGTTCGTGTGCAGGGCCGACCCATAAGGGGAGCAAACCCATCCATTTGCTGGGGGCCTCAAATGGCCAAATCAACTTCTTCTTATTTTGGGGTCTCACTCTTCAAGATCCAATCTATTTGGGACATCACTCCTCTGTACCCGATCTATTTAAAAAGGCTCAATCTCAAGCATGTATTTTCTTCATCACATCAGGCCCAATTAATATATGTCTTCACATCTTAGTAAACAACATTAAATGGATGGGGGCCCAAAATGTCTGGAGACAACCCTGTTCATGTGTGTTTATTTGACAATTAGGTTGTTAGATTTAAATTGAGTCCTTATGTATGGGCATGTAGGCATTGTGCATGTGGTCTTATATATTATTGTATTTTGGATATTGTCATATATTTACTGAGACCCTTAATTCTCTTCATAGAGTCAAAGTCTTGTAGCTTCTAGGTGAAGTTGCACAAGCAAGTGAAGTCTTGCAACCAAAGATTGGTTGGCAAACATTTGTTGGCAATAACTACTGTAAAAGGCCCGTTGGGTAAATTAGGAGGTGCTCACACCAAGAGTAGTGGATCATAGGATATCACTAATTGAACCTAGAGTGGCTAGTGGTAGTGTCCATAGCTTGAGGTTATCGATAATGAGAGTCCGTGTATCACTTGAGTGTGTAATCTTCTTTTCTTATAGTGGATTTTTGTGGCTCAAGTGGCTAGTGTAGCTAGTCCCATGGTTTTTTCTGTTTGAAGAGTTTTTTCATGTAAAAATCAAGTGTTCTTTAATTTTCACACTTTACTTGATTTTTATTATTGTTTGAATTGGATTTTACATGTTAATATTGACTAATCGAAAAAGTTGATAATAATTGATTAACAACTTATTCAACCCTTTAAGTTGTATTAGACACGCTTTAGTTGTATTTTTAGAATATTAATTCATAAATGTTATGTCTTAAGGGTGCGTTTCGTACGCGGAACATGACATGACATGACAACGTGAGACATTTGTTCTTGTCCCACGTTTGACGTGTTCTTAACATGAGACAAGACGGGACAAAGTGGAACAAAAATTACAAAAGGTTGTCCCATCCAAGATCCTAGGACAACTTGTCCCATGACATGGGACAAGTGTCAAAAAGACCAATTTAACCTTTAAATTTTCAAACAATTATAATCATGTCCAATAATTTATATATTATAATATATATATATATATAATATTATATAATTATAATATATATAAACTTTATAATTATTATCATATTAAATAATAAATATTATTATATAAATAATAAATATTTAATATCATATATAATACATGTAATATTCTATATCAATATATAATAATATCAATTAATATATAATAATAATAATATTTAATATTAATATATATTAATATATAATATTATAATCTATGTTGTTATATATATATAATATGTATTCTGGTCATTTGAGCTTCTTAGTCCGTCATGTCCTAGTCATACCAAACGCATGACAGTACAATTTACAGTTCTGTCCAGACTTTCCAAACACAATATAGAACAACATGTTCTGTCATATCCTGTCCTGTCTAATCCAATCTCACATTATCATGTCCTGTCTAATCCAATCTTATCTTTATACCAAACGAACCCTAAATGAATTATGGTCGGATATGTTTAGTAATTTCTTTACGTTTAGTAATTTCTTTATTTGGCGAGAGTGTAATGTAATTAATAAACAATCATAACATGAAAAAATATAAATAAATAAAGAACAAGACACTTGAAATTTGCATTTGGGACAGAAAATTGAAAATGATTTACTAGTAAGGTTGATGTTTAGATATATTGCAGTGTCAATTTTTGTCGAATAACAAAATGTTGCTTGGGTCCGGTCGCTGGATATTGAGAAAATGTTGAGCCCATTAACGGTGATAGTGGTAACGTCATATCAAATATCAGCAACAACTCCGGTCGGCGAGCAAAGACTGAAAAGAGTCTATGAGAAAATGATGATAATGGAGACTTTACAAACCAAACACCATATTGTCAGGCCCAGTAGCAATGGTGGCGGAGATCATCATCTCTCCTATTCCACGTCTCGGCTCTTTCAAATCCACACCATCAAATCTACACAAATGCTTGCTTCCTGTTTCCTCTGTACCCAAAAAAGCACCACCAAAAGAAGACGAAGCACTATGCTGTAAAGTGCAGAGTTGACTCCAAAAAGTGATTGTCACAATATCACTTCACTGCTCACAGATCGTGACTCTCGAGTCTCGTGGCTCATTCTTGACTCTTGCCCTCATCAATCAATCAATCAATCTGTTCTTGCATCGCTCTCTCTCTGTAAAGGAGGTAGGTCGCTGTCTCTTTCTCGCTCTCTATTTATTGTCCTCTTGACTTTTATTAATTGCTTGAGTTCATGGTCTTTATTTATAGCTCATCTGGGTATCAGCTATTTCAGTCATTTTAGTTATCGTTCAGTTTCAATTTCCTCTTTTCTGCTGTTTGATGATTTTATTTGTTAGAATATGTAACCCTGTTTACATTGTTGTTCTTCGTGTACTTGCATGTCATTATGTCTGAATCTCCATTCCCACAAATCATGTAATCTTTTTCTTTGTAACTTTTTCCATCGTAAATGGCAAGGCCGTGGAATTCCCACGTCCAAAAACTAATTTTTCTTGTCTTGACAGTTTGCATTAATGTCATTTTAGTGACTTCGTTGAATCAAGAGGGTGTTATTCTTTTGAACTTCAAAGCTTCCCTAAATGATTCCAGCAACAATCTTGAAAGCTGGAATTCGTCCGATTTGACTCCATGCAATTGGATTGGTGTAGGCTGTACAGATTTTAAGGTAACTTCTGTAACTCTCCATGGCCTTAATTTGCATGGTAGTTTATCTCCAAGCATCTGTAGTCTTCCTCAATTAGTTGTGTTCAATATGTCCTCGAATTTTATCTCTGGTTCCATCCCTAAAGATCTTGCTCATTGTAGTAAGTTAGAGATTCTTGACCTTTGCACCAATAGACTACATGGAGAAATACCGACCCAACTATCCTCGGTCAACACACTTAGAGAGCTTTATTTGTGTGAGAATTACATTTTTGGTGAAATTCCCGAGGAGATTGGAAATTTGATCTCTCTAGAAGAACTTGTAATCTACAGTAACAATCTCACTGGTGCAATTCCAGTGTCAATTAGTAAGTTGAGTCATCTTAGGGTTATTAGGGCTGGTCATAATTCTCTCTCTGGTCCAATACCTCCCGAAATCGGTGAGTGTGAAAGCTTACAGGTTTTGGGGTTGGCACAGAATAGTCTGGAAGGTTGTCTTCCTAGTGAGCTTCAGAAACTTAAGAACCTCACTGATTTGATCCTTTGGCAAAACCATCTATCTGGTGAAATTCCTCCTGAGATTGGTAATATCAGTACCCTAGAGTTGCTTGCTTTGCATGAAAATTCTTTCAGTGGAGGGCTTCCGAAGGAGCTTGGGAAGTTATCTGGATTGAAAAAATTGTATGTTTATACCAATCAGTTGAATGGAACAATTCCTCCTGAACTAGGGAATTGCACAAGTGCTGTTGAGATAGATCTTTCTGAAAATTGCTTAAGTGGGTTTATACCAAGAGAGTTGGGTCGGATACCTAATCTCTGGCTGCTTCACCTATTTGAAAACCGTCTTGAGGGAAACATTCCAGAGGAGCTTGTACTGTTGACACAACTTCAAAATTTAGACTTGTCCATAAATAACTTAACCGGTAGGATTCCTCTAAAGTTGCAGAACCTTAAATATCTAGTGGATTTGCAACTTTTTGACAATCATCTTGATGGTACTATTCCACCCCTCATTGGGGTATATAGTAACCTCTCAATTCTTGACATGTCTGCAAATAATCTTGTCGGTAGCATACCTCCATACCTTTGCAAGTATCAGAAATTGAATTTTTTGAGCCTTGGGTCAAATAGGTTGTTTGGAAATATCCCCCATAATCTAAAAACTTGCAAGTCTCTTATGCAGCTAATGCTAGGAGACAACCAACTTACAGGTAGTCTCCCTGTTGATATGTATAAACTTCAAAACCTTTCTGCTCTCGAACTTTATCAGAACCGTTTCTCAGGGCTGATACCCCCGGAAGTGGGCAAGCTTCGGAATTTAGAGAGGCTTCTTTTGTCAAATAATTATTTCGTTGGGAACATCCCTCCTGAAATAAAGAATCTGGGACAACTTGTTACCTTCAACATTTCTTCAAATAACCTCTCTGGAAGCATTCCTCCTGAATTGGGGAATTGTATAAAACTCCAGAGGCTTGATCTTAGTAGAAACCAATTCACTGGCTCTCTTCCAGAAGAATTTGGAAAGCTAGTGAATCTGGAACTCTTAAAGCTCTCTGATAACAAACTAACTGGAGTCATCCCGAGTACCTTAGGGTATCTGGCCCGACTCACAGAACTACAAATGGGGGGTAATTCTTTTTCTGGTAGCATTCCGGTTGCACTGGGACATCTTACTGCTCTTCAGATTGCTCTCAACATCAGCCACAATGATGTTTCTGGAGTGCTTCCTGATGCTCTGGGAAACTTGCGGATGTTGGAATCCCTGTTCTTGAATGATAACCAGCTTTCTGGTGAAATTCCTGCATCAATGAGTGAGCTGATGAGCCTCCTGGTATGCAACCTGTCAAACAACAACCTGGTAGGAACAGTGCCAAACACCTCTGTATTTCAAAGGATAGATCCATCAAATTTTGCTGGAAACAGTGGCTTGTGCCCACTGGTTTCAAACCGTTGTAATCAAGCTGTACACCCATCACTTGTTCCTAAACCAGGCTGGATGAAGGAGGGTTCAACCAAAGAAAAATTAGTAAGCATCATCTGTGTAGTTGTTGGGTTAATGTCTTTGTTTCTAATCGTGGGAATTTGTCGGGTTAGGAAGCGCCGGCACTCTGCTTTTGTTTCGCTTGAAGCTCAAAAAAGGCCCGATGTTTTAGATAACTATTACTTTCCCAAGGAAGGATTCACATATCAAGACCTATTGGATGCAACTGGTCATTTTTCAGAACGTGCAGTTCTGGGGAAAGGAGCCTGTGGCACTGTATACAAGGCTATTATGGATGATGGTGAGGTGATTGCCGTCAAGAAGCTGAAGTCTCGTAGCGAAGGAGCTAGTGTTGACAGCAGTTTCCTCGCTGAGATTTCAACACTTGGAAAGATTAGACACCGTAATATCGTAAAACTTTATGGCTTCTGCTATCACCAGGACTCTAATCTTCTCTTATATGAGTACATGGCAAATGGGAGTCTTGGAGAACAGCTCCACGGAAATAAACAAATTTGTTTATTGGACTGGGATACTCGATACAGAATTGCTCTTGGAGCGGCAGAGGGTTTATGCTATCTTCATTATGATTGTAGGCCTCATATCGTTCACCGTGATATAAAGTCAAACAACATTTTATTGGATGAATTGCTCCAGGCTCATGTTGGAGACTTTGGCTTGGCAAAGTTGATTGATTTACCCTGCTCTAAATCCATGTCTGCTGTTGCAGGTTCATATGGCTACATTGCACCAGGTTTTTTATCTTCTAACCCTCCTCTCTCTCTCTCTCTATTCATCTATCATTCTCTCTCTCTCTCCCTTATTTGCACTTGAAATTGTCTCTTCTAGTTTCATCATTTTCATTTGTTTTTCTTTTCTCTAAGTTGGGTCAGAGTTTCACATAACTATTGCTATAGAAGATGCTTCGTTGTTTACATCTCTCGGTGATTATGCTGTGCATCTCTGTCTGTTTAACTTTATGCCACTGGTAGATCATCTTTTAGTCTCATACAGTTCAGATATACATTTGGCATTTCATTGGATTTGGCATTTAAATGATTATTCCTTGGTGCTTCTCTTTTATTAATTCAATTAGTTATTTGATAATGATGTTGTTTATAAGAAACCTCTAAGCTGGTCCAGCAATTTGCATTATCATGTTTGTATAAATTTATTGGGAATAAATGGGGGAGCACTAGATAATAATCCACTTAAATTTATATTGTTTACAATTTTTGGGACTTTACCGGTGAAGTCAATATCTAGTCAGATATTCATAGTACTTGTGCAATATGTTTAATGATTGTTGAGGACTTGAGGTTAAATATATATATATACACTCTTTTCTCCTCAGGATGAACTGACTTTATTAATGCATTTAAAACTGATAGGTTATCTCAATGGCGGTGTTAAGATGAACGAGTGACAGATAAGAGTGGCCAAAAGCTAGAGTCAAGAATAGAAAATTGTTATATGAAAAGGGGAACCTAATACATGAATTGTATCTTTTAAGTCATAGTTACTGTTCTGGAAAAATAAAGTGAATCGAATAACTGCTGTGACGGTAGTTCCTTGAGTGCATATTATTAGGGAGTATCTAAATATTTAAGGGCATATGGGGTTATGTCACATAATCCTGATTCAGTGGAGTAATGAGACAGAGGAAAAGGGGGGAATTAGGAGACAAAACAAATGAACATGGAATCTGCTTGTTGTCACAGAGGTACAGGACACCAACCTGCAGGCTGCAGCAAAGGATATGCACTCTTTTACATTTGTATTCAATATGCTTTTGAAGAAATATTGTGATATTATTAATATTTATATTATTTTTTTAGATTTTTTTTTTATTGTTTTATATACTTGTATACTATATTTCACAGTTCTAACCTGGTAATTGCTCGATTTCATTTCAGAATATGCTTACACAATGAAAGTGACCGAGAAATGTGACATCTATAGTTTTGGCGTTGTTCTATTGGAACTAATTACCGGGAGGTCTCCTGTTCAACCTCTAGAGCAGGGAGGGGATTTGGTCAATTGGGTGAGAAGATCAATTCATGATATGGTGCCTACGTTTGAATTATTTGACAAAAGGCTGGATCTGAGTATGGAAAGGACAATTGAGGAGATGACTTTGGTTCTAAAGATTGCATTGTTCAGCACCAGTCCTTCACCGCTTAATAGGCCAACTATGAGAGAGGTCATTGCAATGATGATTGATGCTAGGGTGGCAATCGGTGATCCTCCATCAGTCCCGACATCAGAAATTCCGTTAGATGCTAATGTTTCTTCAAGAGGTTAGAAAGATTGTTTCTTTGTTTATTTATTTATCTTTCCCATCATCCCATGGTTGACATTAATATGATTGCCCAGTGATACTAAGTTTGCCTCTATAGGCTTATTGAAGGCAAAATTGCTTCTTCCATCTTGTTCAAATTTGCAAAAAGCACTTCTGGCACACCACATATTAACTGCCTGCACAATTCCCTGTTTATTTTGTTTGTAAATATATTCATATGGTTACAATGGTACCAACTTATTTACGGTCCTAACTTTGAAATTTAATAAGCTGTCGTGGGCTTTTTCTGGTTTTTCTGGTTTTTTTTTTCCTTTTCAGTTTGCCTAGTATCAGCCACTTGTTAAATAAATATGTTGATTTGGTAATTGGTATAGAACATGGCTCATTGTGCCTAGAAGGAAAAGAAAAAATGAGAATAAATTCTAACGATTGAAATTTCTCCTTGAATGTTTGTCTCCATCATAAACATTGTAATCAAAGGATGCCCCATCTATTGAAATATATTTTTTTATATCAGCGAACAAAATTGACCTGGTTCAGTTCTTTTGTTTTAAGAGATTAAATATCTCCAAGAACTAACAGTAGTAGTCATGATTTTGAATTTTTCAGATTCAATGTAACCGTAAGCTCCATGTTATCTTCCAAAGAGATACCGACCTCTTATTGTATTTGCAGAGTTGTGCTAGATTCACTATGAAAGAGAGAATACACATACTCACCTTCTCTGTTAGATTATGTAAGGCTGCAGCATCTTATTGATTTCATAAGAAGTTAACTGATTGAGATCTTATTTAGCCAATATATATATATATAGTTACTGTCAATCTCATTGTAGTTTGTATACCCCCTTATTTATATTTGATATAATCCCATATTTGCTTCAATTATTGTTATTATTTTGATATACCACCTATGATGCTGATACTCGAACTTGAGTGAGACATTGTCCAACTCCAACTGAACGAGTGCTATTTATCATCAAGTTAGCCACCTATGATATAATCCTAAATTTGCTTCAATTATTGCTTTTGACAACATAGGTGATAGGCCACCAGTTGCTAAGATCTGATGATTGTAATTCTGTTGTCCATTTGATAATACCTGATCCAATACACAAGTCAAACTGGCAATATTCAGTTCATCAGATACTCCTGCAATCCATTGAATCCAATGTCCCAACCGGCATCTAAAGCATTTTTTTATAAAATAAAAATAATATTTAAAGTAAATTGATTTAAACAAAATTAATGTGGTAAAATTTAATAAAAAATATATATTAATGATAGAACATGTATTTCAAAATTTAATAAAAATAAAAAATAAATTTTGGTGGAGAAGGTCGAACCCCTCCACCGGTTACCTTTTTTTAACAAAAAAATAAATCAGTTTTCTTTTTTCTAAAATTCACTGTTTTTTATTATATATAAGGGATATTAAAATTTTAGTTATTCTAGTTTGCGTTTATTTGGGTTTGATCCACTAGTTTTTGGAATTACTAACTTTAGTCAACTAGTTTTCTGACAATACATAACCTAGTCCCAACCGTTCAATTCCGTTTGTTTTTTGTTGACTTCCGTTAGGTCAACAAGGGTCTTATGGGAAATTTGATGAAAGCTTCTAGAAGTTGTTTATAAACAAGGGTGGTATTTCATAATGTAAAAATTTTAAAAATTTAAAAATATATTAAAATAATTAATATTAACTATTAAAAACGGAAATTAAAAAAAAGACATAAATGCCCTTAACAAATTTATATAATTATCCTTGATAAATTAAACTTTAAAAATAGAAATTACAAAAAAAAACTGAATCATCGTCATCTTCTCACCATCTTCATCAACATAACTTCTCTACACATCTCCATTGAAGGAGAACACCACCGGCCACTAACACACTTCTCTCTCGTTTAAATCCATCTCTCAATCTACAAAAAAAAAACATATCAAATATAGAAACAAATCGAAAACCCAAAATCACTACCAAATCAAACCCATAATCACTACCAAATTGATGAGATTGAATGAATAAATTAATGGGGTTGAAATTCAGAATCATTACCAAATCAAACCCAGAATCACTACCAATAATCTCTGCGGTCCGGTCTCTCTTTTTCTTTTTATTTTTGTTCTTTCTCCTCTTCGATGGATGCTCTAGGTTTGTTTGAGCATGATTGATATTTGGGTTTTAGATGGATGGTGGTTGTGGATTTTGATTTTTGATTTTGCTGCGGATTTTGATTTTTGAACGGTGGAGGCAGTGGCTAAAGTTTGTGTTTGAGTGGTGGTGGATTAGATTAGAGTTTGGTGAAGATGACGATGATGGTGGTGGCGGTGTGGATTTGGTGATTGGAGGTTTGGAGGTGGTGGCGGTGTGGGTTTGGTGGATTGGAGGTTTGGCGATGGTGGCGGTGTGCTTTAGGTGGATTGGAGGTTTGTAGGTGGTGGCGGTGTGGTTTAGGTGGAGGTGGTGTGTTGTGGATTTGGTGGTGGTGTTGGTTGGAGGTGGTGGCGGTGTCGGTTTGGTGTGGACTGATTTTTTGTGTTTGTGGCTTCTGGAATGGTGTGGACTGTGGACTGATTTTTTGAAGATTGAAGATAGGTGTTTGAAGATTGAAAATTGAAGAGTGAAGAGATGAACGATTAAACATACCTGTTTGACTGCTTAGAATGATTTTATTTTTTTTTTGTTATTTTTTTTAAAAAAAAAAATTGATTTGTTACTTTTTTTTCATTCATTTTTAAAATTTTATATTTATTTTAAACTTTATAAAATTGGAGGGTATAAGGGTGCAATTAGATATGGGCTAGGGTGCACTTAGCAGGCCCAACAACCCACTTCATGAAGGGTATAAGGGTCTTTTCATAGATTCTAAGGGCAGCATGGTCATTTTGCCCTCTGACTCCGTTATAGAAGGACTAAATTTAATAATTCTAAGAACTTGTGGACCAAACTCAGATTAACGATAACTAGAGGGACTAAAATCTTAATATCCCTATATATAAAAGAGTTTGTAGTTATCTTTTATGGGTTATTATTAATAACCACCCCGTAGTTTGAGTTATTAGTCAAAAGCCACCCTCTAATTTTATTATTGGCCAGAACCAACTAACTTTTTAATTTATTAGCTAAAAACAACTTTACATTAAAATCTCTAACCAAATATACCATTTTACCCTTATATTTAAATATAAACAAAGAAAAAACAATTAAAAATTTAAAAAAAAACCCGATGAAAACTCTTAAAAAAGTAAATTTATTTTAAAAAAAAAACCATCCCTAGATCTCCATGGTTTTTAAGATTAAAAATATTTAAAAAAATAAATTTATTTTTTAAAAAACAAAATAACTGGAAAAAAAACCATCCTGGATCAACATGGAGATTAAACATATTTCCAAAATAAATTTATTTTTGGATAAACAAAATAATTGAAAAAAAAAAATAATACCATCCCTGGATCTTCGGATCTCCTCAACCACATGAAATTGGCAACACCACCCAAAACCCAAAAACAAAATTGCGCACCAACCAAACTTGAAATCGATCACCACTAGGGATGGCCATTTTACCCCGGGGCCCCGAACCCCCGCTCCCCCATCCTCATTTGGAGGATTTTTTTTTGGAGGAAAATGGGAAAATTGGGGGGGGGATGTGGGTGACTTTTAACCCCAAATTTAAATGGGGTTGGGGATGGGGGGACCTGTCCCCATCCCCATTTCCCCATTTCCCCCACAAATTCCTTGAAATGGGGATGGGGCTGGGGTTAGGTGCCCCTATCCCCATTTCCCCATTTCCCCCAAATATTGTAATATTATATAAAAATATATTAATATATATTTTTATTATATTTTTAATATTTTTATTTTACTAACTATATATACATATTTATAAACTATAACTTAAATTATACACCAAGCAATCTAACTATATATACATATTGATTTTCTTATTAAATTATTCACCAAGCAAGCTCCATATAATTTATTAATATATTTTACTAACTATATATACATATTAAACAACTTAACTTTCATTTCATTTATATGGGATGTTATTTTATTTTTGAATTTATTGGATTGCGAATTTATGTGTTTCTTTAAATTGTAATTTTTACTGATATAGAAAAAATGGAGGAATGGGAAAATGGGGGACTTTGGAGAAACGGGGAAACAGGAAAACTGGGAAAAACTGAAAAAAAATGGGGGAAATGGAAAAATGGGGATGAGGATGGGGGGACCTCCCCCTAAAATTACCCCAACCCTATTTCCCCCAAATAGGGAAATGAGGGGGGGGGGGGGGGGGGGGGGGGGAATGGGGTTGGGGATGGGGGGACCTACATCCGTCCACATTTCCCCATTTGCCATCCCTAATCACCATCAAACCCAAAATCGCACCAACACCAAAACCCGAAATCTACACCAGTCAAACCATTACCAAAACTCAAACACGAAATCGGCACCACCACCAAACCCAAAATCCAAACCAATCAACCCACCATTCGCTGCCATGCCTAAACTACACCGAATCCAAACAACTCAGGTCCCCTTTTTGTGGTGAACGGAGACCCTTTTCACAGCAAACGAGGATGCAAACTTCTCAACAAACAGATAAGATGAGAGAGAGAGAGAACGGTTGACTTGTGAGAGATTTTTATAGGTTATGATTTTTTTTATATTTATTATTAAATAAAATTTTATTTCATTTAATAAAATTTTAAATTTACTCACTTCCCATTTACTATTATACCCTTCATGGATTAAAAGAAAAAATTAAATATCTTAACAGCAACTAATGAAACTAGACGGTGGCTTTTGACAAAAAATCGAAACTAGAGGTGGTTTTAATAATATCATGATCTTTTATAGTTTATACTTCATAAGGAAATTATGTGCACTTTGAGGGTTCATTAAATGTTCCGTTATATTATTCCATTATCATTATCAAAAACTAACCTTTTACCCAATTTTCAAAATATGTTAAATCATTTTTAAAAGGTTTACCAAACATCTTTTATACGTCAAAATATAAAAGAAGTTGATTTAACTTTTCAAAAACAATATCAAATTCATCATAAGCTACAAGTACAACCACCTTGAAAATAGCCTAAATTGTGAGCAATCTCAACCCCAAACATAACCGTAATCTCATTAGGTATCCTAACAACCTTAAAGAAGGATGCTCCAGCGTAGTTGTTTTTGGTTTTAATAAAGTTCTTTTGTTTCAAAAAAAAATAAAAAAAGTTCTATAAAAGTATAAATGGAGACGCATATGTTTAATCAACTAAACTATAGAAATATACTGATCTGCAAATGGAAGACAACCAAATTATGACATACCAGAAAGGCAAAAATCTTATCAAAAGCAAGATTGATCACCCCTAGAGAAATAACAAATCCGGGCTCGTCACCATTCTTCCACACAAAATTATAAAAAAATATCAATTAAATAGAACATTTCTTTCCAGTACAGCCTCAATGTACAAATCACTATACTGCACAACATATATCATGAATGCTGAGGTCACCTTCTGTAGAGATGTTGATTAATGCAGTAAGAATCACTTCAGACATAAAATGATCGAAATCATGTGATTAATAATAGGAAGAAATTCCAAGATATTACATATCAACACGGTTATCCTCTTATGTATATGCCTGCATAACAATATAACGTATACAATCATGTGAATTCTCCTCAACATACATAACTTCAGGCTATCTAAATAAGCAACCTGCATAACCTATGGTTTTGCCAACTCTCCTACTGAATCAAATTCCACTGCTGTCTTCTATAATATAAATGCATCTCTGAAATCAATGCATAAGAATGACAAGACAATATCATCTTTATACACTGAATTATACTCTGCATACAGAGCCCCGACTGTGCAGTTTGACAAGTTCACCATTGCAAGTCAGGGGACAGATGACAAGCAAAATTTCTGTCCTATAAACATGAATATATAGTTGATTACCGCAAGCTATATAACTAGGCGCAAGCTATATAACTAGGCCAGGGATAAATAAAGACTAAGAGGAAAAGAACCCAATTCCTTTTCTTAGCACCTGGACATCAGAAATACAAGACCCAAAATTGCAATTATATAACTAGGCCAGTAATTATTAACCATATGAAAGTATAAAAATAAGGTCCCGCGTGCCATTTGGCTTTCTTTACAAGAAAGGGCCTATACAATAAAAATACAGTCTCTAGCCTTCTGTTCCCTTGAGAAATGGATGCTAATGAATGCATAATGGTTGAGTCAAAATGAAAACAGCAACCATTGCAATTATGAAATAAAGGAATTAGTCAAGCAAGAGAGAAGTGGCATCTAAGAAAACTTAAAGCATCCCAACTATGTTGGCTGGCACCCAACAAGCTTACCTATCATGTGCAAGCACACTCTCAAACTTTCTTTGTTATTTGTTTCCTCTCCATATCATGTAATTTGTACCTCTTTGTCCCAACAGACTAATTCTATCACAATTGATTGTTCCCAAGAAATGTACAATAACATGTTAAATATCATCCTGATGAATACATTATCACTTTCCTATTTCTTAAATGAGAGGGCAGAATTGAAGGTTAAGTGGTAACTACAACTCACACATGCAAAAAAAGATACAAAGAATTACTGTTTAAGCCAGCGTGAAGGACCTTTGTTAAAGAAAAATAAGAACATATTATCATCAGAGTTGCCACTCGTGAACTTGTTCTACACATAATTTTAGTTCTGTGCATATTGCAAATATGTTCATGACATTAGAATATGACAAAAGATTTCTTCATCAAACCTAGAGAAATAATGAATTTGAGCATTACTTTTACACAAATCCTATAACTGAAAATCCATACATGCAAAAGTGCTGCTGTATATGTCAGAATAGGGTGAGCCAAACAAGACCAAGTCACTTTTGATATGGTTAGCAATAGTAGTCTACAGCATAAAACAACTAAAATTCCAAAAGCTCACCCCCTAAATAACCTTTTATTCTTTGAGAAAGTCCCATCTCTCCGGCTCTTCTCCATAATCAATGCCTGTTCCCTCTCCTTCTCCTTCTTCTCCCTTTTCAATCGTTCCTCTCTCAACTCCTCCAGCGTCTTCTTCTTGTCCTGCTTTTCCTCCTCCATCTGCACTCTTGTCATCCCATCGCCTACACTACTCTCATTATTTCTCCGCCTTTCAAGATACCACGGCAACTTAACTCCTTTCCCCGCAATCCCATAACCCAATCTATACTTCTCATCATCTGGGGTAATAATATTTTTCGATCCAACCTCCTCTGTCTTCATCTTCTTCCTCTTAAACCCATCTTCTTTGGCACCTCCTTCATTATCCAATCCTTTAACTGGGTCAAAAATTCTAATTCCTTCAAAGAGGTTAATATGATTTGACTTAGGTTCCGCTGTAGTAGGCTGCGCTGCAGGCTCTTTGGCAGGTTCAGCCACTTGTTTCAGTGGAGCCAAGCCACGGGCAACACGAAGCTGTTCTAAACGGAGCTCGGCATCACGTTTTCTCACCTGTTCGCGCTTGAGCTGCTCCTCTTTAGCTGCAGCTTCTTCATCTTGACGGACTTTTTCTCTATTTTCATAGTTGTATACATTCCACCGCTTTTGCGGAAGAATATTTAAACCACCATGGCCTCCCATAGCTAATGAACCTGCAAATCATTATGTTCAGGTCATGTGGCCATATTTGGCTGCATTATTAAGGATCTTGAACTTGAATTAAAACTTAAAATGGGAATCTATTCTATGAAATCGAAAACAACATTTTCTTGGAAAAAGAAGAAAGAACAGAAACCCATATGCAATCTATAATTTACGGAATTAGAGTTCATATAAAATCATTAACACAATTAAACAAAACATATAAGTAAAATATCCAACAAGAAAACCCTAGACGTAAACAAATTCTATACAAATATCTCCTTATCGTATTACTATCAGGGTACAAAAACAAATGGGGAAAGTAAAGTAGAAACAAAATAAGCATTTAACATACCCCAAGCTTAACGATTTGCAAATTGAACAAGTTTATCTGCAATCCAAATGCAGTCTATGCCAAGTGCCAACACTTGTGCCTTTGATTTGTTTTGATTCTTAAACTCTATTGATCTGTTTTTCTTATTTGTTTTAAAGAAAGAATAGCTTCTTTTACTTTTCTTGAAGTTAAATGACAATATTACATCATCCTTCCCCAATCTTTACACATATTTCATATGGAGTAGAAATCTTTGTTTTATTTTAAAACCTCCCTCACATTTTTTACCTACCTTAGGAAGTTAATAATGATTGTAGACGTTCAAATTTATAAGACTACCAATATTTGCACTCTTAAATATACACTCCAAATTAATATCTTTTTAAAAATGCAATAATATCCTTAAGTAAAATTACTAAGATGACTAAATCAATAATACTACTTTGTCCAAATTTGATACCTAAATGATGTAACATTACTATAATTCATTCTTTAAATTATATTAGATTTGTTTTATTTAAATGAATGGATTATAGTGAATACCAAGTTTGGATAAAGTAACATTACTTAGTTTGTAAATACATCCACCAATAATTTATTAGTCAATTTCTTAATTGAATCTCTTGTCAAACAAAAAAAAAAAGTTTCCAATTAATAGTTTTTTTTTTTTGGAAAATTAAGTAATGTTTCTCGATTAATCATTTAAGGAAGTTCCCTATTAATGTTTGATACTAAAATATATCATAAAAACTCTTTCTTTTTCTTAAACCCTAGATTCTGTTTAAAAATAATTACAAACGTATTTTTAATTTCTTTAGAGGAAATTAAAATTGATTTTTTTTTTTAAGAAACAAATTGGTTGCTAAGTATGGATAATTAATCAAAATTATCTAACAAATTAGTTATGAAAAAGTAAGTTTTAAATTAATTTTTATTAATTATTTTTAGAAGAACAAATCATTATGCATTTTTTCTCTATAATATATGTATATGTTGTGGTCTAAAAACAAGCACACGGCCCAACAAACAAGCCCACTAACAAAAGGCCCAATATAAGGCTCAAAACACTTTTCAAATGGCAGAAGCCCATATTGGAAACGGGCCCTGAGTCTCACCCGACCCGCCAAGGCATCAGGTCAATCAGAAACGTGGTCATCATTTGCAATAAATGAACTTGATCACACGTTGATCACATGTCGAGCGTTGCACAAATCTCAACGTCAGACAAAGGCCATCATGACTCTTATTCGTTAGAATCAAAACGGGCAATTAAGGGCCCGAGATCCACACCTTCACTTAAATGGATTGAACATTGAAATGCTCAAAGTCTTCACTATAAATATGAGACCTCGTCTCAAAGAAAGGGGTCTTGCTTTTTGACAACTCTCATACACGAAAGTTTTGATAATCTTGTGCCACAAATATCGTTTCTCATTAATTGTTTTCTCCTCGACATCTAGCGTGTCGACCTACTTGGTCGTTCGAGGTAGTCGAACCCAGTTTATCCAACTCAGGGCTCATCAATACTCTATATCAAACCCATAATACCTAGCCTCGAACCCGACTTGACACCGAACTTACGGTTTGACCATTATATCTCTTGTTTTAACTCTTTTCCTTTGTACAATATTCTTACTGTCCATCAACATTGTGCCAGCGCTCGAGCAAGCACTACCACCTAACGCTAATCATATGCCTACATGAATCACAACAAATTCGCCCGAGCAACGTACGCGACATCAAGAGAATCGATCGACACGATTGCATAACGAACCACCTCTTATCAACCTCAACGAACCAATGCTGGCAACGGACGCAAATGCCATACCAGCAAATCCGTCGATCCTGTTTGGAACACAAGGGACTCGAACCAGAATAGTCATAACCAGGAGTTCCCATCCAAGACCCCGAAGTTGGAGATAGGCCGACTTGGTCTTTGACAAGAGTTGTAGGACACTTCGACTTGTGATTTGTTTTTCTGACTTGGTCTCATGGGGTTTTCTGATGGCTTCTAAGTTAAAGCTCATTCTATACTTGGGCTTACTAATTTCGAAATTAGTGAAGTAAGCATTCATTAACATTGGGGTTGTATTTTGAGTCCAAAGCCGATTTTTGACCACTACAATAAGCAAATCTCGAGTAGATTCCACGTAATTACTTGTATATTTGAAGTAAAAAATAACCTTGAATTATTGTAGTAGCCAAAAATTGGCTTTGGACCTTAGATGCTCGCCAAAGTTGGTAAATTACTCACTTCACTGATTTTCGAGTTAAAGCTCAATAGGTCTTTACCCTAGTCAACAGATCCCTTGAGACCAAGTCAAAGGGACCAAGTCAAAGGGACAAAGTCAAAAGATCCAACAACTATCATCAGAGAACAAATCAACGTATCTACAATGCTTTCAAAATCCTAGGGATAGCCTACGATTTTGAGATATCATAACAGGCTGATAGTGATCCATTGGCTCCAACTCTATAAATACCAGACGCCACAACAACCAAAGAGGCATTTTTTTCTCCTTTTCTAGAATTTCATATTTGATCATCTCACATCTCTTAAAGCTCACTTACTTACCTTACATGTGTAAAGGTAGGGAGGTCCACGTCAATTTTAGAGTAAGTTTATGTCGGTAAATAGGCAAACTTCAAATAGTTCCGTGTAATTAGTTCTAAAATGATATTTAAATAATTTTTTCAATAACATATGAAATTCTGAAATAAAATAAAGGAATATTTTTAGGATTGCAAACACAGGGACATACAAGGAATTCAACATTTCAACATCTAAAAGGCAAACAGAGATGATTATCATAAAACCAAATCATTCACAACAGATGCACTTCTGAAACAAAATATTCCAGCTCCGATTAAACATAAATACAAACAAATAGGCAGCAGCAATTAAAAAAAAAAAAAAAAACTAAATAAGGAAACCAAATCGGTTCAACAAAAATAATAAATATATTAAAACGATGTCGAATAAGAAAGGGAAACATAGAGATTAATGATTATACCTTGAAAGATGATAAAGAAAACAAGAACAGATTGGAGAAGGATGGTGTGATTAGCGTGCGATGGGGTGAGACAATATTGATTATTGAGAGCCTCACGAGGTGTTCTTAAGGCGTCTTTACGAGTTCAGGGCAAACTCAGCTTCTGTTTATATTATTTCAGTTTTCACCTACGCATCTAATAAATATATGGTTTTTATCATTTTGATCCCTATATTTTTAAGAGTTTGACATTTTTAACTATTTTTTTATTTTTCATTGAATAATCCCTATATTTTAAAAAACCCATCGATTTGGTCCCCAATTAATCAACCGTTAATCAAATTTAACGGTTCAAAGAGTACTTTTATCGTTAAACAACGATATACTACGTGTCACTATAAAAATAAATATAATATATATATATATATATATATATATATATATATTTCAAAATGAAATTAATATAGAATTAAAATTATAAACAAAACAAATTGAAAATTCCTTAAAATTAGTATTTCAATATAAGAAAATAATTAACACATCAATAAAATAATAAAAAATCATCATCGAATCATCATTAATCCTTTGCCATTACCAACAATAACCACAAATAAAAAAAAACAAAAAAAAAACAGAGCATCCAAAAACATCACCAACAATCAATCGAGCAGCAGATCTGGAAAAAAAAGGATGGAACAACCATCTCAAAATCATCATCAATAACCAATCTAATAGCAAATTTGGTGTTGAATGTAGCATCAGAGATGGAGATTGCCTTGTGGAACGTGTACACAGCCCCATTGATGGAGCATGTACGTAGCTCCATTGATGGAGCGTCTGTCAATAACGGTTTTTTAATTAAAATGAATAATAATAATGTTGAAGAAGAAGGTTTTTTTATTATTTTTCTTTTATATTGTATGAAGAAAAATTTCTTCAAATCTAGAAATTTATCCATTTTCAATTTTTTTTAAATATTTTTTGTTTGTAAAGATTTGGACATTTGCAAATCTCTTCAAGCTTTGTTTATTTTTTACTCTTTTTTTAGAGATCTTCAAAAGTTTCTTAAACTTCTTTTTTGTTGAAAAAATCTGGAATTTTTTTTTTCCAGATTTGAAGAGATCTAGAAATTTCAGATCTTTTCATAAGTATTTTTAAAAAATAATAAAATTTTAAATTATTTATTTCTAAATAAAATAGGACTAATTGCACAAACATCCCTGAATTTAGATATAATTGCACGTATATGGAACTTTTATCCATAATTATACAAACATCCCCTACCGAAAGTGGGTTATCGCTAGAAGTTGACAGCTATATAAAAAAATGGGATGGAGAAGATTATCATCCTCCATCCATACAATCTCTTCCATTGAAAAAAATAAAAAAATTACAAAAAAGAAAAAGAATAAGAAAAATCTACTAGAGATATGAAAATATCCGGATTCCAGACTCTTCGCTAATATCGTACTACAGCCTCGATCAAATGGAGCTCCATCTGAACGAGTATCTGAGCTTTGTCTTTTGCTTTAGTAATTACTGAACGAAGAATGTGACGGAAACGGGTCCGGGGCGAGAGATCCAAACGGCACAGGTCCATCGCCGAAGATGGATGAAAGGTCCATCGTTGAAGATGGAGTAGCGATGGAAGGTCCATCGTCTCCATCATCGACTGATCCATCGTCGACGAAGGAGTATCGCTTCAGATGGAGTAAAAACACCATTTCGTAATTAAAATCTCAACAATATAATTATGCAGGATTTGTCACTTTAGGCCTTTGATTGCTCAAGCTACCTAACCTAATTTTGCCTAACAATGGTACAGAGATTGGTAAAACAGAGGAATCTAGAAAAGAAAAGAAAATATAATAACATAATTAGATTAATAAACAAGTAAATAGTAATCATCTTGGAAAATTAATTAACAAAAAGAGTAGACAAAACAAAACTCATTTCCAGTTAATTAATCTACGGAGATCACTAATGGAGACTTGTTGGGTTGTTTCTGGTTATCTACTGGTTTGAATGTTGTTGTAGGAGAAGAAGCCAGAGGTAGTACCTGAGAAGAGCTTGAAGAGCGGTGGTGGTGACTAACAATGAATTTCAAAAAGGACCCTTCTCTCACTACTTCCAGTGCCAATGTTGATGAAGTTTTAACACTTGAACAATCTTCAATTGGTACTAGTACTACTACCTTCTTCTCAGCTTCTTCCATGAGTTTTCTCAACAATTTCTCCTCTTCATCTCTTAAGAACTTGAATTTTGGTTGTAGGTATGATCTCACCTTGTTCAAATTATCTTCTTCTAATGCTGCTGATGATTCAAAGAGTGGGTTGAATCCAAGATTGTGATAAGCAGTCAAAGGAGAAGACTTTATAGTTGGACTAGCAAAGGAGTTAAAAACTCCATCGTTGAAGATGGAACGACGCTCCATGCCTCCCTTGGGAGCGGATCTGCCCGTCCATGGAGTGATCTGTTTGGAGCAGATTTTCAACTCTCTAGATTGAAGTTTTGATTTTTGATTTTTTGATTTTTTAAATGGATGTGATTAACTTGCTACTTGTGGATTTGAATTTTGGTTGTTCGAGGATTTGAGTTTTGGTTTTGATTTGTGGGATTGAGTTTTGGTTTTTGTTCGTTAAGTTTAATTCTTGGATTGAGAAAATGAAAGAGAAAAAAAGAAAAAAAAAAGATTGATTTTTTTTTTTTTGTGTCCTTTCTTTTTCGTTTTTTAAGTTATTAATGTTAAATAATAAATAGGTAATTAGGGGCACTTAGGTCCCGTTTTATTTTTTATCTTAAGATTGAATAGTGTTTAGAGATGTACGTTTGGAAAATAAGGATGGATATTGGTCCCCATATCCTTATTGTTATCCCTATCCCCACTTCCAAGACCCTTTCCCCCTCCTCCCATTTCAGGAAAATGGAGATGGGGATTTTTAAGGGGAGGTATATCCATCCTCATCCCCAATTTTCCATTTTCCCCGTTACCCCGATTTTCTCGTTTCTCCATTTCTCCATTTCTCCATTTAACTAAAAATTACAAAGTAAACTTAAAAATACAAACATTCCATTACAAATACAAAATAAAATTCATTAATGCATTACAAATACAAATATATATTATAATTAAAAATATATATTATAATTATATTTATATATGTTTGGAGGAAATGGGGAAATGAGGATGGGGGATCTCATTCCTATCCTCATTTCAATATAATTGTAGGGAAAACGGAGAAATGGGGATGGGGAGGAGTCCTCCATCATCATCCCCATTTCAATTTGGGGATGATTTTCATCCACACCCACCCCCCCCCCCCCCCCCCCCCCCCCCCCCTCCCCATTTCCCCATTTTTCCTAAAAAAAAACCCCAAATGGGGATAGGGACAGGGGAATTGGGGCCTTGAGAAAAAATGGACATCTCTAATAGTACTGAATGTTACTGAAGACTGAAAACTGTAAAACATGTTTGTTTTTTTTTCACTGAAAACTGAACGTAAGTCATAAACTGTTTGTTTTTTTAAACTATAAATATCTAAAAATTAATACTTTAACATCTATGTCCTTCTCGCTATTTATTATATATTTACATTTTAATATATTAAGGATAATTATAATGAGTAATTTAATAATGAGAAAATAGCACTAAACACCATTAATTGGTGAGTGGAGTCCCAAAAAGGTCATTGATTGTTTAAATTGTTTCAAAATCATCATTTTGACAAAACATTGTTCCAAAATCACCATTTTGATAAAAAAAATTATTCATTGGCAGTCAAATTCAGTTAAAATCTAACAGAAGGTTACTATTATCTGTGATATGACACCCATAAAAAATTTCATGGGCAATATTATATGTATTTCGATTATTTGATTTATATAAAAATTAATGATTTGATTATTTTTTTTTAATGGGTAATACTTCCTGTTTATGGGTGACATTAAACTTATTATTATTCTATGATTAATTTGGAATGACATCAAATTTACTTCATGATTAATTTATTATTTAATTATATATATAGTAATGATTTCATTATAAAAATTTTATGTATAATATTTCCTATTTTATAAAGTAATCATGATAAAACAAAAATATATTCAAAGTACAGGTAAAAAAAAATTTAAAACCTATTAAAAGTCAATTAAAAAACCTGTACAAAACATATTTTACTAATTTTTGATCCATATTCTAATAGGTTATAAAATAAGCAAACTCACTTCAAACAATTAATGGACAAAGTGACAACAATTAATATATTCTTTCCATGAAATGACTAATTTGAGTCATTTTAAAAAATTAGAGGTTTCCTCACCAAACCAGTGGCTTTAGATATCACTGACCCTTTAATAATTGTAAAACAAAATTATTTAGTTGTTAAAAATATTTTAAATTTATATTAATAATATTATTTAGAGGCAATCAAACCCTAATAAAATTAATAAAACTAACTATCAAATTATGAGGGAAAAAAAAAAGAATGAGTCCTTACCGAAAGCCAGAATATGGTAGGAAAACCAATCTCAAATTATTTGAGTTTTGAAGTAATTAGGTTTTATGATGCTATTGTTGTTTATGGTGAGAAAAAAAATATTAATATGAATAACAGTTTGATAGAAGATAAAATTGGAAATTAGTTTGATTGGTGAGGATAGTTTTGGAAGTAAAATATTACATTAAATTATAATAGACTTTTGTTATGTGAAAAATGGATTTTTTTTCACTTTTCTAAACAAGAGATTTTAAGGGTTCTTTAAACGATTTTATCACTTAAAAAACAAATAAAATAACTTAATGAAGCACATTAAGTGTTGTTAAGTATTAATTGGAAAAATCAAACAGAAAATTAGTCATTGTGGGTTAAAATTGTGGTCAAGAGTTATAGAAGTCAACTAAAGCAAGGGATAATTGTGTAATTATGGACAAGTTCCCTATGAATGCAGTTATGCCTAAACTCAGGGGTATTTGTGCAATTAGTCCAATAAAATATTAATTTCAAGAGTAAAATTGTCATTTTGGTTTTTCTGTTAGAGTTGATCACTGTTAAAAATCTGGTCAAACAGATCAAATTGATGAGTTTTTAAAAATATAGAGGCCATGATAGTGAAGAATGAAAAGACAATTAAAAAAGTTATAATTTACGAAAACATGGGGTCCAAATGATAAATCCCCTAAATATTGTATATGAGATTTACAGTGCACACTTCGTTTTTTAAAATTTAAATTAATTTTTTTTTTATTAAAAACACTTTATTTTATTCTAAAATTTTATTTTTAATACTCCTATTCTAATTAAAGAAACTTTATTTTAAAAAATATTTTTTTTTAAAAAGTAATTTTATTATAATATTACACATCTAACATATAGTTGAACAAAACTTTGTTTAATTGGAAAGACATGACACAATAGTTGAATAAAACACTATTTAATTAAAGGAGTGTATTGGATTTAGATTTAAAAAAAAAAAAAAAACTTTTAAAGTGTATTCAATATAGGAGTTAGGATCATCTCTTTCATTTCCTTTTATTGGTTTTTTTTTAATGTGTAAATGAAATATTCACTTGTATAAGAGAGAAAGAAATCAACAAACTTAACAATATATTTTCTTTTATGTTTATGTGTCAACATCTGTTGAAAAGCTAAGGATAAAAAAGACATAAGAGAATCTGTATCCTCAATATATACTTTTAAAGACTTATAATGTATTCGATCAAGAGTTTTTAAGAGTCTATATAAGTTCAGAGGTAATCAAAATGTTAATGACTTTTATGGAATTCATATGATCAATGATTTAATAGACTTTCAGGATAGAGGTATAAATACCAAACCTCACATAACTCTCTCCCACTCTCCCAAGAGACTATTGAAAACTTTTATTTAAGAAGAAAAAACTCATCTTTTTTTTTTTTTTGAGAAAAATAACGTTTCATATAAGAAAGACAAACCTTCCACTCATACACATCGTCCACAGTTGATCGGTGTAGATTTTTTTGGTCATTCCTCTCTCTCATTAATTTTTGATTAATTTGGGTTTTGACTTGATTAATTTGATGAATAATTATGCATTATAGGTTTCTTACTTTTTTTTCCTAATGTGTAAGGGTGAATGCGATAATGGGTAGAGTTTTTTTGTTTCTATTTTTTACAAGATGTAGAAACAATTCATAACATCATCATCATTGCAATTGTTTTGAGCACTCATAATGAATCGCACGGCAACTGTTCTCAACTGTTATAAGAAAAATGCAACTGTTATTGACCAAAGGCTTTTTTTTTTTTAGTTGTAACTTATTATTTGTATACAGTTATCTTTTGTGCCTTGTTGTTTGTTCTTATTAATATTATTTTAATTATTTATAACATTGCATACAATCTAGCTAGAGGATGGTCAAGTTTCTTATAAGGTTGTTTACCCTTGGTTCATTTGTGACTCTCCTCAAGTCCCTTGGTGGAGAGACGTTTGGTCTCGTTTTATTCCGTCATCCCCGTTTGACATTGACCTGACATCTTTTGTTGAACAGGCTTTCCACGAATGATCGCTTTTTTAGGTCTAGCTTTTAGTTGGCTTCTTGATGTAGTGTTTATGGGGTTAGTAGTGAGTAGGCTGATCATCTTTTCCTCCAGTGCCCCATAGTAGCTGCTCTTTGGGAGGTTGTTTTCTTAGCATTCCAGCGGCGTGTTTCTGCCTACTCTTGGAATTCATTTTTTTTTACAGGCCATATCGGTTTGATTTTGTGATCAGATTAGGGTTTTATGGATGGTCGATATCCATATAATGGTTTGGAGTGTGTGGTTTGCCCGTAATCAGTGGAACTTTGAAGTAAATCGTTGGATTTCAAATCAACTCTTTCTCTAGTTTGGCATGCGGTTTCTGATGCTAATCGCTTGAAGATAGGTTGTATGCATAATTGTGTGGATGATCTTATGATTCTTCACCGGCTAGATCTACGTGGTCGTCATGCTAGGGCCCCGTTATAAAGAGTGTGATTTGGCCTTCTCCGTCTCCTAATTGGATCAAAGTCAACACCGAAGGTGTTGCCTTGAGTTCTCCGAGAGTTGAAAGTTGCGGGGGAGTCTTCCGTAATTGTTAGGCTTTTATGAAGGAATGTGTCCCTCTCTTGGGTAGGTATTTGTGTTTGAGGCTGGGCTTCTTACGGCTTTTCTGGCCATTAATTTTGCTTAGAAGTATGAGTGGTGTTAGATCTAGTTTCATAGTGATTCTTCTTATGTGGTTCAACTGCTCTCTTCTCACTTTGAATAGGTTCCTTGGCAAGTTCGTCCGGCGTGGCAGCATTGTATCTTCCAGATTTCACAGATGGATTTTCAGGAGTTTCATATTTTAGTAGGTGAAGCAAGTGGCGGATGCCCTGTCTAAACATGATTTGAAGTTGGAGGTAGATTCTTGGTGGTTCTCCACCCCGCCCTTATATTCCTCGTTAATTGGCAATGATTGTATGGATCAGGAGCCTTTTCGATTTTCATGATGCTTTATGTTTCTTTTTGGTACGACATGCGTGCCACTATTTGTTGGGGACTGTTTTCCCCCTTGGTTTTTGTGCTTATTTGGTTATTGTTACTCTTTTTTTTTAACATTTATATATATATATATATACACACACACACACATACACACACACATTGCCTTGGAGTTTTTCAGCATATTATGCTTCTGATATTTTTTCCCTTTAAGTCAATCAATTTTATAAAAAAAAAAAAAGAATTTAAAGGGAAATTTGTTTAGGATGAGAAATCCCCATTAACGCCCTCGAGACCACTACCGCGAAAGTGATGGCCGGGGTCGATATCTTTGATACATGACCTGATCTTATATGAATATAAAGGAGGATAAAAACGTAGGTAGGAGACAAGCCATCTCGCCCATCGGGCTTCGTGCTTATGAAGTAGATCTGGGGATCTTGAGGTTCTCTTACTGGTGTGAAGGGATTGATCTTGGTCCTGGTCCTGGTCCTCGGTTGGGGTTAGATCCCATCATGGTACCTGGAGCCCGCTTCTGGAGCTCGATTCCTTCCTGTAATTCCCCGACCTAGATAGCAAGTAAGAAGGGGGGCTTATCTAGCTCCAGTGTCAGAAAGCTCGATTTTCGCCATAGAGATGATACAGGAGAGCCCATCGACTTCCTTCAAGCTGGTCTGGGTGGTTTCTCCTCATTTTGACATGCGACTTAGCATGTAGATGGGAATACAAGAGCGCTAGGTCCAGCGAGGTAGGAAACAAGCTCGCACTCATATACGCATGCATTACACAGGACACAAGTAAGAGAAAACAAATCTTTAGTAGATGGAGGTGGACTGACCAAGGGGGAATAAATATCACGAATGATCACATGCTTAAAAACCCCAAGGCAGTATCCGGAGGAAGGGGGAATACCCTTCCTTATGTATATACCAAAGAATGCTCCGGGGAGCTTACAAGAATGGTGAAGTAATACAACGTAGTCGCTCCAGAGAGTTTACAATGGTGGTCGAATGTAGACCGATACCGGTATATTCTAGGTAAAGGTAACACATACATTGATGATGTCGTGAGATCTTTTTAGTGAAGCATGTTTGTCTTCTGTCATTGATCGGATCCCCCTTTTCTATGCCTTTTACAGGCATATTTATAAATGGTGACTATCTTGACGTGCAAGTCTAGGATTCTTCAATCTTTCTCTCCTTATTGAGTACGATTCTTCCTTTAATGTAGTTGATCGGATCGTGGCTAATATATCGGAGGGGATGTGTTTGTTTCCTCTTCGGACTCTTCTTTTCTTAATAAGAGGGATTTTCTGTTATAGTTGACCCCCAATAATCGGTTGTGGAGGATATCTTGGAGGAAAAGGTATTTGTTTCCCCTTTGGACTCTTTCACTAATGAAGACCATTAAAGAGTTGAATATTCTCTTATTAATGGTGTTGATCATGTCATTAATTGGGTTGACTGTCTCTATTAATATATTTGACCTCATTAATAGGGTTGACTACCTCCATTAATACTGTTTACCTCATTAATGGTACTTTAAATGTCATGAAAGTCAACCCTCTCTTCCTACGTCACCGAGATGAGAGCTCTAGTTCTGCATGTCACTTTGGAGAGGTACTTCATGGAGGTTACCTGATGTGATATTTGATATTCCTTGAGGGTGAGGTACCCTAGGATCCAGTACACTAGCGGGATCCCCCGGGGACCTCTCGATTGTCACGGAGCTAGATGTTGGTCTTCCTATGGAGCTTATGCTAACCATTTTAGAGGTGAAATATCCCATTGGGTTCCTACCTTGTAGTTGGGAGCTTGGTTCAGCTACACCGAGCTTTGTCATGGAGCTTGACCTAATTATGCAAGCTTTCTAGCGGGGTAACGGGTTTGGCTAGCAGGCCATGGTAAGGTGTTTGCCATAAACAGGTGACATTGGCTTGCTTCTGGAATGGTGGAAAGGTACGCTCGAGTACTGCTCTTGCTACTTGATTTAACCATACTAGGATCTACAGTGGATCTTGGCTCTTTTGGTGACGACGGGGCCTTACGGGCTTCTTCCTTTTATGCTCGGACAGGTCGAGATTATACCTCGACGAGGCAGGAGTGCCTTTGCAAGACAAATTCGGCACCTTGAAGGTCTCCTAGTGAAAATAGAGATAGCAGCAAGCTCTAGGAAAGTGTCACAAGATACCTTGATGTCGAGGAACCCCGGTCCTTTCACGTCGACCTAGCTTCAGGCTTTTTCCTGGTATAAGAAGCTTAACGCGGTCTCGTCGGGCTTTATTTAGTAAGCCTGGACACGTGCGAGATGCTTAGATGGTATGAGCGGCCTCGCCTTGCTTCTGTAGGATCGCGTAGTAGCTCGACCTCAAGGACCTTGATACCCCGTCATATAAGCCCCGAATTCGGACCCTTACAGGAAGGCTGGGAAGTGGGAAATTCTTCTTTGGTCCCTAGCCAAAATTTTCTATTAACAGAAGTCCCCTCTTACTTGAACACCGGTAAGTATTTGGGGTTGGAGTCTGAATCTTGTACTACATGAAGAATTTTGCTTGTCGCTTCTTACTTGTAACGAGAATCGCTCACAGTGCTTGGCTTAGCGGACCGGGGTACTAGTCATTCTTGTTTTAGGAGTCTTGGTACATTTGGCAAAGAAGATCCTGGTGGGCAACTAAAGCCACTTTCTCACCAGTTCTTTATACATAGGCGAGACATAGATGCATTCGGCGTACCTGTAAAATAAATGAGCAATTGCAGACCACATAAGGGGTATTCCCTTTACGGAATTTTCGATGCTCTAGTCAGTGTAAAATTTGGTAAGTGAGAATGGTCACAAACCGTATTGTTTGATCATGTCGGATGAAGCTTTAGTGGCTGAGAGCCTGAAATTTATGTTCCTGGAATTGGTAGGCAACTATGCTCTTAAACTCAGACCTTTCTTGAGGGTCGTAGCCCGACCAAGGCATCAGGAGCGCTATCTAGCTATATCCTGGTATTTTGATCCGGATGGCCACTATGCTCTTACACTCAGACCCTTCTTAGGGGTGGTAGCCCGACCAAGGCATCAGGAGCGCTATCTAGCTATTTCCTGGTTTCAAGGCGATCATTGTCGAAATACCATGGTGTTCCTCATAAAGGGATTTATTCAGTTCAGGGCATTAGGAGGGCTATGGAGCTCTCCTGGTGATGGCGATCCTTCTGGAGGGATTTTATCCGGTCCAGGGCATTAGGAGTGCAGTGTAGCTCTCCTGGTGATGGTGATCACATGAGATCTACTACGGATACCGAAATCGAAAGAGATGTAAGCTCATGGTGAGCTAATACGAAGTTGTATCCATGCATGGTGGTGTCGGTTGATAACCAGTCTCGCTCTAAGAGTTTTCTAACGAGTAGAATCTCTTGAGATGATACTGGAATACTGAGAAAATATTGAGCTTCTAGTCCCCAAGTGATATAACCGGTTTGGAAGTTCGCTTGGGGTAGATGAGAGCCTTCAACAATCGTAATCGAGCTCGAGACCCCACTGTGAACTAATCAGGACCTTTGGGTGCTCCCTGAACGGATCGCGACCTCGATGGCTCACTAAGGCATTGGAAGGCCCTGTACAAATGGAGAGGAGCCATCGGTATGATAATCTCTAAGAGCAAGCTGGTGTTTGCTAAGGTCGAGCTCGTTCCAACCAAGAAGGATGGTTACTTCTTCAACCCATGACTATATGGTGGGAGTGGTTTAAACTCTGCATGGCAGCGTGGCTACCTCGGGAGCCAAGGTGGGTGCTTCTTTTGCTGAAGAACGCTTCTGTGTTGCTTGCTAGGCAGCTCGAGCTCTTCTTCCCTCTGACTTGATCATTATTGGAGGATGGACACCTTGAATAGATCACATAGAAAGTTGAGAGTTACCTGGGTCCGCTCTGACTGAAGCCAGAAATTATTGAGATGATGGATGCGCAGATGATGATGAGCACTTGGTTCCCATTTCTTATTTCATGTCTAGTCGTATTGAGGTAGGAACTACCTTGAAGTCCTCTGTTGCTGTAGATGCATGTGGGGCTTCAAGTCTGCCTACCTTTGAATTAGAGAGGTAGATCAGGACTAAGGTAGCTTGCTAGGGCGATGAATGGCCCTATATAAGTGGAGAGGAGACATTGGCTTAGTAGCTATCTGGAGACATGCTCGGGATTCTTAGAAGTTTCCTGGGACGGAGAGAAGACTTTGGACCCTTCCGGGATGAGTGGTGACTCACTTGAGCATTGGATGACCCTATATGAATGGAGATGGGCTACCTGTATAGTACCAGTCTATAGGCATACTTGGGATTTCAAAAAGCTCCTAACAACTGAGAGAAAGCTCTGGACCATATTGGAACGAAACAGGAGCTCAGTGGCTCAATTGGGCGTTGATCGGCCCTGTATAAGAAGTGAGGAGCCACTTGACCTTACAGTGAGGCTGTTGCTCCAGAGGTTAGCTTAGGCATGTAGGAGGCCTTACCCAGAGTGGGAAATCTCTAGGCTCTCCTCGATCAGATCTGGCTTTAATGGCTTGCTAGGGCGATGAATGACCCGGTACATATAGAGCGAAGGCACCGGTCTTGTAGCGATGCTACCGCTCTAGAAGCTAACTTAGGCACGTAGGTGGCCTTACCAAATGTGGGAAACTTCTAAGAGCTCCTCGATCGGATCGGGCTTCGGTGGCTTGCTAGGGCGGTGAATGGCCCGGTAAACATAGAGCGAAGCAACCAGAGGTACTGGTTCAGATGCATGCTCGGGATCCTAGAAGTCCCCAGCAACTGAGAGAGGGATCTGGACCCTGCTGGAATGAATCGAGAGTTCAGTGGCTCACTTGGGTGTTGACTAGCCCGATGTATGAGGCGTTGAACCACTAATCTTCTACTGGTCGTGCTGCTCTAGAAGTTACACAGCTGAGTTGGCTTCTTAGATTCATGGGTCGACCTGCTACCTCTACTAAGGAGCTTACAAAAGGTGGACCTGGAGGCATGAGGGGATCCGTCTAAACAGGTCAAAGCCCAGTAGATCTGCTGGATAAATGATACACTGGTGGCGGAGCGAATCTGCTGTAGAAGAGCAGGAGAGGTGCAGTTCTACTGTATAGGAGCTCTCGATGTATCAAAATGGCTCATCTATATAGGAGATCTTCAAGCGGGGAGCTACTGTATTGGAGCTCCATGATTATCTGAGCAGGTTCACTTCATAGGAGTAGCATAATGAACTGGTTCCACTAGGAATCCCCCGTACCATATTTGCTCCACAATGAACGAAACTCGTTAAATGATAAAATGAGCACCACATGAGATGCATAGGCGATATAGACAAGTATGGAGAAAATATATCGTATATAGTAAATGATATTCCATGAATAATGAATCTGTTACCTCTATAGTATAATGATACTCATGTAGAAACATAGAGGCTTTCAAAAGAGGTGTGGAAACTTCCTACAGATGGCGCCAAAAAGTGTTAACTGGAAATTTGTTTAGGATGAGAAATCCCCATTAACGCCCTCGAGACCACTACCGCGAAAGTGGTGGCCAGGGTCGGTACCGTTGATACCTGACCTGATCTGATCTTGTATGAATATGAAGGAGGATGAAAACGTAGGTAGGAGACAAGTCATCATCGTCCGGCTTCGTGCTTATGAAATAGATCTGGAGAGCATGAGGTTCTCTTACTGGTGTGAAGGGATTGATTTTGGTCCTGGTTCTGGTCCTGGTCCTGGTCCTGGTCCTGGTCCTGGGTTGGGGTTGAATCCCATCATGGTACCTGGCGCCCGCTTCTGGAGCTCGATTCCTTCCTGTAATTCCCCGACCTAGATAGCAAGTAAGAAGGGGGGCTTATCTAGCTCCAGTGTCAGAAAGCTCGATTTCCACCATAGAGATGATACAGGAGAGCCCATCGACTTCCTTCAAGCTGGTCTGGGTGGTTTCTCCTCATTTTGACATGCGACTTTAGCATGTAGATGGGAAGACAAGAGCGCTAGGTCCAGCGAGGTAGGAAACTAGCTCGCACTCATATACGCATGCATTACACAGGATACAAGTAAGAGAAAACAAATCTTTAGTAGAGGGAGGTGGACTGACCAAGGGGGAATAAATATCACGAATGATCACATGCTTAAAAACCCCAAGGCAGTATCCGGAGGAAGGGGGAATACCATTCCTTATGTATATACCAAAGAATGCTCTGGGGAGCTTACAAGAATGGTGAAGTAATACAACGTAGTCGCTCCGGAGAGCTTACAATGGTGGTCGAATGTAGACCAATACCGGTATATTCTAGGTAAAGGTAACACATACATTGATGATGTCGTGAGATCTTTTTAGTGAAGCATGTTTGTCTTCTGTCATTGATCGGATCCCCCTTTTCTATGCCTTTTACAGGCATATTTATAAATGGTGACTATCTTGACGTGCAAGTCTAGGATTCTTCAATCTTTCTCTCCTTATTGAGTACGATTCTTCCTTTAATGTAGTTGATCGGATCGTGGCTAATATATCGGAGGGGATGTGTTTGTTTCCTCTTCGGACTCTTCTTTTCTTGATAAGAGGGATTTTCTGTTATAGTTGACCCCCAATAATCGGTTGTGGAGGATATCTTGGAGGAAAAGGTATTTGTTTCCCCTTTGGACTCTTTCACTAATGATGACCATTAAAGAGTTGAATATTTTCTTATTAATGGTGTTGATCATGTCATTAATTGGGTTGACTGCCTCTATTAATATATTTGACCTTATTAATAGGGTTGACTACCTCCATTAATACGGTTTACCTCATTAATGGTACTTTAAATGTCATGAAAGTCAACCCTCTCTTCCTACGTCTCCGAGAGGAGAGCTATAGTTTTGCATGTCACTTTGGAGAGGTACTTCATGGAGGTTACCTTATGTGACATTTGATATTCCTTGAGGGCGAGGTACCCAAGGATTTAGTACACTGACGGGATCCCTCGGGGACCTCTCGATTGTCACGGAGCTAGATGCTGGTCTTCCTATGGAGCTTGCACTAACCATTTTAGAGACGAAATATCCCATTGGGTTCGTTGAGCTTTATCATGGAGCTTGACCTAATTATGCAGGCTTTCTATTGGGGTAGCGGGCTTGGCTAGCAGGCCCTGGTAAGGTGTTTGCCATAAACATGCGACCTTGGCTTGCTTTTGGAAGGGTGGAGCGGTACGCTCGAGCATTGCTCTTACTACTTGATTTAACCATACTAGGATCTACAGTGGATCTTGGCTCCTTTGGTAACGATGGGGCTTTACGGGCTTCTTCCTTATATGCTCGGACAGGTTGAGATTATTCCTTTGACGAGGCAGGATGCCTTTGCAAGACAAATTCGGCACCTTGAAGGTCTCCTAGTGAAAATAGAGATAGTAGCAAGCTCTAGGAGAGTGTCACAAGATACCTTGATGTCGGAGAACCCCGGTCCTTTCACGTCGACCTAGCTTCGGGCTTTATCCTGGTATAAAAAGCTTGACGTGGTCTCGTCGGGCTCTATTTAGTAAGCTTGGACAAGTGCGAGATGCTTAGATGGTATGGGCGGCCTCGCCTTGCTCATGTAGGATCGCATAGTAGCTTGACCTCGGCGACCTCGGCGACCTTGATACCCCGTCATATAAGCCCGAATTCGGACCCTTACAGGAAGGCTGGGAAGTGAAAAATTCTTCTTTGGTCCCTAGCCAAATTTTGCTATTAACAATTATTAATGGGAGATTTACTCCAATCAATAGTTAATTTATTCAATTTATTTAAATTGTTATGTGTAAGTTTGTAACAATCAAAAAAATTAGAGGCCAACTTGTTTAGCACCAAAAAAATTAATGTCAAAGACGAATTAGATAACTTATTCTCCTCCTAAGGTTTCTCTCGTAAACCCTAGTGTAAAAGCAGTTTCGGTTTTCTTCTAGGGCTTTCTTAAAGCCTTGTGTAGAAACAATTCGGGTTATCAGTTTGGTTTTATCCTTTTTATTTTCGCGACGGTTCGTTTGTTTTGGATAGGATGGATTCTGAAAAGATTGTTTGGTTTTGTGAGTCTTTGTCCATTAAGAATAAGGAAGAGAAGTTGTGGTCGGTGAAGGATGAGTTGAAATCTGATGTGGTTTGGAAACTGGATCTATGTTTAGTTGGAAAAAAATTTGACTTCAAAACATGTTAATAAAGATGCCTTTTGATCAGTTATGCCACGGATTTTGCGTGTTCAGGGATTTGAGGTTGAAGTAGTGCGGGATAACACGTTTATTTTTTATTTTCGTAATCAAGATGATCGTTTAAGGATTCTACAGGGAGCCTTGGAGTTTTGATAACTGCCTTTTGGTTTTTAATAAAGTGAATAGGGTGGGAGATATTAACAAGCTGGAGTTTAATTCAGTCGATTTTTGGATTCAAATTCATAATGCTCCGCTTTTGTGTATGACAAAGGAGATGGCGGAATTTTTGGGTATTCTTATTGGGAATTTGGTGGATATTGATGTTGGTGCAACTAGGGAATGTTTTGGGAAGTACCTGCAAGTTCGAGTAAACATTGATGTTTCGAAGCCTTTACGGCGGTTCCTGAGAATGGATTTAAGTGATAACGGAGAGGAGACTTTATTACTTTTGCGATACGAGAAATTTCCTGAATATTGTTTTCATTGTGGTTTGTTGGGACATTCATATACTGAATGCTGATTAACACAGAAATAAGGAATAATATCATCATTTTACACTTCCAATATGATTAATTCCCCTATTTAGATATATTTTCGTTCGCTCTCCTAAATAAATGTGTTGTGAAGTAATCCGTGTATTTTTCTTTGTATTTTAGAGGTAATATGGTCAATACAAAATTATGGAGAAGTCAGATGGAAAAACAAACATCATTTTCAAATTCAGAACGTCAAAAAACCTAGGAAGGCCAGGGAGGGCATTTTTATAATTTTAACTATTCACTGTTCACATTGACTTTCACTGTTCACAGTTGACTTTCACTGTTCATGATGATGTGGCACATTCCTATTGGACCGAACTGTGAGTGTACCGTACACACGACTGCAGAGAATCACATTCTAGAAGTCAGTGCACTGTTCATAGTTGACTTTCTAGAAAATTATTGACAGATGACGTGACACAATTCTATTGGCCCAAATTGTGAGTACACCGTAGACGTGTTGCAGAGAATCATATTCTAGAAGCCGGTGCACTGTTCACTATTGACTTTCACAGTGTGTTTACTATTCACTATCACTGTTCACTATTCACTATTCACTGATGACGTGGTGAAATCTGGACGCTCCATTCTAAATTAATCCGATGGTTAATTTTTATCCGTATTTTGTATAAATAGAGGACTCTCCCCCCTAATTTAGACATCCTGAATCCAAATATGATATTAGATTTGTGAAATTCTCTCTTTTGTTCTCAAATTCTCATTTTAAATAAAATAACTATTTTCTAGTTAAATTATGGTTGGCTAATTTCATATAGCTGGGGTCATGGGTGATACCGTTGGTATGGAAAATATGATCCAATTTTGGTAAGTTTATTATTTTTATGTTTTCTCCCCTCTGATCTTTGTGGAGTTTTTGACTCACTATAGACAGACATATATTGTTTAGCACAATGAGTACTTTTACCCATATTTATCAGAGAGTGGTTTCTCCCCTCTGATCTTTGTGGAGTTTTGACTCACTGTAGTCAGACAGATATTGTCTAACACGTCCTAAAGAAGTGTTCATACTCCCAAGTATAAGAGTGTCAAAGTAATAAATTAACCAGTAAGACCGGATCGAACCACAAGGAGGTTGTTCACTTGTCCTTGTAGAATTAATTATCTAGATTAATTACTAAGCTTGTTATAAAATGTAAATCAATTAAAATTAAAACTGGGGGGATGCACTGTTGGTAATTCGAATATGATCCAATAATTAATATTTAGTCTATATTAATAGGAGGGTATTCCACTCCACTGACCATTCTCAGACAGATATTGTCTATCACAATAAGTACTTTTACCCATATTTATCAGAAAGTGGTCAATGGGGTGGAATACCCTCTCATTAATCTGGACTAAATATTAATTATTAGATCATATTCGAATTACCATTAGTTCATCCCTTAGCCTTAGTTTTAATTTTAATTGATTTACATTTTATAACAAACTTAGTAATTAATCTAGATAATTAATTCTACAAGGACAAGTGAACAACCTTCTTGTGGTTTGACCCGGTCTTACCGGTTAATTTATAACTTTGACACTCTTATACTTGGGAGTATGAACACTTCTTTAGGAGGTGTCAAGTTTTTGGCGCCGCTGCCGGGGAGGTAAGTCCGCATTTTCTTTGTAGAAGTAATTTCTTTTTAATTTTATTTTAGTTTTGCTATTTTTTTTCTATCTTCTTTGTTCTTATTTTGTATTCAGTTTTGCATCACTCATCTCAATCATAAACTTCATCTACTTAAAAAAAAAAAGCACTTGTAATCATTAATCACATTTTTACATTTTAGTCATTCAACTTTTTATTTGCATTTTAGCTTAGATCTAGCTTGCATTTGCATATATGTCATTTTATTTTTCATTTTTGCATATCAGTCCCTGTAATTATTATATTTTCACTTTAGTCCTTATATTTATAATTATTTACACTTTTGTCGTAAACATTTATACATATTTGCATTTACACCCTTAGAATTTTTACATGTCATTTTCATAACTTTTTTTCTTTTTTCTTTTATTTTCTTCATATTTGAGTATTTCACCTCCATGAACCCTCATTAAATTTGCATGAGACGTTGGTCTCGAACATCTAGTGGTAGATTAATTAGGAGATCCTAATCACCCACATTCACTAACAACATGGCTGAAAACCCACTTAGACATCCAGCAGGAAACCAAGCCGAGAACCTTTTGGACAACCTTGATAACATATCTCAAAACAGCAACCATCCGCCTTATGTTGACCATGACCAACACATTAACCAAAATCCACCTAGAACTCTTAGAGACTACATGAACCCCACATGCACTGGAGCACTTTCATGCATAGCTTTCCCACCAAATGCAACACACTTTAATTTTAAACCGGGAATCATTCAACTTTTACCTAATTTTCACGGTCTTGAATATGAAAACCCATATTTGCATCTAAGAGAGTTTGAGGAAGTCTGTAACACTTGCGTTGACCAAAATGTTAGCATGGATATAATCAGGCTCAAGTTTTTCCCTTTTTTCTTAAAAGATAAAGCTAAAAATTGGTTACAAAACCTTAGATCAGGATCAATTCAAACTTGGAATGATATGCAACAACAATTCTTAAAGAAATTTTTCCCACCTCATAGAAAAAACTCTCTTAAGAGGCAAATCACTTCATTTGCCCAAATACCTGGGAAACACTTTACCAATGTTGGGATCGGTTCAAAGAGTTGTTAAATGTCTGTCCACATCACGGTTTTGAAACATGGAGGATAGTGTCACATTTCTATGAGGAACTCACACCCCAAAGTAGACAAGTCATTGAAATGGTGTGTAATGGGGAGTTCAGTGACAAAAATCCTGAAGAAGCACTTGAATACCTTGACCATATTGCCGAAAATGCTCAAAATTGGGACACCATTGGTTCCTATGAGTCCATGAGCAAACCACAACCATCTCTATCTAGTGGAGGTATTTACAATCTTAGGGAAGATCATGACCTTCAAGCTAGATTCACATCCCTAGCTAGGAAAGTTGAAGCTTTAGAAACTAAAAAGAGTGAACATGTAAAATCTATACAAGAAATCGCATGCCATGTATATGATTCTGATGATCATATCACTCATGGTTGCCTAACTTTACCAGCCATAAAATATTGCCTTCATGAACAAGTTAATGTTTTGCACACTTTCAACAATCCAAATTCCAACCCATATTCACAAACCTACAATCCTGGTTGGAGAAATCATCCAAACTTTAGTTGGAGGAACAACAATCAAGCCTATTCTTCACAACCACCAGGTCCATCACATCCACAAACACACCAGAATTTCCAAAACCCTCAAGGTTATGCTCCATATGTCCCACCATCTAGGAAAAACCTTGAAGACACATTGCACTCATTCATTGATAAACAAGAAGCCATTAACAGCCAAACAACACAAACCTTAACAGATGTTAAAGATACTTTGGCAAAGATTGCTTCTACACTCACCACACACGAAAAAGATAAGTTTCCATCTTAACCACAACCAAATCCTAAGTGTTAGTCAAGTTCTTATGATAATAACCAACGCCCAGATCAAGTCAAATCAATTATCACTCTTCGTAGTGGTAAGATCATCGAAAAACCTATTCTTGAATCTGGTAAAAATGATGATGAGTCATTTTCCAAGGGTAAGGAAGGGGTTGATGAAACCATTGTTGATGAAGAAATAATTGAATCCCCACCTACACTCCCATATCCTCAGGCTCTTAAAAATTCACAGAAATCGAAGCATCCCCCCAAAGATTTTTGAAATTTTCAAACAGGTAAAGATCAATATCCCTTTGTTGGACGTAATCAAACATGTACCTTCCTATGCCAAATTTTTGAAGGATCTGTGCACTATGAAAAGGAAGCATCAGGTAAGAAAGAAAGCCTTTATGGTTGAACAGGTAAGTTCCATTCTTTCCAATAAAAATGTTTTGAAATATAAAGATCCTGGTTGTCCCACTATTTCCTGCATAATTGGTAACTGTTAAATTGAGCATGCTTTACTTGACATAGGTGCTAGTGTAAATTTACTCCCATACTTAGTTTATCAGCCACTTAAACTCGGTAGGTTAAAGCCGACTTCAACCACACTTTGTCTTGATGATAGCTCAATTAAAATACCGAAAGGAATAGTGGAAGATGTGTTAGTACAAGTCGATAAATTTATCTACCCAGTAGATTTTATTGTCTTGGAAACATAACATGTTGTTAATGGGCACAAATCAATTCCTGTTATATTAGGCCGACCATTTTTAGCTACTGCTAATGCCTTGATTAATTGCAGGAGTGGAATAATGAGCATGTCTTTTGGAAATATGGAAATTAAGCTTAATGTTTTCAACATGTCTAAGGAACTATTTGATGATGAAAATAAAGATGAAGAAGTAGACATTATTGAAACCATTGTTGAAGATCATGTTCAAAAGGATTCTTTTAACTCATCTGAAGTTTTTTTGATCAATTCACTTGAGTCAAGCATGCATTCACATCTTGATGATTGTTTGCAGGTTTCGAAGAAGAAGGAGACACTTCGGATTTTGAAGAATTGGAACAGAAAGATGACATGCCAGAAGAAAAAGCACCTCAACTTGATTTGAAGCCATTACTAAAAGGACTTAAATATGCTTACCTTAGAGACGACCAGACCTACCTAGTGGTAATCTCTTCTAACCTCACAGAAGAGCAAGAAGGTAAGTTGTTACATGTTTTAAAGAAAAATAAGAATGCAATTGATTGGATTTTGAAAGATTTGAAAGGTATTAACCCTTTGATTTGTTCACATTGAATAAATTTAGAGGAAAATGCTAAAACATATCGACAACCCCAAAAAAGACTTAACCCACACATGAAAGAAGTTACTGAAGTCATTAAATTACTTGACGTGCGAATTATCTACCCTATATCTGATAGTAAGTGGGTGAGTCCTACACAAGTTGTGCCAAAAAAATCGGGAATCACTGTTGTTAAAAATGAAAAGGGTGAGTTAATTCCAACTCGTGTTCCATCTAGTTGGCGAATGTGCATTGATTATTGAAAATTAAATGATGCCACTAGAAAATATCATTTTCCCCTTACATTCCTTGACCAAATTTTAGAAATAGTAGCAGGACATCCCTACTACTGCTTTCTTGATGGGTATTCAGGATACTATCAATTCCCGTTGCATTAGAAGACCAAGAAAAAACCACGTTCACATCCCCCTCTGGAACCTTTGCATTTAGAAGAATGCCATTTGGTTTGTGTAATTCTCCGGCCACATTTCAACGATGCATGCTAAGCATTTTTAGTGACATGATTGAACATTGTTTAGAGGTCTTTATGGATGATTTAACTGTGTTTGGGAATTCTTTTGATAATTGTCTTAATAACTTTGATAGAGTCTTGAAACATTGCATAGAAAAAGGACTTGTGCTTACCTGGGAAAAGTGTTAGTATATGACCACGTCTGGAATTGTTTTGGGTCATGTTGTGTCATCAAAAGGTGTCGAGGTTGATAAGGTAAAAATTGAAGTCATTTTAAAAGTTACCAACACCACAAATAGTCAAAGATGTGCGGTCATTTTAGGGCATGCAGGATTTTATAGAAGGTTTATTAAAGATTTCAATGTCATATCTAAACCACTTTGTAACCTTTTATTAAAAGATGCAAAATTTGAATGGACACAAGAGTGTGGAGAGTCTTTTAAAAAGATAGTTGACCTTTTAACATCTGCTCCTATCATGCAATCCCTGATTGGTCCTTGCCTTTTGAATTGATGTGTGATGCGAGTGATTTTGTTGTTGAAGCTGTCTTTGGACAGAGAAGAGAAGGTAAGACTTTTGTGATTTATTACGCAAGTAAAACTTTGAATTGTGCATAAATGAATTACACCACCACTAAGAAAGAATTACTTGTTGTGATATTTGCATTGGATAAATTTCGATCATACTTGATTGGCGCTTCAACCATTGTTTTTACTGATCACACTGCTTTGAAGTATTTAATGTCTAAATAGGATGCAAAGCCAAGATTGATTCGCTGGATTTTGTTGCTACAAGAATTCAATCTCACAATCAAGGACAAAAAGGGTGCTGAAAATGTCGTTGCAGACCATTTATCATGACTCACCGCTGAGTTGTCATTTGATAAAGCACCCATCAATGATTCGTTTCCTGATGATCTTTTATTATCTGTCACAACTTTGTCTTGGTATGCTGACATTGTTAATTATCTTGCAACAGAAATGATGCCACTCAATTAGAATGCACTTGACAAAAAGAAATTTTTGACCGAGGTAAAATGTTTTTACTGGGATGACCCGTACTTATTCAAGTATTGTCTTGATCAAATTGTTCGACGGTGTATTCCAGGCAATGAGGTAAGTAGTGTTATTGAATTTTGTCATTTTGAAGCATGTGGTGGTCATTTTTCATCAAAGAAAACAGCTGGAGAAATCTTGCAGTGTGGATTTTGTTGGCTCACCTTGTTTAAAGACGCACATGCATTCTGTAAAACCTGTGAAAATTGTCAAAAGTTAGGATCCATTTCCAAGCGAAACAGGATGTCTTTAAACGCTATTCTTGTCATTGAAATATTTGATTGTTGGGGAATTGATTTTATGGGTCCATTTCCACCGCCATTTGGATTTTTATACATTTTGGCTGACGTTGATTATGTGTCAAAATGGGTTGAGACAATTCCTTGTCGAAATAATGATCACAAAACAGTGATTAAATTTTTAAAGGAAAATCTTTTGAGTCGTTTTGGAATCCCTTTAGCCATTATCAGTGATGGAAGCAAACACTTTTATAACAAACCTTTTGAGTCTTTAATAAAGAAATATGGAGTCACACACAAAATTGCCACACCATACCACCTTCAAACAAGTGGTCAAGTTGAGTTAGCAAATAGGGAGATAAAACATATCTTGTAGAAAACGGTTGACCTTGATCGAAAAGATTGGTCTCTTAGACCAAATGATGCACTTTTGGCTTACCGCACTACATTCAAAACATCTTTGGGTATGTCTCCTTATCGTTTAGTTTATGGAAAACCTTGTCACTTACCTGTTGAACTTGAGAAAAAAGCATATTGGGCCATTAAAGCTTTCAATTCTAACCTTAATGATGCTGGTGAATTGCTCAAGTTGCAAATAAATGAACTTGAAGAATTAAGAAATGATGCATATGAAATTGCAAAAATTCTTAAAGAAAAATCTAAAACCTTTCATGACAGACGAATTTTAAGAAGATCATTTGAAGTTGGTCAAAAGGTTTTACTTTATAATTCTAGACTTCATTTATTTCCTGGCAAATTGAAATCAGAATGGAGTGGTCAATTTGTTGTGAAACACGTGTATCCATGTGGTGCCCTTGATATTAAGAATCCTAGGAATGGTAATGTGTTTAAAGTAAATGGACAACGTGTGAAACCGTTCTTAGAAAATACAGATTTTCAAAAAGACTCTGTCCTCCTTTCTGACCCTTATTACAAAGGTGAGTAAACAAATCTTTTACTTTTGACTTTATTTGTGTTTGCAATTATTATTTTTGTTTTTGTTCACTTTTACATTTTGAATTTTTGCAGGATTAATTTCTAGGTTCAGTTTTTGCTTGGTGTGTTTTGCTATATAACCCTGGTTAAGTGACGGATAACGGTACTCCGTGACAATTAGAGTCAGTTTAATTCAGTTTCCCAAATAACTGATCCCCAAAACAAGGCATGAACAAAATTTTCACAAACCTGCGAAAATATTTTCCATCGTTGCCCTAAAATGCTCTGAAAAAGATTTACAAAGCACGTTCCTAAATATTACGCTTACTGATGATAAACAAAATTCCAGTTGAAATTTGCTGGTTGATCGAAGCTAAGGTACGTCTAGCAAGCGCGTCTGCTGATTCATTTATATCTTAAATGCCTGGTTTTGGAATAAGTAACCTTGCAAAAAAACGAAGAGCTAAGAAGTTAGGGGTTACTTGTCACAAATGTGCATGTACAACTTGCAACATACGTTGTCGTTCTTTAGGAATGGTGTCTAATAATTGGGAAGATAAAATTTTATTCATTAAGCATGGTTTGCGTAGGGAGTCATTGGATAATATCCTAACGGCTCTTGATGCACATCCTAGTGGATATATGCAAATGACAATTGACCGATTATGGTCACAATTTCAAAAAGAACATGCACAATATAGTCTTAGGAATCTAACTTTAAAAGACCATGTTTGCCAATTTATAAGAAAATTGGATGGGAAGCATATCCCCGACCCATAGAGGGCGTTGAATCCGTTTCTAGACGTAAAACCGGAGGAAGATGTGAGCCACAATCAAAACTACAAGTAAATATCCTTTTGTTTTTATTATCTTTTTCCTTCCGCATTTAATGTCTTTTGTAATTATTGTTGTTTACTTTTGACTTTTGAACCATTTGGATCTAATATCATTGACAAATTCGTCGCCCTATACATATAGCTGTATCATTGTGTTACCTTTTCGGGATCTATAATTACAAACATTTGTTTTTTTTTTTTTGCTTCAAAGAGCTCATAAACATTCAAAAGAAAAATTCAAAGAGTGCATTAATGGCATCACCTTCAACTAAACGATTCACAAACATTTGTGTATTTGGTGGCACTAATTATGGGAAATACAGAGAGTTTGTTGAGGCTGCAACTCATCTTGGTAAGGTTTTGGCTGAGCGAAAAATACACCTTGTGTATGAAAGAGGTAACTTGGGATTAATGGGGTGTGTTTCACGAGCTGCACGAGGCGGAGGTAGTCAAATTCTGGATATTATCCCAAAACATATGGCCGCAACAGACATCATCGGAAAGACAAATGGCGAAGAGTTAGCTATTTCAGGTATGCCTGAAAGATTGACTGCTATGTTACATCATGCTGATGCGTTTATAGCTTTGCCAGGTGGTTTTGGAACCTTAGAAAAAATCCTTACAATGGCATCTTGGGCGCAACTACACATCCATGAGAAACCCATTGGTTTGTTGAATGTTAATAAATTTTATGATAGTTTACTTTCATTTCTTGATCATGCTCAAAAAAATTATTACATTCCACCTTCAATCTGAAAAATCTTTATCTCTGCTTCTAGTTCTCATGAGCTGATTGACCAGTTACAACCTTTTAATTATGATCCAGATCCCTCAACCTCCAAAATAGATTGGTCTATTGATGAAGAGAACAAGAAACGCAGAATTGATTTGAATCTCAGTTTGTAATTATCCCATGGTTTTTATGCGTTTTATTTTCCTTTGTTTTGTATTTCTTTTGTTGTTTTGCAGGATTTCATTGTCTTTCAAGTTATTCAGGTGATATCTTCTAAACCTTAACTCTTTCTGAAGAAATTGGGGACAATGTCTCGTTCTGGTTAGGGGGAGAGGATAGTTGATTCAATAACTTTTGTTTAAAAAAAAAAACTAACTTCTGACCATTTTTTTTCTTATAAAGATGGCCGAGTAAGGAGATATTTTAGATACTTCTGAGACGCATCTTTGTAGTTCTGATGCATTTTTTCCTCTCTTCTGACTATTCAAATTTATAAATTCTCCATTGTGATATCATTGACTAATCCTTTTGTTCATTAAGTCATCTTGAGAAATTTTTCGAACTACTCTGGTCACACACGCATATTGACACGTGATTATATGCAGTAAGTTGAGATTTTACGATATTTATTTCTGAAACATCATTCAAGGGTAACAACCGAAGGTAGTGGTCTTGTTTAAATATATATATATATAGTAATAAAAATAATAATAATTTTGTGTGTTTTGACCAAAACTCTTACTTAGTAGCCGAGCTTCATGCCTCAGTAAGCATAGAGTGTTCGTGTAAAACGGTGGAGTATGGATAAGAATAAAGTGCAGTTTGGTAGCCTCTTTAACTCGAGCAATTAAGTCCGAGGGGTGCTTCAACACCTAATGCCTTAAGACCAACTAGTTTGGGAGTCATTGACCCAAAGTTCGTTACACGGGTTAAAGAGAAAGCATAAGGGAATTGTACTAAAAAAAACATCTGCAATCCGAAATTATGCCCGTAGGAGTGTTTTAACACTTAATGCCATAAAGCCAACTGGTTTGGGAGTCATTGGCCTAAAGCTCGCTACATGGATTAAAGATGGAATGTTTTTTTTCAATTTTGTTATATTTTCTAGTTAAAAAAAAATATAAGAAAAAAATAAAACTACTGCCTAAGGAAGAAGCCCTGATGAGATTTCAGAATGAAAATGTTGCTTGATTTCAATTGAATCTCATAGTTATTGTGCTGATCTTTATTGAGCACAAGAAAGTTTGATTGATATCTTGATTGATGACTGATTGACAAAGGGTGAGAAAAGAGGTCTGGCAGAGTTTGTTTATCTGGTAGTGGATTTGAATTTGAGTTTTTACTATTTTTGCTTTTGTTGCTAGGGACTAGCAATGAGCTGGTTGGGGGGTGTGATTAACACTGAAAAGTGTATGTTTATTAAGGGATAATATCATCATTTTACACTTCCAATATGATTAATTCTCCAATTCAGACATAATTTCATTCGCTCGCTTAAATAAATGTGTTGTGTAGTAATCCGTGTATTTTTATTTGTATTTTAGAGATAATATGGTCAATCCAGAAATATGGAGAAGTTAGATGGCAAAACAAACATCATTTTCAAGTTCAGAACGTCAAAAAAACCTAGGAAGGCCACGAAGGGTATTTTTATAATTTTGACTATTCACTGTTCACAATTGACTTTCACTGTTCACAATTGACTTTCACTGTTCATGATGACGTGGCACATTCCTGTTGGACCGAACTGGGAGTGCATCGTATACGCAACTGCAGAGAATCACATTCTAGAAGTCAGTGCACTGTTCATAGTTGACTTTCTAGAAGATTATTGATCGATGACGTGACACATATCTATTGGCCCGAATTGTGAGTGCACCGTACACGTGTTGTAGAGAATCATATTCTAGAAGCCGGTGCACTGTTCACTATTGACTTTCAAGGATGTGTTTACTGTTCACTGTCACTGTTCATTATTCACTAGTCACTGATGACGTGACGAAATCTGGACGCTCAATTCTATATTCATCCGATGGTCAATTTTCATCCGTATTTTGTATAAGTAGGGGATCTCTCCCTTCTAATTTGACATTCTAAATCCAAATCTGATATTAGATTTGTGAAATTCTCTCTCTTTTATTCTCAAATTCTCATTTTAAATAAAATAGCTATTTTCTAGTTAAATTATGTCTGGCTAATTTCATATAGTTGGGGTCATGGGTGATACCGTTAGTATGGAAAATATGATCCAATTTTGGTAAGTTTATTATTTTTATATTTTCTCCCCTCTGATCTTTGTGGAGTTTTTGACTCACTGTAGATAGACATATATTGTCTAGCACAACGAGTACTTTTACCCATATTTATCAGAGAGTGGTTTCTTCCCTCTGATCTTAGTGGAGTTTTGACTCACTGTAGTCAGACAGATATTGTATAGCATAGTGAGTACTTTTACCCATATCTATCAGAGAGTGGTCAGTGGAGTTGAATACCCTTCCATTAATCTTGACTAAATATTAATTATTGGATCATATTCAAATTACCAACAGTGCATCCTTTAGCCTCAGTTTTAATTTTAATTGATTTACATTTTATAACAAGCTTATTAATTAATCTAGATAATTAATTCTACAAGAACAAGTGAACAACCTCCCTATGGTTCGACCCGGTCTTAACGGTTAATTTATTACTTTGACACTTTTATACTTGGGAGAATGAACACTCGGGTATTGTCAAGTTTTTCGCTAGGTTCGTCTGTACGTCTGTGCTAGGTTCTTCTGACCTTCCTAGGTTCGTGGCCTTTCTCAGTGGCACAGTGTTCATACTTCCAAGTATAAGAGTGTCAAAGTAATAAATTAATTGGTAAGACCGGGTCGAACCACAGGGAGGTTGTTCACTTGTCCTTGTAGAATTAATTATCTAGATTAATTACTAAGCTTGTTATAAAATGTAAATCAATTAAAATTAAAAACTGGGGCTAAGGGATGCACTGTTGGTAATTCGAATATGATCCAATAATTAATATTTAGTCAAGATTAATGGGAGGCTATTCCACTCCACTGACCACACTCTGATAGATGTGGGTTAAAGTACCCACTAAGCTAGACAACATCTGTTTGTCTACAGTAAGTCAAAACTTCACAAAGATCAGAGGGGAGAAACCACTCTCTGATGGATAAGGGTAAAAGTACCCACTGTGCTAGACAATATCTGTCTGTCTACAGTGAGTCAAAAACTCCAAAAAGATCATAGGGGAGAAAGCAAAAAATTAATAAACTTACCAAAATTGGATCATATTTTCCATACCAACAGTATCACCTTTGGCCCTAGCTATATAAAATTAGCCAGACATAATTTAACTAGAAAATAACTATTTTATTTAAACTGAGAATTTGAGAACAAAAGAGAGAGAATTTCACAAATCTAATATCAGATTTGGATTCAGAATGTACAAATTAGAGGGTAGAGGTCCCTATTTATACAAAATACAGATGAAAATTGACCATCGGATGAATTTAGAATGGAGCGTTCAAATTTCGCCACGTCATCAGTGAATAGTGAACAATGAACAGTGACAGTGAACAATAAACGCATCCGTGAAAGTCAATAGTGAACAGTGCACCGGCTTCTAGAATATGATTCTCTACAACACGTGTACGGTGCACTCATAATTCGGGCCAATAGAATTGTGCCACGTCATCGGTCAATAATCTTCTAGAAAGTCAACTATGAATAGTGCACTGACTTCTATAATGTGATTCTCTGCAGTCGCGTATACGGTGCACTCGCAGTTCGATCCAATAGGAATGTGCCACATCATCATGAACAGTGAAAGTCAATTGTGAACAGTGAATATTCAAAATTACAAAAATACCTTTCGTCTCGTGCAGCTTGTGAAACACACCTCATTAATCCCAAGTTACCTCCTTCATACACTAGGTGTATTTTTCGCTCAGCCAAAACCTTACCAAGATGAGTTGCAGTCTCAACAAACTCTCTGTATTTCCCATAATTAATGCCATCAAACACACAAATGTTTGTGAATCGTTTAGTTGAAGGTGACACCATTAATGCACTCTCTGAATTTTTCTTTTGAATGTTTATGAGTGCTTTGAAGCAAAAAAAGAAAACAAATGCTTGTAATTATAGATCCCGAAAAGGTAACACAATGATACAACTATATGTATATGGCGACAAATTTGTCAATGGTATTAGATCCAAATGGTTCAAAAATCAAAAGTAAACAACAATAATTACAAAAGACATTAAATGCGGAAGGAAAAAGATAATAAAAACAAAATGATATTTACTGGTAGCTTTGATTGTGGCTCACATCTTCCTCTAGTTTTACATCCAGAAATGGCTTCAACGCTCTCTATGGGTTGGGGATATGTTTCCCATCCAATTTTCTTATAAATTGGCAAACAGGGTCTTTTAAAATCAGAATCTCAAGACTATATTGTGCATGTTCTTTTTGAAATTGTGGTCATAATCAGTCAATTGCAGTTTGCACATATCCACTAGGATGTCCATCAAGAGCTTTTAGGATATTATCCAATAACTCCCTATGCAAACCATGCCTAATGAATAAAATTTTATCTTTCCGATTATTAGACACCATTCCTAAAGAACGACAACGTGTGTTGCAGTTGTACGTGCACATTTGGGACAAGTAACCCCTAACTTCTTAGCTCTTCATTTTTTTACAAGGTTACTTCTTCCAAAACTAGGTATATAAAATATAAATGAATCAGCAGACTCACCTGCTAGACGTACCTTAGCTTCGATCAACCAGCGAATTTCAATAGGAATGTTGTTTATCATCAGTAAGCGTAATTTTTCAGAATGTGCTTTGTAAATCATTTTCAGAGCATTTTGGGGCAACGATGGAAAATGTTTTTACAGGTTTTTAAAAATTTCACCCATGCCTTGTTTTGGGGATCAGTTATTTGGGAAACTGAATTAAACCGACTTGAATTGTCACGGAGTACCGTTATCCGCCACTTAACCAGGGTTATATAGCAAAACACACCAAGCAAAAACTGAACCTAGAAATTAATCCTGCAAAAATTCAAAATGTAAAAGTGAACAAAAATAAAAATAATAATTGCAAACACAAATAAAGTCAAAAGCAAAAGATTTTTTGTAACAAGGGTCAGAAAGGAGGACAGAGTCTTTTTGAAAATCTGTATTTTCTAATAACAATTTCACACGTTGTCCATTTACTTTAAACACATTACCATTCCTAGGATTCTCAATGTCAAGGGCACCACATGGATACACGTGTTTCACAATAAATGGACCACTCCATTCTGATTTCAATTTGCCTGGAAATAAATGAAGTCGAGAATTATAAAACAAAACCTTTTGACAACTTCAAATGATCTTCTTAAAATCTGTCTGTCATGAAAGGTTTTAGATTTTTCTTTAAGAATTTTTGTATTTTCATAAGCATCATTTCTTAATTCTTCAAGTTCATTTATTTGCAACCTGCGCAATTCACCAACATCATTTAGGTTAGAATTGAAAGCTTTAATGGCCCAATATGCTTTTTTCTCAAGTTCAACAAGTAAGTGGCAAGGTTTTCCATAAACTAAACGATAAAGAGACATACCCAAAGATGTTTTGAATGCAATGCGGTAAACCCAAAGTGCATCATTTAATCTAAGAGACCAATCTTTTCGATCAGGGTTAACCGTTTTCTGCAAGATATGTTTTATCTCCCTATTTGCTAACTCAACTTGACCACTTGTTTTGGGGTGGTATGTTGTGGCAATTTTGTGTGTGACTCCATATTTTTTCATTAAAGACTCAAAAGGTTTGTTACAAAAGTGTTTGCCTTCATCACTGATAATGGCTCGAGGGATTCCAAATCGACTCAAAATATTTTCCTTTAAAAATTTAATCATTGTTTTGTGATCATTGTTTCGACAAGGAATTGCCTCAACCCATTTTGACACAAAATCAACAGCAACCAAAATGTACAAAAATCTAAATGAAGGTAGAAATGAACCCATAAAATCAATTCCCCAACAATCAAATATTTCAATGACAAGAATGGGGTTTAAAGGCATCATGTTTCGCTTGGAAATGGATCCTAACTTTTGTCAATTTTCACAGGTTTTACAGAATGCATGTGCGTCTTTAAACAAGGTGGGCCAATAAAATCCACACTGCAAGATTTTTGCAGCCGTTTTCTTTGACCAAAAATGACCACCACATGCTTCAGAATGAAAAAATTCAATGACACTACTTACCTCATTGCCTAGAATACACCGTCGAACAATTTGATCAAGGCAATACTTGAATAAATACAGGTCATCCCAGTAAAACCGTTTTACCTCGGTCAAAAATTTCTTTTTGTCATGTGCATTCCAATCGAGTGGCTTCATTCCTGTTGCAAGATAATTAACAATGTCAGCATGTCAATACAAAGTTGTGATAGAGAATAAAAGATCATCAGGAAAAGAATCATTGATTGGTGATTTATCAAATGACGACTCAGCGATGAGTCGTGATAAATGGTCTGCAACGACATTTTCAGCACCCTTTTTGTCCTTGATTGTGAGATTGAATTCTTGTAGCAACAAAATCCAGAGAATCAATCTTGGCTTTGCATCCTGTTTAGACATTAAATACTTCAAAGCAGCGTGATCAGTAAAAACAATGGTTGAAGCTCCAATCAAGTATGATCAAAATTTATCCAATGCAAATATCACAACATGTAATTCTTTCTCAGTGGTGGTGTAATTCATTTGTGCACAATTCAAAGTTTTACTTGCCTAATAAATCACAAAAGGCTTACCTTCTCTTCTCTGCCCTAAGACTGCTCCAACAGCAAAATCACTCACATCACACATCAACTCAAAAGGCAAGGACCAATCAGGGGATTGCATGATAGGAGCAGATGTTAAAATGTCAACTATCTTTTTAAAAGACTCTCCACACTCTTGTGTCCAATCAAATTTTGCATCTTTTAATAAGAGGTTACAAAGTGGTTTAGATATGACACTAAAATCTTTAATAAACCTCCTATAAAATCTTGCATGCTCTAAAAATGACCGCACATCTTTGACTGTTTATGGTGATGGTAACTTTGAAATGACTTCAATTTTTGTCTTATCAACCTCGATACCTTTTGATGAGGGTGGTATGGTGTGGAAATTTTGTGTGTGACTCCATATTTCTTCATTAAATACTCAAAAGGTTTGTTACAAAAATGTTTACCTCCATCACTGATAATGGCTCGAGGGATTCCAAATCGACTCAAAATATTTTCCTTTAAAATTTTAATCATTGTTTTATGATCATTATTTCGACAAGGAATTTCCTTAACCCATTTTGACACATAATCAACGGTAACTAAAATGTACAAAAATCCAAATGACGGTGGAAATGGACTCATAAAATCAATTCCCCAACAATCAAATATTTCAATAACAAGAATGGGGTTTAAAAGCATCATGTTTCAATACCTTCGTAGGAAGAGTGACAATACCCGAGGTGATACAAAATTTGAGTATGGACAGTGGATGCAGGCTTAGAATTCTCCTTGGGGACATAAAGGTGGTGGTGGAAAGTATTCTGTACGTGGGGAATTTTTTTATCTTAATGGTGGGAGAAAGATGTCTTCTCAGGAGAATGCGAGTCCTCTGCGAAGTGATGGGATGTCGTGGGACTGTCAAGGTTTGCATTAAAATTATTTAGGTGAGTTTCATGAGCATCATGGGAGGGATTGTGAGGATGACAGTTTTTCTCGCATGGAATTTAGAGGTAAGCAAATTGAGGGGAATGAGAAGGGAAATGATCAAGGGGAGAGTTTAATGGGTATGGTTGGGTGATTTTTCGTGGACGTACGATCTGGGTAAACGGATTGTATGGGTCTTAATCAGTGGGATGACTTGGATGAGGTCAATCCGGTAAGGAAAAATTCTGAGAATGAGGTGCTGAGGCTAAGTGGGATTGGGGTGACAAAAGAAAATATGGGGCTGCACAAGAGTGGTATGGGGTTGTATGCGCATGCAATTGATACTGGACAGGTCATACAGTTAACGAAAGTGAATTTATGTGAGGAAACCTCTCCTAGTTTAGATCCTATCAATCGGAAAACAAAGGGAAAATGGAAGCGTTTGGCTCAGTCAGTGGGGGCGCGAGTTATGGATGATGCAAATGTTTATAAATCACCAAAAAAGAGACCAAGATTGTATTCTGAACAATATGTGTCTTTGGTAAGGAAAAAACAAAAAAAAATGATCTTGCTTTTGACAGTTCGTCAATTAAGATATCTGTGAGCAAGGAGGAGTTTCCGGCTTGTTGGAAAAAATGAAAACTTTATTTTGGAACGTCCAGGGCTTGGGAGGAGACCGGGAGTTGCAGCTTCTGCATTCGTTAATGCAGGATCATTGTCCTTACTTAGTGTTTTTAATGTAGACTCGGTGTGATCATGGTTCTGTAGAGATTATTAGAGTGAAGTTAGATTTTGATTCGAAATTGGTTGTTGATCGGATGGGTTATGGTAGAGGGCTTTGTCTGTTTTGGAGATCGGATTTAGATATATCCTTGTTGTCATATTCGTAATTTCATATTGATATGGAGGTTGCTTCTCATGTTGATAACCGGTGGAGGTTAACTGGCTTCTATGGTCATCCAATTTCTTCGAAGAGGCATCATCTATTGACATTATTGAGACGTCTAACTGGTATGTCAACCTTATTGTGGCTGGTAGGGGGGATTTTAATGAAGTTCTTTATGTCTCGGAAAAGGAGGGAGGAAACATTCTATCAGCCGGATTGATGGATGTTTTTCGTTCTACTTTGGAGGATTGTGCTTTATAGAATTTGAGTTTTTCCCGGACTAGTTTCATGTGGTCCAATAAGAGAGATGGGTCACAGTTGGTTCAGAAGCGACTGGATTGTTGCCTTTGCAATGATGGTTGGCATCAATTATTTCCTTGTTCAGTTGTTAAACATCTTGATTTTTGGAGGTCTCCATCATCCGATTTTCCTAGAAATTAATGATGTAGTTATGCGATTTCCTGGTATTAGACGATTTCATTATGAGCAATGTTGGGCAGACAAGGCTAATGATGGTGATATAATTAGGGAGACGTGGTCTGATAGTGGGGGTGGCGATTTGTTAGTAGGTGTCCAGGAAAAATTATCTTCTTGTGAAAAGTAGTTAATGTGTTGGAACAAAATTAATTGTAAAAATATGAAAAAGGATATTACGAATAAAAAACATGATCTAGCTAGAATTCAAAGGGATGGTACTGCTATTGATTAGGTAAAGGAAAGACAAACTGAGAAAGATCTTGATGCTCTTTTAAGATGTGAGGAGACGTTTTGAAGGCAACGATCGAGAGTCTCTTGGCAGAAAGATGGAGATCAAAATACAAAATTCTTTCATGCTAAGGCTTTGAGTAGAAGGATTCGGAATAGAATTGGTGGGCTGTGGGATGACAGTGGATGGTGGCATGAAAAGGAGAAAGAGGTAGTATATATTAGTGATAGTTATTTTAAAAACATTTTTAATAGTTCGTGCCCTTCTGATGAACAATTGGAGGCCGTGTTAAACTCGGTAGATAGGTGTTTACCACCAGACCTTTGTTCTTTGTTGGATTCAAAATTTACAGCTGATGAAATAAGGGTGGATATATTCCAAATGAGTCCTTCTAAGGCTCCGGGAGTGGATGGATTCCCGGCTGATTTTTTCCAAAAAATTTGGAATTTGGTAGGTGATAATATCACAAGAATGTGTTTGGATTGTCTCAACAATGGTCGATCGGTTGGAGGAACTAATCACACGTTTTTGTGCCTTATCCCGAAAGATAAAAAGGTGGAAAGGGTAGCGGATTTACATCCTATTAGTTTGTGCAATGTGATTTATAAATGTATTTCTAAGGCCTTGGCTAATAGGCTTCGGAAGGTGATGGATAATATTATTCCTGATTCTCAAATTGCTTTTATCCCTGGTAGGTTGATTACTGATAATGCGATGGTTGGCTTTGAGTGCATGCTTGCTTTGCGTCGAAAAGCTAAAGGTAAGAAAGGATTTATGGCTTTGAAGCTAGATATGGCTAAGGCTTATGATAGGGCGGAGTGGATTTTTTTAAAGGGTATGATGCGTAGTTTAGGTTTTTCGAAGCTTTATAATTCAAGGAATATGGACTGTGTGACTTCGGTATCCTATTCTTTTATTTTTAATGGATCTATTAGGGGAAATATTAGGCCATCAAGGGGTCTCAGGCAGGGAGACCTGTTGTCTCTGTATCTGTTCTTGTTATGCACGAAAGGGTTCACTAGGCTAATTAAGAAGCTAGGGAGGGATGAGGTGTAATATGGACTCCGTTGTAGTCGGTCGGGACAAAAAATATCTCATCTTTTTTATGTTTATGATAGTCTTTTATTCACTAGATCTAGTTTTGTGGAGTGTGCTAATGTTCGTCGAATGTTGAAGGATTATTCTTCTGCTTCCGGGCAACTTGTTAACTTTAATAAATCAGGAGTCTGTTTTAGTAAATAAGTGGATTTGGCTGAGCGATTGGAGTTGGTTGAAGTTTTGAATATGAAGGTTATTACTTGTCATGAAACCTATTTGGGGTTGTCTTGTCTGACTAAAAGAAGTAAGAGGGTGATGTTTGATAGTGTGAAAGAGGGTTTGTAACAAGATTCAAATTTAGAGACATCATTTTTTCTCGATTGGGGGGTGGGTGAAGCTCTTTTTAAAGCTGTTATTCAATCAATTCCAGATTACTCGATGAACCTTTTTCATCTTCCGGCTTCTCTTGTTTCTAATATTCATAGGATGTGTGCAAAATTCTAGTAGAGGGGATGTAGTCCAAAACGGAAGCTCCATTAGTGCTCTTGGGATACTCTTTGTAATTCTAAGGATTTTGGTGGTTTGGGCTTTCGTGATATTAGTGCTTTCAATAAGGCAATGCTAGCTAAGTAATGCTGGAGAATTTGTACCAAGTTGAAATCTTTGGTTGCTAGGGTCATGAAGGGTTGTTATTTCCCGAAATCAAATTTCCTTTCCACTAAGAGGGGTAATTCTGGATCCTTTTTGTGGATAAGTTTAATTTGGGGAAGGCTTCTTTTGGAAAAAGGATCTAGGTGGAGAATTGGGAATGGACGGTCTGTTTTTGTATACAAGGATAGGTGGATTCTGCATCTCACTACTTTCAAGGTGTTTTCTCCGCATGTTCTTGGCAAGGATACTGTTGAGGCAGATTTGAAGACTGCTAATGGTGATTGGAGAGCGGATTTAATAAGGGATTCCTTTTCTTTAGAAGAGGCTGACGTTATTTTAGGTTTTCCTCCTTGTTACTCTGATTTGTTGGACCGTCTCTTATGGTACTTCGAAAAGTCAAGTGGGTTTTCTGTTCGTAGTGGATACTGGTTGGCTCGAAATTCCCTTTCTCGTCCTAGTTGTTCTGGTTTGAGTGGGTTTGAATCATGGTGGAATTTTTTTTGGAAAATTCATCTTCCTTAAAAAATCATGCTTTTTATGTGGAAAAATTGTAATAATTGGATTCCTACACGGGTGAATTTATGGTATCATGGTATGTGTTTGGAAACCTGTTGTCCTTTTTGTTTGAAGTCTCCGACCAGAATCCTTGCTGCATGCATTGTGGTCATGTAAGAAATTGGAGGTGGTTAGGAATAGCTATTGTTTTCAAGGTGGTGGTCGTTGTTTGGAGTCAGGTTTGTTTTTGGATTTTGTCAACTTATGTAAGGAGGCTGTTGATGTTGAGTATTTCGAATTCTTGTGTGTTGTGGTGGTGAATTTGGCAACACAGAAATCAGATGGTGAATAGGAAGACTCCACATCCTGAGTCTGATCTACATGCATGTGCTACTTATTTCTTGATGGAATTTAGAGGCCATAATCGGGAGGCTTGGGGTAGGCCTATGGGGATGATCAAACAGGTTCCGCGATGGGTTGCTCCCTCTGAGGGGCTGTTTAAAATTAATACGGATGTGGCCTTGCGAGTGGTTGATAATGTATCTAGTATTGGGGTGGTTATTCGGGATTGGAAAGGCCGAGTTCGATTATCTTTTTGTCTTCAGGTGTCTGCTAATCTTGACCCCCAAATTATGGAGGCTTTAGCGATTTTAAGAGGAATTCGTTTAGCCTTGAGTATGGGCTTAGTGCCTGCTTGTGTAGAGTCAGATGCTTTAACTGCGTTGGATGCAATTCGGTCTCAGGTGCGCCTCTTGCTGATGTATGGGTGATTATTCATGATATTATCCGGGGGATTTCGATATGCGAAATCTCCTCGGTTGCTTTTGTTCCCCGTCCTGCTAATAAGGTAGCTCATTGTTTAACGAAACTTGCTTTAGATTATGTGGGTGAATTGTTGTGGTTAGATGACCGTCCGTTAGTTGTGGAGAATCTGGTCTTGGATGATTGTCCAAGCTCTGTGTAATTCTTTTTTACATTTATGGAAAAGGTTATTTAAAAAAAAATGACTGTCAAGTTACCGGTAATCTTTGCGGTATCTAAATTAGGTGCTTTTAGGTTCATGACAGTTTTTGACTTGTATATATTCTTTGTTTTACAGGAATTTCGATCTAGACATATATATCCCTATATGTGAAATAGGCACATATATAGGGAAAAAAAATCAAGATGAACTATCATGTACAAGATAGTATGGTCCGTCCGTTTTTTTTTTTTTTGAAGGAAATTAATAATCAGATACCATTAATTTATTTTGGAAGTTGGATTATCAGATGTATCACAGCCGAATTTGCAAAAACAATCTTTATTCACTGATTCATCAAACTGGTTATATATATATATGCATCTTTTTGTTTGTTTTTAAAGAATGTATATGAATGTGTATAGAGTATAGACACGCAGACTATGTATTGCTTCATGTTCAGAGTTTAGGTAGTGTTTGTTTAAAGTGAAATCAATTCCTTAAAAGCTTTTGTTTTGTTTCCCGGAGCTTTGATTAATGTTGCCAATTAATTTGTATGGGTTCCGGTTATAAAATAATTAATGGAGTTATATATATACAATGTTGCAAAAGTCGTTAGGCGCTAGTTGAACGGTAACTCACCTCCTAGCGTATAGAGAGATTAATCGGGGACTAGAAATATGATCGGAAGTCGATTGTCGGTCGGTTGACGGTAACCCGGAGATCGATCGGAAATATATTTTTTTTATATAATTTTTTATATTAAATATAATAAAGAAAATGTCATATTACATAATAAGTTAATAACACTTGTATAGTTATAAATAAATTATAAAGTATAAACTATTAAACTAAGTATAATTTAAAAACAAAACAGTTGTAACATATTAAAGTGTTAGCGTATAACATTCTAACATTTATACTAACACATGTGTGCTCACTGACACCACACGTTCAAAACTCACACCAACACCACACATTCAAAACTCATGACTCACACCTCACACCATCTTTCTTTCGTCATCCTTTCCTTCTCTCGTCATTCTTTCATCCTTCTTTCATTTTTTATGAACTGAAGCCAGTGAAGATGGACGACCAGCTTTCGTCATCCTTTCCTTCTCTCATCATTCTTTCATCCTTTTTCATTTTTTAAGAACTGAAGCCAGCGAAGATGGACGATCGACGACGGGTGACGAAAGGCGACGATGACGATCGGCGAAGGAGTGAAGTGCATTGGTCGCTGGTCAACGAGAGAAGAAGAGAGTGCACAATTTCGTCCGACCTGGTCCGACTTGGTCCGATTTTGACCGACTTTGACTGAAAACGTCTAATACTCCGACCACTTTCGAATCGCGGCGGCTAGCACCGCCAAGCGACTAGTCGGCCCTAATCGCCGACTTTTACAACACTATATATATATATATATATATATACTATTTATTATCGGTTCGAACTGATATAAAATATATCAGTTACTTTTATTTGAAGCATTGGATGTAAAAGATTCTTTGGCAAGTGTATACAACCAAGTCAAAACATTTAAATCCAATGACCCACATGTAAGGAACCGATATATTTATATCAGTTCGAACCGACAATAATTTTATATATATTAGATTCATTTGATTTTCTAGCTTTAAATTCTAATTATATGGATCATTAAAACACTACCTTAAAAGACATAAATAATGTCTTCACATTCCATTCAAAAAACACAATACATGAAAAATGAAAAGTATAGAAGTCTCAAAATTCAAATTGATTATCATGATCGACAATAAAACACTAAAAACTCACCATATTCTCTCATAAAACTATTAATGTCAAATTATAAAGAAGAAATATTAAGATTTTAGTCCTTATAGTTTGCGTTTATCTGAGTTTAGTCCACTAGTTTTTTGATTTACTAATTTTAGTTCTTTCGTCAGATTTTTTGTTAAATTAGACAGACTTACGATGTCAGACTGTGTAATGACCCAAATACCCCTGTTTATTTGTTTTTTTAAGACACTTATACCCTGACTTTTGTCTGTTATGGGAACAGTAAAAAAAGGTTATTTACCATTTTACCCCTATTTTGTCTTATATTTAAAAAAAATTCCTTTTTGGAAACCAAATTGGACCATTGGCCAACTGTCTCATTCTGGCCAACGGCTCCAACTATTCGCTTTAAAAACCACCACACCTGCAACCATTGCTTCCACATACATAAATCAATTCCATACAAATACAATAATCATCCACATTTCTTCATCAATCCACACAACATCCACCATATGAAATTCATTTCTCCATCAATCCTCACATCATTCAACATCACCACATCACAAATTTGTCCATCAAACATACACAAACCGATCACTCCACACATAAACCACCATCACATATACAAATATGTTCATCAAACATACACAAGCCACCATCACATTCACACATTTGTTCATCAAACATTGACAAACAACAGTCAAACTTAAGCTACATTGAACACCTATTCAAAGAGATTATAAAACAAGCAACAACTAAATTGAAACATTATGACGGAGGCAACATCAAGCTCGACAACCAACATAAAAGGAGGGTTAATAAAATTCAAAAATAGAAGATGTTCATGTAGTGTTAAAGCAGGGGTGAAGATTTTCGAATCCCAAAACAACCCTAGGAAATTGTATTTTGTATGTGAGAGAGGCAAATGCAAATTCTATAGCTTTTGTGTTTGATGTTGTAGTTAATCTAGTTATATTTCAGACAAACACCTTTCATATATGATTCATATTTTAAGCATTATCAACCATAAATTCATTCATAAACATAAGCATCATTGATAAGATAAACTAACATGTAATAGTTAGACCAACATTTTTCAACCTAAAGTAGTACATGTTCTGCATCCTAAAAACCAACATTCATCATCCAGAATTATGCATGTTCTTATGTTGCTACCACTAAAACCACTAATATATATATCTATTACAAAAAGTACTACATCAAACCAGAATCATGCAGGCTGTAGAAGCTGTGGAAGGTCAGGCCAATGCCTGGGTTACTTGTGATTGAGGTTGAGACTAGGTTGGTGGATTGGATGATCCTATTGTTGAGTGTTGATCCTGTCAAAGTGAAATCAAACAAAGTTTAGGTGTACAAAAAATAAAGAAACATAAAGAAATAAAATTACAACTAGTTGAAGTTAGAAATCACCTTTTTTTTCTTATAAGGTGGTGGTTGTGAACTTGATGAAGTTGTTGGTTGAGGTTGCTGTGATGATGTTGTGGCTGCAGTTGCTAGCTGAGGTTGTTGTGATGATGATCCTCTTTTTGTTTCATGTTTTTTCTGTAATTCGAATAATAAAAACATATAAATATTAACTACAAAAATATATTATGTTAATTGAGTAATTGAATACTATATATATATATATATATATATATATATATACCTTTTGGCCTTCTGAAGACTTGTTAGTTTTGCAAGTCCTTTTGTTGTGGTCTGTCATCCCACACAACTTGCATATGATTGTCTCTGACCTACCTCCTTTTGCTTTCTCTCCAGCTTCTCTCTTCCTTTGCAGTTTAGGCCTGCTAGACTGTGTTGCATATGGTGGTGGAAGAAGCTCATCTGTTTCAATTGTTGACCACATGTTTTGGTCAGGTAGGGGATGAATCATTCCCCTATAAGTTTGGATGTATGCAGTTTTGTTGAGACTTTGGTGGACAAAATTAGGAACCCAATCCTTCAGTGATCGTCTTCCACAACTATGGCTTATCGTAGCTGTGGCATGAGGACATGGAATGCCACTAATCTACCAGCTCCCACATCCATAGTAGTACTCTTTCAGCTTCACTGGAAACTTCCCATCTGGACCCAATAGCTCATATTCCTGGTCCCCAGTTGAGATGATTGTCAATTGTATGCTTGCTTGACTATTCTTCAGTATCCTTGCATTAACTCTTGATGGTAGAACATCCCTCCAAACTTCACATTCCTCCTTCCTCTCTTGTAACTTCCTCATAACCATACGTCTAATGAACTCCAGCAACTGCAAATAGGTTTGTGCTCTATGTGCCCCAAGCATGCTGTTGAAAGCCTCAGTCATGTTGTTTGTCACATGGTCACATCTTATATACTGGTCATATCCAAACCTGGACCAGCAATGTGGGTCAATATTCATTATCCATTGCTTAGCTTTAGGGTCAACTTCTCCAATCGAATCCAGGGCAGCATTGAAGTGAAACAGGTTGCTACTTATGCTAGCCTTCCAGAACATCTTCTTGTAGTTGTGACCAGGATAGGAAGATCTGAAGTTGGCATATATATGCCTTGCACAAAACCTGCCACACATGAATATAAATATGGTCATATGACAATGCAAAAATTGGAAGAAACTGCACAAGGAAAATGAGTTATCATAATTTACCTTGTACTAGCCAAAGGAAAATGGGTTTGCAATGCCTTCACCAAACCCTTCTGTCTATTAGACATAAAGCACAAATGCCTATTTTCAGGGAATTGTAGGAACATCTTCAAGCTGTTTAAAAACCACTTCCAACTCCATTTGGTCTCTTTCTCACGTATACAAATAGCATGTAGAAATATTACACTGTTTGCATCTAAAGCCACGACTGAAAGAAGCACTCCACCACATGGTCCTTTCAGATGACAACCATCTAGACCTATAAAAGGTCTACAACCCTCCAAGAATCCTTGTTTTTGAGCTTGAAAGCTCAAAAATAGCCTATGAAATGTAGTAAGTGGTTTCTGGATCTTAATATGGATTGTCTACCAGAATTAGTTTGATTCAAGGTGTAGGCATACTGTCTTAGATACCTAAAAGAACTGTTATGATCACTCCTTAACTGGGACATGACTCTCTGTTTCACATTGTATAGCTTCTTCATGTCAATAGCTACATTATACCTCTCTAGGATCAAATCACCTAACACTTTGGCACCCACAGTAGGATTACTCTTCATAAGAGACTCAACCCTACAGGCTATCCACTTAACCTTTGCTTTACTGTTATTATAAACCCTATGACAATCATGTTTGTCATCTAAGGTTTTGATAATGAAAGACTTTTTATCAATAGTTCGTGAACCATCTCCAAGGACAACCTTCTGAATTGCAAACATAAGTCTGCCTTACATTATCATTCTTAACTCTACCTAAGTCACACATTCCCTAATGGCATACTGCTTGAAAATGTCCCTCATTTCCTCCTTGCTACCAAATATTTGACCTACAAAGAATTTAATCGCACCCCCCTTATGTCTTTCAAAAGGTATATCTTCACTCAAATTGCCTAAACTAATTTTGGTTTTTTTCTGGTCTGAACTTTCTTCATCATGGTCAGTGAAATAATCATCATCTGACCTAAATTCATACCTATCAAACAAAGCCATACACTGCTTACTGATTTCATCCTCATCAACAACATCACCATCTAAACCCTCACCAACATGTACATCCTCACCATTCTCTACACCCTCATTCTCTACACCCTCACCATTCTCTACACCCTCACCAGTCTGTAAACCCTCATCCCCCATACCATATAAACCTACTCCAACACCATTGTTGACACCCTCACCAGTCTGTACACCCTCATCCTCCATACCATCTAAACATACTCCCACACCACTGTTGAAACCCTTACCAGTATCACCATCTGACTCCATTCCCTCTTCAAATTGTGCATCATCAGATTCAGTATCCTCACCCTCACTTTCAACTGTAAAATCAAACATACCAGCCTCCTTATTACACCAACCTATTTGTTCCACTACTTCAGGCTCATCAATGGGTGAATAAGGGGTCTTTTCTATCTGAAAACGTATCTGATCATACCTACAATTCCCAATTTCCCTAAACACATCTAGTAATTCATTATCTGTCAAAACAACTATTGTGTCTCTACTCCATGGTAATTCTGCCCTAACTGTGAACCCTCCATTTGGGAGTTCACTGCTACCACTGACTTCCTTAGTCATTGCATGAACTAAATTAATTAAGCTAATGTGATCAGCATCACACTCACCTAAATCGAACACTTGTACCCTATACACCACAGTAACTTTCAGTATTTTATCCATTTAACCTGTTAGAAAGTTTAGGTAATCAAAATAGAGGGATTCGTGCAAGTAAAAGCGAGTAAAAATTAATCAAAACAGAGGGGTCAGGTACAAGTAATCAACAACAAAGGATGCATGCAAGGAAACAATTACATGTTTGTGCCACAGTCAAGAATTACATGTAAGTGGTCTGTGAAGTATAAAAACCCCAAATTTCACACACTAAACCCTAATCTGGTGACAGACATGAACAACAAACATATACACACACTTCATGCAACATATATATCAAAAGTTTGTGCAATTACATGTAATAACGTGCAATTACACTCAAGTATATGTAATGGTTTGTGAAGTACAAAAGCCCCAACTTCCACAAACTAAACCCTAATCTGCCCATACATGAACAAACAAACATCTACACACACTCCATGCAACATATATATCAATAGTCTGTGCAATTACATGCAATAACGTGCAATTACATGTTTGTGCCACTTAATTGAAAAAACCCTAATTTTTACATTGTGAAACCCTAAAAAAAAAATTAACTGCCAAAATCAACTCATTAAACAACATGCAACGAATTATATCGACAAATATGCAACATTCATCAACAGAAATCAAGTTTCTTACCTCTGAAAACTCCTATCTTTAACAAAACGAAATCAACATAAGTTTCAGAGGCTAATCTTCGTTGTCAACGAATGACAACAAAAGATGTTTTCTGAAGGTAAGGGAATCTATGAAAAGATGAAAGACAAGATGGAAATTGGGTGTAAGTTTGGAGGATTATGGAGCGAAAAATGGCCTTCAACAGAGGGTTATGTCCTTCGATGAAGGCTGTTGGAAGAAAATATTGTCATGGACCACACAGAGTAGTTTATAGCTTTCAGCTACAGTGATTAGTGACGTGGCCGAATCACAGCCTTCCTCTTTTTTCTTTTTCTTTTTTAACAATTAGGAAATTCCATATATACTCTTAATTACTACCAGTTTCTAGAAGGTTTCATCCAAATTCCCATAATGCCCTTGTTGACCTAACGGAAGTCAACGAAAAACTAACGGAATTGGATGGTAGGGACTGAATTCGATATTGTCAGAAAACTAATGGACTAAAGTTAGTAATTTAAAAAACTAGTTGACTAAACTCAGATAAACGCAAACTATGGGGACTAAAATCTTAATATCCCTATAAAGAATGAACCGATCATATATCATAGGGTTATTATGATTTTAGTCCTTCTAGTTTGTGTTAATTTGGGTTTGGTCAACTAGTTTTTAGAGTTACTAACTTGAGTCCATTAGTCCCCTGACAATACAAATTCGAGTCCCTGCCATCCAATTTCATTAGATTTTTATTAACTTCCGTTAGGTTAACAAGGGCAATATGATAAATGTGACGAAAGCTTTTAGAAGCTTGTCTGGAATAAGGGTAAAAATGGTATTTCATAATATAAATATTAAATACATTTAAATTAATAAATTTAATTAAATAAATAAATTTAAAAATTAATATAATATACATATACATATATTAAATGATTTAAATTAATAATTTAATTAAATAAATAAAATTAAATAAATAAATAAAAACAACTACAAAAATTAATCTCTTTCGCTCTCCCTCACTCTCAGTCTCACTGCCTCTCTCTCCTTGTCTCTCTCTCTCCCCGACCGATTCATCTCTTTCTCAGTTTCTATCCCTCTCTTTCCCCGATTCATCTCTTTCTCCGTGTCTCTTCTCGCTCTCTCTTCCTTTCTTATCTTTTTTCAGGTATGTGTTAGATGAGATGGTTTAGGTGGTGGTTGATGAAGTTAAAGAAGGGGGAGGTCGGTTGCCGTGTTTGGGTTTGGGTTTGGGTTTGAGTTTGTTTGGCCGTCGGTTGGGGTTGGATTTGACGGTGTTTGGGTGGTGGCACGTGGTGGGAGGTTTGGCGGTATGGTGTTGGCACTAGTGAACCCAGATCTGCATTGGTGGGTGGGTGGTTTGGTAGTGTGGTTGTGGCACTGGTGAACCCATATCTGCATTAGGGGTTGGTAGAGCGTGGTGGGTGGCTGGTGAACCCAGATCTGCACCGGTTTGGCACTAGTGATGATAGATCTGCAATTAGTGATATTTGTGTTATGGACTCAAATTTGATGGATCCAATTATTATTATTTTCAATTTTTATTGATGATGAAGAAAAAATTTGAAAACTCTGGGTTATGGTGTGATGAATGGTTGAATTTTTATTGATGATGATGATTCGGTGGTGATGCGGCATTGTTGATGATGATGAATGGTTGAATGATGGTGGTGGTGGTGGTGGTATAGATGATGAAGGGTTGTGGTGAATCACTGAATCTGGTGATTGTGAGAGAGAGAGAGGCGTGGTATGAAAGAGAGAGATTTTTTTTTTTAATAAATCAACTTTTTAATTATTTTTTTATTTTTCAATTATTAATTTTTTTATTTAATTCAATACAAAATTACCAAATTGATATTCATCAAAAACCTTTAAAGGGTATTTCGATCGTTATAATATATGACAATGCCATTTTATGTATCTTTACAAAAAAATTAATGGAATAACTAAAATTAATAATTTTAAAAACTAATAGATAGAACCTAGATAAATACAGATTAGAGTGATTAAAATTTTAATATCCCTATGTAGCTATATCATATTTGTTAATAAATGTGATTTTAATTATCAGTATTTGCAATGATGGTTATTAAACTTTTAGTTATCCAACTATTCATAACGATGGTTATTATTTCTATGGATCGATTAATGAAACTTTTAGATATCCAATGCCACTAATAAACAAATAACTCCTCATTTCCACCGTTATCAGGCCTATTTAAATGAACATATGGTTACACTTGCACTACTTGCGCAGCATGAATTTGATCAGCCCATTAAGTTGAGTTGTCAAATTCTGATTAGTCGGATGATTTTGTTGCAGAGACGGACGCTTATTGTGACCGGGTCAGCTTTTTATATATATATACTCTTTTTATTAAAGCAGCTCCCTTCTCCACACTCACACTTCTACATGCAACAATCCAATCGAAAGGACAATTCAAATTGACAATATCAATAAAGTATTATCATTTATTTACAAGTCTTTATATTACAGCCTCCAAGACACAAATAGGCAATACGAAACCTCTCTCTGTCTCTCAAATTTTCCAATCTCAAATCTTAAATCTTAATTTTTTCTCTTTACAATTAATAATTATCTTTGTCACTATAAATTTTCGATCATAAAAGTAATCATATTTTATTATTCGATTCAGATATTTTTTTTAGTTTTTATTTATTTTTAGTTTGTTATTCTTAAATTTAAGTTAGTCTTTAGATATTTTTTTTTATGAATTTATTTTCAGATTACAACCAATTATCAATTTAACATTTTTTTTTTGTTATTGGTAATTTTAAGGTACAATGTCAAACAACCATACATCAAAACCAATAAAAACTCTACTTTTATATTTTGGAAAAAAAAAAAAAAAAAGATAATCATTTATCGGGTGAGAGTAGATCAAGTTCTCCATGTAATGTTAGGGATGAGGTTCAAGTTTGCCTTTTTCATCTCAAATAATTGAAATTGAGAATGTTTACACTCCATCGCATATTAATACTCCATATTATGAACGTGATTTTAGATTACGCCTCCCAATAGAAGTTTATTTTGCTGACAAACGTGATGATGTTCGAAAGCTTATATCAAAATTGGTCCATATCAACCTATATTGGATAAATATCCATCAATTCCGGATGGTAAACAAACTCGGTGATTTCAACATTCTTGGTTCCAACGATTTTCGTGGTTAGAATATTCAATAGTGAAAAATAGAGCATTCTGTTTTTCATGCTATCTTTTTGATAGTCTTCCATCAACGCATCGCATATTTACGATTGATGGTTTTCAAAGCTGGAAAAGAATCAATTGTAAGAAAAAATGTCCATTTGTGCACCATGAAGAGGAACATAATTCACAACATAGTTTTGTTATGCAAAGATGGAATAACTTAAAAGATTCATATCGACATATCGACAAAGTTATGAATACACTATCTGTAGAAGAAACTTTGCAAACTTGGTTACGACTCAAGACCTCATTAGAGGCGGTGAAGTGGTTAGTAATGAAAGGATGTGCTTTTCGGGGACTTGATGAATCCATCAATTCTACCAATCGTGGGAATTTCATTGAGATGATAAAGTTACAAGCAAAAGTAAATCAAGAAATTGTTGAGATTGTTCCAGAAAATTCTCCACAAAATACCAAGTATACATCGCCCAGAATTCAGAAGGAGTTGTTGAATATTCTTACTAACAGAGTGCGAGCTAAAATCCGTGAAGAAGTCAGGGATGCCAAATTTTGCATTTTTGTTGATGAAGCAGTTGATGAATCCAACAAAGAACAAATGGCAATTGTTTTGTGTTGATTATAAAGGATTTGTTAGAGAACACTTTTTTCAAGTTGTAAGTGTTAATGATACAAATGCCTTAACTCTTACAAAAGAGATATGCAATGTCCTTTCTCGATATGATTTATCAATTGAAAACTTGCGAGGTCAAGGATACGATGGTGCAAGCAACATGAGAGGTGAGTGGAATGGTTTACAAGCATTATTTCTCAAAGATTGTCCATATGCCTGTTACATACATTGTTTTGCACATAGACTTCAACTTGCTTTAGTTACGGTAGCTAAGGAAGTGCATGATATTTGTGAGTGTTTCTTCTAAGCGTCACTCGGAGTTTAAATCTATTCAAGAAAGTGAAATTCATAAGTTGACTACTTTAGGGGAACTTGAGACTGGTACAAGGGCTAATCAAATTCGTACTTTGCAACGACCTGGAGCTACCCGTTGGAGTTCTCATTTTACTTATATTGGTAGATTGTTCAATATGTTTGGTTCAACTTCTACTCTTCTTGAAAATTTGATTGACAAAGGACTGAACAGTAATATACGTGGAGAAGTTAAAGGTGCGTATAAAGATTTGAGATCCTTTGAATTTGTGTTTATCTTGTTGTTATTGCACAATTGAAATCTCAAGATATCTTAAATGCTATGAATTTAGTGTCAACTACTAAAATGCTTCTTCAAAAGTTAAGGGAAAATGAATGGGATACTTTTCTTGAAAGTGTAGTGTCATTTTGTGAAATGTATGAAATTGATATACCTAATATGAATGCATGTCACATGGAAGGAACAAAACGTTCTTGTCAACAGAAAAATAATATCACAGTTGAGCATTACTATCACTTTAGTATTTTTATTGTTGTGATAGATTATCAATTGATTGAGTTGAATAATAGATTTTTGGAGCAAACAATATAACATTTTACTATTAGCATGGCTGTGAGCCCTATTGATGTGTTTAAATCATTTGATGTCGATGATATTTGCACTCTAGTCAATAAGTTCTACTCTGAAAATTTCAGTAAGAATGACATTGAAGATTTGAGAAGACAATTGAGCCATTACAGGTTGGATGTTCTTGGTGTTCTGGAATTTCAGAATTTGGCTTCTCTTTCAGAATTATGTTAATGTTTAGCTGAAACAAAAATGTTAGAGCATTACACTTTGATTGATAAATTGATTCGTTTAGTCTTTACTCTTCCTGTGTCAACAACTACAACAGAACAAACATTTTTAGCCATGAAGCTTGTCAAAACACCACTTTGCAATAAGATAGATGACGATTTTCTTACTGATTGTATGGTCATAAATATTGAGAGAGAGATTGTTGAGATCATTGACTTAGATTCCATAATAAATGAGTTTGATGATGTAAAACCTTGCAAGATAAAGTTGAAATAGTGCTTATTTGTATTTTTTTTTAAAGTTTACGTACTTTTGACTCTAAGACTCATTATATCTGATCCATTTATCAAGGTGAATTTTTGTTTTTCAATTAATGAAATTTCTAGTATTGTCGAAGTTTATATATATATAGTTTTGTTTCAGTCCACCCTAATAAAAAATCTTGGATACACCCCTATTTTGTTGTCTTACATTGTGATAGATTTAAATGAGATGCTTGCATGCAAGCATGAGATTGCTAGAGCCATTGATCGTAAAAGTGCGAAAGTCAAAAATTTGAAATTGTGGTTTGTGTATTCTTCGTATTTTTTTTTCTTTTTGAAGTTTGATATTCCGATATTTAATTAACAGTTTAAGATGTTTGATTGTTATGCAAACTCTGTGGCTTTATTAACTCTTTAGTGTCGTTAATCATCCTCAATTAGGTGTGACCACGGTTTGGTTAAACCGGCGGTAAAAAACCGAAACCGGAACTCAAAAATCGAAACCGGTAGTTTAAAAACGGGTTTGAGCAGTTTCGGTTACGGTTTGATTCTTTTCAAAACCGGCGGTTTAACCATTGGTTTATATTAAAAAAAACCTACCAAAATCGATCCAAACCATCGGTTTACACGAAACCGTCTAACCGGCGGTTTCAAAACCTATCCAAATCAATTTGGACTGTTTCGATTACGGTTTCTCTCTTTAACCAAACCGAAACGTGGTCACCCCTATCCTCAATCTCTTCCAACTAGGGAAGCCATCTACCATTTTATATCTATATTTATGTGATACCTAAAGGTGTAAAAATGGACTGGCCCGGCCCATTAGGGACGGCCTGACCAGTCCATTTCTGGAAACAGGCCGAGTCGGGCCGGCCTGTTTCCAGAGAAGCAGTCCCGGCACGGCACGCCGGCCTACCTCAGGCGGGCCGTGCCTGCGTGCCCTGCTAGGCCGGCCCGTCGGGCCCCTCTGGTGGGCCTGCCGGGCCAGGCCTTACAGGCCTGGTCCGGCGGGTTAGTTTTTTGGTCCAATTTTTTTTCCAAATTACGTTTTTTTGGATTTAGGGTATAGGGTTTAGGATTTATAGTTTATGGTTAAGGGTTTAGAATTTAAAATGAATGAAGAGAACGAACAATTATTAGGATTTGAAATGAATAAAGAGAACGAACAATTTTTTAATTATTTATTTATTTTTCACTTATGGAATTCAGTAATACATATCTACATGATTGCCTCATTAAAAACCTTACCAAGAAAAACTCAGTGGGATAAAAACTTGGTAAGGGAAAAAGAGTGCAACCGTTTTACAACTTACAAGTAAATAATAAATATATATGTAAAAGTATAACCTAGTTCTGGCCCTGGCCACTACCTGAAGGGTCATCAATATATAGATTGTCGAAATTTAGATTAAGTTCTTTATCTACAGTTAGATTTTGTAACCTTTTTTTAGCATGCTCCCAATCCCGAAGGCATGTTAATACCTCCACCATCTCTGGAGACAAACAGCTTCTTCTTGGTTCAATTATGCGTCCACTGGTGCTGAAAGCTTGTTCTAAAGACACCGTTGACACTGGAATAACCAGTACGTCACGTGCTAAGTGTGACAGAACTGGATACCTGTACGTATAGGTCTTCCACCATAACAACAAATCAAACTCTTCCTTGTCTTCAACAGCATCGAACTGTGCTTCAAGGTACCTAATACAAATTAACTTTCTAAATTTATTAATAACAAATATTAAAATTACTACTAAACTTAAAAATCTTAATAAACTAAACAAATAATATTAACATTAAAGCCCAAAAATTGATAAACTAACTAACTAACTAAATAGATAATGTTTTCATTAAGTAACTCAAATCTAAACATAAACATATAAATTTACTATGAGAATATGTTAGACCAAAAGTAATAACAAAATTGTACCTTTAAAATTTGGTGTGTTGGTGGAAAACGTAGAGAATTTTGTAGAGAGAGTAATAACCAAAATGAATAAAAAAGTTTAGAGAATTGGAGAATATATTAGAGATTGAGATTTGAGAGAATGAGATATTGAAAGAATGATAGAGAGAGTTAATGGAAAATGAAATGGATGGAAGTATTTATAGAAAAATTTGATTTGCGGGTCAAAATATAATTTAAAAGATTGTAGGGGGGGTTTTGGTAATTTTAATTTCCTCCAACGGCTAGAAATCAATTCCAGCCGTTGGAGGTTTTTTGAAACAAAAAAAAAAAAAATTGGCCAAACGGACCGGCAGACCGGTCCGACAGGCCTGGCACGCCGGATTGGCATGCCAGGCAGGCCGGCCTGCCGGGCCAGGCCGTGGCCTAGCCCTCTTCCTTCACGGGCCGTTCCAAGAACGGCCCGTGAACTCCCTGGGCCGGCCGGCCCATTTTTACACCACTAGTGATACCTGATAATTAATTAGGTCCCAAAATTGACACTTACCCTGTTCATTGGGGATCTCTTCGATTGAAAAAAAAAAATCAAAGAGAAGTGAAAAAGGGAATTTAAATCAAGATTTTGTTACTGTACCCTGAGTAAATTCACAATAGAAACAAGAAGCTAATATAAAAAAATAAATATATATATATATATAAATTGTTAATGTGTTGGATATAGACCATTAGATTTACATACTTTGATTCAAAGTGTATGTATTTATTAAAAATTCTCCATAATCAATGGTCAACATACAACGTATTGATATAATTTATATATATAAACCATAATTCTCTCGGTCTCTTAGAAAAAGAAATTATATTATTACAATTAATAACTATAGAAAAATGAAAAGAAAAAAAAAACCAAGTGTGCCCATAGTAACTTCACAATATCAATATTAATAATAATAAATACATATTTATCTCTATCGGAGATATAAACTATCTTTTATCTTTTCAAGTCCTTAACATAAATAATGGTTTCACATTCCATATAAAAAAACACAATACAAGGAAAATGAAACGTACGGAAGTTACGTGAGTCAAATTGGAATTCAAAACAATACCACATTCCCTGTATTTTATTATCTTAAAGTCCTTAATTAATGGGATACTTAATAGTATCTTAATCAATTCAAAATAATAATTATGATAATAATCTCCCAGCGAACATTTTCTATCCCATAAATTCTTCATCTCCCGGTCAATTAATTGTTTTCGCTTACCTATGATTTTTTTTTTTATTCCTTTCGTACAATTATTCTAGGTATATTTGGTATGGTTTTTTCAGTAAAACTTGTAGAGCAGATATTTTGTAGTAGAACTTTTGATGAGTAGATTTTCTAACCAAAAACAAAGATTTTGGTTGTGTAAATTAGTAAAAAAAAATGTATACCGACAAAGCAATTTTAAAAATAACTTTTGGTTATATAAATTACAAAAAGTGTGAGGACAATATATTTAATGAAGGAATTATATGGTAAAATATTTAAAAGTTCTAAAAGGTAGTTGAGACAATTCTTATATTTTTAAAAAAGAACAATACTTGGGTACTGATCCCACCAATAGGGTGGTGTCATGTAACATATTTTATTAGATAATTGTAAAAAAGTTAAAGAAAGAAGAGCACATGACAACACCCCGTTAGAGGGGTCAGTACCCAAGCATTTTTCTTAAAAAAACTTTAAAAAAGTTTTTTTTAAAAAAACCCAAATTTTAAGCTTTTCCAAGTAGACATAAAATGGCTTTTAAAAAGAGTAATTAAGACAATTCATATATTAAAAAAGTTGTTTTGAGTTTTATCAAACAATTAAACAAAATCTCAAAATAATTTCTAGCTTAAAAAAGAGATTTTGATCTTTATAAAAACCATACCAAACACATACTCGATCTATGTATATGGAATAAACTAAGATAAGAAGTGAATAAATTCATATTATCAGGTTGAATGAATTAAACCCGTAAATTCTTTACAAAAAATCAACACGTTCTGTTATTTCAATCTATGTATATTTGTAATACCTCAGAAAAAAAGTTATCCTTAAATATATATATTTTTATACAACCAATTTTTCCAACAACTCTTTTAAATCTGCTGAGCAAACTGAAAAAAAAAATCTGGACTTATAGAGCTAGCTATTTTTTGAGAGACTCTTGTGTAGACTTTTCATTAATTAATTTCGTAAATTTCATGTACGGTTGGGGTCTATTTGGTCACTATCGACAACAAACCTTGGAAACTCATCCATGAAACACATTTGGTCCTGCTTGAAGAAACAATCTCTCTCTATCCAAAACCGAATCAGCCACATCTGCAATATGAAAAGCCACTGCAAAAAACCCTAATAAAGCAGACAAAACGATTTCTAAAAAAAAAAAACACGTGTTGTTTTCTTTAAAGGGAAGAAAAAATAATTACATTGTTATAACATTTAAAAAATATAAACAGAGAATCTTAAATATTATCTTTTCTTTAATATATTTATCTTATCTTTAATATATGTTTTTAACATCCAAATCTAACTATTATATAAAATCAACACTTAGATTTGGTTGTCTTATGTTTTCCTTCCATCATAGGTGGATATCAAGGAGAAAATGACTAAATAAAATTCTTATTTCACAAGCAACATTCAATTTTTTGTTACTTAAATAATTAGAAAAATATAATGATACCTATTCATATAATGTCCAAATTGGATAAATATAAAGTCGAATTTGGAGGTGTTAAAAAGGACGATCTCTACTGCCAATTATCACTCCTTAATTGAGAGTAATATTTATGAATTAACAATTATAATATAAAATCATGTTGTTTTAATGCCTTTTTCTTTCTAACATGTGTTAATTCTAATATAATATATATATTATATTATAAGAAAAAAAAATTATGTGTTTTTTTCCCTTCTGTTTCTTCTCCTCACCCAAATCAAGTAGTATTCAATGTTTTGTTACCTTAATTATTAGAAAAACATCATGATACCTATTAATATATGTCCAAATTGAGTAAATACAAAGTCGAAATTGGAGGCATTAAAAATGAAGATATCTGTAGTCAATGATCACTCCTTAATTGAAAGTAATATTTATGAATTAACAATAATAATATGAAATCATGTTATTTTAATGCCTTTTTCTTTCTAACATGTATTAATTGTAATTGTAAGATTATATATTATCATTAGTTTACTAAAAGAAAAAATGTTTTATGTTTTTTTTTTCCCTTCTATTTCTTCTCCTTACCCAAAATCAAGTTGTTTACACTATAATTTAGAAATAAATGATAAAAAATTGTCACAATTGGGTTGACAATGTTGATATAAAAGACACTTAAAGATATTAAAGTTTGAAAACAAAATAGAAGAATATAAATATATTTTAAAACAAAAATCCGATGATAATAGAATTATATATCTTTACAATGCTAGCACATCGTGCGGGCTATAAACTAATAATATATTATAACCCAATGTACACTTCAAATATGCAGAGCATAGGTGAGGAAAAGCTAGGAAAAATGTATACATATTTTTGGTTTAAAAAAACATTGTTGAATATCGGTCAATATGTTGCTTGCATAATTTGTAAGGATTTTGTTTTGTTTTTTGTTAATTTTTTATGGAATTGCAATTTGTACAAGTGCTATTTACAAACAAATGACTATATAAATTATTAAGTGAGTGTTAATGCTCATCTCTAATACGTTTTGTTTCTCTTAATTATATAAAGAAAAAAAAAAAGCATTTGAAGTGATAGATATAGATGGAAAGCTTATTTGCAAGTAACTAGAGTCGCGATGGAAACTAATATAAGGTTCAAAATGAATATTTGTGTTGAACTTGTATGTGGGCCAACAAAATGAAAGTTCTCTTTCAACACTGCAGTTTTCTGGCGCCACTATTGCCATTAAAAATTAGTAGCACACCATAACATTGTAACTATATTATTTTTTATTTAAGAGTATTTTTGTATTATTTTAACTATAATCATTTTCTTCAAAAGAAAAATTCTATAAATATAATTTTTAACTTACATCGTACGGTGTCCACACATCATGCAGACTGCAAACTAATATATATATATAATTTCCTATTAATATCTTTTATTTTAATACAATAACCATCTTTAATGAAATTGTATTTAATTGTATGTTTTTGGATAAGAATTTTTATACGTGTCCTAAGAAAATGAATATACACATTTGATAAAATTTTTGTATATTTTTCTATTTTTAAATGTTTTATCTTCAAACAAATCGGAACAAATTAGTTCTTGTAGTAAAAAAAAATTCAAATTTTTTCTATAAATGTATTTCAATGTTTTTATTATCCACACAAAAAATCACATCAAGATTTAATATATTATGTTAAATTTCATCAAAGGTGTTTAAAGTATACATCGTAAAAAGTCATCATTGGAAAATTTCCATGACCACATTTTTTTAATACATTTTTTTACACAACTTCTTGTTACTTCTTTTAGTAGATAGGATTTAGTTACTTTATTTCCTCTTTTATCTTTTCTTATTAAATCTAGAAACTATCTCTCACCTCTTTAATATTATATATCTCAAAAATATTATTATGTTATTGGATTCTCTAACACTACTTAAAAAAATTCTTTTTTTTTTTTCCATTTTACCCGAAACAATTACTTTAGCTTTCATTCTTTAGTTTTTAAAATCCTTTTATTTTTTATTCTTTCTCTTCCTTTTTTTTTTACTATTCTTTTTTCTCCTTAACTTCATCTAAGACCTAAACCTTATGTGTCATCACTTACTCATTTTTACTCTCCTCTTCTTTTTTTTTTCCTCTTTTAACATTCTTATTTCATTAGCTTTTCTTTTATAATTTTGTAAAGTTGTACAACAAAATTATTTTCACTTGTATTGTGATTTGGTCTCGTTAATGTATTTGTAAAGTTGATTAAAAAAACGTACCGACAAATACATGATTTGATCTATACTGGTATTGGTAAAATAGAAATTGACTTGTTCTGTTATAGAACACGCCTTTCTCTATTTTATAACCTCATTACAAAATTTCTATATTTCTGTGTTTACATATTTATTTGCATTTCTAATAAAAAAATCGAAGTTGAAAAATATTCTCTAAAATCAATAATCCGTTAATGTTATTCAATACTCAAATTAGTAAAATAAAACATGTTGATAAGCCTTCCCATTCCAACTTTTTTTAACCTTTTTTTTTATGATAATAAAAATTATTTAATTGATGCTAATCCAATGAAATAGAATAAAACAAAAGGGAATAAAATTTTTTAAAGAATCATGAGTATGGGTGGGCGATACTATTCGGTTTATGAAAAACTGATCCGATCAGATCCGATATATAATTATCAACCGATCAAAAACCGATTGAACTGAACCGGTTCGGTTTTTTCGATTTTGGGCCGATTGGACCCAATTTGGGCTTTCAATAAAATCATTATAATGTAACTCTGTATCATCAAGCAAATCAAAGTTTCAACTTTCAATCAAACATTACTTCTACCAATTCAAACATGACAATCTTTGAATCATACACATCCATTTGTTCAAATCAAGATCGTTTTTATTACACAAGGGGGTGTGATCCATTTGCTTAAATAACACAGATCTTTTAATCAAACACCAACACAAGAGATTTTCAGATCTTGTTCATCATCATCAGACACAATAGAAACAAGGAAGAGAGAGATGAGATCGGCGATCATCAAGCCAACCTCTAACTACCATCACTCGGCGGGAGAGAAAGAAGAGAGTGCTGAATACCTATCGCCTGGAGGAGACCGGTGATCGACGCGGTGACCAAGATACGAAAGAGGATGGGTGACAAAGAATAGAGAGAGAGAGATGAGAGCGAATGGTTTTTTTAGAGAGAAGATGGTGAGGTTCAGTGAAGAAGATGATGGTTCATGATTTGAAGTTGAGAGATTTAGAGTTTTTGTTTAGGATGAGAGGCAGAGAGATAGAGAACGATAGAAGAAAATTTTGGGTTTTTGTTTTTATAGCCAGTTCTCGGTTACAGCCACCGAACCGGAAAATCCGATTTTCAATATTTTAAACCGAGCTGAACCGGATTTAAAAAAAATCGAAAAAAAATCGATTGGATTGGTTCAGTTCGGTTCGGTTCGGTTTAATGGATTTTTGTCCACCCCTAATCATGAGTGAAATCACACAAATGATTGCTATGGTTTTAGATAAAGTAAAAAAAAAAGGAAAACAAAACATGAAAGAAGAAAAGAAAATTAAAAGATATAGATATAATTAAATAAGGGGAGAGAATCGAATAAAATAATAATGTTTTAGAATGATAAAGTATTAAATAGGTGAGAGACAATGTCATTATTCAATAAGGAAATATAAAAGAGAGAATAAAGTAATTAATTCTTGACCATTGAAAGAAGTAAGATCCAACAATCAAGAAGTTGGGGAAAAAATTGTGTAAAAAAAATGAAAAAGAAAAAAAAAGAAAAAAAATAAAGTGAGAGATTTGAATAAAATAATATTACTTTTGAGACATATAATATTAAATAGGTGAGAGACAATGTCTGATAATGCTGTAAAAGTGGTCTTGATTAGGCTCAAACGGTCCGGCATGTCTGGGCCCGTTTTTAAAATGGGTTGTGCCTGGCTTGGTCGCACATTTGTGCGGACCGGACAAGGCCCAACCCATTTTTGAAAATATAGGCTTGGCACGGCACGTGAGCACGTTTAGGGAGGGCCGTGTTGTGTCGGCACGCAGGGCGGTGCCGACGGATCCCACGGGCCAGACCCAAATTTTTGTCAAATTATAAATTTTTAAAATTAAATTTTAGGGTTTAGGATTTAAGGTTGAAGCTTTAAGGTTTAGGGTTTAGAGACAATACATAATATTTTTTTTAAACTACTCAATTATGAAATTTCCATTGCAATTTGTTTATCATGATTATTATGAAAATCATTTGTTTATTTTTCATTCCAATTATTTTAGTCACTATAAAAATAATATTGCTAATAGATACTTAGATTTATTATTTTTGTTAATATAATAATTCAAAAAATGAATAAAGATAAAGTATTACAGAAAATTAAAAATAGTTGAAGTTATGAAAATATGAAATGAAGACTTATTTATTTATTTTTGACTTTCGGAATTTAGTATTACATATTTATATTATTGCCCCATTAAAAACCCTACCAAGAAAAACACAGTAGGATAAAAACATGGTACATAAAAAAGAGTGCAATCATATTACAAGTATATATATATATATATATATATATATATATATATATGTATAAGTATAACCTAGTTCTAGACCTGGTTACTACTGCTACCGAAACTCTCATCAACATATAAATTGGTGAAATTTTGAATAAGTTCATCATCTACCGTTTCGTTTTGCAACCTCTTTCGAGCATGCTCCTAATCTCGAAGGTATGTTAATACCTCTACCATCTCCGGAGATAAACAGCTTCTTCTTGGTTTAATTATACGTCCACTGGTGCTAAATGTTTGTTCTGAAGACATTGTGGACACAGAGATAACTAGTACGTCACGTGTTAGGCGTGACAGAACCAGATACCTATAGCTATAGGTCTTCCACCATAACAACAAACAAAATCTTCCTTGTATTTGAATGCATTGAACTGTGCTTCAAGATACCTATTCAATTCGGTACAAGAAGATGGGCCAGATTTTTGCCTTGAATAAGAACTTGATGATTTGTCTTTTTTTTTTCACAGTTTCAGAATGCTCCAACTTGTTTGTTTCGGCTGTGTCTTCGGTTCTGTTGATGGTTACGTGTCAAGACCGCCAAACCTGCGCTCATAGACATGAAAAACTTCGAACAACTTGTTTTAAATATCAGTAACATGTTCTGAATATTCTATATTTAAATTAGAACCAATAAACTTAAGCAGACTTTTTAAACTAGATAATTTCACCCTAGGATCTAATATAACACTTAAGGCATAAAATAAATGAATTTTAGCCCAATACTTTTTGAGCTTTGTCTCTATGGCAACAACTGCAGTGCCTAAGCTATCATCTTCCCTATAAGTGTTTAGCACTTCAGACATTTCCACTATCTGATGGATTGTCAAGGAAGATGTGAGATAATAGACCCTGGAAAGAGTTATAGTGACATTGTAAAAGATCTTTAAAAATTGAACAAAAGCCCTTGCCATATGCCAATCATCTGAGGTGAGTGCTCGTACGTCAGGATGACCATTTTCAGCCAATTTCATGTTATAAAAATATGTAATAGTTGTATCATAATCCAATAATTTTTATGACATTAAGTAAGTAGAGTTCCATCTTACATGCATATCAATTTAGAATTGTCGGGGTCGTAGACCGTTTGATGTACAATGTCTTTTGAATTCTTGAAATCTAGGATTAAAACTGTCATCCAAGAAATGACATCTTTGATGCAATCTATTTGGTAGCTTACTTGCTTCAAAACAGTCTGTACAACTAAATTTATGATATGACATGCACACCGTTGATGGAATAAATAACCTCTATCTTGCGGGATGTTTATTTCAACAAACAATGCTGTTAACTGAAAATTCGTTCTAGATAAGGAATTCCATTTAACACCCTCAACCCTCAACCAGGTAGGCTGTAGGGGGTAGGTACCTCATACCTTGGTGTTTAAGAACAGTGCGAGTTTGATAAAAGTGGACGAGACGAGTATGCTATAACATAAATATGGAATGGAACAGTTTCATTAAGTGATAAACGGAGTATGTACAACAATGGTGACTCTCCTCTCAGTCTCTCTTATCTCTGACACGATTGGCCATAGTGATGTCGTATATATTGATAAATGGATATTTCCTCTATAGCGAAAAACTCTCTATAATGGCGAACTCACTGTTAGACGATTTCTGGTTCTCAAGTCCCAGAGCTCAGACGAAATTTCAATTTTTTCTATCATTTTGGGCATTGTATTTAACTCTTCCTCCCCTCCAAATCAATTCCCCATAATTTAGACCAGTTGATTGGCTTTGTTACCGAAATTGATTGCCGTTGATGGAGGATGTCAATTTATACGAGAATTGCTCCCGTTGATTACGTCATATTTCCATTTGAGTTCAAATACGAATTAGTTGACCTATTTGGTCTCATTATGGCATTTAAATGGCGAAGGGGCCAGCATTTTTCTCCATGTTGCTTGGAGGAGAATTCTATCTCTGTACCCTGGTGGCGCGGTACCCTGGTGTACCAGTCTGCTCTCGTTGGTGTGACGCTTGTTCTAACGTGCTTGTATCTTCCTAGTGATATCCATCTTGCCTGTCGGGCAGGATATGTATCTCGACCAAATCCTGGACTGATATCGCGGTACTTGGGTACCAGGTAGATGTCATGGTACCTAGGTACTGGGTGGGAGGTACCGTGATACTAGTTCCACTCAATATATGGCAATAGATGCGATGTGCTACTGATCTTCCCATATGGTGGAGTGAATTTGTTTTAGTACCTAGGTACCAAGTCCAATCCAGGTACCAGGTAGGTGGAAAATGCAATAGAGTTTTTCTTTGGTCCCTCGTCAAAAAAGGTTGTTAACAAATGCAATAGAGCTAGTATTTACAGATGCATTATCTAAGTTGATAGAAATGATGTGATTCGTTATTTCATAAGTTTGTAAAATAGAAAGAAAGACATTAAAAATATTTTCTATGGTATGTGCAAAATCCATATGACGCAAACCAAGAATTCTTTTTGTTATCCTCCATTCATAATCAAAATAGTGTCTTGTGATACATAAATAGTCATGTTTGGAACATGCGTTCTAAATATTAGAAGTTAGTGCAACAGAGACACTTAGATGCTGAATTTCAGCAATCAAGTCATCTCTTTGGATTGCAAACAATCTTATCAAATCGTTTCTAGTGGTGGTTATAGAAACAGTTTCAAATTTGGGGTTGAATGCAGATGTGACCAAATCCTTAAAAAAAACATTGTCAGCAAAATTGATCGGTTGATCAATTTGTGTAATGTATCGCGTCAAGAAATCTCTAGCGATCACGAGATCGTACCGCCACGACGGACCCGTTCTGGTGCTGTTGTTGTTGTATCTGGGTTGTAGTGTCTACCTATCCATGTGCAGACATGCACTTTTCCATATGCCTTCTCAAATGACCGGTCTCATTCCTACTACTAGATAAATCCTTAGAATAAAACTTACATTTAACTCTAGGGTCGGTCGTCCCATTTGGGAGTGTCATCTGTACTATGTCAAAACACTGCCGAACATTTGATATAAATTTTTTAGGACGTGATATCGGTTTAGCGGCGGAACTGAAAGGTCCTGCTTGAGTTTTTACCGATTCGAAAAGATCAAAATACTCGTTCACCATGTTCAAACTGTCTGGAAATAAGGATGCTGGTTATGATCTTTTTTCTGAAATACAAATATGAACTCATTAGTCATTAATAGTCACATTAAATTCATTAATTTACTAACAAAATGTATTAAAATTCAATACTACAAATTAAATTGATTAACTTACTAACTAAATAATATTAAAATTAACTACTACACATAAAATGCTTTATTTACCAACACAATATAGTTAAACTAACTACTACACTTAAAAATTATTAACTTACTAACAAAATATATTAAAATTAACTACTACACTTAAAATGGTTAATTTACTAACACAATATATTTAAATTAACTACTACACTTAAAAATTATTAACTTAATAACTAAAAAATATTAAATTAACTACTACAAATTAAATTGATTAACTTACTAGCAAATTATATTAAAATTAACTATTACAAATTAAATTGATTAACTTACGAACAAAATATATTAAAATTAACTACTACACATAAAATTCGTAATTTACTAACACAATATATTTAAATTAACTACTACACTTAAAAATTATTAACTTATTAACTAAAAAAATATTAAAATTAACTACTACACATTAAATGCTTAGTTTACTAACACAATGTATTTAAATTAACTGCTACACTTAAAAATCTTTAATTTACTAACTAAAAAATATTAAAATTCACTACTACACATAAAATCATAATTTACTAAGAAAATATATTTAAATTAACTACTACACTTAAAATTAGTTCACTACTAAAAAAATTAAAATTAATTTACTAACTAATAACTACACAATAATTTAATTAACAACTAAGTATAAACATAAAATGCTAAATTTACTAACTAAACAAAAATAATAAAATTTACTAACAAAAATTAAATCATTAAAACATAGAATGAAATAATAACATTTAAAGAAAATGTACCTTTAAACTTTTGTGTGTTGGTAGAAAATTAAGAGAATAATATATAGATAATAGAAAATTAGTAAAATAATATTAGAAATTTTGTAGAGAAAGAGTAAAAATGAAATTGAATGAAAATGTGTAGAAAATTGAAGAATAGAGAAATTGAGAGAATGAGAGAAAGAGAGAGCGAGAGAGAGTGAATGAAAAATGGAATGATTGAGAGTATTATAGAAAATTTGAATAATGGGTGAAAATATAAAATAAAAGACTTTAATGGGTAATTTTCTTTTGCCTCCAACGGTTGAATTTGAAAATTCAATTGTTGAATTTTATATCTTATATCTCCAATAATAGAGATCAGAATCTCCGATGGTGGACATTAATCTCTACTAATGTAGATTCTAGATCTCCTTTTATAAAATACAATAATAATGAAAGAGGCCACAAGGGTGATCTTCTAAATTAAACAAGGGTCCAATACTTTATTGTTATGTGTTTTGGGTTTTTTTTGAGTTAAAATTTTTGAGTTGAGCTTTTTGTTTTTCTTTACCTTTTGTAAATGAAGCAAAAAAGTTATTTCATACATAAAAATAAAAAAAAAGATGATTTTGTAAAATCTAAAAAAAAAAGTGGTTTTGTTTTATTATAGAAAAAATAGGTTTATATCACGGCGTATTTTTTTTTTTTTAAAAAAGAAAGGAGTTTTAAAACATAAAAAATGATAATTTTAGAAAAAATGGAGTGTTCTTAGAAAATTTGAAAATTGTTATAATATATATGGATTTTTACCACTTGTGTCATACACACAAGATTTTACTTCACCGCATCTTCTCTTTGTAAATCATAAATCAGGCGGTGCAATTGGATATGATGCAATCAAAGATGGTAATAGGCAAGTGACCGAGTGGTTGTGATGTACACTATGCCTATATATATGTTGCTCTCTCCATGTAAAAACAGTCCACCTGAAGCTCTCTCAGTATCAATAAAACAAAACATATATTTTCTCTGATATCTCTCGTCTCTCATCTGTTTCTCTTTCAATATTTCATATGTTTCTTCAATTTTTTTTTCGATTATTCATAACACGTTATTAGCACGAGTATAGATTACGCATTACTAAGTATTAATTTTGTTTCAGAGAGAGTTCTTGAGAGTTTTAATTCGGTTTTGATTGAGTCCAGAATTTTTTAATTGTTTGAATCGTTTTACGGAGGATACCGTTGTGTTCTTCTCAGAAATACGAATCCAACGCCACTGACCGCATCTCAAACGGAGCTCAAACGAACTCCCTAGCCACGGTCAAAGATCGGTCAAATCTGAAAAAAATTCCAGGATTTTTCTATAGATTTCCAAGGAAGAAGATGACCACATCATCGTCCACTAAGCGCCACGTAAGCATGTCGCAGTGCCACATCAGTGCATAGGCATACCATGTCAGCGCACAAGCATGCCACATCAGCACTCAGGCGTGCCACGTCAGCGATTTGCCAAGTCAGCGATCTGGGAATATTCCGTTAGCCGAGTCAACTCAGTCTAGAAATATTTTGTGCCCAACTCAGTACAATTTTCACCCATTTTCAAACGAGTTGGGACTTATTTGCAGCTATTTCAACCATTCCGGACGCAACCGTGCAATCAGTTTCAGCTAATTTTACTTGTAAGTATTGTTTTGACATATTCAATCTTTATTAACTTTATTTTCAGACGCTATAGAAGATCCAGATCTCTATCACGATTGTGTATATGATCCTCTGATGGGTAATTATTTATATCTCAAGATTCTGGATATGTATATATAGTTCCGTATAATAAGATGGCTTATGCCGTCAATGGAACTCATATATATATATAATTCTGGATTTGTTTATCTGAAATGTTTTAATATTATGCTCATATCAGGAGGACATTTCTATCACGATTGCGTATATGATCCCCTGATGGGTAATTTACTTATATCTTAAGATTCTGGATATGTATATATAGTTCCGTATAATAAGATGACTTATGCCGTCAACGAAACTCATATATATAATTCTGGATTTTTTTATCTGAAATGTTTTAATATTATGCTCATATCAGGAGAAATCATGTCCCTGAAATGTTTTAATATTATGCTCATATCATGAGAACTCATATCCCTGAAATGTTTTAATTTTATGCTCATATCAGGTGATCTCATGACCCTGAAATCATTTATTTTTATACAACATATGAGACTGGCATATGCTATGTCTCGGGACTGGCTTCGGCCGTGTCTCCAAATAAATTGTTTAAATATTCAGTATTTATTCTTACGCAATATATGAGACTGACTTATGTCATGACTCGGGACTGTCTTCAGTTGTGTCTTAGGACTGGCTTCGGCCGTGTCTCCAGATAATTGTATAATTATTATGCTATTTAAATTTTCGTATTATTTACTTATATATATAATATATGAGATCGGCTAGACCATCTAACCAGAACTTAAAGTTTTTGGATTTATGACATTTAAGTTGGTACGGTTTTGAAAACCAATGAGAACCTGGAGTTTTGGATCCAGTGTTATATACATGAATATCATACGGTACAGTTTTGATAACCGATGAGAACCTAGAGTTCTGGATCCAATGTTATATATATGAAAGCCATAGTTTATTATTTAGAACCTAGGGTTTCAAACTCGTTCAGAATCTGAAGTTACTCATATATATGAAGTGATACGTTTACATGTTATTCATTTGAGAAAAATGATCTACACATCCAATAGGATGTTGTAGGAACCCTATTCACCGGTTACACAGTGGAACTAGGTTTTAATTTTTTTTTTAATACAGATCATATTTGTATCCGGGACCAGTGAACTTTGGATCGTAATTGTTTTTCGTAACTAATACATACAATATTTAAATGCAGAAAATTGTAATCAATAAAATCAGAAGAAGAAAATCTTACCAATATTTGGAGGTTTCTTCACTTTACGATATGCTCCTGTCTGAACCACTCTATATTCCTCGCTATCTCCCAGAACTGGTAACTGCGTGTGGGCGTGTCACGGTCTCAGGAACTTGAATGGAGGATGTAGAGAAATACTTGAAGAAACTCTTTCTTCTCAATTTGGTGTATAGATTTCACGCACACATAAATTGCATCTCATGCAAAAAAAATATTGACAGATATTGTTTCGTATCTCCAAAAACAATATATATCAAATACATATATGTGACTCCTCACTTCTCCACTTCGTTTTCTTATTATATATATAGACACCATGAAACCACTTGCGTTTTTATTATTATATATACACTGTTAACGTATCCAACATCTAATAATAATTGGATGCTTTATATATATATATAAGTTCCTCGGTTTTGATTGGCTTGTTTCGTTGACAACAACATTAAGGGTTCAATGTGTAAGGGTGGTTAGGTCATCATTGCTCAAGTCCTCTTTCAAGCTTCAAAGGTAAAATCACTTGCTTAACTTTCATTGTAGAGATTTAGTGCACACACTCACTCTCATGCATGTTTTTGATCACTTTGCATTTGTGCTTAATTATCTTGATTGTGTGCCTAATTTTGTTAGCTCTTGCTTGTTTGAATTGATTGCATATTGTGATTAAAATGTCATGTCATGTTAGGCATTAGGATGCATTCTCTTCACCTCATTTCTCTTGCATGTATTGTGTGTGTGTGTGTGTGTGAAGGTGGTGAGCTGTGTGCCACTCGAGCAGTGCCCTCACCAGCTCCAGCACCAGCATAACTTTTCAATGGTGTGTCGCTGATGGTGCGCTGGTCGTCATGCGCGCCAACACCAGCTCAACTTTCCAGTGGGTTGCCGCTGGTCGTGAGCTGGTCTTCATGCTTACCTCACCATCGTAACTTGTCTAGTGAGTTATCGTTGGTCGTGCGCTACTAGACCAGCACACGCACACCAGCGCACATTGCGTGTTTTGGTCAGTTTTTGCCAAAACGACATAGTTTCACTTTTGGCTACATATAAATATACCATCTTCTTCCCAACTCATTTTTTTAGAGCTTCCTAACCTATTTTTGAGAGAGAGAAGCTCCAAGAAGCCATTTTTAACTCAACCATCCTTAAAATCCAAATTATCAAGCATCTTTCAAGCATGGGTTTCTTGTTTGTTCATGACTAGGTATTCTCTACATGTTCTAAACTTTATGTTTTCATTACTGAGACATGTATACGTAGGGCTTTATTCTTTATTGCATATTAATTGCTTATTTGAATGTTTAATTTCTTTCATGACATGCTTGAGTATTGATTGTTGGTTGAGATGCATTAATTTGTGATAGCTAGCATTTAGGACTATTTTACCCTTATAGCTAATTCTTCTTGCCTTTGCATTTAGAACATTAATATCTAGGATTTCCTTTAATTGTCATTATTAATCCTATATAAGCATGAATGTCTTGACCTATCATTCTTGCATATTCACTTAGGTTGTCATTATCTCTTCATTGTTGAGTTTGCTTGTGGCTAAGTGGTTAGTGCACAAGGCTAGTGATCCAAAATCACTATTAAGGCCCGTTGGGTAGAGTGAAAGGGTTAGTAACTGGAGGGTTAGACGGGAGGTCAACCTAGGTTGTAAATTTTTATTCAATAGTGGATTTTGAGGATCAAGGGTGTCGCTTTAAACAGCCCGTGGTTGTTTCCCATTTGGAGGGTTTCCACGTATATATTACGTGTAATTTTGTTTTATGTTTGTTGTCTTTTATTTGAACATTTAGTAGAATGGGGTAGAATTGTTAATATTGATTAACTCGTAAAATTGGTAATCTATCGAATTAACACCTATTCACCCCCCTCTAGGTTATAGACACATACTTTCTAGGGAATTTCAATTGGTATCAGAGCCGGTGCCTAGATATACTTAAGTGATATGTGCATTGTGTGTGCCTTACCTTATGCATTTTGGTTGTTTGCATTTTATGTGTTGCATTACATTTGCATATTCATATCATTTATTACCCTCAAACACTATGAGTGGAAACAAAAATAGTCATAAGGGAGCCTCAAGCACAAGACCCCCTTTGCTCAATGGAGTGAATTATGCTACTTAGAAGGGCAAGATGGAAGCCTATCTTTTCCAAATAGATGATCGTGCTTGGATGGCTATTGAAGACGGTTATACTTCTCCAACAATGACCACTGACGATGGTGTAGAAGCTCTTAAGCCCAAGTCTAGTTGGAGCACTCAAGAGTTTGAAGCATCCAAGTGGAACAACAAGGCCATGCATGCCATTCTTTATGCCATGGACAATAATCAATACAAGTTAGTCCAAAACACAAGGATTGCAAAGGAGGATTGGGACATTCTTCAAACGGTACATGAGGGAACCGAGGTAGTGAAGGACTCAAAGCTTCAAGTCCTTCAAATGCAATTTGAGATGATTAGGATGGAGGAGCATGAATGCTTCAATGACTTCCAAGTGAAATTGATGGATATTGTCAACCAAAGCCATCAACTTGGTGACCCATATTCAGATAGGAGAGTCAAGAAAAAAATTATGAGGTCACTTCCGTCAAGGTTCGAATCAAAGGTGACGGCACTTGAAGAGAATAGTGAGTACAATAATATGAAGCCAAGTGAAGTCATTGGAAGACTTCTTAATTATGAGTCAAGATGGAACACCTCACTCACTCCTCCAAAGAAGCAAAAGAGCATTGCCTTAAAGACCACTAAGGTTGAAGAAGAAGATGAGGACTCAGATGAAAAAATAGCCCTTATGGTTAAAAGATTCAAGAAATTTATGAAGTTTGAGAGGAAAGGTTTTGGGTCAAAGGGAAAGGAAGTGAAAAAAAAACTCCCTTCAAGAAGATCGAAAAGTTTCAAGAATGTGACTCTAAGAAGGGCATTCAATGTTATGAATGTAGTGGTTTTGGTCACATTGCTCTAGAATGTGCAAATTTGAAGAAGAAGAAGAAGGGGAAGGCAATTGCGGCTACTTGGAGCGATAGTGAAGACTTAGAAGAGGAAGAAAAATCTTCGGATGATGAAGATAGAGTTGCCAACTTTATTGCCTTTACAACATCTTATAATGGCAAGGAAGTTGTGAGTAACAAGGAAGAAGTAGATGACTCTAGTGATGAGAATACCTCGTCTAACTCTAGGTTTGAGATTGATGAGGAAATGAACTATATAGACTTCATGAAGTTTTTTGAAAAGGCTAGATTGAAAAAGAAGAATGAGATTCAAGAGTTGAAAAAGGTGAATCTATAGTTGACTTTCAAGATTACCAACTTGAGTGAGAAGATAAAGAGTGGAAAAGAGTTAGAAGAGAGTTTAAAGTTGGAGCTTGTGATCAAAATGAAGAGTGAAGAAAACTTGAAGATTGAGCTTAGGGAAGCAAAAGAATTAGTTGCCAAGTTGACATCCGGAACCGAGAGACTTGACAAGATGTTATCATGTGGGAAGAGTCTTAGTGATAAAACGGGCCTAGGATATGTGGAAGGCAAGGATGCCACTTCCTAGAAGACGACCATCTTTGTCAAGAGTCAAAAGGACAAAGAGGTTCAAGAGTCACACCAACAAATGAGATCAAATGAGGTTGGTGAATCATCAAAGCAAGCACAAACAAAGTCTCAAGCTAAAACACATTCACTAAAAGCTAGAGCTCATCAAACAAGACCACAACCTCCAAGGAGCTCTCAAAGTTAACAAAGGATCTTTCATCCACAATAAAAAAGGAGAATTAATTTGGCTCAATCACAAAGGTTCTTTCAAGGAAGAGATTAGACTCAACATCAAAGGACAACTCAAAGGAGAGGGAAGTCTTCCATGCTTTCACAAGGATATGGTATGAATTCTTACTTTACTCCCATTTGTCATTATTATGGTGTTGAAGGTCACATAAGGCCAAATTGTTTTAAATTTATTAAGTTGTGTCGTTTTGAAAGCATGATTGAGAAGAATATGCTTAGAAGAGCCAAAATGCATGCACCTAGGAATTTTAGAGCCCATGAACCCAAGGCTCCTAGAAATGACAATGTTTCTACTAGGTGGACTAGAAAAAATGAGTATGTTTTCCATGTGGCCCGAGTGCCGTTGAAGGCGAAAGCCTCTAACACTTGATACCATGATAGTGGATGTTCTAGGCACATGACCGAAAACAAGAGTTTCTTTGAAACTCTTGTGATGGAAGATGGTGGATTTGTCACCTTTGGTGATGGTTCACGTAAGAAGGTTCTAGGAAAAGGAAACATTTCCATCCCAGGTTTGACCTCCTTGCATAATGCTCTCTATGTAGATGGCTTGCAAGCCAATCTCATTAGCATATCACATTTAAGTGATGAAGGGCTTTCGGTTTTGTTTGAAAAAGTTGATTGCTCTATTCTAAAAGAAGATGGACAAGTTCTATTGAAAGACAAGAGATCAAGTGACAATTGTTATTGTCTTGATTCTAATGGCATCTCTTGCAATTTGTCTAGTTGTGATCAAGTTGAATTATGGCATCAAAGGTTAGGTCATATGAATTTCAAAGACTTGAAAGTTCTTGAAGGGTTAAAAGTTGTGAGAGGCCTTCCTAAGTTTGGAAATAGGATTGAAGGAGTTTGTGGACCTTGTCAACAAGGAAAGCAAACTAAGAGTGTGCATAAGAAGGGTAAGTATCTTGCCATTAAGGAGCCATTAGAGCTTCTTTATATGGACCTTATGGGTCCCATACAAACCGAGAGTCTCGGTGGCAAGAGGTACATTTTTGAGTGTGTGGATGATTTCTCTAGATTTACTTGGACTTACTTTCTTAGAGAAAAATCTGAAACGTTTGAAACTTTCAAAATGCTTTTCACTAAAATTCAAAATGAGAAGGATTCTCACATAAAATGCATCAAGAGAATTAGGAGTGATCATGAGAGAGAATTTGAAAATGTTAGCTTTGAAAACTTTTGTGATAGTCTTGGCATTTCTCATTAGTTCTCAGCTCCTCGAATTCCTCAACGAAATGAGGTAGTAGAGAGAAAGAATAGAGTCCTTCAAGAGATGGCCCATGTGATGTTGCATAGCAACAATGTGCCTAGGAATCTTTGGCCTGAAGCTGTCAATACGGTTTGTTATATAGGCAATAGGGTTTTTCTTAGGCCCAGGACTAGGCAAACCTCCTATGAATTGTGGAAGGGTAGGAAGCCAAATGTTAGCTACTTCCACTCTTTTGGAAGCAAGTGCTACATTCTAAATGACCGTGATCAACTTGGCAAGTTTGATGCTAAGAGTGATGAGGGGATTTTCATTGGCTATGTCCTAAATAGTAAGGCCTATAGAGTTTTTAATTTGAAGAAACGAAGTGTAATGGAATCATCTAATGTGGTCATAGATGATTGTAGGCCTAAGGTTAGTAACCATGATGAGGAGATTAGTGTGGTTGATGATACTCCCTTGGTGAAGATTGATGAGATTTCAAGTGATGAAAAATCAAGTCTTGAAAAAGAGGTCTCTCAATCTCTTGATAGAGATCCTACCTTGGACTCTAAGGAACCCGCTCCTTGAGTTAGACATCTACACAACAAGAGTGACATTCTTGGAAATATGAATGAGGGTGTGAGGACTAGGCATCAATTAGCAAATCAAATTAGTTACACTTGCTACACCTCTCAAATTGAACCCAAAAAGGTTGATGAAGCTTTAAGTGATGAGTTTTGGGTTCTTGCTATGCAAAAAGAGTTAAATCAATTTGAAAGGAATGAGGTTTGGACTCTAGTTCCTAGGCCTAAGAACACTAATGTGATAGGCACCAAGTGGGTCTATAGGAACAAATCAGATGAGGATGGCAACATTGTGTGGAACAAAGCTAGACTTGTAGCACAAGGATACTCTCAAATTGAGGGTATCGACTTTGAGGAGACTTTTGCTCTAGTTGCCCGATTAGAGTCCATTAGGCTTCTCTTATCGATATCGTGTGTTCACAAATTTAAATTGTATCAAATGGATGTTAAGAGTGCCTTCCTCAATAGGTTCTTGCAAGAGGAAGTGTTTGTAAAGCAACCTAAGGGGTTTGAGGATCCATACCACCCCAATCATGTTTATCGCCTCAAGAAGGCGCTATATGGGTTGAAACAAGTACCGAGGGCTTGGTATGAACGCCTCACTCTTTATCTTGTTGACAATGGCTATTTTAGAGGTAGTGTTGACAAGACTTTGTTCATCAAGTGCACTAAAGTTCAGCTATTCATAGCTCAAATTTATGTTGATGACATCGTTTTTGATTCCATCAACAACTTGAAAGTTCAACAATTTGTTGATGTCATGAATCATGAGTTTGAAATGAGCATGGTTGGTGAACTCAATTACTTCCTAGGCTTACAAATCAAGCAAATGCATGATGGGATCTTCATATCCCAAGCTAAGTATGCCAAGAACCTAGTGAAGAAGTTTGGCATTGAGAATGCCAAGCATTATGACACATCAATGAGTACCATTTTGAAACTTAGCATGGATGCTAGTGGAAAAAGTGTGGATCAAAGTCTATATCGTGGCATGATAGGGAGCTTGCCATACTTGACTGCTAGTATGCCCGATATTGCTTTTATTGTTGGTATGTGTGCTAGGTATCAAGCCAATCCCATGGAATTCCATCTCTCCTTTGTGAAGAGAATCATTCGATATGTGAATGTGACATCCAACTATGGGATATGGTACCCTTTTGACACTAATGCTAGTTTAGTTGGCTTTAGTGATGCAGATTGGGCAGGTAATTGTGATGATAGGAAGAGTACATCGGGCGGTTGCTTCTTCCTAGGGAACAATCTTGTGTCTTGGTTTTGTAAGAAGCAAAATTCCATCTCATTATCCACAGCCGAGGCAGAGTATATAGCAGTTGGGAGTGCTTGCACACAACTCCTCTGGATGAAGTAAATGCTTGTGGATTATGGCTTTAAGCAAGGTACTCTAACCCTTTATTGTGATAACATGAGTGCCATCAATATTTCAAAAAATCCTGTCCAACACTCTGGAACCAAGCATATTGACATTAGACATCATTTCATAAGGGAGATAGTTGAGAGCAAATGCATTGCACTTGAACATGTGGGCATAAATGATCAACTAACGGATTTGTTTACAAAACCATTAGATTCAACTAAGTTTAAATCTCTTAGTAGGTCTATTGGGATTTGTCATATGCATTGATGGGTTTTGGTGGTTGACCCCATATGGGGAGCTCATGCAAAGAGAGAGAACTTTCATTTTAATAAGCAAATAATTGTTCAATTTTATGCTCTTTAATTAATTACTTTAGTATCTTGGATGCATATATTATTATATGTCTTTTTATTCAATAAGTGTGTTTTTGCCTTTTTTGAAATGCATGTCTCATTTGTGTTCAAATATGTATTTTTGGACAAGAAATTTTGATTGGGAAGTACATTTGATTGACCCAAATTTTATCTCCATGTTTATGAAAACTTGATCTTGACATGCTTAAAGTGTTATACATAGTCAATTTATTGAATGCTTATAAAATGATTGCAAATATGTGTGCAAGTGACTTTTGAGATTTCATTCAATAAGGATATTGTATCCATTTCAAGGATTTCACAATCAAATAGTCTCTCTCCCTTTACTTATTGAACAAGGCTACTATCATACGGCATTTTGCCCGAAAAAATCTAATAGGGCGTAATAGTCGCTCATGTCTTGTTCAACTTGTAAAGTTTGATAGTTGCTCTTATGTTTTTGGTTGAACTATATCTTGTTTTCCATTGTCAATTTGGTGCAAATTGGTTTGACTTCTCTTGGAACCTCATGTGTTATTTTCCTTTGCCAAATACAATGCTTTTGGAAGTTGATGTTGCATGTACTTCATTCAAGGCAATCTTTCGCACATGTTCCAATCAATAACACTTCCATGAATTTCTCTATCTCTTAATTAAAGTTGTTGTATATGATTATTCATTTACATTGTAAATATCTCTCTTTGCTAAAACGTCCCGGTTTACTCATTTGCCTTTCTTGTGACAAAAATGGGGAGTAGTATGGATTTAGGGGGAGTTGTGATATTGGCATGCTGTAAGGGGAGATTGACCTTTTGAGAGGGAGTGGATCTATTTAGGGGGAGCGTTTGCTATGTGTATTGTTGATTGCATGCTACTTGTTTCTAATTCATGCAAGTTGCATTTGTTTTCATTTATCTTGATTCCTCTCATACACTCATTTATCTTGATTCCTCTCATACACTTGTCTTGGAAAGTGTAGTTCTTTGTTTTGTAGGGATGATCATTCTACAAGAGATGAAAGATTTGAAGATTTAGCTTCAGGTATCTCTTTGTAATGTAGAAAGTTTTGTTGAACTCTGTCTGTTTTTGTTTTTGTTTTTAATGAGGATGAAATGTGATTGGTGGTTTTGTCACGAATAGCCAAAGGGGGAGATTGTAAGTTCCTCGGTTTTGATTGGCTCATTTCATTGACAACCACATTTGGGGTTCAATGTGTAAGGGTGGTTAGGTCATTATTGCTCAAGTCCTCTTTCAAGCTTCAAAGGAAAAATCACTTACTTAACCTTCATTGAAAAGATTTATTGCATACACTCACTCTCATAGATGTTTTTGATCACTTTGCATTTGTGCTTAATTGTCTTGATTGTGTGCCTAATTTTGTTATCTCTTGCTTGTTTGAATTGATTGCATCTTGTGATTAAAATGTCATGTCATGTCATGTTAGGCATTATGATGCATTCCTTTCACCTCATTTCTCTCGCATGTATTGTGTGTGTGTGTGTGTGTGAAGGTGGTAAGCTGTGCGCCACTCGAGCAGCGCCTCCACCAGCGCCAACACCAGCGCAGCTTTCCAGTGGTGGGTCGCTGGTGGTGCACTGGTCGTCATGCGCGCCAACACCAGCGTAACTTTTCAGTGGGTTGTCGCTGGTGGTGTTCTGGTCATAATGCGCACTTCACCGGTGCAACTTGTCCAGTGAGTTGTCGCTGGTGGTGCGCTACTCGACCAGCGCATGCACACCAGCGTACATTGCGTGTTTTTGTCAGTTTTTGCCAAAACGACATAGTTTCAGTTTGGGCTTCATATAAATATACCATCTTCTTCCCAACTCGTTTTTTAGAGCTTCCTAACCTATTTTGAGAGAGTGATAAGGTTCTTTACAGAGAGAAGCTCCAAGAAGCCATTTTTAACTCAACCATCCTTAAAATCCAAATCATCAAGCATCTTTCAAGCATATTTCAAACATGGGTTTCTTGTTTGTTCATGACTAGGTATTCTCTACATGTTCTAAACTTTATGTTTTCATTACTGAGACATGTATACCTAGGGCTTTAGTCTTTATTGCATATTAATTGCTTGTTTGAATGTTTAATTGATTTCATGACATGCTTGAGTATTGATTGTTGGTTGAGATACATTAATTTGTGATAGCTAGCATTTAGGACTATTTTACCCTTCTAGCTAATTCTTCTTGCCTTTGCATTTAGTATATTGATATCTAGGATTTCCTTTAATTGTCATTATTAATCCTAGATAAGCATGAATGTCTTGACCTAGCATTTTTGCATATTGAATATTCTTGCATATTCACTTAGGTTGTCATTATCTCTTCATTGTTGAGTTTGCTTGTGGCTAAGTGGTTAGTGTACAAAGCTAGTGATCCAAAATCACTATTAAGGCTCGTTTGGTAGAGTGAAAAGGTTAGTAACTGGAGGGTTAGACGGGAGGTCAACCTATGTTGTAAACTTTTACTCAATAGTGGATTTTGAGGATCAATGATGGCGCTCTAAACATCTCCCTTGGTTTTTTCCCATTTGAAGGGTTTCCACGTATATATTGCGTGTTGTTTTGTTTTATATTTATTGTCTTTTATTTAAACATTTAGTAGAATGGGGTAGAACTGTTAATATTGATTAATTCGTAAAATCGGTAATCTATCGAATTAACACCTATTCACCCCCTTCTAGGTTATAGACACATACTTTCTAGGGAATTTCAATATATATATCTTAGGCTCAGTTTGGTATTGTTGTGCTGTGGGGAGAAGTGTTTTTGAAATTACTGTGGGGGGAATTGTTTTTGGAATTGTTGTGGGAAGAATCAGCTGAGTGTTTGGTAAACTGATTTTCAAAAGTGCTGTGAGAGCTAAAATCAATTTCAATGTGTTTGGTAAACTGAAATAAAAAGTGTTGTGAGTGTGTAAAATTACTAAAAGGACATAGACATAGACATCTAAATGGTACTAATATGCTATACTTTACATTTTTCTTATTATTTATGTTTAGTGTTAAGTGTTATATAATTATGGTACTTTATTGAATTAATTATCCCCATTTTTTATTCTACTTCATTTAATTAATTAGCCTCATTTCCTTATTTCTTTATTTCTTTATTTCTTTATTTCTTTATTTTATTCTACATTATTTTTTTATTTCATTTTTATTATACTTTATTGAATTAATTATCCCAAATTTTTTATACAGTTATGACAACATTTTTTTTTACAGAAATATAAGTCCAATTTTTTTTGTTAAATTTCGTTAAAGGCAAGGACAATTAGTAAAATTTCATTTAATATCATTGTAGCACGTTTTCTAAAAGCAGAAGCCAAAATCCAAAAGCATGTATTTGTAGCTTCTCAAAAACTCAGTTGGAAGAAACTAAAAGTTACAAAAAGCACTTCCCCACAATTTTACCAAACACCCTATCTTAGGTTCAGAATCACTTTTGACCCCAAAAACAGTTGGAAAAGCAATATCAAACTAAACAGCTGGGAAAACAATGTCAAACTGAGTCTTAGTCTATATAACCTCTACTGCTGCTTATATATATACTCTGCTGCTACTTTTTCTTTCACCTGATGTACGCTTTTTTTCTTTTCTTTTCACAAGACTATATCTATGTCACGCCTACACATGGGTTTTTTCTATATATCTCTTAATATATAAAACATATATATACATCTTTGTTTGTATCCTATATAAATACTTATATATATATATATATATATATATATATATGTGTGTGTGTGTGTGTGCATACACCAATTTGTATCAAATGCAATCTCTTTTGTTATAATTGATATATATCTTTTAATTATCCTTTTCAAATATATCTAATATATTAAAAGTGATAATAAATATTTTAAATTTAAACTTAAATTCAAATACTTACATAAATGATTTAGTAAAATAAAATAATCCTATTATTTTATCTTCACCCAAATCCATATATCAACTAACACCCTCCAATTAATAGTTAATTAATAATTCATAATTATCAATATAATTAAATAATCTCATTATTCAATTAATTTTTGAATATATACGTGTTACTTTTGTAACACAATTAACTGGACAATCCAATTACCTAAATCGATCGGGCTAGCAAGGGGACCTAATGGACCCACAGTATTTTGAGCTCCAAAGATCATCGGAATCATTAATTAATCTCTTTAATTAATCTCTTTAATTAATATTCCTTGATTATTAACTCTGATGTTATTCCACTAAAAACTCGAAGCTGCACTCTCTTAACTGTAAAAGCTTTTACACAGACCGATACAACTCGGTGTCCATCAATATAGCTATTACATATGGTGTGATCCTCCACAGTAATTCATAATTAGAGCTGGGTCATAATGTCCGTTATACCCCTCTAATTACATATATCATTTAAGTACCGTTGATTTTGTAATGAATAATAAATCTTATTTCCTTACGGAACTAGGAGAGCGCTCCTATTGTCCAAGCCCCCAATCAACCCTTAAGGGAACTACCGTCTACTTCTCACAAGAAGGAGTGGATTCCACTATTGTGTACAAACCTTCCCAGCCACAAGCCAAACCGTAATCCCAACATACGAAGCATATTGATCGGGAACTGCATTCGACCACACCCATGGTATATCAAAGACCACGATCTAACCTAAAGGAGTCGATAAGACACCCAAGATTAAGATCATCCATATATAGCCATCATTAGTTGATATATATGAATCTCATCGGTAAACGGATCTTGGTGAGAGATTCATATAGATCATGGCCCAGTCCTATATGATCACATCATATAAGGTGGCTCCATTCCCATATCTCATATGAATGATTCAGGATAGAATCATCATACATTACGGAATGGACCGCAGCTATAGATTAACCACAAATAAAGTACCCAACTTTATTTGCTATCTATGGACTCTTTAGATTGCACGTCTCTTACTGTATCCATCTGTATATGACACTCATATACACAGTTCGAGATTACATCCGGCAATCTTGGATGTTAAATATATGCACAAGTTATAAAATAAACAACACAATATGAATGAATTGAACTTTTCCTTTTATTTATTTCATAAATCCATTTACAAATTACATATTTAGGGCATAAACCCCAACACAACAATCTCCCACTTGCACTAAAGCATGTGAGGCATGTCTCATAACCCTAGACCATCTAGGTGACCCGAAAACACTTTAGCTGGTAAGGTCTTTGTACATGGATCAACATGATTGTCTTGTGAGGCTATCTTTATGACGATCACATCTCTTCTCTACGTTATCTCTCTAATTAGATGATACTTTCTCTCAATATGATTCCCTCTCTTGTGGCTTCTTGGTTTTTTGGAATTGTTATCACAATAAATTGTGATAGGCCTATCCAGATCTGGAACAACTTCCAGATCACTCAAGAATTTACGGAGCCAAACGGCCTCTTTAGTAGCTTCACAAATGGCTACATATTCGGCTTCCATGGTGGAGTCAGCAATGCAAGATTGCTTGATACTTCTCCACACAATAGATCCACCACTTAGGGTGGATACTGATCCAGACATGGATTTCCTAGAATCTCTGTTTAACTAAAAATCAGAATCCTTGTATCCTAACGGGATCAAATCCTGCCCGGGATACACTAGCATATAGTCTCTCGTTCTCCGAAGATACTTGAGAATTGTCTTGACAGCAACCTAATGATCCAATCCTGGGTTGGACTGGTATCTACTGACTACTCCCACTGCATAGCAGATGTCCAGTCTCGTGCATAACATAGCATACATGAGACTACCTACTGTCGAGGTATATAGTACACGTCTCATATCCTCAACTTCTTGAGGTGACTTAGGACACTGTTCCTTAGACAAGTGAACTCCATGTCTAGAAGGTAAATTACCTTTCTTGGAGTTTTGCATCGAAAATCGCACAAGAATCTTGTCTATATATGATGATTGAGATAATGCTATGAGTTTTTTTACGACCTTATAAGCTGGATCCCAAGAACATAACTCGCCTCTCCCAAATCTTTCATTTGGAATTGGCCAGCCAGTCAGCCCTTTACATCAGACAATACTCTCATATCATTCCCAATGAGTAGGATATTATCTACGTATAGGACCAAGAAAACTAATTTCTTGTCAATGATGTGCTTGTAGACACAAGGCTCATCGACGTTCTGCTCGAAGCCATAGGTTATGATCACATCATCAAACCTAATGTTCCAAGATCTAGATGCTTGCTTAAGTCCATAGATAGACCTTTGCAGCTTGAAAACCTTTTGCTCTTGATCTGAAGACACGAATCCCTCTGGTTGCATTATGTAGATGCTCTCGTCAAGATTGCCATTCAAGAATGCAGTCTTGACGTCCATTTGCCAAATTTCATAATCGAAATAGGCATCAATGGATAAAAGAATCCTAATAGACTTAAACATGGCTACTGGTGAGAAGGTCTGTTCATAATTAACCCCCTCTTTCTGGGTATAACCCTTGGCCACTAGCCTTGCTTTGAAGGTCTCTACCTTTCCGTTTACTCCTCTCTTTTTCTTATAGATCGGGTTTTACCCCATCCGGTAAGTCTACAAGATCCCAGACTGAATTAGAGTACATGGACTCCATCACGAGATTCATGGCTTTAAGCCATTCCTCTTTATCAGGATCTTCCATTACATTCTTAAATGTCAATGGATCATCCACACTATCAGTAGAGACAACACCTTATCCTTCACCTATACCTAAATAGCGTTCAGGATGTCTCACAACCCTCTCACTATGTCTAGGTTGTAGTGTATCCTGATCATGAACCATATGACTCTCAGATGTTTGTGGATCAACAACTCTTGTTGATGAAGCACTAGTCTCACCAGGCTCCAACTCATTCAATACAATCTTAGAACGAGGTTTATGGTCACTAATATAATTGTCCCCAAGAAACGTTGCATTTGTCGATACAAATACTTTGTTATCTTTGAGACTATAGAAGTGTCCACCTCTAGTCTCCTTAGAGTATCCTACAAATAGGCAGACAACAGACTTGGAGTCTAACTTTCCATTTTTGTTCTTCAGCACGTGTGCTGGACACCTCCATATGCGGAAATGTCACAAACTAGCTTTACGACCATTCCACAACTCTAGGGGAGTCTTAGGAACAGATTTGGATGGCACTACATTCATAGTGTATGCCGCTGTTTGTAACGTATATCCCCAAAAGGAAATTGGTAATGATGAGAAACTAATCATAGATCTCACCATTTCCATCAGGGTTCTATTTCTCCTCTCCGCTACACCATTTTGTTGAGGTGTACCGGGAGCTGTGAGTTGAGAAACTATCCCATGCTCGACCATGAAGTCTTCAAACTCTTGGTCAATATACTCACCTCCATGATCTGATCATAGTGACTTGATAGTCCTACCTAATTGATTCTCAACTTCAGCTCAAATTTCTTTGAACATTTCAAATGTTTCTGACTTCCGTTGCATTAGGTAGACGTATCCGTATCTTGAGTAGTCATCTATAAAAGTGACATAATACTCATGACCACCCCTAGCTTTAACATTCATCGGTCTGCAGACGTCTGTATGTATAAGCTCTAGCGGTTCTTTAGCTCTAAGCCATTTTCCAGTAAAAGATCTCTTAGTCACCTTACCTTCCAGACAAGATTCGCAGACAGGTAAGGTGTCAACCTTTAACTCACTTAAAGGTCCACTTTTTACTAGTCTGTCTATCCGGTCAAGGTTGATATGACCAAGTCTTAGATGCCAGAGATATGTGTCATTTTCTAGAGAAATCTTATGTCGTTTAGTTTTTGTTTTTTCAACCTTAAACATTTCGGTGTTGAGCAGTGTAGTATGTATTAACGGTCTTAACACATACAAATATTTTTCATTAATTCCTGAACAAATATTCAGATCATTCTTTCCAATAATAACAGACTTATTATTAAAAGAAACAAAATATTTTTGTTCTAACAACTTAGAAACGAAAATCAAATTCCGTATAAATCCAGGAATATAAAATACATTGTCCAACAATATAATTATTATAAAAAAAACGTAATCTAGTTACGCCCACTGCTCGTGCCGACACGACATCCCTTGACCCCGCACGCATTGAAAAGGCTTGCTCATCTAGCTATGTCCAAGAATCAGTCCACTGTAAAGAAGAACAAACATGGTTAGTGGCCCTTGAATCAACTATCCAGGGTGAAGAATCATCTTCCACTGAACATGACTCAAGAACAATTAAATCATATTTACCTTTCTTGAACTTCTTCTTTCTTTGGGCTTTCTTGGGTTTGGGCTTACCCTTCGCCTTCCCAGCAGACCTCTTCCTCTTTTTATTATTGGACAAAGATGGTTCGACAACATTTGCCTCACCGGTCTTTCCCTTGTTGTCCTTAGTCAAGGACTCAAAGGTAGTGAGCTCATTGAGCAACTGTGTGAGATTGAACCTTAACTTGTTCATCTTCATCTCATAGTTACTTTTAAACCGATTGCAACTCTTCGAAAGAGTTGTCAGTATGATGCTCACTTAACTGGGTTCGTCAATGGTCCTGCCATTGACTTCTGCCTTGTTGAAGTAGGACATCATGCTCAGGACATCATGCTCAGGCCATGTTCCCGAATTGACGTACCTTCCTTCATGTGATCAAGCATAGCGAAACGAACAACTTCGTGTCGCTTTTGCTTAGAGGGTTGCCCGAACATAGCTTGCAATAACTCCATGATTTTGAATGCTGAAGTCATTTCTTCATGCTTTGTGACAAGCACGTCTGTTATAGAAGCCAACAGATATGTTCGGGTCTTCTCATCAGATGAGACCCATCGCTCGTATGCCTCACGAACAGTTCGTGTTGCATTGGCAGCAGGCGCCGGAGGACATTCCTCCATAAGCACAAACTTGAGGTCTTTGGTGACTAATATTGCATTAATGTTAAGTTTCCACTTAGTGTAGTTATCATCAGTTAATTTGTCGTTTGCGAGAATTGGAAGTAATGCATAAGACATTATTGCTGAAATAAATAAAACATTCATTCAGTCATTTATTTAAAACAAGTGCAAGTGCTTTGACATAAATTTAAACATGATGCATGAACATGTTAACATGTTTAACGAACTAGAACTACTCTAAAACTAGTTACTATACCACTACAATCCAACATACCACAAAGAAGTACCGTCTTAGGGTCGGTCAAGTCTTTGCATGTTAGACCGAGACATTCACAATCAAATGATATTCTAGAATAACTCTTATTCCATATCATTCAAACATCGTTCATTCAGTCAGGTATTTAATTAACAAACTTAATCAAAACCTTCGTGAGTGTAACCCACCATTTAAGATCTTATGAGCTTAACTCGAGAATTGTCGGCTTAGGGTCGGTCAATCTCGAAATACCCTCAAAAATCCTATCTGTTAGAAAGTCAACATTGGTATTGACTTTTGTGGAAACCCTCCTTAGGGAGGACGAAAGCAAAGTCGTCACGAGGCCCCACTCAGATCTCACGGTGTTGAACTAATGATGGAGACCGTGGGATATATATGTCATATATCTCTCTCCCACTCACTATTTTAAAATTAGGGTTTTCTATTAACCGTTAATGCACCTAGACTCTACAGGATTAAACGAATAACTTTAATCAAGTTATCTAGCGCATTAACTAATTAGAACCAAATTCTAATTAACTAATAAATTATTAATGATTTTTAACAATTAAAAATCTAATCTATTAGTGAATAATCTAAGCCTTTGTAAACTATTTACTAGGGTTAGATTATTATGTTAGTGTTTACCAAGTTTTAACTATTAAAAACCTAACACTTTATTTGGATCATTAATTATTAGGTAATTAATCATATTAATCCTACTTACAATAAATTACCCTATTAATCTAACTTATTAAACTCTTTAATAACTAGATTAATATTAATTAGAATTACCAAGTTTTGTAACCATTAAAAACTAATCTCATTATTCATAGCCAATTATGTATATTACCCATTTTAATCATATTAAAAAAAATACATAAAATATCAGGCTATGATACATGTATGACATATCAAATATATTTGTGTAGGCACATCTAATCTAAATGACATACGTATGCATGACAAAGTTTTTATCATCACATAATATAAAGCATACATGAATTGACCGAGTACTGTGGATTATTTAACCTAAAAAAATTGGAATTTAAAATTACAAAAAAATTCCCAAGGCATTCCTTGGTCTTCTTGTAATTTCCGAGTCTCCCAATCTCTTCAGGTCACTCCGATTCATCTCATGAATCCTTCTTCTCGATTTTTCCAGGTCTTCAATATAAGTTAAATTTTTTTTTACAATACAATAACAGTAAAAAAAAATATAAAAAAATATAAACAAATAATAATAATAATACAATCCATAAACCCTAAATCCACAGTACCATATAATTAACGATCAATCATGTTTTTGTAAATTAAAAAAAAATACATACAAAAACAACGTACAATCAATTTAAATCGTGGCTACAGAATCATACATACAGGAGCATCGAAAACAATTTCCTGTTCCGAAAATAAAATTGGCTTTGATACCAATTGTAGGAACCCAGTTCACCGGTTACGTAGCGGAACTAGATTTTAATTTGTTTTTTAATACAGATCATATCTGTATCTGGGACCAGTGAACTTTGGATTGTAATTATTTTTCGGAACTAATACATACAATATGTAAAAGCAGGAAATTGTAATCAATAAAATCAGAAGAAGAAAATCTTACAAACATTTGGAGGCTCCTTCACTTTACGATATGCTCATGTCTGAACCACTTGATCTTCCTCGCTATCTTCCGGAACTGGTAACTATATGTGGGCGTATCACGGTCTCAGGAACTTGAATGAAGAATGTAGAGAAATACTTGAAGAAACTATTTCTTCTCAATTTGGTGTATAGATTTCACGTACATATAAATTACATCTCATATAAAAAATATATTGACAGATGTGGTTTCGTATCTCTACAAACAATATATAACAAATATATATATATATATATATATATATATATATATATATATATATGACTCCTCACTCCTCCGCTTCGTTTTCTTATTATATATATAGACACCACGCAACCACTTGCGTTTTTATTATTATATATACACTGTTAACGCATCCAACATCTAATACTAATTGGATGCTTCTTTTATATATATTAGTATATATAACCTCTGCTGCTGCTTTGATATATATACTCTGCTACTTTTCTTTCTTCCATCTGATGCATGACTTTTTTTTTTTCTATCCACAAGACTTATATCTCTATTTCATATATATATATATATATATATATATATATATATATATATATATATATATATATATATATATATATATATCCTTTCTTGTATTCTATATAAACACTTATATATATACCAATTTACATTCAATACAATCTTTTTTATTATAATTGATATATATCTTTTAATTATCCTTTTCAAATATATCTAATATATTAAAAGTGAAAATAAATATTTTAAATTTAAACTTAAATTCAAATACTTAGATAAATGATTTAGTAAAATAAAATAATCCTATTATTTTATCTTCACCTAAATCCATATATCAACTAACACCCTTCAATTAATAGTTAATTAATAATTCATAATTATCAATATAATTAAATAATCTAATTATTTAATTAATTTAACTATTAACATTCATTAATTAAATAATCTCATTATTCAATTAATTCCTGAATGTATACATGTCACTTTTGTAACACGATTAATTGGACAATTCAATTAATTAACCGTGACCATTGTTACCTAAATCGATCAGGCTAACAAGGGGATTTAATGGACCCACAGTATTTTGAGCTCCAATAATCCTTGAAATCATTAATTAAACTCTTTAAATAATATTCCTTGATTATTAACTCCGGTGTTATTCCACCAAAAACCCAAAGCCGCACTCTCTCAACTGTAGACGTTTTTACACAGACCGATACAACTCGGTGTCCATCGATATAGCTATTACATATGGTGTGATCCTCCACAATAGTTCATAATTAGAGCTGGGTCATAATGTCCGTTATGCCCCTCTAATTACATATATCCTTTAAATACCGTTGATTCTCTAATGGACAATAAATCCTATTTCCTTAAGGAACTAGGAGAGCGCACATATTGTCCAATCCCCGAATCAACCCTTAAGGGAACTGCCGTCTACATCTCACAAGAAGGAGTGGATTCCACTATTGTGTATAAACATTCCCAGCCATAAGCCAAACCGTAACCCCAACATACGGAGCATATTGATCGAGAACTGCATCCGACCTCACCCACGGTATATCAAAGACCATGATCTAACCTAAAGGAGTCGATCAGACACTTAGGATTAAGATCACCCACATATAGCCATCATTAATTGATATATATGAATCTCATCGGTAAACGGATCTTGGTGAGAGATTCATATAGATCATGGCCCAGTCCTATATGATCACATCATACAAGGTGCCTCCATTCTCATATCTACATATGAATGATTCAGGATGGAATCACCATACATTACGGAATGGACCGCAACTATAGATTAATCACAAATAAAGTACCAAGCTTTATTTGCTATCTATGGACTCTTTAGATTGCACGTCTCTTACTGTATCCATCCGTATATGACACTCATATACACAGTTCGAGATTACATCCGACAATCTTGGATGTTAAATATATGCACAAATTATAAAATAAACAACACAACAATAATGAATTGAACTTTTCCTTTTATTTATTTCATAAATCCATTTACAAATTACATCTTTAGGGTATAAACCCCAATAGCTGTGAATATCATAAAAAGGATTTAAGATCTCAACGAATAATGAAATTGGAAATAATATTTTATCCATTTCATAAGCATCCAACAGGATGTTGTAAGTATAGTAAAAAGTATTTAAGATCCTATCGAATAAAGAAATTGAAAATAATATTTTATTCCATTCCTACGCATCCATCAGGAAGTTATGAGTATCGTAAAAGGGATTTAAGACCCTAACGTATCAATTATTTGAGAACAAAGATTTGCACATCCAACAGAATGCTGTGAGTATCATAAAAGGGATTTAAAATCCTAATATCACGTATATTGAGATTGTAAATGATATTTTATCAATTTTATATTTACTCTTGAAGGAGTAATATCAAGAGAGTAAATTTGGATATATTTATATTTATGAGTTATCAAAATATATCCCATGAGTGGATATTTTTAAATGACAAGAGAAAAGGGTTTCCAAAATAAACCTAATGAGAAACAATAAGTGGGAGAGATTATTATCATTTCAAATGAGATATAAAATGACATTACACGTAATGTCCATAAAATTTCCAGAATGAAAATATGTCTTACCGAGAGTGCAACGACTCATACAGTTTCTGCGGAGCTAGATATATTTTATGAATTTGACTTTTCTCTGAGTAAATGTTAATACTGTTTCTAGGTCCAACGGATCTGAAAAAAATCTCTGAAAGATCCACGATATTGTTATCAAACAATACTAAATTATATATCAATGATACTTGATATTATTCAAATAGAACATAAAGAAATATGTTTATTTCAAAGGTATATAAGGTTAATACCAGATCAGATCCAACGGATCTGGTTAAAGGCTCTAGAAGAGCCACAATCTTATTACCAGATGATATTTGATTCTTATTACCAGATGATATTTGATTGTGTATCAATGATACTTTATATCATTCAAACAGAATATAAAAGAATCTGTTTAGTTTTAAAGATATGCGGATGAATGATTATCATATTGAAAATATGAGTAATGAGAATAATTAATATATATATGCATTACTTCTCATAATTCAGGTTAGGAACTCTTTATAGAAAAGCCTCGTGCTTTATCATATGGATCATATTACACTATTATAGAGATCCAAAAATGTTTATACTTTGGCGTGACCGTCTCGGTCACTCAGAATCTACGATGATGTGTAGAATCATTGAAAATTCTCATGGATATCCCTTAAAGAACCAAAAGATTTTTTATCCAATGAGAACTTATGTACTGTATATTCACAAATGGAGACTAATAATAAAACCATCTCATTCTAAGGTTGGTTTTGGATCTTCATCATTCTTACAAAGAATTCAAGGGATATATGCAGACATATTCATCCACCAAATGATTCCTTTCATTATTATATGGTTCTAATTGATGCATCTATGTGATAATCATATGCTTGTGTATATATCAAAACATCCCCATATTATTAAATATTTGATGATTATTGCAAATCAACTGGAATAGATGTTCAACATCTAGTTTTCAGATATACTCATAATCAAAATGGATCAGAGGAATCACTTATCAAACGTCTCCAGATAATTGCGAGAACTTTATTATTTCGATACAGTTACTAAATTATTTATAGGGACTTACTCATTTTTAAAATATTTGATTGTGTTATATATCTCCTTATTTGCATCTCTTACATGATCTAAGATAAGGTCTCTATATCATTATGAGATTAATGTTGCTTTTGAATAATCTTCTATTAGATCATATAAACTTCTGATAGTTTATAATTTTACGCACAATCTGAATATTATCATATTGATTAATTTCCAAATGTGAAAATTTCTATAGAAGAGAAGTAAATGAAAAGTTACTTATATACAAAATAAAGATACCAGTTTGTTTATATATATATATATATGTGTGTGTGTGTGTGTGTGTGTGTGTGTGTGTGTGTGTGTGTGTGTGTCTCATTTCAATCTCCGTATCTCTTAAATACGGAAGATAATTGATCATTAGATGATTATTAATATGTTACCTGGTATATTAGAGGTAACAAGATTTTATAATTTGCTATCTCATAAACCCCGCCGGGTAATTGTTCATATAGAACAATCAAAGCAAATTGCAACAAATAAATTATCTGATGGATATCATAAACTTATAAACCTTTGAAAGGTATTGTTATCGGGATCCTAAAGATAAACAAAACTCGAGTTATAAATAAATATACTTTCTCTAAATCAACTCTATATGAGTCTGATATATCTAAATAGACATAAGTCTACGAAATGACTAAATCCATTGAAATAGAAAAAATCTCAACAAAGATACAAGAATATAGAAATTGAGAGAAATTCTATAAATCATACAAGTCTATGAAATGACTAAATCCATTGAAATGGAAGTAATCTCAACAGAGATACCGGAATATAGATATTGAGAAAATTTCTATAATTTGTATGAGAGAAATGTGGAATCATAAAAAAACAATCATTGAAGATGTATTTTTATACACAGTAGCGCTACTGGAATTATAAATGAGAACTATGATTTTCATGATATCAATGATTGTAGACAAATGCATGATTGACCTAAATGAAATGAAGCAATTCAATAAGAATTGACTTTATAAAGCCAAAACATAAAGTATTTAGACCAATAGTACTATAGACATCTGGAGATGTCAAACTAATTGGATACTAATGGGTCTTTATATGGAAACGTAATAATAAAAACGAGATTGTAAGGTATGAGGTACGACTCGTAGTATAAGGTTTCTTAAAGAAACTTGGTATTCACTAGTGATGAATACGATTACGTTCTGAATTTTTAATAAATTTGGCTGCCTTTGAAAGGCTTGAAATATATCTTCTAGATGTAGTAAGCATTTATCTATATGATTCACTTAATACAGATATTTATAATCCATGAAGGATTTAAAATGCTAGAAGCATATAAATCTAGATCTTGTAATCTGTATTTGATCAACATATGAAAATCCTCATATGGATTAAAATCAGTATGGGCGGATGTGGTATAACCGTCTTAGTGAATATATGATAAGATAATGATATAATAAATCATATTAAATACTCATGTGTTTTCATAAAGAAATGAGAAAGAAAGTATTGTCTCGACCCGAAGATCGAGCATAGATCAAATGGAATGTTTGTCTATAAATCATAATATGTTGAAAAGATTCCATATGAAAATCCTCATATGGATTAAAATCAGTATGGGCGGATGTGGTATAACCGTCTTAGTGAATACATGGTAAGATAATGATATAATAAATCATATTAAATACTCATGTGTTTTCATAAAGAAATGAGAAAGAAAGTATTGTCTCGACCAGATCGAGCATAGATCAAATGGAATGTTTGTCTATAAATCATAATATGTTGAAAAGATTCCATATGGATATTACTCCATAAAGCAAGTCTTTGCTTATGCTCACTCCAATCATTTATGATGTTAATTTCTGAAATAAACATCCATATGCTCCAGCTTAGCAATCAGGAAGATTGCTCCAAAAGAATTTTGATCAGGGGGAGCGTCCCATCAGGGACAGAATATCAAATGAATTATATTAATTATACTGGGATATATGTGCATTGTACTATTTTTCCTTCCACTTAGGTTTTTGTCCCATTGGGTTTTCCTGATAAGGTTTTAATGATGCAATTCCCTAAGCACACCCAAAAATCATTTGATCCAGAAAGATCATCATAAAAATTATATTGATCCAGTTGATCATCATATATATATTGTTTTGATCAAGAAGATCATTGTAACTATTACTTTGATCTTGCTAATCATCGTACATATGTTACCATGATCCAGAAGATCATCATAAATATTACTTTAATCCAACAGATCATTGAATATCGTTGCTCAGGTTTTTTTATCCCACTGGGTATTTCCTAGTAAAGTATAAATGTAAGAAATGTTTAAAAGAAAACAATAAATTCTGGACATATGTACACTATACTCTTTTTTCCTTCGATCAGGTTTTATCCCACTGAGTTTTTCTGACAAGGTTTTTAACGAGATAGTTTTGAGAACGTCCAACACCACAAATTTCAAAAGATCATTGTATATATTGTTGCCAAGGTTTTTGTCCCATAGGGTTTTACCTAGCAAATTAAATACAAGTGGTAAAATTCCAAGGGGGAGTGTTATAATATATATGGATTTATACCACTTGTGTCATACACACAAGATTGTACTCCACCCCCTTTTCTCTTTGTAAATCATAAATCAGGCGGTGCAATTGGATATGATGCAAGCAAATATGGTAATAGGCAAGTGACCTAGCGGTTATGATGTAAACTATGCCTATATATATGTTGCTCTCTCCATGTAAAAACAGTTCAGCTGAAGCTCTCTCAGTATCAATAAAACAAAGCATATGGTTTCTCTGATATCTCTCGTCTCTCATCTGTTTCTCTTTCAATATTTCATATGTTTCTTCAATTGTTTTTTCGATTATTCACAACAAAAATGTAATTATTAAGATGAAATGTATTTAAAAAAGGTGTGTGAAAATTTAAAATTGAAATGTAAAGAGAAAATCTTAAATATAAAATTAATAACTAAGGGGAAAAGTCGAATTTCTTTAAGTTAAATCACGGTGCAAGGACAAATCAATTTTTTCTTGATTATGTCACGATCGAACATGAAATATTTAGTTAGATGGGCCAAATTGAGCTATTTTCTTAATATATGAACCTATTGTACTTAGAGTGAAAAGGTGAGTAAAACAATTTATTTCATTGAAAAGTTGGGGATTATATTGAAATTCCCCAACTCATTATTCCGAAAGATAAACCAATTTTTTTTTTTGTTTGCATTTGAAATTGACGGTGGAAAGAATTAAGATCAACAAAAAAATGACGAAAGCAATGACGTATGATGTATGTTTCAGAAGAATCTAGAATATTTTATGTATTTAATTTCCAACATGAGAAAAAACAAAAGACCAAGACCAAAAAGATTATTCTGGAATAATAAAATGACAAACTGACCAAATCCTAACCCAAGTTTTGTATATAAATACGAACCACTGTCACTCACTAATCTCTTCACACTTGACCATTTATCGGAGCTGTAATATTTCAGTTTGAGCGATAATGGCGGAGGAGTTGGTTCTGCTTGATTTCTGGCCGAGCATGTTCGGAATAAGAGTGAGGATTGCATTGGCGGAGAAAGGTCTCAAGTACGAGTACAGAGAGGAGGATCTGACGAACAAAAGCCCTCTTCTTCTGCAGATGAACCCGGTTCACAAGAAGATCCCGGTTCTTGTCCACAACGGCAAGCCGGTGTGCGAGTCCGCTATTATTGTGGAGTACATCGACGAGGTCTGGCATGACAAGTCTCCTTTGCTTCCCTCCGATCCTTACCAGAGATCCCAAGCTAGGTTCTGGGTAGATTTCATTGATAAGAAGGTCTGTTTTACTACTTTTTTTTTTACTTTTAATTTACCTGTCTATTATTTTTTTAGTATAAGATCCCGGATTTTAGTAAATTTCCGGGATCCTATCTTGGACGGTGGATTAAGGATCAATAATATAAAGAGAAAAATCAAAAGAGAGGAACTTGCCGGTGGTATCTGCAACTGACAAAGGTAAAGGAAAGAGCAGTTCCCGGATTTTAAGAAAATAAAATTTCGGGATCAGATCTTGTCCCAATTCAAAACTAAATTAAAAGCCGGTCACACCCGTCGGCCAATTCCCCTCGTTTTATTATTTTTTCACTTATTTTTGTCGGTCGTGGGTTCAACCAGTCAACTTCCTGGTCACTCTTACCTTTAAGCTTCGAAATTTCTCATAATCTTGGAAAAAAAATTGCAGCTATATGATACAGGGAGGAGGACATGGTCAACAACAGGAGAAGAGCAGGAGAAAGCAAAGAAAGAGTTCATTGAAATTCTCAAGTTGTTGGAAGAGCAGCTGGGGGACAAACCCTTCTTTGGAGGAGAAAGTTTAGGGAATGTGGATGTGTCTCTGATAGGTTTCAGTTGCTGGTTTTACTCTTATGAAACATTGGGCAATTTCAGCATTGGAGCTGAATGCCCTAAAATCATTGGATGGGTTGAGAGATGTTCGAACAAGGAAAGCGTTTCCAAAACCCTTCCAGATTCGAAGAAGGTGTTTGGATTTGTTCAAGAGCTCAGGAAGAAGTTTGGTTTGGAGTAAACCAGTGGACAGGGCAAATTAACAAGTACCATCGTGCTTGCTTATTTTGTTTGCCTTTTGAAGTTGTACTGTTTGGAATTCTCTATGATATTATATTATAAATAAGAGGATTTCTGTTTTGGATACAATGTTTTTTTAGAGTTTTATGTTCTTTAAGAGTTTTTTTTCTTTAAAGATAAAATTTATCCAAGAGGCTGGAACCACAACAACAGACCAAAAACAAACGACCTACGCTGGGAAGCAAAAAGTGACTAAACAAAGAAACAAGGACACCAGCTTAATAATGAGGCAAATAGAACAAGCGCCTGAAACAACACCCTGAAACCAAAAGAAAACGACGGAAACTAACAAACGACAGTGAGAAGCCATCCGAACTCATAACTCTCCTCACTGCAAGACTTCCTCCTCCAAATCTCCATGCCACCAAGAGCACTCATCTTGGTAGGAAATCGTAAATAGTTTGAAAGTGTTCTAATCTCTCAAAATCATCATTATTTATACAAGGGACTGCAATATTCGATTCATCAACAATCGATATGTCACGGCCATGAAGGGAGGGATTAGAGCTGCGAAGCTCCACAGTTATTTTGATAGCCAAAATCTCTTCTAAATTCGAATCCATCATCCCAACATAGGAGGAAAACAGGCATATTGGGGAAGTAAATGCGGTGGAATCGGATTGAGACTTTCAAACAAGTTGGATAAGCTTTTAAGATTTTTTTTAAAAGTCTATATTATTTGTGGTATTGTATCTAGACTTTCAAGAGATAATAAATTATCTATAGATATTAAATTGAGATCAAGATTTTTTGGATTTCTTGATAAAATGGGTTTTCTAGACTGATATTTATGTCTAAAATTGTTTTTTCATTTCCTCAACACTTTTTAGACTTTTTATTTGATTTTAGATATTTGGTGGGTGTATTGAAATATAATAAATGCAACGGCTAAACATGTAAAAGATAACATAAACTACACTTGAAAGTCGGGTATCAAATGATTGATAAAACGCCTATGTGAATTAAAAATAGTTATTGCTAGATTTCCATGATCCCACCGTTATCACAAGTATCTAAAATCTCAAGCACCATTAGTAAAAAATGATCACATACTTTATCTACATCTATAAAAGATGAATTTAACAAAAAGTAAAGATAAGGAGGAAGTTGATTATATATACCAAATAAAAAAAAGTTGATCCAATATTATTGATAATAGCATCTTTTGTGTAGATTGAGTTTAAGGACAAAAGAAGATGATCACAATTTCTATTGATTATTGTCTGAGCAAGTTAAAAAGATACGAGTCTTGTATAAAGCCATGCTTCTATAAAATTTAGATACATGTTTTTTTTTTAATCTGCTAACATAAGGGTATGCCGAAACCTGTCGATATCAAGCACTAGTTGACTGTTTGGAGTTATTTTTTAAAAAATATGTATAATTAAATCTTATATATCATTTTTTTTCTTATTTACATTTATATTATAAAAAATCGTGAAGAGAGGATAAAAAATAACCATTGGAAACATTAAACTTTCGTTAGTAACCGCTTTTGAAATTTTAATTGTTAATGTCCCCTATTTAAAAAATATTTCAATGTATGTCCATAAATTGCAAAAGTACCCCTGAACTTAGTTTATTTTTAAAGAAATTTGAAATCATGACTAAAATCTGGACCAAACTTGAAATCACGACTAAAACTAGAGATCTTGCCTAAAAACATGAAATGTTGAAACCTGAAATCTTGATTAAATTAAAATGTTGCAACCTGAAATCTGGACTAAATTGAGGAGCTGAAACTTGAAATTTTGAGAGAGCGAGAAGAGGAGAGAGAGATCGGGGGTTGGCTGGTGCGAAGCACGACGAAGCATGACAACGACAACGGCACGACGGTGACGACGGTACAACGACGACGATGGCACGAGGAGAGGAGAGAGAGATCGACAAGAGAGGAGAGAGGAGAGAGGAGAGAGGAGAGAGGAGAGGAGAGAAAAAACAGATCGGTGAGAAGATGAGAGGGTAGAGAGAGATCGGGGCTAGTGCGATGCAACACGAAGCACAACGGCACGACGGTGGTGACGGTGCAACGGCAACGACGACACAAGGATCGACGAGAGAGAGAAGATGAGAGGGAGATCGGGGAGAGTGAGGAAAGGACAGAAAAAAAAAAGAGAAAAAGAGAGGGCTGTTGTTTAGAGATAGTTTTTATATGAGGGAAACCAAGTAATTTCTCAAAAAAATGGTTATTAACGATTAATTTTTTGTTTGTAGTTACAAACGGATTTTCTACGTTACATGTAGTCATTTTTAGCAATTTCCATAAATTCTCGTCATGCCCTGACCCTCCAAATTTAACCAACGCATGCACAATCTGTATATCAACTCATCTTACAGGACTTGATATTGGTACCCTGTTTACAAGTAACGTATCGGAAATCGTTTTTTTTATATAAATCGTAAATGATCTAGGACCAATGAACTTTGGATCATAATTCTTTTTCGAAACTTATACATATAAAATTATTGCAATAATAAAATATAGGCATATACAGGAAATTAAAATCAATACTAAGAAGAAGATTAATAGAACCTTACCAACATTTGAAGGTTTCTTCACTTCTTGTAATGCTTCTTATTTGAACCACTCGGTCTTCCTTACTATATCCCGGGACTGATAATTGTGTGTGGACATATCACGGTCTTAGAAACTTGATTAGAGGATGTAGAGAAAAGATTTGAAGAAACTCTTTCTTCGATATCAATATACAACATTTACATAAAAAATATGTTCTCTCTGCAACACTTGCAATTTTCTCTCTTTGTCAATACACGCACACACTGCTTAAACTCAACAGCACAAGCACATATGCAACTTGCTCATGCAACTTGCTCTTTTTCAAATTGAGATAATGCGTGTCATTAGTTCCTTTTTTAAGAAACACACACATATATATATTGGAACTTAAAAAAAGGATGATCTCTTTTTTAAAAAACATGTTTGATTCGGTTTTATCATATATATATATTATTTAACTTTTGAAAACCTGATGAAATCTTTATTTGATTTTTAAAAACTTTAAAATAAAAGATATTTCATAAATATAATTTTGAATTTAAATATTTTAAATTCAATTTCAAATATTTAATAAAATAAATAATCATATTATCTTATTCTATCAAATATCAACTAGCATCCTCTATTTTGTGATTAATAATATAATAAAATAATCTTATTATTTAATTTATTTAATCACCATCATTCATTAATTAAATAATCTCATTATTCAATTTATTCCCGAATAAATATGTGTCACTTTAGTAACACAATTAATTGGACAATCCAATTAATTAACCGTGACCTTTGTTACCTAAATCGATCGGGCTAGCAAGGGGACCTAATGGATCCATAATAATTTGAGCTCCAATAATAATCGAAATCATTTATTAAACCTTTTAATTAATATTTGTTGATTATTAACTCCAGTGTTATTCCACTAAAAACCCGAAGCTGCAATCTCTGAACTGCAGACGCTTTTACACAGGCTGATACAACTCGGTATCCATCGATATAGCTATTACATATAGTGTGATCCTCCACAGTAGTTCATAATTAGAGCTGGGTCTTAATGTCCGTTATACCTCTCTAACTACATATATCCTTTAAGTACTGTTGATTCTCTAATGGACAATAAATCATCTTTCCTCACGGAATTAGGAGAACGCTCATATTGTCAATGCCCCGAATCAACCCTTAAGGAAACTAGCATCTACTTCTCACAAGAAGGAATTGATTTCACTATTGAGTACAAACCTTCCCAGCTACAAGCCAAACCGTAATCCCAATATACAGAGTATATTGATCAGGAACTGCATCCGACCTCACCCTTGGTATATCAAAGACCACGATCTAACCTAAAAGAGTTGATAAGACACATAGGATTAAGATCACCCATATATAGTCATCATTAGTTGATCGGATTTTGGTGAGAGATTCATATAGATCATGACCCAATCCTATATGATGTGATCATATAAGGTGCCTCCATTCCCATATCTCATATGAATGATTAAGGATATAATCACCGTACATTACGGAATGGACTGCATCTATAGATTAACCACAAATAAAGCACCCAACTTTATTTGCTATCTATGGACTCTTTATATTGCACGTCTCTCACTGTATCCATCTGTATATGACACAAATATACATAGTTTGATATTACATCCAGCAGTCTAGGATGTTAATATGCATAAGTTAGAAAATAAACAACACAACAAGAATGAATTGAACTTTTCTTTTATTTATTTTACAAATCCATTTACAAATTACATCTTTAGAGCATAAACCCTAACAATCTCCCACTTGCACTAAAGCCTGTGAGGCATGTTTCGTAACCCTAGACCATCTAGGTGACCGAAAAACACTTTAGCTGGTAAGGTCTTCGTAAATGGATCGGTATGATTGTGTTGTGAGGCTGTGACAATCGTATCTCCTCTCTGCACTATCTCTCTAATGAGATTATACTTTCCCTCTATATGCTTCCCTTTTTTGTGGTTTATTGGTTCTTTGGAATTAGCGACAATACCACTATTATCACAACAAAGTGTGATGAGCTTATCTAGATCTGGAATAACTTTCAGAGCACTCAAGAACTTACGGAGCCAAGCAATCTCCTTAGTAGCTTCACAAGCGGCTACATATCCGGCTTCCATGGTGGAGTCAGCAATGCAAGATTGTTTGATACTTCTCCACACAATGGCTCCACCACATAGGGTGAAAACTGATCCAGGCGTGAATTTCCTAAAATCCCTTTCTGACTGAAAATCAGAATCAATGTATCCTAAAGGGATCAAATCCTGTTCGGAATACACTAGCATATATTTTCTCGTTCTCCGAAGATACTCGAGAATAGTCTTGACAACAACCCAATAATCCAATCCTAGGTTGGGCTAGTATCTGCTAACTACTTCTATTGCATAGCAGATGTCTGGCCTCATGTATAGCATAGCATACATGTGACTACTTACTACTGATGCATAGGGTACACGTCCCATATCCTCAACTTATTGAGGTGTCTTAGGACACTGTTCTTTGGACAAGTGAACTCCATGTCTGAAAGGTAAATTACATTTCTTGGAGTTCAGCATCCAAAATCGCACAAGAATCTTATCGATATATGATGTCTGAGACAATGCTATGAGTTTATTATTACAATCTGTTAGGAAATTAACCTTGGTATTGATCTTTGTGGAAACCCTCCTTAGAGAGGACTAAAGCAAAGGTGTCACGAGTCCCCGCTCGAATCTCACGGCGTTGAACTAATAATGGAGACTACGGGATACATATGTCATATATCCCTCACTCACTCACTCACTATTTTAAATTAGGGTTTTCTATTATCCGTTAATGCACCTAAACTCTACAGGATCAAACAGCTAACTTTAATCAAATTATCTAGCGCATTAACTAATTCATTATTAGAAATAAGTTTTGATTAACTAATAAATTATTTATGATTTTTAACTATTAAAAATCTAATCTATTAGTCAATAATCTAAGACTTTGTAAACTATTTACTAAGGTCAGATTATTATGTTAGTGTTTACCAAGTTTCAACTATTAAAACTCTAACACTTTATTCAGATAATTTATTATTAGGTTATTAATCAAATTAATCCTAATAAATGACCCTATTAATCTAACTTATTAAACACTTTAATAACAAGATTAATATTAATGAGAATTATCAAGTTTTCTAACTATTAAAAAATTAATCTCATTTTCATAGCCAATTATGTATATTGTCAATTTTAATCATATTAAAAAAAATACATAAAAATATTAGGCAATGATGCATGCATGACATATCAAATATATTTATGTAGGCACATATAATCTAAATGGCATACGTATCCATGAGAATGCTTTTATCATTATATAATATAAAATATACATGAATTGACAGAGTATTGTGAATTGTTTAACCTAAAAAAAACAGAATATAAAATTACAAAAAATACCTCTAAAACATTCCTTGGTCTTATTGTATCTTCAGAAATCTTTCAATCTCTTTAGGTCATTCTAATTCATCTCATCAATGCAAAATAGAAAATCTGAAGGAACGCCCTAGGCAACAAATGCCTTCGAAAACGTGCACGCGCGGTTGCACAGGTCATGTGTGTGTTGCTTGTAATTACACCACGCATGCATCACATGCACATAGCATTGCTCGTGGTCCCACCACGCATGCAACACATACACATTCACATGCAATTTTAAATTGCATATCCTTGCATCACACGCACATCTGTGTAACAATTGCTCAGCGCGGTTGCACAGGTCATGTGTGTGTTGCTTGTAATTACACCACGCATGCATCACATGCACATAGCATTGCTCGTGGTCCCACCACGCATGCAACACATACACATTCACATGCAATTTTAAATTGCATATCCTTGCATCACACGCACATCTGTGTAACAATTGCTCAAAGGAGTTGTCTATGATAAGGGTGTACCATACAAAACAACAAAAAGGTATAAAATAAATAATAAAAAAATAGAAATTGGGTGACAATGAATAAAAGCAACCGGTTTCAACTGGTTGCTCAATACAAAATATATTTTTATTATATATGTTAATAGAAAATTTTGGTTAGGGGTCCAAACAGAAATTTTTCATCTCCTAACTCAAATCAAAGCTCGAGTTTACCGTTCATTGAATCTCGGATCCTAAGGGCGAGCCATATAGCTACCCCGCGGAAGCAAGGAAGGGTCATCTGGGTCGAGCCCCTCACGCCAACACTGGAATTCGGGCAAAGCACGAAACGTGGTTATCCGGGCTGATTAACACTGAAAAGTGTATGTATACTAAGGGATAATATCATCATTTTACACTTTCAATATGATTAATTCCCCAATTTAGACATAATTTCGTTCGCTCGCTTAAATAAATGTGTTATGTAGTAATCAGTGTATTTTTCTTTGTATTTTAGAGGTAATTCGATCAATTCAGAATTATGGAGAAGTCAGATGGTAAAACAAACATCGTTTTCAAGTTTAGAACGTAAAAAACCTTATGAAGGCCACGGATGACATTTTTGTAATTTTGACTATTCACTGTTCACAGTTGACTTTCACTGTTTACAGTTGACTTTCACTGTTCACAGTTGACCTTCACTGTTTCTAATGATGTGGCACATTCCTATTGGACCAAACTACGAGTGCACCATACACGCGGCTGCAGAGAATCACATTTTAGGGAATCGGTGCACTGTTCATAGTTGACTTTCTAGAAGATTATTGACTGATGACGTGGCACAATTCTATTCGCCTGAATTGTGAGTGCACCGTACAGCGGTTGTAGAGAATCACATTCTAGAAGCCGGTGCACTGTTCAGTATTGACTTTCACGGATGTATGTACTGTTCACTGTCACTATTCACTGATGACGTGGAGAAATCTGGACGCTCCATTCTAAATTCATCTAATGGTCAATTTTCATCCGTATTTTGTATAAATAGGGGACCTCTCCCCCCTAATTTACACATTCTGAATCCAAATTTGATATTAGATTTGTGAAATTCTCTCTTTTGTTCTCAAATTCTCAGTTTAAATAAAATAGCTATTTTCTAGTTAAATTATGTCTGGCTAATTTTATTTAGCTGAGACCAAAGGTGATACTGTTGGTACGGAAAATATGATCCAATTATGGTAAATTTATTATTTTTTTGCTTTCTCTCCTCTGATCTGTGTGGAGTTTTTGACTCACTGTAATCAGATAGATATTGTCTAGCACAGTGATCAGTCTATTTCTGTACATGTTTTAGGTCCCCATTTCCTATTATTTGTACTTTGTTTTTGGGTAAAATTAGGTATTTTATGTGTTTGTTGAGCATGTGTAGGTCACATTCCATTCAAGAGGTGTTGGATGTTATTTTGGAGAAAAGGAGCAAAAATATCAATTTTCGGACGAGTGCAGAACAGTAATATTGCGGGGTCTATATATCTTAGCTCAGATCGAATTGTATGTCCTACTACCTATGGATTGAAATCCTAGGAAGTTTAGTTTCCGGCACACTTTACGGATCGTAATTCTGATATTCCTAGAAGAATTTATGCTCAATTTAGTAACAGAAGGTCAGTGCTGGATCGTCAACCGCGGCCTAGACCGCCGTACAGGCACAAGACCTAGCCAGCGATCTACGGAGCGGAAATTGGCAGAGAAATTCCGCGGTCTGGACCGCGATGACCTTCGGAGTTACCCAGGCCATGGTTTGACGGATTTTTGGCGGAAAACTACTCCGAATTGGTCCAGAATTGTTCTAAAACTTTCCAAATCAAATTCTAATGATTTTAGAAGACCAAAACATGTTTGGGAAACTTCCAAAACTCAAATTATGAGTCAAACATCAAAAGAAGAAATTCAATCTAGGAAAGTATTCTCATTCCTTGTTTCATTCTACTTTCCCACTTGATGGATTTCCTAAACCTAAGAAGAATTGGGGGTTCACAAGGAAAAATAACCTATAAATATTTCATATTCTTTGTAATTCAAGGGAGAGGAAGCCAAGGGAGGTCCCAAGCCACCAAGGGGGCCGTTCCCCACCACTCCATCACCATACAATTTACATTCATCTTTCCACATCGAAGATTGAAGATGAAGAAGAATTCATCAATGGGTTTTATTGTTTCTTTCTCTTCTCTTTCTATTTTCGCCATGTGTAACTAATTCCATACTAGGGAATCAATGTTAACCTCTATGAATGCTCTTTGTTAGAATTGACTATATTTAATTAAATTAAGTTTTGATTCATTCAGTTCATCCTATGTCTTAATTCTTATTTCTTGTTAATGCATGATCATACGTTGGCATGAATTTAGGGATTTGATAATTTAATGATTAAGGTTGGAGTATTGATCTATACGTAATCTTAATTAATATTCAATCGAATGGATAAAACTGATCTTAGCATTAATCTATGGAAGTAGGTTTTGGTTCATTGTTCTTGCACTTAATGGGTTCTTGATTTTAGTTTGCGCCATTGATCTATAGGTAAATTGTAATTGAGAACACTTGATTCATCCCAGGATCATACAGTAATAATCATACTTAAGATAATAACGAACCCTTAACTTGATTAATATCTTTCACAGTCAATTCGAAACATTGAGTAAACATAGTAGGGGAGCATTGATGACCTATTGCTTTCTCACCTTTGATCACAACCAAATCTCTTCAATTGCTTTCATTATATTAATTTAATTTAATTTTTTAGTTTAAATCAATTCACCATCAATTTCTGGTTGTTTTTAGTTTAACTTTAATTAGAATTAGATCTAACCAAATAAATCACTTTTCCTCGTGGGAACGATCCTTACTTGCCGTTGTACGATATCTTCACGATTGGTGCACTTGCGAGTATTGTTTTTATAAACACGATTTACATCACATCACACAGTGAGTACCTTTACCCATATTTATCAGAGAGTGGTTTATCCCCTCTAATCTTTGTGGAGTTTTGTCTCACTGTAGACAGATAGATGTTGTCTAGCACAATGAGTACTTTTACTCACATCAATCAGAGAGTGGTCAGTGGAGTGGAATACCCTCCCATTAATCTGGACTAAATATTAATTATTGGATCATATTTGAATTACCAACAGTGGATCCCTTTGCCCCTGTTTTAATTTAATTGATTTACATTTTATAACAAGCTTATTAATTAATCTATGAGGGACATGGAGGATAATGTCACATTTCTATGAGGGACTCACACCCCAAAGTCGACAAGTCATTGAAATGGTGTGTAATGGGGAGTTCAGTGATAAAAATCCTGAATAATCACTTGAATACCTTGACCATATCGCTGAAAGTTCTCAAAATTGGGACACCATTGTTTCCTATGAGTCCATGAGCAACCCACAACCATCTCCATCTAGTGGAGGCATTTACAATCTTAGGGAAGATCATGACCTTCAAGCTAGATTCGTATCCCTAGCTAGGAAAGTTGAAGCTTTAGAAACTAAGGTGGTGTTTGGTTGGGTGGAATGGAATGGAATGGAAAGAAATTCATTCCATTTGTTTGGTTTGTTAAATTCTAATGGAATGAGCATTCCATTGGAATGGAGATTCCACCATTTTGGTGGAATGAGCATTCCATCCAAAAACCAATGGAATGCCCATTCCATTCCATTAACACATTTTCTTTCCAAAAATAACCCTCTATCCCACAACTCAATTCCAAAAATACCCTCATTTCAAAAAATAATATATATATATATATATATTATAAATATATTATATTATATTATATTATATTATATTATATTATTTATACTTTTATATTATATTATTATTATCCAATTTATATATACTATATAATTTATACTTTTATATTTTATTATTATTATCCAAAATATATATATATATATTATATTTTCTAATTATTTATATTATATATTATATATTATTATGTATATAATAATATATAATATTTTTATATATAATAATATTAATATTAATATATAATATTTATAATATATATTATTATATAATTTATACTTTTATATTTTATTATTATTATCCAAAATAAAAATTATATTTTCTAATTATATATATTATTATATATATATATATACACACATTATATAATTATATATAATATTTATATATTTAATAATATTAATATTAATAATATCAATATTTCTAATATATAATATATAATATTTATCATATATAATATATAATATTTCTAATATATAATAAATAATAATATATATTAAAAAATATATATATATATATAATATTTATAATATATATTATTATATAATTTATACTTTTATATTTTATTATTATTATCCAAAATAAACATTATATTTTCTAATTATATATATTATTATATATATACACATTATATAATTATATATAATATTTATATATTTAATAATATTAATATTAATAATATCAATATTTCTAATATATAATATATAATATATAATATATAATATTTCTAATATATAATATATAATAATATATATTAAAAAATATATATATATATAATATTTATAATATATATTATTATATAATTTATACTTTTATATTTTATTATTATTATCCAAAATGAACATTATATTTTCTAATTATATATATTATTATATATATATATATATACACATTATATAATTATATATAATATTTATATATTTAATAATATTAATATTAATAATATCAATATTTCTAATATATAATATATAATATTTATAATATATAATATATAATATATAATATATAATAATTCTAATTTATAATATATAATAATATATATTAAAATATATATAATAATATTTATAATATATATTATTATGTAATATATGTATATGATATATTTTATTTAATATAATATTTATATTATATATATTATGTAATATATTTATATGATATATATTATATAATATATAATAGTATTAATATTACTAACATATAATATATAATATATAATATATAATATAGAAATATATAACATATAATTTATAAATATAATATTATATATACTTTCATATTTTTTTTATTATCCATAATATATAATGTTATTATAAATGTTTTGTAATTAGGGGTATTTTGGTCAAAATACAGTTGATTCCATTTCATTCAGTTGTTAACCAAACAAAATAATACTAATTCAGATATTGATTCTAAAGTCCTAACCAAACAAAGAAATCAGTTTTCCATTCATTTTCATTCCAATTCTCATTCTCATTATCATTCCAATTCTCATTCCACCATGGTAACCAAACACCACCTAAAATGAGTGAACATGTAAAATCTATACAAGAAATCGCATGCCATGTATGTGATTCTGATGATCATATCACTCATAGTTGCCCAACATTACCAACCATAAAAGATTGCCTTCATGAACAAGCAAATGTTTTGCACACTTTCAACAAGCCAAATTCCAACCCATACTCACAAACCTACAATCCTGGTTGGAGAAATCATCCAAACTTTAGTTGGAGGAACAACAATCAAGCCCAGTCTTCACAACCACCAGGTCCATCAAAACCACAAACACACCAGAATTTCTAAAACCCTCAAGATTATGCGGCTTATGTCCCACCATCTAGGAAAAACCTTGAAGATACTTTGCATTCATTCATCGAGAAGCAAGAATCCATTAACAGCCAAACAACACAAACCTTGACAGATGTAAAATATACTTTGGCAAAGATTGCTTCTACACTTACCATACACGAAAAAGGTAAGTTTCCATCTCAATCATAACCAAATCCCAAGAGTCAGTCAAGTTCCTATGACAATAACCAATGCCCAGATCAAGTCAAATCAATTATCACTCTTCGTAGTGGTAAGTTCATCGAAAAACCTATTCTTGAATCTGGTAAAAATGATGATGAGTCATTTTCCAAGGGTAAGGAAGGGGTTGATGAAACCACTGTTGATGAAGGAAGAAATAATTGAATCCCCACCTACACTCCCATATCCTCAGGCTCTTAAAAATTCACAGAAATCGAAGCATCCCCCATAGATTTTTGAAATTTTCAAATAGGTAAAGAACAATATCCCTTTGTTGGACGCAATCAAACAGGTACCTTCCTATGCCAAATTTTTGAAGGATCTGTGCACTGTGATAAGGAAGCATCAGGTAAGAAAGAAAGCCTTTATAGCTGAACAGGTAAGTTCCATTATTTCCAATAAAAATGTTTTGAAATATAAAGATCCTGGTTGTCCCACTATTTCCTGCATAATTGGTAACTGTAAAATTGAGCATGCTTTACTTGACCTAGGTGCTAGTGTAAATTTGCTCCCATACTCATTTTATCAGCGACTTAAACTTGGTGAGTTAAAGCCGACTTCAACCACACTTTGTCTTGCTGATAAGTCAATTAATATACCAAAAGGAATAGTGGAAGATGTGTTAGTACAAGTCGATAAATTTGTCTACCCAGTATATTTTATTGTCTTGGAAACACAACCTGTTGTTAATGAGCACAAATCAATTCCTGTTATATTGGGTCGTCCATTTTTAGCTACGGAAAATGCCTTGATTAATTACAGGAATGGAATAATGAACATGTCTTTTGGAAATATGGAAATTAAGCTTAATGTTTTCAATATGTCTAAGAAACCATTTGATGATGAAAATGAAGATGAAGATGTAGACATTATTGAAACCATTATTGAAGATCATGTTCAAAATGATTCATCTGAAGTTTGTTTGATCAATTCACTTGAGTCATGCACACATTCACATCTTAATAATTGTTTGCAGGTTGCCGAAGAAGAATGAGACACTTTAGATTTTGAAGAATTGGAACAGAAATATGATGAGCCAAAAGAAAAAGCACCTCAACTGGATTTGAAATCCTTACAAAAGGGACTCAAATATGCGTACCTTGGAGATGAGCAGACCTACCCAGTGGTAATCTCTTCTAACCTCACAGAAGAGCAAGAAGGTAAGTTGCTGCATGTTTTAAAGAAAAATAAGAATGCAATTGGTTGGACTTTGAAAGATTTGAAAGGTATTAAACCATTGATTTGTTCACATCGAATAAATTTAGAGGAAAATGCTAAAACATATAGACAACCCCAAAGAAGACTTAACCCACACATGAAAGAAGTTGTCAAGACCGAAGTCCTTAAATTACTTGACATGGGAATTATCTACCCTATCTCTGATAGTAAGTGGCTGAGTCCTACACAAGTTGTGCCAAAAAAATCTGGAATCACTGTTGTTAAAAATGAATAGGGTGAGTTAATTCCAACTCGTGTTCCATCTAGTTGGCACATGTGCATTGATTATGGAAAATTAAATGATGCCACTAGAAAAGATCATTTTCCCCTTCCATTCCTTGACCAGAATTTAGAAAAAGTAGTAGGACATCCCTACTTCTGTTTTCTTGATGAGTATTCTGTATACTATCAAATTCCCGTTGCATTAGAAGACCAAGAAAAGACCACAATCACAGGTCCTTTTAGAGCCTTTTGCATTTAGAAGAATGCCATTTGGTTTGTGTAATGCTCCAGCCATATTTCAACGATGCATGCTAAGCATTTTTAGTGACATGACTTAACATTATTTAGAGGTCTTTATGGATGATTTAACTGTGTTTGAGAATTCTTTTAATAAATGTCTGAATAACTTGGAAAGAGTCTTGAAATGTTGCATAGAAAAAGGACTTGTGCTTAACTGGGAAAAGTGTCATTATATGACCACATCTGGAATTGTTTTGGGTCATGTTGTGTCGTCTAAAGGAATCGAGGTTGATAGGGCAAAAATTGAAGTCATTTCGAAGTTACCACCACCACAAACAGTTAAAGATGTACGGTCATTTTTAAGGGGGCATGCAGGATTTTATAGGAGGTTTATTAAAGATTTCAGTGTCATATCTGAAAGTTACCTAAAAATGTGTGTCTAAACCTAGAGACCGGGGGGGGGGGGGGGGGGGGGGGGGGGGGGGGGGTGGATGGGTTTTAATCAAGTCAATTACGAATTTTTCTTGATTAGTCAATATTAAAAATTCACCCAATAAAACAAACATACAACATCAAGCGTACGGTGCGGAAATATAAATAACACAAGATGTATACGTGGAAACCCTCCAAATGGAAAAAACCACGGGTTGTTAAGTGCGCCACACTCGGTCACAGAAATCCACTATATGAATAAAAGGTTACACCCTCAAGTGATTCTCGGACTCTCACTCTCGACAACCTTAGGCTATGGACACCGCCACTCACCACTCCTGGTTCAGTCCCTAGTGATATCCCCTGATACACTACTCTTGGAGTGAACGCCTCCTACTCTACCCCCTTGGGCCTTTAACAGTGGCACCCGACAAATTGCTTGTCAACCCACCCTTGGTTGCAAGACTTCACTTGCTTGTGCAACTTCACACCGAAGCCACAAGACTTGACTCAATGAAGAGTTCAACAACCTATGTGAATATGATGAAATATTCAAACATGCAAATAATGCTAGGCAAAACACTAAATGCTTATCTAGGAATTTAAGAATGTCACTAAGTACAATTTCTAGACATCAATGCCTAAATGAATGTTCATAAAGACTTAACTAGATATAGTTATGCAACATTATATCCTACTTATCAAACAAAGCCATTTCAACATATGTTGTCATTAAGCATGGCATGGTCATTAATGCAATCATCAAAATGCAATTAATATGACCTAATCAATAATGTCTAAATACAATGCATAGAGACTTAGCAAGAAGGGAAAATATGTCCTAAATTCAAGCTATCAACAAACAAACCCAATTATGTTATCAAGACTCTTAAATATATGCAATAACTAGAGTCTAGGTATTTAATCATGCAATAAACACCTAATCTAGAGTAAGAAGAACAATAAAAGATATTCAACATGAAACCAAGAACACCCATGCTCATATGATGAAGAATGATGCAAGATGGGGATGGGTTTTGGGTTTGGAGAGTTAAGGAACCAATCTTGGAGCTTCTCTCTCAAAGAAAATACTTTATCACACTAAAAAATGGTTTGGAAGCTCTGAAAAACGAGTGAGGAAAAAGATGGCATGTATATATGAGCCATAGAGCAAAAATATGTCGTTTTGAAAATTGCCCAAAAATTACTCAGTGCACTGGTGAGCTGTGCTGGTCAACAAGTGCCACACTAGCTCACACCTACTGTCCAAGAGGCGCTGGTGAGGGCGCTTGTGGACTGGCGCAGCCGCAACATCGCAACAGCCTGAGATTCGAGTTACCCAAAAACATGACCAAACGACATCCAAACCTTTCATATAATATACCGTTGGAAAGATATGGAAGTATACTTTCTACTCCAATTTACAGAACATGATTTAGATATCTGTAGAAATTGTTATGGTTATTTGTGTGACCAAAGGTCAGAAACGAACAACAACAGAGATGCCCTGTTTTTGTAGTCACTTTGGAGATTTTAAAACCAATCCAAACGGTCATGAAATATTACGAATAATATACCATTGGAAAGGTATGGGTGTCTAGTTTGTACAGAAACTTTCAAAACTCATTTTGAATCAATGTGTAAAAAGATATGGTCATAAGACCATACAAATGTCAGTTTTGAAAAACATTTAAATCATTGAAATACACTCTTTTAAAACTAGACACCTTACTCCATATAACCAAACCAAGAGAAGATTAAGACCTTCTCATATGGTCACTCAACGTGCTAAAACAAGTACACCATCATGCAAGCGTGAATGTTTCCGATCAAACAACGGATAACAAATTTAAACATACAACAACCACACTTAAGACTAAGAATGAAGTGCAAGTGTGATTGTGAAGAGATGTACATATATAAACAATATCAATACAAATGCAAGATCAACAAAACATGCATGAGGTGTGTGTGTGTGCACCTAATCTCTTCAAGACGCAAAGTCAAGTGAATATATCTTTTGCTCTTAAAGTCATAGAGATACTTGGAAGCTTTCCAATGAGGACCTAAGCTACCCATTACATATCATCCCCAATGTGGTGTGGTTTGTCATGAAATAAGCCAATCATAAAATCGAGATCCTTACAATCTCCCCCTTTGGCTATTTCATGACAAAACAACCACTCACAAGGCAATCCTCACAATACAATAAAAAATCTTGCTATTGTTCATGAGAGTCTATTCTAAGTACAAAAAGAGATACCTAATATTCTAAGTCTTCAAGGTCTTTAATCTCTTTGTAGATCATCATACCTACACACAATAGCAAGATAGTACTTTCAAAGAACAAGTGTATGTGAGGCGAACAAAAATAAAAAGCAATTGCACTCAATAAAGCAATATAAACAAATGTATGTGCAATGCTCCCCCTAAATGGGTTACTCTCTCTCATGATCTCTCCCAAAAGCATAACCAATGCTCCCCTTATATTTCTCAAGACTTCTCCCCCTTTTTGTCATGAGATAGACAAAGGAGCTCCCCCTATCGGGCTGCTTTAGCAAAGAGAGCTATTAGCACAATTATGATGCATAATCATATAAACAAACTTTACGCAACACAAGTAATTGAGAGAGATTCAAGGAGTTTTATTTAAAGAAAAATGTGTGACAAGGGTGCTTTGCAAGCAAGACATGTTGCATTCAAATCCAAAATAAATGGTATTTGGCAAAATAAACATCAAAAGTGTTTCCAAAAGAATTCAAACCAATTTGTACCCTTTTGTCATAAGCAAACTAGATATAATTTCCAAAAATTTGAAAATAAAGCAACTATATCAATCCTTAAAGGCAAATCAAGACATGAGCGACTATTGCACCCTTTTTTAATTTTTCCTGATAATTATCCGTATGATAGTAGTCTTGTTTCACTATTAAGAAAAGAGAGAAGACTAATTTGGATATAAAATCCTTATTAATTGCATGGATACACGATCCTTATTGCTTAGTCCTCTCATTTGCACTCATGCACATTTGCATTAAAGCAATCAAACTCAATTCATGCATATCATTTTAAAGCATGTCATTAAAAGTAAGTTCACATGTCATGGAGATAAATTATAGGTCATTCAAATGTACTTTCCCAATTAAATCTCTAGTCCAAAAATGAATGTTTGAACATAAATATGACATGGATTGCAAACAAAGCAATGGTGCACAATTTATTAAAAAAACATATAAGCATATGTGCAACCAAGAATCTCAAGCAATTATCAAAAGAGCATAAAACAAATTAATTTTTTGCATATTGCAAATCATACAAGTTTGCTCTCTTTGCTTGAGCTCCCCAAATGGGGTCAAATCCAACCATGTGAATGGGAGGTATGAACCCCTATAGGCTTACCAAATCCAAAGGACCTAGTTGCATCTACGGGTGTTTTTCATGAGCACTAAGGCAAGCGAGTTCATTCTTTCTAACCCATATAAGTTTCACTTTATCATTTTTAGTGGTCAAAGACATGTTTCTAAGTTCCCTAGGTTCATGCAAACTTGCCCTATCATTCAACCATTTTTCTTTCATGCTCTCTAACCTACACCTCTTAATATATTTAAAGCAATTTGGTCTTAAGTGACCAATCATACCACAAAATTGACAAGTAGGTACAAAGTAAGAATTTATACCATTGCATTGTGTTCTCATCGAGGCATCGCCATGTTGATGAGGTTGTCTTTGATGATGCACCGGTTGGCTTCTCCTTGGAACTTGAGCCGATTTGTGGCATCTTTATGGTCTAGCTTCTTGAGGTGGTTGAGCCGGTTGATCTTGTCTCCTTGGTTGGTCATGCTTCCTGTGATCACCTCCTTTCCTTATTGTTGGTTTGTTGAAGGAGGTGATTGACTTCTCAAGAACTTGTCCTTTCTTCTTGAATTGCCTAGGCTTTGGTTGAGTTGCCAAGGCTTGTGTGGACTTTCCTTGAGTTGAAGGTTGTTTGGATGAAGCTTTGCTCTTGCCTTGAGTTTGAGGTTGTTTGACCTTGGCCTTCTTTAATTCTTCAAGGCACCTCATCTCTCTTTCCTTGACAATTTTCAACGAGTTATCTTTAATGGCAAGTTCATCTTTCATTGCCTTCATCCGTTGGTGGCAATCTTCAATCTCCTTCTCAAACTTGGACACATAAATCATGTCCGTCTTCAAGGAGTCATTCAACCTGATCCTTAGTTGAAGATTATCCTTTTCCAATCTAAGGATATCATTATCTTTCTCCTTCAAAGACTTTTGAAGAGAATCAACTAACTCTTGATAATCAACCAAATTATCACAAGAGTTCCCGGAGCATGGGTCATTGCTATCAAAGCTTCTCCCACTTGTGCTTGTGAGAGTCATATCATTAAGGCTAGCTTCACTAAAGCATACTCCACTTCGGTTTCAAAACTCCAAGTCACCAATCTTGAACTCTTCAAGTGACACACATTTGGTAGTGGCTTGGATTTCTTCATGGTAGGAAACCAAAAATGCGAAGTAGTTGATCTTACTATCAACCGAGCCTGTAGAGCACTCTTCAACTACTTCAACTTTGCTATCACCACGCGTAGCGATTAAACCAACTCCTTCATTCTTGTACTTCAAGTTACCACACTTGGAGGAAATGTGGCCAATTCCACCACATTCAAGGCAAGGGTCAGTTTTCCTTAACCTTTTCTTTTCCTCCTTCACTTTTGAGGTCATGTTCTTCTTTTGAGATTTTATGAATCTCTTAAATCTCTCAACCATGAGAGTTATCTCCTCATCAGAGTCATAATCCTTCCTCTCAACATTAGAGGTCAATTTTACAATACCCGCTCTAAGTGTTTCACTCTCACACATGATGTTCGGTGAAGTGAATTAATGCAAATGAAATGCAACAAACAAGTGCAAACAAATACAAGACATAAAAAAAAGAGCTTGGATCACCTAAGTATGTCTACCCGCTCTGATACCAATTGAAAGTACCATAAAAACATTTATGTCTAAACTTAGAGGGATGGTGAATAGGTTTTAATCAAGTCAATTACCAATTTTTCTTGATTAGTCAATATTAAAAATTCAACCAATAAAACAAACATACAACATCAAGTGTACGGTGTAGAAATATAAATAACACAAGATGTATACGTGGAAACCCTCCAAATGGGAAAAACCACGGTTTGTTAAGTGCGCCACACTCTGTCACAGAAATCCACTATATGAATAAAAGGTTACACCCTCAAGTGATTCTCGGACTCTCACTCTCGACAACCTCAGGCTATGGACACCGTCACACACCACTCTTGGTTCAGTCCCTAGTGATATCCCTTGATACACTACTCTTGGCGTGAACGCCTCCTACTCTACCCCCTTGGGCCTTTTACAGTGGCACCCGACCAATTGCTTGTCAACCCACCCTTGGTTGCAAGACTTCCCTTGCTTGTGCAACTTCACACCGAAGCCACAAGACTTGACTCAATGAAGAGTTCAACAACCTATGCAAATATGATGAAATATTCAAACATGAAAATAATGCTAGGCAAAACACTAAATGCTTATCTAGGAATTTAAGAATGTCACTAACTACAATTCCTATATATCAATGTCTAAATGAATGTTCATAAAGATTTAACTAGATATAGTTATGCAACATTATATCCTACTTATCAAACAAGGTCATTTCAACATATGTTGTCATTAAGCATGGCATGGTCATTAATGCAATCATCAAAATGCAATTAATATGACCTAATCAATAATGTCTAAATGCAACGCATAAAGACTTAGCAAGAAGGGCAAATATGTCTTAAATTCAAGCTATCAACAAACAAACCCAATCATGTTATCAAGACTCTTAAATATATGCAATAACTAGAGTCTAGGTATTTAATCATGCAATAAACACCTAATCTAGAGTAAGAAGAACAATAAAAGATATTCAATGAAGTTCTTACTTACCTAGTCATGAAACCAAGAACACCCATGCTCATATGATGAAGAATGATGCAATATGGAGATGGGTTTTGGGTTTGGGGAGTTAAGGAACCACTCTTGGAGTTTCTCTCTCAAAGAAAATACTTTTTCACACTAAAAAATGGTTTGGAAGCTCTGTAAAATGAGTGAGGAAGAAGATGACATGTATATATGAGCCCTAGAGTAAAACTATGTCATTTTGAAATTTGCCCAAAAATTACTCAGTGCATTGGTGAGTTGCGCTGGTCAACAAGCGCCACACCAGCGCACACCTACTAACCAAGAGGCGCTTGTGGACTGGTGCAGCCGCAACAACACAACAACTTGAGATTCGAGTGACCCAAAACATGACCAAACGACATCCAAACCTTTCATATAATATACCGTTGGAAAGATATGGAATTCTACTTTCTACTCCAATTTACAGAACATGATTTGGATATCTGTAGAAATTGTTATGGTTATTTGTGTGACCAAAGGTTAAAAACGGACAACAACAGAGATGCCCTATTTTTGTAGTCACTTTGGAGATTTTAAAACCAATCCAAACGGTCATGAAATATTACGAATAATATACCGTTGGAAAGGTATGGGTGTCTAGTTTGTATAGAAACTTTCAAAAATCATTTTGAATCAATGTGTAAAAAGATATGGTCACAAGACCATACAAATATCAGTTTTGAAAAACATTTAAATCATTGAAATACACTCTTTTAAAACTAGACACCTTACTCCATATAGCCAAACCAAGAGAAGATTGAGACTTTCTCATATGGTCACTCAACGCGCTAAAACAAGAACACCATCGTGCAAGCATGAATGTTTTCGATCAAACAACGGATAACAAATTTAAACACACAACAACCACACTTAAGACTAAGAATGAAGTGCAAATGTGATTGTGAAGATATGCACATATATAAAAATATCAATACAAATGCAAGATCAACAAAACATGCATGAGGTGTGTGTGTGTGCACCTAAACTCTTCAAGAGGCAAAGTTAAGTGAATATACCTTTTGCTCTTAAAGTCATGGAGATGCTTGGAAGCTTTCCAATGAGGACCTAAGTTACCCATTACACATCATCCCCAATGTGGTGTGGTTTGTCATGAAATAAGCCAATCATAAAATCGAGGTCCTTACAATATCTAAACCACTTTGTAACCTCTTATTAAAAGATGCAAAGTTTGAATGGACACAAGAGTGTAACTAATCCTTTAAAAAGATAATTGACCTCTTAACATCTGCTTCTATCATGCAATTCCCCAGATTGGTCCTTGCATTTTGAATTGATGTGTGATTCAAGTGATTTTGCTGTTGGAGTTGTCTTAGGATAGAGAAAAGAAGGTAAGCCTTTTGTGATTTATTACGCAAGTAAAACTTTGAATTATGCATAAATGAATTACACTACCACTGAGAAAGAATTACTTGTTGTGATATTTGCATTGGATAAATTTCGGTCATACTTGATTGGCGTTTCAACCATTGTTTTTACTGATCACGCTGCTTTTAAGTATTTAGTGTCTAAACAGGATGCAAAGCCAAGATTGATTCATTGGATTTTGTTGCTACAAGAATTCAATATCACAATCAAGGACAAAAAGGGTGCTGAAAATGTCATTGCGGACCATTTATCACGACTCACCGTTGAGTCGTCATTTGATAAAGCACCCATCAATGATTCTTTTCCTGATAATCTTTTATTCTCTATCACAACTTTGCCTTGGTATACTGGCATTGTAAATTATCTTGCAACAGGAATGAATGATGCCACTTGATTGGAATGCACAGGATAAAAGGAAATTTTTGACCGAGGTAAAACGTTTTTACTGGGATGACCCGTACTTATTCAAGTATTGTTTTGATCAAATTGTTCGACGGTGTATTCCAGGCAATGAGGTAAGTAGTGTCATTGAATTTTGTCATTCTGAAGCATACAGTGGTCATTTTTCGTTAAAGAAAACGACTGTAAAAATCTTAAGTGTGGATTTTTTTGGCCCACCTTGTTTACAGTCGCACATGCATTCTGTAAAACCTGTGAAAATTGTCAAAAGTTAGGATCCATTTCCAAGCGAAACATGATGTTTTTAAGCCCCATTCTTGTCATTGAATTATTTGATTGTTGGGGAATTGATTTTATGGGTCCATTTCCACAGCCATTTGGATTTTTGTACATTTTGGTTTCCGTTGATTATGTGTCAAAATGGGTTGAGGCAATTCCTTGTCGAAATAATGATCACAAAACAGTGATTAAATTTTTAAAGGAAAATCTTTTGTGTCGATTTGGAATCCCTTGAGCCATTATCAGTGATGGAGGCAAACACTTTTGTAATAAACCTTTTGAGTCTTTATTGAAGAAATATAGAGTCACACACAAAATTGCCACACCATACCACCCTTAAACAAGTGGTCAAGTTGAGTTAGCAAATAGGGAGATAAAACATATCTTGCAAAAAACGGTTAAGCCTGATCGAAAAGATTGGTCTCTTAGACTAAATGATGCACTTTGGGCTTACCGCACTGCATTCAAAACATCTTTGGGTATGTCTCCATATTGTTTAGTTTATGGAAAACCTTACCACTTACCTATTGAACTTGAGGAAAAAGCATATTGGGCCATTAAAGCTTTCAATTATAACCTAAATGATGTTGGTGAATTGCACAAGTTGTAAATAAATGAACTTGAAGAATTTAGAAATGATGCATATGAAAATGCAAAAATTCTTCAAGAAAAATCGAAAATCTTTCATGACAGATGAATTTTAAGAAGATCATTTGAAGTTGGTCAAAAGGTTTTGCTTTATAATTCTCGACTTCATTTATTTCCTAGCAAATTGAAATCAAAATGGAGTGGTCCATTTGTTGTAAAACACGTGTATCCATATGGTGCCCTTGACATTGAGAATCCTAGGAATGGTAATGTGTTTAAAGTAAATGGACAACGTGTGAAACCATTCTTAGAAAATACAGATTTTCAAAAAGACTATGCCATCCTTTCTGACCCTTGTTACAAAGGTGAGTAAACAAATCTTTTGCTTTTGACTTTATTTGTGTTTGCAATTATTATTTTTATTTTTGTTCACTTTTACATTTTGAATTTTTGTAGGATTAATTTCTAGGTTCAGTTTTGCTTGGTTTGTTTTTCTATATAACCCCGGTTAAGTGGCGGATAACGGTACTTCGTGACAATTCAAGGCGGTTTAATTCAATTTCCCAAATAACTGGTCCCCAAAACAAGGCATGGACAAAATTTTCACAAACCTGAGAAAACATTTTCCATTGTTGCCCCAAAATGCTCTGAAAAAGATTTACAAAGCACGTTCTGAAAGATTACGCTTACTGATGATAAACAAAATTCCTATTGAAATTCGTTGGTTGATCTAAGCTAAAGCACGTCTAGCAGGTGAGTCTGCTGATTCATTTATATCTTACATGCCTGGTTTTGAATGAAGTAACCTTGCGAAAAAATGAAGAGCTAGGAAGTTAGGGGTTACTTATCACAAATGTGCACGTACAACTTGCAACACATGTTGTCATTCTTTAGGAATGGTGTCTAATAATCGGGAAGATAAAATTTTATTCATTATGCATGGTTTGCGTAGGGAGTCATTGGATAATATCCGAACGACTCTTGATGCACATCCTAGTGGATATGTGTAAATGGCAATTGACCGATTATGGCCACAATTTCAAAAAGAACATGCACAATATAGTCTTAGGAATCTGACATTATAAGACCATGTTTGCCAATTTATAAGAAAATTAGATGGGAAGCGTATCCCCGACCCATAGAGGGCGTTGAAGTCATTTCTAGACGTAAAACTAGAGGAAGATGTGAGCCACAATCACAACTACCAGTAAGTATCATTTTATTTTTATTTTCTTTTCCCTTCCGCATTTAATGTCTTTTGTAATTATTGTTGTTTACTTTTGATTTTTAAACCATTTGGATCTAATATCATTGACAAATACGCCGCCCTATACATATAGGTGTATTATTGTGTTACCTTTTTAGGATCTATAAATACAAGCATTTGTTTTCCTTTTTGCTTCAAGCACTCATAAACATTCAAAAGAAAGTTTCAGAGAGTGCATTAATATCGTCACCTTCAACTAAACAATTCATAAACATTTGTGTGTTTGGTATCACCATTTATAGGAAATATAAAGAGTTTGTTGATGCTGCAACTCATCTTGATAAGGTTTTGGCTGAGCGAAAAATACACCTAGTGTATGGAGGAGATAACTTGGGATTAATGGGGTGTGTTTCACGAGCTGCACGAGACGGAGGTAGTCAAGTTCTGGGTATTGTCCCAAAACCTATGGTCGTAGCAGACATCATCGGAAATACAATCGGTGAGGAGCTAGTTGTTTCAGGTATGCTTGAAAGATTGACTGCTATGTTACATCATGCTGATGCGTTTATAGCTTTGCCAGGTGGTTTTGGAACCTTAGAAGAAATCTTTACAATGGCATCATGGGCGCAACTACACATCCATGAGAAACCCATCGGTTTGTTGAATGTTAATAAATTTTATGATGGTTTGCTTTCATTTCTTGATCATGCTCACAAAAATTATTACATTCCACCTTCAATCAGAAAAATCATTATCTCTGCTTCAAGTCCTCATGAGCTGATTGATCAGTTACAAGCTTTTAATTATGAGCCAGATCCCTCAACCCCAAAAATAGATTGGTCCATTGATGAAGAGAACAAGAAACGCATAATTGATATGAATCTCAGTTTGTGATTGTCCCATGGTTTTTATGCATTTTATTTTCCTTTATTTTGTATTTCTTTTGGGAGTCATTGGCCTAAAGCTCACTACATGGATTAAAGATGGAATGTTTGTTTCCAATTTTGTTATATTAAAAAAAAAAACTGCTGCCTAAGGAAAAAACCCTGATGAGATTTCCGAATGAAAATGTTGTTTGATTTCAATTGAATCTCATAGTTATCTTGGTCATCTTTATTGAGCATAAGAAATTTTGATTGATAACTCGATTGATGACTGGTTGTCAAAGGGTGAGAAAAGAGGTATGAGAGAGTTTGTCTATTTGGTAGTTTAGATATTTGAATTTGAGTTTTTACTTTTTTCGCTTTAATTGCTAGGGACTAGCAATAAGCTTGTTGGGGGGGGGGGGGGGGTGATTAACACTGAAAAGTGTATGTTTACTAATGTATAATAGCATCATTTTACACTTCCAATATGATTAATTCTCCAATTTAGACATAATTTCGTTCGCTCGCTTAAATAAATGTGTTGTGTAGTAATCAATGTATTTTTATTTATATTTCAGAGGTAATTCGATCAATTCAGAATTATGGAGACGACAGATGGCAAAACAAACATCATTTTCAAGTTTAGAACGTCAAAAACCTTAGTAAGGCCACGAATGGTATTTTTGTAATTTTGATTATTCACTGTTCACAGTTGACTTTCACTGTTTCTGATGACGTGGCACATTCCTATTGGACCAAACTACGAGTGCACCATACATGCGGCTGCAGAGAATCACATTCTGGAAGTCGGTGCACTGTTTATAGTTGACTTTCTAGAAGATTATTGACTGATGACGTGGCCTGAACTGTGAGTGCACCGTACAGCGGCTGTAGAGAATCACATTCTAGAAGCCGGTGCACTGTTCACTATTGACTTTCACGGATGCGTACTGTTCACTGTCACTATTCACTATTCACTATTCACTATTCACTGATGACGTGGCGAAATCTGGACGCTCTATTCTAAATTCATCTAATGATCAATTTTCATCCGTATTTTGTATAAATAGGGTACCTCTCCCCCCTTAATTTATACATTCTGAATCCAAATATGATATTAGATTTGTGAAATTCTCTCTCTTTTATTCTCAAATTCTCAGTTTAAATAAAATAGCTATTTTTCTAGTTAAATTATGTTTGGCTAATTTTATTTAGCTGGGACCAAAGGTGATACTATTGGTACGGAAAATATGATCCAATTATGGTAAGTTTATTATTTTTTTACTTTCTCCCTTCTGATCTTTGTGGAGTTTTTGACTCACTGTAGTCAGACAGATATTGTGTAGCACAGTGAGTACCTTTACCCATATTTATCAGAGAGTGGTTTATCCCCTCTAATCTTTGTGGAGTTTTGACTCACTGTAGACAGACGGATGTTATCTAGCACAATGTGTACTTTTACCCACATCTATCAGAGAGTGGTCAGTGGAGTGGAATACCCTACCATTAATCTGGACTAAATATTAATTATTGGATCATATTTGAATTACCAACAGTGGATCCCTTAGCACCAGTTTTAATTTTAATTGATTTACATTTTATAACATGCTTAGTAATTAATCTAGATTATTAATTCTACAAGGACAAGTGAACAACCTCCATGTGGTTCGACCCAGTCTTACCGGTTAATTTATTAGTTTGACACTCTTATACTTGGGAGTAGGAACACTTCTTTAGGACGTGTCATGGGCTCCTCGAGATCACTTATCCCGGAACCTCGGTTACTGAGGTCTAGCTCCGGAACCACTCCGTGAAAGCAAAGAAAGGTCGCCGAACTCATGTAACATTTAAGGTGAAGCCCGACACAAACAATAGGAGCTCCATCCAGATTAAGGCTTTCCGAGGTCAAATTTAACTCGTTGCCTAAACCAGGAGCCCACCAACCTTTCCAGTAGCTCGCTGCCCTCACCATATACGAATGGTGAGCCTTTAAGTGGGTCATATTCGTGCTATAACTAGTGCTCCAAATCGCTAAGGGACACTTGTAACTTACCTGGACATGAAAGAAGAAACTTGCCTAATCTATACTACCCCTATAGAGTGCCCACTTGGCCGCCTCAAGCTCTGAGGGTCCAGGAGAGACCGGGCCAAGCTTTTGGTACTAAAACTAAGGTAGAGATCTACCTCGCCCTACGAAACAACAAGCAGTTAACTAGATGACCTCCATGAAGAATCATACCATGAATACTCACAGGATCAAATCTACACTCCAACGAACATTAAAACTCTACGTACGCGGTAGGCAAGAGATTGAGTCCAAAGAGGAAACGAACTTATCTCCACCAACGATAGTTTTGAGTCAGTTATTTATTCGAAGTCAACGATTTTTAAATAGAGGATCCCGCACGATATGGAGGGACGGGTCCAGAGAATCATGGCAAAAGATACACCCGTTCCTATGACTTGGACCATGTATAAATGAGACATAGGGATGAACAGAGAAGGGGAGAGAGCCTAAATTCTGTTATCAGAACACAGCCAGCATTGTATCTACTATTCGACATGTAGGGAAAAAACGGGTTCAAAACGCAACGGAAGCGTGATAAAAACGAAATTAGGGTTTGCGTATAAATAAAAAAAATTCCCTTTTATGCAACGAGAACCTTAACACTAGATTAATTGATGTATATAAAAGTATCATACCTTTATCGCGTGACGATTGAACAAGCGCCGAATTAATTTTGCAAGATCTTCCAATCCAATCACGAACGTGAATCACCTAGGAGTGTGGGCTCCCTTTCTTTAAATTGTATTCCTAAGGATGGAGACAATGCAAATATCGTTTCTTTGTTAGTTACAAATATCCTCTAAGAGAAAAATTCAAGAACATCCGGTCACTTGTGAATTATCAATCAATTTGATTGTAACTCGCGTGAACTTTGATTCGATGTTGTACACAAAACCCTTTTGATGTAAAGGATATTAGTATACTATCGAATACAAAAACGTTCCCCTTTTTTCTCGACTTGGCCGAATTCACACACTATTGCTTAGAGATGATTGAATTTTGTCTAGAGTAAAATCAGATTTTTCTCCCTCAAAATTCTATGATGGCCGAATTCTTCACTTAGAAAAATATATCTTGGCCGAAATTCACCTCTAATGCCTGAGGGCTAGCCGAATTCATCATGCTCATATATATAGGATCATAAATCCTTTCCTAAGAAGGATTCACTTGGTTGGCAAGAATCCTTTCCTTAGGTGGATTTATTTGGTAGTTAGAATCCATATCTAAAAAGAAATATATCCTATCCTGTATAACATATGTGGTGGCCGAATTTCCCTTCTTTGATGTAGATTAGGAGAGTTTAATCTTTCCTAATAAAGATTACTTGATGGACAAGAATCCTATCCTTAGGTAGATTAACTTGGTGGTTATGAATCCTTTTTAAATAAGAATTCTACCACTAAGTAGTTGTACTTGGTGACCAAGAATCCTTTTCTAAAAAGAATTCTTTCCTACACCAAGACTCCTAATCCAACTCAATAGTGTATTTGTAACCATATTAAAGACTTCCTAATTTGATTAGATAAATAACCCCTTTTATTTATCTACTTATCAAATATAGTCTTTAACATTAACTATACTACCAACAATAGTATAGTTTTAGGAGACCATCTCCTAATAGGAAAAGATTTTGACTTTTAATTAAATAATTAATTAATCAACAAATTAATTAATTTCCATTAATTAAATAATAATAAAATAAAAATAATATATTTAAGCTATTCACCGTAGCCATTGCCACCCATACCTAGTATAAAGACCATATATTATTTTTCTTATTTTATTAAATCCATTGGACCTTAATAAAAAGTCAACATGTGAACTAGACATATTCTTACAAAAAGAAACAAGTTCACATGCCTTATTACAATTCTAGATGGACCCCTATTGGTCCGGTAGAATATATTAAGTGATCCATGCAAGTTCGTATGGATTGGGGATCTTGGCCGGCTATCTAAATTTAAGCTCCAATAGACACAACCCAATCACAATCAACAAATGATTCACTTAGGTCCAATCTATTTGATTTTAGTTCATTCCACTAAAGAACTAAAATTGAACTCTTAAATAAAGATAGAATAAGTTGATGTTACTCATTCGTACCCTAGACAACCTTATTAGAGAAAGTGTATCCTCGTGAAAAATACCAGTAATCGCCAAGAGCTCATAGACCACCTATAACTCTCCAAGTTACCATATTTACTCATATAACCACATTTTGAACTTGAATATTTTGACTTGTCAAGAAGCCATGTTTCAATAGACACTATTGAAAACTTAACGTTAAGATTTAATATCCAATACCTCAAAACATCCATATGATGGTATTCTACTCTCATTCAATAAATGAAGCCACAATGTCCATGTCTATAAATGAAGTCCTCTATCGATTAACAAATGAATACCACCAAACTATCGAGGATATACTATGCTATATAATCGTACTCATTGATAGCTTAAATGATAACACTTGCAACCATAAGTCCATCATTTATCTCAGGATTAAGATAGACTCTCCGATTGTCTTCAAATGAAAAAAATTTATCCATTAACGGTTCTAGATAAAGTATATCATTTTGATCATATTCAATGCCCCTAGTGCACTAGATTCTTTTGCCCAAAGACACCACACTTTGATGATTTTAGACTCATCATAACACATTTGATCCCACTCAAATGCTAGCAAAAGAATCTACAACTTTGACAAGATAAAGGCGCCCAACCTTCTATCTTAAGTTGTGAATATTATTCAAGACTAACTAAAGAATTGTGTCTACCTCATACATATCTAGATATATGAACAAATCTTCTTTTCTCATAGTCTTTTGACATTATGATTATTTGATTTTGACAATTATAATAATTAAACTATAAATGCTATAAGATTTGTTAAACTAGAAATCACTTTATTCATATGAAACTATTGTTAATTACAATATTACACTCTTGCTATCGAGCATAATCCTAACACACCCTCCTATGCCCGAGAAAGATTATGAGCATATTTGAGAGATTTTTGTATACCATAAGTGATCAGTAATAAAATTCTCATTTGTCACCCTAGTAGCATTCGAATATTCATTTATATCGTATCAGGTCGGGTATCTAAGGTACTGACCCCGGCCGCCACCTCCGTGGTAGTGGTCTCAAGGGTGTTAGTTGGAATTTCTCAACTTGAGTAAATTTCCAGTTAACACTTTCTGGCGCCGTCTGTGGGAACAAACCACACCGTTATTTTTACACTTACAAATCTATTGTTTTCCAGTGATTATGAGGCTCCGCTCCTCACAGGGACAACTCGAGGCTTCGGAACAGCCTTCAGCAGTATCAACGCGAAAGGTCCCGAAGAAAGGAAACAGATATGGGCACCGTAGAAAAATTCTGGTCCAGCCAACCCTTGCACGGGCTTCTAGTTCTCCTACGATAAGCCAAGCCATGCTCGATCAACAGACGGTGTCCCTTGTGGAAAATGTAAAGTCCTCATTTGTTGATTGGCTTATTTCGTGAACAAACCACATTTATGGGGTTTATGTAAGGGTAGCTTAGGCTTTTAAGACCTCAAGAAGAGAAGCACTGAAGGTAAAATTCTTGTGCTTACTTGCTTTGAAGAGATAGTTGCACACACTCACAAATTCATGCATAACTTTAATTCTTATATGTTATATGTTTACTTGTGTGTATTTTGGTTTAAATGACTCTTGTTGATTTATTTGCATCTTGTAATTAAAGTTTTATGTCATGCTAAGCATTAGAATATGATGCACTTTCATCACTATTGAACTTGTTGAAAATGTGTGTTTGAGTGTTGAAAAATAGGCATTGCGCTGATGGTGCGCTACTCGACCAACGCACCTCACTAGCGTAACATTCCATTGGATTGTCGCATGTGTTGCGCCAATGAGTTGCGCTGCTGCACCAGCGTAAAGATGTAAAAATGGGCAGTGCGCTGGTGGTGCACTACTAGACTAGTGCAGCCTCACCAGCACAACATTCCAGTGGATCGTCGCATGTGTTACGCCACTGAGCTACGCCAGTCGACCATCACCTATTGTAAAATTAGGTTATGCGCTGGTGGTGCGCTACTCGACCAGCGCACGTCACCAGCGTACATAGAGGAAGCTGGAACATTTTTTCTAAAATGACCTCACTTTGTTTGGATCTCATATATAAATAACTATTTAGTTTAAGGTCGTGTAAGAGTTCAGAACATCACATATTTTCCTTAGAAAACATTTCAAAGGAAAAACTCTTCCAAGAACTCATTTTTAATCACTCAAATCATTCCCATGTGCATCAAAACTTCATCTTGCATCTTCTAAGTTCATTTAGAGTGCATCAATGGATAGGGTTGCTTCATCACATCTTGTTTGGTAAGTTCTTCACTATCTTCTTACAAGTTAAGTGTTTTGCTTGTTAAACCATCTCTTCAATTATTTGTATGCTCTTAGAACATTTTTAGATACAAATTAGAGATTGATGTGATGACATGACTGAGTGTTGTATTATGACATGCTACATAGGAAATAAAGTCTTTCTAAGGCCTCGCACTTGGCAAACCTCCTATGAGTTATGGAAAGGTAGAAAGCCAAATGTTAGCTATTTCCACACCTTTGGAAGCAAATGCTACATTTTGAATGACCATGATCAACTTGGCAAATGTGATGCTAAGAGTGATGAGGGTATCTTCATTGGCTATGCCTTGAATAGTAGAGCCTATAGATTTTTCAATCTAAGGACTAGTACCGTAATGAAATCATCTAATGTTGTCATTGATGATACTAGGATTAAATCTAATGACCATGAGGAGGAGGTAGATCTAGTTGATGACTCCCATTTGGAGAAGGTAGTTGATATCTCTAGTGTTGAAAAGACTAATCTTGATGAAGACATAACACAACCTAGTGATAGGATTCCTCACTTATACTCAAAAGAACCTGTTCCATGGGTTAGGAAACTCCATGACAAAGATGACATCATTGGTGAGGTTAGTGAGGGTGTTAGGACTAGACGTCAAATGGATAATCTAATTAGCTACACTTGCTACACCTCTCAAATAGAACCCATGAAAGTTGATGAAGCATTAAAGGATCAATTTTGGGTTCTTGCTATGCAAGAATAGCTTAACCAATTTGAAAGGAATGAGGTTTGGACTTTAGTTTCTAGGCCCAAGAACACCAATGTGATAGGCACCAAATGGGTATATAGGAACGAATTCGATTGGGATGGCAACATTGTGCGAAACAAGGCTAGGCTTGTAGCACAAGGGTACTCTCAAATTGAGGGTATTGACTTTGAGGAGACATTTGCTCCCGTTGTTAGGATTAAGTCCATTAGGCTTCATTTATCCATTTCTTGTTTGCACAAGTTCAATTTATATCAAATGGATGTTAAGAGTGTCTTCCTCAATGGTTTCTTGCAAGAGGAAGTGTTTGTAGAGCAACCCAAAGGGTTTGTGGATCCTCACCACCCTAATCATGTCTATCACCTCAAGAAAGTTTTATATGGGTTGAAACAAGCACCAAGGGCTTGGTAGGAGCGTCTCACTCAATTTCTCATAGATAGTGGCTACATTAGGGGTAGTGTTGACAAGACTCTATTCATCAAGAAAGACAAAGATGAGCTCTTTAAAGCTTAAATCTATATTGATGATATAGTCTTTGGCTCCACAAATGAGACCAAAGTCCAATAATTTGTTGATGTCATGTCTCTTGAGTTTGATATGAGCCTTGTTGGTGAGCTAAGTTATTTTCTAGGTTTACAAATTAAGCAAATGGATGATGGGATTTTCATATCTCAAGCTAAGTACGCCAAAAACCTAGTGAAGAAATTTGACCTTGAAAGTGCCAAACATTGTGCTACACCCATGAGTACTATTTTAAAGCTAAGCAAGGATGCTAGTGGTAAAAGTGTGGACCAAGCTTTATATCGTCGCATGATTGGTAGCTTGCTCTATTTGACTGCAAGTAGGCCCGATATCTCTTTTAGTGTGGGTGTGTGTGCTAGGTACCAATCGGATCCTAATGAGTCCCATCTCTCTTCTGTTAAGAGAATCATTCGTTTTGTGAATGGGACATCTAACTATGGTATTTGGTACTCTTTTGACACTAATGCTAGTATTGTAGGGTTTAGTGATGCAGATTGGGTAGAAAATTGTGATGATAGGAAAAGTACATCGGGCGGTTGCTTTTTCCTTGGGAACAACCTTGTATCTTGGTTTTGCAAGAAGAAAAATTTGATTTCCTTGTCCACATTTGAGGCTGAATACATAGCTGCTGGGAGTGGATGCATACAACTCCTTTGGATGAAGCAAATGCTAGTCGACTACGGATACAATCAAGGTACTTTTACTCTTTTTTGTGATAACATGAGTGCAATTAATATTTCTAAGAATCCGGTTCAACATTCTAGAACTAAGCATATTGACATCCGTCATCATTTCATTAGAGAACTAGTTAAGAACAAATGCATAGGTCTTGAGCATGTAGGTACTAATGATCAACTAGTGGATCTATTTACTAAACCCTTAGATGCTACTCGATTCAAAACTCTTAGTAGATCTATTGGGATTTTTTTAATGGAGTGATGTGTTGTGGTCTTTGAGCCCATAAGGGGAACTCAAGCAAAGAGTGCTATTGTATACTTGTTGCATCCATTTTTTTTAAATGTTTATACTCCTTTATTGATTGCTTGAGTAGCTTGGTTGCACTTACTATAGTATATTGTATTTTCTTCAATAAGTGTGAACTTTGTTTTGATTACAATCCATGTCATATTTATGTTCAAACATGCATTTTTGGACTAGGAGATCTACATAGGAAGTACATATTGAATGACCTATAATTATCTCCATGACATGATGATTCTTTAATGACATGCTAATGAAAAATGATAAAGCATGAATTGTTGATTGCAATTGTTGAATGCAAAATATTGTGTGAAAAGAAGCTAGTGAGACTAAAATGTTGCATCAATGTCTCTCTTTCTTTATTAGTTGAACATGGTTACTATCATACCTATATCATGACAAAAAGGGGGAGTAGCATTGACCTAGCATTGTGATGTTAGGGGAGTAGCATGTGTTGGCTTTAAGGGGAGTAGTTCTTGGTTTTGGGGAGATTACATTTAGGGGGAGTAACCCTTTGAGGGGGAGCATTGCATGAGCATTCCACGATGTCATACTCATATTCTTGAATGCAATTGCTTTTGTTTTATATTCACTTGATCATCTCACATGCACTTGGTTTGGAAAGTGTATTTGTGCTTGCTTTGTATGTAGGGTTGATAGTTCTACAAGAGATTGAAGATTTGAAGTTTTATATATGTTTATCTCTTTGTAATGTAGAATATCTTCCCGGTGTTTTATTTTTTTTTGTGAGGATCAATGTGAGTGGTTGTTTTTTCACGAAATAGCCAAAGGGGGAGATTGTAAAGTCCTCATTTGTTGATTGGCTTATTTCGTTAACAACTCATATTTATGGGGTTTATGTAAGGGTAGCTTAGGCTCTCAAGACCTCAAGAAGAGAAGCACCGAAGGTAAAATTCTTGTGCTTACTTGCTTTGAAGAGATAGTTGCACACACTCACAAATTCATGCATAACTTTAATTCTTATGTGTTATGTGTTTACTTGTGTGTATTTTGGTTTACATGACTCTTGTTGATTTATTTGCATCTTGTAATTAAAGTTTTATGTCATGCTAAGCATTAGAATATGATGCACTTTCATCACTCTTGAACTTGTTGAAAATGTGTGTTTGAGTGTTGAAAAATAGGCATTGCGCTGGTGGTGCGCTACTCGACCAGCGCATCTCACTAGCGTAACATTCTAGTAAATTGTCGCATGTGTTGCGCCACTGAGTTGGCTGCTGCACCAGCACAAAGATGCAAAAATGGGCAGTGCGTTACTCAACTAGCGCATCCTGACAAACGCAACATTCTAGTGGATCGCCACTGAGTTGCGCCAAACGACCAGCGCATATTGTAAAATTAGGTTGTGCGCTGGTGGTGCGCTACTCGACCAACGCACTTCACCAGCGCACACAGAGGAAGCTGGAACGCTTTTTCCAAAACGACCTCACTTTGTTTGGATCTCATATATATATATATAACTCTTTGGTTTAAGGTCGTGAAAGAGTTCAGAACACCACATATTTTCCTTAGAACACATTGCAAAGGAAAAACTCTTCTAAGAACTCACTTGTAATCACTCAAAGCATTCCCATGTGCATCAAAACTTCATCTTGCATCTTCTAAGTTCATTTAGAGTGCATCAATGGATAGGGTTGCTTCATCATATCTTGTTTGGTAAGTTCTTCACTATCTTCTTACAAGTTAAGTGTTTTGCTTGCTAAACCATCTCTTCAATTATTTGTATAATCTTACAACATTTTTAGATACAAATTAGAGATTGTTGTGATAACATGATTGGGTGTTGTATTGTGATAGCTTCATAGGATTGTTTGATTTATGTTTTGCTAGGCTTCTTGAACATGTCATTTAGCACTTGATATCTAGGATTGCATTAATTGTCATCTCATTATCCTAGATAAGCATATAGGGTTTCCTAGCCTTATTTGTTAATTGAATATCATCATATATTCACTTTGGACATTTTATCTCTTCATTGAGAAGTAAGACTTGTGTTGCTTCCGGGAGTAGGTAGCGTAAATCGCAAGCAAGATGGACTAGGTTCACTAATACCGGGATTAGGTAGTGGTGGTGGATTTAAATCGGGATTAGGTTGTAATTCCTTTGCCATTAGTGGATTTGAGGTTCGTGTGTGGCGCACATATCAGCCCGTGGTTTTTCCCATTTGGAGGGTTTCCACGTATATCTCAAGTGTCATTTATATTTATGTATTTCTACACTTGTGATTTTATTGTAACTAGCTAAGGGCATTTTCGTAAACTTGACCTTTAACGAAAATTGGGTAAAATTATTTAAAATCTATTCACCCCGCTCTAGATTAATATTATACACACCATAATATTTGTTTCAAAAAATATCTGCCTCCGTCTGCTCGTTGAGGGCATCGTCTTTAGCCAGCAAACCCCAACACATAGGGGGAGCCGAGCAGGCCCGGAACCTGGACACCTGCCTTCGATCACCTGGGACCTCCTTCTCTTCTTGAGCCTGCTCGCGAGGCGGTCGGGCTTCAACAATCAATCCGGGATAGATTGAGGCCCATGCCCTCAGTCTAGGGTAAAAAATCATGTTACCAACCCAGGCGAGTTAAATTTGCAGCAGATGCCTTACCGAGGGAACAACAAGAGGTTCATTTCCCAGTGGCCTTAGGAGGAGAAGCCCGAGCTAGAGAGAAAGGTAGCCGAAAAAGCCCCCGAGCAGATCCTGCCCATAAAAATGATCGGGTGGATGTCACCAGCTCATCTGAGGAATCTGATAGCGAGGAATCCGAGGTCAACTCAAAGAAACCCGGAACCAAGCGCCTGAGAGATTAGCTAACAAGGAAACAGAAAGAGGTCCAACTGATGAAAGCGGGAAAACATAAGGATGACTGAAACAAATATTATGGTGTGTTTAATAATAATGTAGAGGGGGGGTGAATAGATTTTAATCAAATTTTACCCAATTTTCGTTAATGGTCAATTAGACGAAAATACCCCTAACTAGTCACAATAATATCACAAGTGTAATAAGTGCGGAAATAATAAAGACACTTGGGATATACGTGGAAACCCTCCAAATGGGAAAAACCACGTGCTGTTAAGTGCGCCACACTCGAACAACGAATCCACTGATGATAGAGGTGTTACAACGTACTCTCGGTATATAACCCACTACCACTACCTAAACCCGGTATTAAGTGAACCTAGTCCAATTTGCTTACGCTTGATGCAACCTACTCCCGGATGCAACACAAGACTTACTTCTCAATGAAGAGATAAACACCCTATATGAATATATGATGATATTCAAACAACAAACAAGGCTAGGGTACCTTATATGCTTATTGCAATCCTAGATATCAAGAGCTAAATGACATGTCATAAAGCTTAGCTAAACATAGAACAAGAAATCCTATGAAGCTATCATAAAAGCCAAATCAACACATGTTGTCATTAAGCATGGCAAGGACTATAATGCAATCAATGAGTCCTAAACAATATCTAAATGCAAAGCATAGAGATTTAGCTAGAAGTTATCAATAACAACAATCCTAGTTATCACAATACAACACTCAATCATGACATCACAACAATCTCTAATTTGTATCTAAAGATGTTCTAAGAGCATACAAATAATTAAAGAGAAGGTTTAGCAAGTAAAACACTTAACTTGTAAGAAGATAGTGAAAAACTTACCAAACAAGAAGTGATGAAGCAACTCTATCCATTGATGCACTCTAAATGAACTTAGATGATGCAAGATGAAGCTTTTATGCACATGGGCATGCTTTGAGTGATTAAAAATGAGTTCTTGGAAGAGTTTTTCCTTTGAAATGTGTTCTAAGGAAAATATGTGATATTCTGAACTCTTTCACGATCATAAAGCACTGAGTTATATATATATATATATAAGATCCAAACAAAGTGAGGTCGTTTTGGAAAAAGTGTTCCAGCTTCCTCTGTGTGCGCTGGTGACATGCGCTAGTCGAGTAGCGCACAACCTAATTTTATAATAGGCGTTGGACGAGTGGCGCAACACATGCGCAAATCCTCTGGAATGTTTACGCTGGTGAGGCTGCGCTAGTCGAGTAGCGTACCACCAGCGCACGACCACTTTTTTCAATTGTGCGCGGGTGCAACAACACAACTCAGTGGCGCATGACTAGCGGCATTCCACTGGAATGTTGCGCTGGTGAGGTGCACTAATCGAGTAGCGCACAACCTAATTTTTTTAGTACTCAAACACACATTTTCAACAAGTTCAAGAGTGATGAAAGTGCATCCTATTATAATGCCTAACATGACATAAAACTATAATTACAAGATGCAAATAAATCAACAAGAGTCATTTAAATCAAAATGCACACAAGTATAAACACTCAACATATATGAATAAGAGTTATGCATGAATATGTGAGTGTGTGCAACTATCTCTTCAAAACAAGTAAGCATAAGAATTTTACCTTCGGTGCTTCTCCTCTTGAGGTCTTGAGAGCCTAAGCTACCCTTATGTAATACCCCAAACATGTGATTTGTTCACAAAATGAGCCAATCAACAAATGAGGACTTTACAAGGACAATAAAGATCCGTTGAACGCGATGAACGCTCCCATCACCATAAGAATTCAGGTGGCGAAGCTCCCACAAAAATTCAAGATGTCGACTGATAAATTCTCTGGAATGGAGGACCCCTTGAGCCACCTAGAGAGCTTCGTCTAGCAAATGGAAATCCATAATACTACCAGGGTTGCCATGTGTAGGATGTTCCCTACCACTCTGACAGATTACTCCAAGACTTGGTTTAGATAGCTGTCTGCTGGTAGTATAGATTCGTTTACAAAGTTATCAACCGATTTCTGCTCTCAGTTCCAAAGGGTCAAGTCACGTCCGAAGGACCCCATACACCTACAGTATGTGATTCAAGACCGAAATGAGACGCTCCGGTCATATGTTGAACACTTCCATAAGGAAGTCATCCAGATAGGAGTTTTCATTGAGAAAGAAACCCTGGCCAATTTTAGAAGGAACTTGTAGGTGGGCAAGCTTTTCCGATCCTTTGCCAAGCGACCTCCAGAGACCTACCAGGAGGCCTATGATCGTGCTCTAGAGCAAGTCAAAATCAACGAACAACTTACGATCAAAATGGAACATGACGATATGAGAATGGAAAAGCGACAGAAGAAGGAAGCACCCAAGCCAGAGCCAGCTCAGAAAAATCAGAATATACCCCCCAATAGGTCGACGTACAGTTTCCCCATTTCTCAACCCAGGCCAGAGAGGTATCTAGCAAGGAGAACCCCTTCGCGGGATTATCCTCCTCCTCTCAAGACAATAGCCTTTGTAGGTCAAAACAAAAGAGGGTACGATCATTACACCCCCTTAAACGCATCCGGTGAAACAATTTATCTCGCCATTCGAGATAAGGGACTTCTACAGAAGCCTGTACCAATGAAAGCTCTTGTTGATAGGAGAAATCGATATAAGTACTGCGACTTCCATGAAGACGTGGGACACAACAATTCAGAGTGCTATAACCTGCGCAATCAAATTGAGGCTCTGATATGAGGATGATGCTTGACAGAGTTCTTGCAGCAGGTCAGGGACAATACTCAGACTGGAAGGGAAGTACAAGCCAATATCTGTGAGCATGTAGAGAAGAGAAAAAGGGAACAAGCGGATCTGATGCAAAAAATCCAGGTGATACATACCATCAGCGGAGGGCCCACTCTGGCTGGTACCTCCAATAATTCAAGGAAAAACCACACGAGGAAGATCCCTCATGTAGATGAAAGATGAGGTATCTTTAAGGTCGACCAGAGCCCTACCAATCCCTCATCGTTGTTACATATCATTTTCACCGAGGCGGATGTCTATAACACCATGCACCCTCATGATGACCCCATGGTTGTCACGGTGCAGATTGCTAACTGCATGGTCCATCGCGTGCTTGTTGACACATGCAACATCGTCGACAACCTCTTCAAATATACCTTAGAAAAACTGAATTTGAAACAGTGGTGTTACAATATCTGTACCACCCCATTGTATGGATTCACCAAGGACTCGATCATACCAAAGAGATCAAAGATCCTTTCAGTAATTGTTGGAACTTCACCTCTCCAATAAAATATTATGTCGAACTTCGTGGTGGTAGATACATCATCGGTCTACAATACGATACTGGAAAGACCTTTCCTGTCATCCTTGAAAGGGGTCCTGTCCATTTACCACAGTGCCCTGAAATTCCTAGTAGGAGATAAAGTGGGGGAGGTACGAGGTGACCAGCAAGCAGCCAAAAGATGCTATGCAGTGTCTGCCAATCTAACAACTCTTGCAAAGCAACTTGTACAGGTAACAATGATCCAGGATGGGGCAACTCCTGGATTGACCTTGAAGGATGTAGAACCCACAAGTCACCCAGAAGATGACCCCGAGGTGCCAGACTAAGAGGAGCAGATGAGGGTACGGGCCATCGGCCATTCAGTGGATAAGTTAAAAGAGATTCCCATCCGAACGGATGATCCTTCAAAGGTCGTCAAAGTCGAAGCCACCCTTGAACCGCTAAAGAAGAAGGGTTTGATCGGGCTCCTGAGAGAACTCAATGACATCTTCGTTTGGAGTCACGACAAGATGCCCAAGATCTTGATGTCTTTGACTGCTCACCGATTGACAGTGGATCCGACCTTCAAGCCTGTCAAACAAAAAAGGTGTCACTTTAACACCGAAAGGAGTGTGCAGGAAGAAGTGAACAAAATAGCCAAAGCGGGCTTCATCAGAGAGGCACACTACCCCAAATGGATCGCCAACGTGGTCTTGGTCTTGGTCACGAAGGTAAATAAGAAGTGGTGCATGTGTGTCGATTACACCAACCTCAACTGGGCATGTCTGAATGACAGTTTCCTTCTGCCAAAAATCGATCAGTTTGTTGAATCCACATCGGGAAACAAGCATCTGAGCTTCATGGATGGATTCTCATGATATAACCAAATTATGATGCACCCCGCTGACCAAGAAAAGGCCAGCTTCATCATCGGGTGAGGATTGTATTGCTACAAGGTGGTGCCAATCAGACTTAAGAATACGGGAGCTACATATCAACGATTGGTCAACCGGCTGTTTAAGCCCAAAATTGAAAGATCAATGGAGGTGTACATCGATGACATGATCACCAAGTCATCAACCGCTGAAAGCCATCAGGATGACCTTTGTAGAACTTTCATGATCCTAAGGGAAAACCAGATGAGATTGAACCCATTCAAATGCACATTTTAGGTGACTGCGGGGAAGTTTCTAGGCTTTATTGTTCATGAGAGAAGCATAAAGGCTAACACAGAAAAGATCAGGGCTATCCTGGACTTAGAGTCCCCCACATCACTTAAACAGGTTCAAGTCTTGACCGGATAGATAACAGCGCTCAACAGGTTCATTTCTCGGTCTACCGATAAATGTCTCCCGTTCTTCAAAGCCATCAAGCAGGGAAAGATCATGAAATAGGACCAGGAGAGCGAGCAAGCTTTTCAAGCCTTGAAGAGATATCTATCAAGCCCTCCGTTACTAGTCAAGCCAAGTCTTGGAGAAGAGTTACAAATCTACTTGGCCGTTTCAGAGACTGCAGTAAGTGGGGTCTTGGTTAAGGAATGCAGGTCCAGCGGCCTATCTACTACATGAATCATGCTCTAACCAAATCAGAAAAGAATTATTCCATTCTGGAGAAACTCGCTTATGCCTTGGTGACCTCGGCAAGGAAGCTATGTCCTTATTTCCAAGCTCACTCAATAACAGTAGTGATGGACCAACACCTCCGTCAATTCTTGCAAAGGCCGGATGTGTCCGGTAGACTGGTTTTGTGGGCATTAGAGCTTACTCAGTTTGATTTAAAGTATAATCCCAGAAACTCAATTAAAGCCTAGGCTTTGGCAGACTTTGTTATAGAGCTCTCAGTTCCTCCGGGTCGAGCGACCTTTGCAGCGGTAGATATAGCTACTGAGAAGACTCCAGAGTCCGACAACTGGCTAGAAGGTTGTAAATCATGGATCCTCTACACGGACGGAGCATCCGAGCAAGCCGAAGGAGGAGCAGGCATAGTTCTAATAGACCCGGAGGGGACTGAATGTCGTCACTGTTTCAAATTTGAATTTAAGGCCACTAACAATGAGGCAGAGTATGAAGCCCTCTTAGGTTGGATGATGGTGGTTATCGAGTTCGAGGCCAATTACTTGCAGGTCGATTTGTTGCTCATAGTAAATCAGGTTTCAGGGGATTATCAGACAAAAGGGGATAACATGATTGCATATGTAAAGCCAGTTCAACTGCTTAAAAATAAGTTTAAGGGAGTTAAGATCGAGCAAGTCCCTCGACAATAGAACCGTTGAGCTGACGTTCTTGCCAAGATAGCTGCTAATGGTGGTCAGGCCTTACCACAGAGAGTTCCTCTCCAAGTGATTTCCCACCAAGCATAGTAGCGGGCAAGGATACTTATGTCTTGGATCGACAACAATGTTGGATAGACCCAAAAAAGTTTGTCTTCAAGAAGGAAGGCTTTCGGAGGATCTCGACCAAGCCAGAAAAATCAAGAGGCTTTCAGTCTGATACTTCCTAGTGGACAGACACCTCTACATGAGGGGTAGGTCCCTTCCCCTGTTTCGTTGCTTGCATCGTGATGATGCCAAATGAGCATTAAGAGAGGTTCACTCTGAAGAATGTTTAAACCACGGTTGTGGGGAAGTATTGGCATATCAGGTACTCTGCATGGGGTATTACAGGCCAACTATCCATCAAGATACAAAGAGCTTTGTGCAATCCTGTGAACCATGCCAAAAGACCTCTAACTTATGTTGCCTCCCACTGGAGCGACTGTCGTCTCTCAGCTTGCCTTACCCCTTTACTATGTGAGGAGTCGACCTAATCGGACCATTACCTACCGCTCCTGGACAAGCCAAGCATGTTATTGTGGCAATCGACTATTTCATAAGGTGGGTCGAAGTCAGGCCACTGTCCCAGATATCGAAAGAGAATACAATAATATTTCTCAAAAACAACGTAGTTTGAAGGTTCAGGAACCCTCTTATCATTGTAGCCGACCTCGGCAAGCAGTTTGATAACGGCCGATGCAAGGACTTTTGCCAAGGCTTGGGAATTGACCTTAGATTTGCTTTAGTAGCCCACCCTCAGACTAATGGGTTAGTGGAATCCACCAATAAGACTATCAAGAAGCTGTTGAAAAAGAAGCTACAGCAGAGAAAGGGCAGATGGGCTGAGGAGCTTTCCGATGTCATCTAGGCTTACAGTACTAGAAGGAGAGCAACCACCGGAGAAACACCCTATTCTTTGACCTTTGGGGTGGAAGCAGTTCTTCCCATCGAGCATAAACTAACCTCCTTCAGAGTTTAACACTTCGAATAAGGAAGCAATTAGGATAAGTTTTGAGCTTGCCTAGATCTCCTAGAGGAGAAACAAGATCGGGTAGCTGAGAAGGTAGCGATTTACCAGAGTAGGATCGGTAGGTACTTTAACCGGAAGGTTAAAGCTCGAAACTTTAAAGAAGAAGACCTAGTTCTTAGGAAGGTAACCTTGAATACTAGAAAGAGGTCAAACGGGGTCCTGGGACCCAACTGAGAAGGACCTTACTTAATAAATGTAGTGGTCCGAAATGGGGCATACAAGCTTGAAGACATGGATGGACGCCCTATGGACCACACATGGAATGTAGATCACCTGAAGAAATTTTACCCCTAAGCAGGGAACTCGAAAGCAGACTACCACCATTTAGGTTTCAATGAAATCCTCGTCAATAATGCACTCCATTTTTTATCAATAAAGTCTACTTTCTCCATCTTCAATTAAATTCCACCATGATTTCTCCATTTAGGGTCAATATGGGTAAGTTCGACATAAACATCTCAAAGACTGGGGATTAGCCGGGGAATCCCCCTCGCTATTCCTGATACCTTGGTCAGGTCACCACCCCCAAGTAGGATCTGAGTGTAAAAGCATAGTTGCCATCCAGATCTCGAGACCAGGATATAGCTAGATAGCCCTCCAGATGCCTTGGTCGGGCTATCACCCTCTGAGAGGGATCTGAGTGCAAGAGCATAGTTGCCATACATATCTCGAGACCAGGATATAGTTAGATAGCCCTCTTGATGCCTTGGTTGGGTTTCTACCCCCAAGAAGGATCTAAGTGTAAGAGTATAGTTGTCATCTAGATTTTGAGACCAGGATATAGCTAGATAGCCCTCCTGATGCCTTGGTCGGGTTGCCACCCCCAAGAAGGTCCTGAGTATAAGAGCATAGTCGTCATCCTGATCTCGAGACTAGGAAATAGCTAGATAGCCCTTATGGTACCTCGATCAGGCTATAGCCCCTAGAGGGGTTCGAGAATGGAACACTCTCCTACTTAAACTCCAAGGCCCCAGTTGTTACAAGTTTTTAATCCTCCATGTATATGTGGTTGCTTGCTGTAACAGGTGCGAACTAGCCTGCAACCACACAAGGGGACTATGCACTAAAGTCACGGAGCTACAAGTTTCTATTGAGAATTGAGAGCTCGAGCTAGCTGTTTACTTTCACACTTAAGCAGTTTTTCTGTCTCGTTATTTTTCCAAGCTGGGTTAATTTCAGATGCTACACCTAGATCGAGGTCAAGAATGAAACGAGAGGATATCAATTAAATTAAAATTTATTGAAGAAAGCATGGATGAAATCTAAATTCAAGTTACATTACTGAAAGAAGAGCATATCCCCTAGAAAGGCTACAATTATAAACAAGGTGCCCACCCCTGTTTTAGGGTAGTAAAAAACAAATTATGAATAAATTACATCAGGTTTCTGCTTCTTCTCGGTTCTTTTCTGTTGCTCTATTTTCCCGAGAACCTCCCCCCTGCTACCGGAGGGTTCTTGATTGCTTGCTGCTCAGCGGGGTCCTCCTCTAAGACCTCATTAACCACTGCCATATCCTTAGGAGGGATGGCCGCATCAAAAAGGTTCGCCAAGGATTCTGCCCGATCTTGTTCAACCTCCATTCCTTCTTTATGGGTTTCTTCCGATCAATTGTGGACCCCTCTCCAGGCTTCTGGTAGGTCCCCTAGGGTTGTGTGCAACCAAACCTCTCTAGAGGTCTCCCCAGGACCTGAGACTGGAAAGACTGGAAAGACTAGAGAAAGAGAAGGATCTGTCACAACTGCTTGCTTCCCAGCTTCAGACCTGTCACCTGTAGGATTAGACATCTCTGCAGCCTTCAACGTAATCTCCTCCCTATCCCAGTTGACAATAATTGATAGGTCAAAAAGGGAAGGGAGGGCTTCAGCAACCTGGTAGGAAGCGTAGAAGTACCCTTCGCTGAAGGATGCATCCACCTCGGCCTGAAGCTTGGCAACCTGGGCATGCATATCTTGACTCTCGGCGTCCAGCTTCTTAGCTTCAGCTTTCCAAGAGTCTCTTTGTCTGGCCCGCTGCTTTAACTTTAGAGTTTTCTTATCAAAGGATCACTTCATCCTCTCATAATCACATTGAAGCCCGCCCAGTTCAGCCCCTATCTCCTTTTGGTTAGAGGTCATCTCTTTTACAAGAGACCGAGCTTGCCCGAGAATCCCCATGACCCTTTCAGTTTTGGTTTCAGCTTGGGCAGCCCTATCACGCAGTAAGGATACCTAGTGACTCATCCCTACATTGAACTTGAAAGCCTACAAAGTATAAAGCAAAGGTTAGAGAGCAATCAAAGCTCGCAATCATAGAAAAGTATAAGGGAAGACAGCTACCTTAGTTAGGAAAGCAGAACCTCAACGGGCATCGATCCCATCCTGGATAGACCACTTCCCGGGCAAGATGCAATGGCAAGATGCAATGAACTGCTCTAAAACTTCATCTTGCCCACCCCCCTTGAGCTCGGCTGGCGTTTGGAGAGGGTGGGAGGAGCTTCAGAAACACCAGCCTTTAAGCCCGCCGAAGCTCGAGAAGTTGGAAGCTTATGCGGAGGGGGAGATGCTTCTGGCATGGTGACTGAAGGAGCATCAACGGTAGTAGGGATAACTGGTGAATGGGTAGAGATGGTTGGATCAATAGCTTGGGAAGCAGAGCCTCCCTTGGTTAGCATCTTGGAAGCCTGTGATGCAAGAATGGCATCCTAGACCTAGCTTGGGTAGGAGCAGGAGCAGGAGCAGGAGCAGGAGCAGGAGCAGGAGCAGGAGCAGGTGTAGGAGAAGCAGCAGGAGCAGGCAAAGCAGCAGGAGCAGGCAAAGCAGCAGGAGCAGGCAAAGCAGCAGCATGAGCAGGCAAAGCAGTAGCTGGAATGGTTGGCCCTCATTTCTCCGAAGTAGCCAGGAAGACTCTTCGAGACGATCTGGCATGAGGGGGAGGGATCCGACCTTGTTGGGCTTCGTGGGAAGCTGGAGCAACAACAAAAACTGTTACAAAAAATGGAAAAGAAGAAGGATGTCAAAAGCGAGCCAGCTAAATGAACGGAGCATAATGACTTGGTATTACTTACGAGGGGTAGCATCGGAGATCTGCAGGTATCGATTCATCATGCAGGGATCGAATGGATCAGCAGTTGGAAACTTCAAATTCAAATAACTTCTAGTGAGGATAGTCTTCAACACCGTTTCAGATTCGGCGGGCAAGGAGTCCCGATCCCATTATGATTTGTCATTGAAAGCCATGGGAACCGCAAACTCGTACCAACCTATAAAGATCGAGCTCCCCTAATCATCGTCGGCCAATATCCACTCCTCTTTCCAGGCTGGGTCCTTCTGTGAGGCTCCGGGGATGATGAAGTTAAGCTTGTTCTTTGCCTTAGCATAACACTGACCTTGAGGGGCTCCGGCCAGGCTCCCAATTTGAAAGAGTAATTCCAGTTCCTCTGCTCTGGGCTCCCTGGTTATCTTGCTTAGCTCTCATTGTTCCCTTCACAGCATGAATAAGCCAATTAGATACCTTCAGAAGCAATGTGTCAACTGGAGAGGAGCTAGTTGAAGGGAATTGAGGGCCTGTCGTAGGGTAGGATGAAGGGGAATCCTGACCCCACTCTTGAGGGCCGCCACATGAGTTGGGAGGATGCCATTATGAGAGTTAAAGACGTCGTAATCTCTGTAAAGGATTTTGATAGAGACGCTGTCAGGAATACATACCATATTTGGATCTCATAAGGTCGAGGGAGTCTGGATCAACAGTGGAATTGGGAATGACTCTGAATTCATAGGGCAGAAGCTCCACCGAAAGAAGACCAGTGACTGTAACTTGACCCTTCCCAGTGACGTCGTCCCTGCCTTCTTTATCGGAGTCTTCATCGACTAAGTTCAGAGGGTTTTTGGGTTGATTGGAGAAGCCAGAGCCGATCGAGACATTCCTACCAGAGTGGCGGAGCTGACGGCCCGGGAAGGAGTTCTCGTCGCTCAAAATTCCTCGTACCAGTTTTCTGGGAACCAAGTTGGGGCCACCAGCACCCTCAACCATGGCTTCAATGTTGTTAGAAGAGTTCGGCATTGTTGGAGGAAGGGCTTGAAGATCAAAGGAAACAGTGAGGAAAGTGATGAGGAAGGGCAGTGACGTCAGCGAAATCTTGGAAAGGATTGCCTCGAATCGTGGAGCGGCCGTAACGTAGCTGGATTATTTCAGAGAATGCAATGATATTTTCCTGCCACGTCATGGATATATATTAAATGGGGAGAATTTGACCTAGATTTAATAACGATAAAAGAGGGAAATTTTCCCAAATAAAATAAGAAATCTGACTCCAACCTTAACTCGATCACCGGTGTTCAAGTCAGAGGGGACTTCTGTTAATAATAAAATTTAGCTAGGGGTCTAAAGAGAAATTTTCCACTCTCCTAATTCAAATCAAAGCCCGAATTCACTGTTCATTGAATCTCGGATCCTAAGGGCGAGCCATAGAGCTACCCCGCGGATGCAAGGAAGGGTCAACAAGCTTCAGGACTATCAGGAATAGAGCCCGACAGAGCCTGACAGGACCTGGTCGAGCCCCTTACGCCAACACTGGAATTAGGGCAAAGCATGATTCGTGGTTATCCGGGCTCCCCGAGATCACTTATCCTGGAACCTCAGTTACTAAGGTTTAAATCCGAAACCACTCCGTGAAAGCAAAAAAAGGTCACCGAACTCATGGAACGTTTAAGGTGAAGCCCGACACAAACAAAGGGAGCTCCATCCAGATTAAGGCTTCCCGATGTCAAATTTAACTCGTAGCCTAAACCAGGAACCCACCAACATTTCCAGTAGCTCACTGCCCCCACCATATACGAAATAAGAGACTTTAAGTGGATCATATTAATGCTATAGCTAATGCTCCAAATCATTAAGGGACACTTGTAACTTATGAAGAAACTCGCCTTGATTCTCTGAACCTGTTCCCTCCTTATCGGGCGGGATCCTCTATTTGAAAGTCGTTGACTTCGAGTGAATAACGGACTCAAGATTATTATTGGTGGAGATAAGTTTGTTTCCTCTTTGGAAATAAACTCTTGTCTTGCACGTATGCAGAATTTAATGTTTGTTATAACGTGGATATGATCTTGTATGTATTCATGGCGTGATTCTTCATGGAGGTCATCGAGTTAGCTGCTCGTTGCTTCATAGAGAGAGGTAGATCTACCCTTAGGTTTTGTCCTCAGGAGCTTGGAATGGATACCCTGTAGAAATTCCTGGGAGGTAGCACGGGACTAATTCACTTAGAGGTCCTCTATCTCCTCGTATCGTGGAGGGGACAGCGGGATCCTGGAGAGGTTGGTGGGTTTCCAGTTTTAGGCTACGAGTTAAGCTCGACCTCTAGGAACCTTAACCTGGTGGGAGCTTGCTTTGCTTGTCGGGCTTCACTTTGAGTGTTTCTTGAACTCAGAGATCCTTCTTTGCTTTCGCAGGGTGATTTTGGAGCTTGGCCCCAGGAATCGAGGTTCCTGGATAGGTGGCCTCGAGAAGCCTGGATTCCAATGTTCGCGTGAGGACTTGACCTGGTTGTGCCTAGCTTCATCCCTGATAGTTTTGAAGCCCGATGATCCTTCCATGCTTCCATGGGGTAGTTTAATGGTCCGCCCGGGGTCTCATGAATATCGACTTTGGCTTCGATTGGGGCTAGGGGAGTGGAAAATTTCCCTTTGACCCCTAGCCAAAATTTTCTATTAACACAATTTATATGGTGGAACCAGAAAACTTTGAGTCAGGAGACCCAAAGAATATGGTTTGTAAATTGACAAAATCCATCTTTGGACTCAAGCAAGCTTTCTGTCAGTGGTACCATAAGTTTCATCAAGTGATTATCTCATTTGGTTTTGAGATAAACGTTGTTGATAATTGTGTGTATCACAAATTCAGTGGGAGTAAGCACATATTCGTGGTTTTATATGTCGATGACATACTGCTTGCCACAAATGTTATAGGCATATTGCATGAAACCAAGAGATTTCTATCAAAGAATTTTGAGATGAAAGATCTTAGTGACACCTCCTTTGTATTAGGGATCCAGATACAACGAGATCGCTCTCGGGGTATTCTTGGATTATCACAAAGGAGCTTTATCGATACAATGCTCAAAAGGTTTGGCATACAGGACAGCAAACCAGGTGACACCCATGTCGCTAAGGGAGACAAGTTCAGTCTCAATCAATGCCCTAAAAATAACCTTGAAGCTAAGGAAATGCAGAAGATTCCCTATGCATCAGCTGTAGGGAGTCTAATGTATGCTCAGGTGTGTACGCATCCGGATATTACATACATTGTTGGTATGTTAGTCAGATATTTAAGTAACCCTAGGATGGATCATTGGATAACAGCAAATCGAGTTATAAGGTATTTGAAGAGAATAAAAGATTACATGCTCACATATAGGAGATCGGATTAGTTTGAGATCATAGAGTATTCTGACTCTGATTATGTTGGATGCCAAGACAGTAGAAGATCCACATCAGGCTACATATACTTATTGGCTGGTGAAGCTATTTCTTGGAGGAGTGCCAAACAGACACTCATAGCTTCTTCCACCATGGCAGCAGAGTTTGTAGAATGTTATGTGGCATCCAACCATGGAATATGGCTGCGGAATTTTGTCACTTGGTTGTGCTTTATGGAGGGTGTTGAAAGACCACTCAAACTATATTGTGACAATAAGTCAGCAGTGCTATATTTTAACAGCAATATGAACTCATCTAGATCAAAGCATATTGACATTAAGTTCCTAGTTGTGAAGGAAAGAGTGCAGAGTGGACATATATCCATAGAGCACATTGGGACAAACTCTATGATAGCGGATCCGCTTACAAAGGGATTACCACCCAAGGTCTTTCATGAGAACACTGCTCATATAGGTGTTATTTTGTGTGAGGATATCACATTATAGTGGGAGTTTGTATAATTTTATATTTTATTACTCTATTTTTTATTTTCGTCATACTTATGCATTTATGTATTTGGATATTTTTCTGATCAGAAATAAAGTATTCGGTTAATTATACTCTGTTACATTGTGTTAAGTATTGATCTCACTAAGGAATAAAGTATGACCAGTTGGAATGGACATGTATAGATCTCATTGCATATAATTTCCATGCTACGCTTCCATGATTGATCTATGTCATTTGGTTATGTTTGTATACGTGACCATTGATGGGTTTAGTCATGCTAAATGTGACGAAAATCGCTTTGATCTTATGTCGGTATAATCAATGGACGAGATTGTTCGGATATACCTTAAAATTGTGATAGCAAAATTTTGGAGCTCATACAGTCATACACTTTTGTAAAGTTACATATGTGGCCCAGTGGGAGATTGTTGGAAAATTCCATCATATGGGGCCACACATGTAAATATTAAATGTGTTGTGCTATCTTTTGGTTAAGTCTAAATTAAAGTGATCTACTTAAGATTTAAAGCATTAAGGCTTAAGGGTATAATTGTCATGGAATTAATGTGTAGATACCATAGTGCTATTTCTAATTTGATAAGGGGTCGAATTAGAAATAGCAAAACATATAATAATCTAATTATTATATATATTTAGGGTTATGGTCCCAAAATTATACGATGCTTTTGTTTTGTCTGTATCCCCGTCAACAGAGCAAAATAGAACACTTTACGGTTCATAAAGGTCGTGATAATTTGGAAGATCACAACCCATACACCAACCTTTGGCAATGGATTCAGGTACGCTTCCGCTTTCTCGATTTACTTCTTTTCTCTTGAATTGACATGGGTTATATTATGTATATTAGGGTTTGATTAATCATGATATAGAAACATGTTTAGGTTATTCAGATTAATTATGTGCCTATGCATGTTAGTTTTGTATTAATTGAATCCCTTATAAGAGGAATGTTAAACTCGTTCGTGAACAAGTTAACGTAAATCGTTAACGTGAACGAGTTTAACGTTCAACATCTTCAACGTAGGTTGAACGAGTTTATCGATTATCTGATAACGTTAAACTCGTTCATTGAACAAGTCACCATAAATCTTCATGAACAAGTTCAACGTAGGTTGAACAAGTTTAACGTTTAGATGAACGTTAAACTAGTTCTGTGAACAAGTCAATGTAAATCTTCATGAGCATGTTCAACATAGGTTGAACGAGTCTATCGTTCATCTGATAACGTAAACTCGTTCATTGAACAAGTCACCATAAATCTTCATGAACATGTTCATCGTATGTTGAACAAGTTTAACGTTCAAATCAACGTTAAACTTTTTCCATGAACAAGTTAACGTAAACTTTCATGAACAAGTTCAACATAGGTTGAACAAGTTTAACGTTCATCTCAACATCAAACTTGTTTTGTGAAAAAGTTAATGTAAATCTTGATGAACATGTTCAACATAGGTTGTACAAGTTTAACGTTTATCTCAACGTTAAACTTGTTCGGTGAACAAGTTAACATAAACCTTCATGAACAAAGTCAACGTATGTTGAACGAGTTTAACGTTCAGATGAATGTTAAACTTGTTCTTTGAAAAAGTCAACGAAAATCTTCATGAAAAATTTCAACGTAGATTGAACGAGTTTAACATTAAATTGATAATGTTAAACTCATTCATTGAACAAGTTAATGTAAACCTTCATAAACCTGTTCAACGTTGGTTGAACGAGTTTATCGCTCATCTCAACGATAAACTTGTTTAGTGAACAAGTTAACGTAAACCTTCATGAACAAGTTCGACGTAGGTTGAATGAGTTAAACATTCTTCTCAACGTTAAACTTGTTTGGTGAACAAATTATCGTTAACCTTCGTAAACAAGTTCAACCTAGGTTGAACAAGTGGAACGTTCATCTCAACGTTAAACTTGTTCAGTGAACAAGTTATCTTAAACCTTCATGAAATTCATAAAAATACTTGACTTGTAAACTTATTCCAAATAGTATGTTTAATGAATTAATAGTAAATTTAGTAAATATTTTATAATATATATATCGTTAATTAATTTGTAAAACATAAATACATATTATTAATTTACTTATTATCATGTTAAAAAGTTAACTTTTCCACCAAATTGTTAACCAAATATGTAGTATCAATAATTTCCACCTACTATTTTGGTTTATTTTGACAACGCTATCACCGGATATTACTACAGCGAAACAAAGCCGAATTAGTCATTAATATGATTTTAAAAAGAAATCCTTTGGTCTCTTGAATGTGTGATAGAGTATTTTGTAGTTTGGTTTTCCTTAATGAATCTTTTTATTTCAAAAATAAAAATCAATTAATGAATAAATATTTACACAATTTATAATAAAATTCAAGAATATTAATTTTAATAAAATTCTAACATTGTCAATAGTTAATATAAAAATATTTTCCCCCATTATCAATATTTCCTCTCAATTTATAAAAATTTTAAATACTATTGATAATATGTGTACTAAATCATTAACTAATAATATAAAAAAAAATATGGATCTTCTAATGTAGGTAGTATCTAACTAAGTATACACAGTCACTAAGTTATATACCACCAAATGCTAAAATCAAGTAGCTCATTTGTGTGGCACTCTCTGAATCCAATAGTTTATAAAATTGATGCTTCAACGTAGGTTCAACGAGTTTAACGTTCCTCTGAACTCATTTATGTTGCTTGCGATAGGACTGGGAATGAACTATTTTATGTCCAATCCCATATTCGGTGAGTCCAAGCAACTAGGACTATGTAATAACAAACTTAGTTTGATTAGTTTGATCCGGTTAGAATTTGATAAAATAAACTCCTCTGAATCAGTTGGATTTTTTATCCCCTCACTAATTTATTAGCTCCTTCTCACTTTCACCCATTCTCTCTCAACTCGAATTCTCTCACAGCTGGAGCCAATCTTCTCATCTCACAAGTAATTTCATTGTTTTTATTTTATATTATTACTTAGTAACACTTCCTTGTTGATTTCACTCGTTTACTTTAATTAATCGTTGCATATTTAGCTATTTACTCGCAACCCTGGGTGACATCAATAGGAGCCCTTCAACTGATGACTTAAAAATTTTCTTAGATCGAGTGCTCCATAATTTTTCTCTATGATTTAGAGCTTTAATTGGTTTTGATAGGAATGCAATACTTCAATTTAAAAGTGATAAGAGAATTTAGACAAACAATCCAATGTTGCACTAAACACATGACACATCATAATTAATCCAATCCAATCCGTTAATTTTTATCCAACCCTATCATGTGCACCAAATGGCATAAATTAATTAATGTCAAATAAAATATGACCTAAGCGACTCAAACGTATGTTGAACAAGTTTAACATTCCTCTTAACGTTGAGTTAACAAGCCTGGCCAGAATGGGAGATACTACAAAATCAAGGCAAGACCAACATTGGGGCGACCTTATCCCAAGTTGCCTCTGTTGGAACCCCGTTCACCGGTTGCGCAGCGGAATTAGGTTTTAAATTTTGTTATACAGATCATAATCTGTTTCTAGAACCAGTGAACTTGGGATCATAAATATTTTTCGAAACTAATACATATAATATGTAAACAAAAGAAATTGAAATCGATATAATCAAGAAGAAAATCTTACCAACATTTGGAGGCTCCTTCACTTTTCGATGTGCTCCTGTCTGAACCACTTGATCTTCCTCACTATCTCCCAGGACTGGTAACTGTGTGTGGGGGCGTCACGATCTCAGGAACTTTAATGGAGGATGTGGAGAAAATACTTGAAGAAACACTTTCTTCTCAAGAGAAAATCACCTAGAACAATTCTAGTTATCATTCATATATATATATATATATATATTCGTTTTAATTGTGTACATTGCACCACTATTTTTTTTAAGCAACTAGTGCGTGACTTTTCAAAGTCACAACAAAAAAAAAAACTTTTTTTTTAAACTAAGTTTCACGCCTGCTGTTATCACAAATATATATATATATATATATGTTTATATCCAATACAAACACTTATATATGTGCACACACCAATTTACATCAAATACAATATCTTGTATTATAATTGATATATATATATATCTTTTAATTATCATTTTTAAATATATCTAATATATTAAAAGTGATAATAAGTATTTTAAATTTAAACTTAAATTCAAATACTTAGATAAATGATTTAGTAAAATAAAATAATCCTATTATTTTATCTTCACTTAAATCCATATATCAATTAACACCCTCCAATTAATAGTTAATTCATAATTTATAATTATCAATATAATTAAATAATCTAATTATTTAATTAATTTAACTATTAACATTTATTAATTAAATAATCTCATTATTCAATTAATTCCCGAATATATACGTGTCACTTTTGTAACACAATTAACTGGACAATACAATTAATTAACTGTGACCCTTGTTACCTAAATCGATCGGGCTAGCAAGGGGACTTAATGGACCCACAGTATTTTGTGCTCCAATAATCATCAGAATCATTAATTAAACTCTTTAATTAATATTCCTTGATTATTAACTCCGGTGTTATTTCACTAAAAACTCGAAGCCGCACTCTCTCAACTGCAGACGTTTTTACACGGACCGATACAACTCGGTGTCCATCGATATAGCTATTACACATGGTGTGATCATCCACAATAGTTCATAACTAGAGTTGGGTCATAATGTCCGTTATACCCCTCTAATTACATATATCCTTTAAGTACCATTGATTCTCTAATGGACAATAAATCCTATTTCCTCACGGAATTAGGAGAGCGCTCATATTGTCCAAGCCCAGAATCAACCCTTAAGGGAACTACCGTCTACTTCTCACAAGAATGAGTGGATTCCACTATTGTGTACAAACCTTCCCAGCGCAAGCCAAACCGTAATCCCAAAATACGGAGTATATTGATCAGGAAATGCATCTAACCTCACCCATGGTATATCAAAGACCACGATTAAATCTGGAGGAGTCGATAAGACACTCAGGATTAAGATCACCCATATATAGCCATCATTAGTTGATATATCTGAATCTCATCGGTAAACGGATCTTAGTGAGAGATTCATATAGATCATGGCCCAGTCCTGTATGATCACATCATATAAGGAGCCTCTATTCTCATATCTCCATATGAATGATTCAGGATAGAATCATCATACATTACGGAATGGACCGCGGTTATAGATTAACCACAAATAAAGTACCCAACTTTATTTGATATCTATGGACTCTTTAGATTGCATGTCTCTTACTGTATCCATCTGTATATGACACTCATATACACAGTTCGAGATTACATTTGGCAATCTTGGATGTTCAATATATGCAAAAGTTTATAAAATAAATAACATAACAAGAATGAATTGAACTTTTCTTTTTAATTTTTTAATTAATCCATTTACAAATTACATCTTTAGGGCATAAACCCCAACAATCTTCCACTTGCACTAAAGCATGTGAGGCATGTCTCGTAACCCTATGAACCAATCATGGGTTGGACTGGTATCTGCTGACTACTCCCACTGCATTGCAGATGTCCGGTCTCGTGCATAACATAGCATACACGAGACTACCTACTGTCGATGCATAGTGTACATGTCTCATATCCTCAACTTCTTGAGGTGTCTTTGGACAATGTGTCCTTAGACAAGTGAACTCCATACCTTTCTTAGAGTTCTGTATTGAAAATCGCACAAGAATCTTGTCGATATATGATGTCTGAGACAGTGCTAAGAGTTTGTTCTTCAATCCCTTATAAGCTGGATCCCAAGAACATAACTCGTCTCTCCCAAATCTTTCATTTGGAATTGGCTAGCCAGCCAGCCAGCCATTTGCATCAGACAACACTCCTACGTCATTCCCAATGAGTAGGATATCATTTACGTATAGGACCAAGAAAACTACTTTCTTATCAATGATGCACTTGTAGACACAAGGCTCATCGACATTCTGCTCGAAGCCATAGGTTTTGATCACATCATCAAACCTAATGTTCTAAAATCTAGATGCTTGCTTAAGTCCATAGATGGACCTTTGCAGCTTGCAAACCTTTTGCTCTTGATCTGGAGACACGAATTCCTCTGGTTGTATCATATAGATGCTCTCATCAAGTTTGACATTCAAGAATGCAGTCTTAACGTTCATTTGCCAAATTTTGTAATCAAAATAGGGAACAATGGATAAGAGATTCCTAATAGACTTAAACATGGCTACTGGCGAGAAGGTCTCTTCATAATCGACCCCCTCTTTCTAGGTATAACCCTTGGCCACTAGCCTTACCTTGAAGGTCTTTACCTTCTCATCTACTGCTCTCTTTCTCTTGTAGATCCACTTACACCTTATGGGTTTTACCCTATCCGGTAAGTCTACAAGATCCCAGACTGAATTAGAGTACATGGACTCCATCTCGAGATTTATGGCTTTAAGTCATTCCTCTTTACCAGGATCTTCCATTACATTCTTAAATGTCAATGGATCATCCACACTATCAGTAGTGACAACACATTGTCCTTCACCTATACCTAAATAGCATTCAGATTGTCTCACAACCCTCTCACTATGTCTAGGTGGTAATGTATCTTGATCAAGAACCATCTAACTCTCAGATGTTTGTGGATCAACAACTCTTGTTGATGAAGCACTAGTCTCACCAGGCTCCAACTCATTCAATACAATCTTAGAACGAGTTTTATTGTCACTAAAGTAATTGTCCTCAAGAAACGTTGCATTTGTCAATACAAATACTTTGTTGTCTTCAGGACTATAGAAGTGTCCACTCCTGGTCTCCTTGGAGTATCCTACAAACAGGCAGACAACAGACTTGGAGTCTAGCTTTCCAGTTCTGTTCTTCAGCACGTGTGCTGGACACCCCCATATACGGAAATGTCACAAACTAGCTTTAAGACCATTCCACAACTCTAGGGGAGTCCTAGGAACAGATTTGGATGGCACTACATTCAAAATGTATGCCGCTATTTGAAATGCATATCCCCAAAAAGAATTTGATAATGATGAGAAACTAATCATAGATCTCACCATTTCCATCAGGGTTCTATTTCTCCTCTCTGCTACACCATTTTCTAGGGTGTACCGGGAGCTGTGAGTTGGGAAACCATCCCATGCTCGACATAAAGTCTTTAAACTCTTAGTCAAGGTACTCACATCCACGATCCGATCGCAGTGACTTGATAGTCCTACCTAATTGATTCTCAACCACCCCTAGCTTCTGACTTCTGTTGCATTAGGTAGACGTATCCGTATCTTGAGTAGTCATCTATAAAGGTGACATAATACTTATAACCACTCCTAGCTTTATCATTCATCGGTCCGTAAACGTCTGTATGTATAAGCTCTAGCGGTTCTTTAGCTCTAAGCCCTTTTCCAGTAAAAGGTCTCTTAGTCATCTTACCTTCCAGACAAGATTCGCAGACAGGTAAGGTGACAACCTTTAACTCACTTAACGGTCCGCTTTTTACTGGTCTATCTATCCGGTCAAGGTTGATATGACCAAGCCTTAGATGCCAAAGATATGTGTCATTATCTGGAGAAATCTTATGTCGTTTAGTTTTTTGTTTTTCAACCTTAAACATTTCGGTGTTGAACAGTGTAGTATGTATTAACGGTCTTAACACATACAAATTGTTTTCATTAATTCCTGAACAAATATTCAGACAATTCTTTCCAATAATAACAGATTTATTATTAAAAGAAACATAATATTTTTGTTCTAACAACTTAGAAACAGAAATCAAATTTCGTGTAAATCCAGGAATATAAAATACATTGTCTAATAATATATAATAATTCAAAAAAAAATGTAATCTAATTACGTCCACTGCTCGTGCCGATACGACATCCCCTGACCCCACACGCATTGAGAAGGCTTGCTCCTCTAGCTGCATCCAAGAATCAGTCCATTATAATGAAGAACAAACATGGTTAGCGGCCCCGAATCAACTATCCAAGGTGAAGAATCATCTTCCACTAAACAAGACTCAAGAACAAGTAAATCATATTTACTTTTCTTGGACTTCTTCTTCGCTTTCCCAGTAGACCTCTTTCTCTTCTTATTATTAGAGTAGAAAGATGGTTCGACAACATTTGCCTCACTAGTCTTACCATTGTTGTCCTTAGTCAAGGACTCAAGGGTAGTGAGCTCATTAAGCAATTGTGTGAGATTGAACCTTAACTTGTTCATCCTGTAGTTGCTCTTAAACTGATCGAAACTCTTCGAAAGAGTCGTCAGTATGATGGTCACTTGACTGAGTTCATCAATGGCCCCGCCATTGATTTCTACCTTGTTGAAGTAGGACATCATGCTCAGGACATGTTCCCAAACTGACGTATCTTCCTTCATACGAGTGAGCATAGCAGAACAAACAGATTCATGTCGCTTTTACTCGGAGGGCTGCCCGAACATAGCTTGCAATGACTCAATGATTTCGAATGCTGAAGTCATTGATTTGTGCTTTGTGATAAGCACGTCTGTCATTGAAGCCAACAGATATGTTCGGGCCTTCTCATCAGATGAGACCCATCGCTCGTATGCCTCACGAATAGTTCATGTGGCATTGGCAGCAGGTGCTGGAGGACATTCCTCCGTAAGCACAAACTTAAGGTCTTTGGTGACCAATATTGCATTAATGTTAGGTTTCCACTTAGTGTAGTTATCACTAGTTAATTTTTCGTTTACGAGAATTTGAAGTAATGCAGAAGACATTATTGCTGAAATAAATAAAACATTCATTCAGCCATTTATTTAAAACAAGTGCGAGTGCTTTGGCATAAATTTAAACATGATGCATGCACATGTTTAACGAACTAGAACTACCCTAAAACTAGTTACTATACCACTACAATCCAACATACCACAAATAAGTGCCGTCTTAGGGTCGGTCAAGTCTTTGCATGTTAGACCGAGACATTCACAATCAAATGATATTCTAGAATAACTCTTATTCCATATCATTCAACCATCGTTCATTCAGTCAGGTTTTTAATTTACAAACTTAATCAAAACCTCTGTGAGTGTAACCCACCATTTCATATCTCACGAGCTTAACTCGAGAATTGCCACCTTAAGGTCGGTCAATCCCGAAATACCCTCAAAAAATCTATCCGTTCGGAAGCCAACCTTGGTATTGACCTTTGTGGAAACCCTCTTTAGGGAGGACGAAAGCAAAGCCGTCACGAGGCCCCACTCGGATCTCACGGTGTTGAACTGATGATAGAGACCACGGGATATATATGTCATATATCCCTCTCCCACTCACTATTTTAAAATTAGGGTTTTCTATTAACCGTTAATGCACCTAGACTCTACAGGATTAAACGACTAACTTTAATCAAGTTATATAGAGCATTAACTAATTAGAACCAAATTCTAATTAACTAATAAATTATTAATGATTTTTAACAATTAAAAATCTAATCTATTAGTGAATAGTCTAAGCCTTTGTAAACTATTTACTAGGGTTAGATTATTATGTTAGTTTTTACCAAGTTTTAACTATTAAAACCCTAACACTTTATTTGGATCATTTATTACTAGGCAATTAATCATATTAATCCTAATTACAATAAATGACCCTATTAATCTAACTTATTAAACTCTTTAATAACTAGATTAATATTAATGAGAATCAACAAGTTTTCTAACCATTAAAAAACTAATCTCATTATTCATAGCCAATTATGTATATTACCCATTTTAATCACATTAAAAAAAATACATAAAATATCAGGCTATGATGCATGTATGACATATCAAATATATTTGTGTAGGCACATCTAATCTAAATGACATACGTATGCATGACAATGCTTTTATCATCACATAATATAAAGTATACATGAATCGACCGAGTACTGTGGATTATTTAACCTAAAAAAAATCGGAATCTAAAATTATAAAAAATTTCCCAAGGCATTCCTTTGTCTTCTTGTAATTTCCGAGTCTTCCAGTCTCTTCAGGTCATCCCGATTCATCTCATGAATCCTTCTTCGCGATTTTTCCAGGTCTTCAATATAGGTTACAATTTTTATTTTATTTTTACAATAAAATAACAGTAAAAAAAATAAACAAAAAATAATAATAATACAACTCATAAACCCTAAATCCACAGTACCATATAATTAACGATCAATCGTGTTTTTGTAAATTAAAAAATATATAATATACATACAAAAACATCATACAGTCAATTTAAATTATACCTACACAATTCATACATATAGGAACATCGAAAACAATTTCCTGTTCCGAAAAATAAATTTCTCTGATACCAACTGTTAGAACCCCGTTCACCGGTCGCGCAGCAGAACTAGGTTTTAAAATTTTTTATACAGATCATAATCTGTATCTGGGACCAGTAAACTTGAGATCGTAATTATTTTTCGAAACTATTACATACAATATGTAAAAATTGAAATCGATATAATCAAGAAGAAAATTTTATCAACATACGGAGGCTCTTTCACTTTTCGATGTGCTCCTGTCCGAACCACTTGATCTTCCTCGCTATCTCCCGGGACTGGTAACTGCGTGTGGACGTGTCATGATCTCAAGAACTTTAATGGAGGATGTGGAGAAAATACTTGAAAAAACTCTTTCTTCTCAAGAGAAAATCACCTAGAACAATTCTAGTTATCATTCATATATATATATATATTCATTTTAATGGTGTACATTGCACCACTATTTATTTATTTTTTTAAGCAACAAAAAAAAAACTCTTTTTTTTTAAACTAAGTTTCACGCCTACTGTTATATATATATATATATCTCTTTTAATTATCCTTTTTAAATATATCTAATATATTAAAAGTGATAATAAGTATTTTAAATTTAAACTTAAATTCAAATGCTAAGATAAATGATTTAGAGTAAAATAAAATAATCCTATTATTTTATCTTCACCTAAATCTATATATCAATTAACACCCTCCGATTAATAGTTAATTCATAATTCATAATTATCAATATAATTAAATAATCTAATTATTTAATTAATTTAACTATTAACATTCATTAATTAAATAATCTCATTATTCAATTAATTTCTGAATATATACGTGTTACTTTTGTAACACAATTAACTGGACAATCCAATTAATTAACTGTGTCCCTTGTTACCTAAATCGATCGGGCTAGCAAGGGGGCCTAATGGAGCCACAGTATTTTGAGCTCTAATAATCCTCAGAATCATTAATTAAACTCTTTAATTAATATTCCTTGATTATTAACTCCGGTGTTATTCCACTAAAAACCCGAAGCCGTACTCTCTCAACTGCAGACGCTTTTACACAGATCGATACAACTCGGTATCCATCGATATAGCTATTACACATGGTGTGATCCTCCACAATAGTTCATAACTATAGATGGGTCATAATGTCCGTTATACCCCTCTAATTACATATATCCTTTAAGTACCATTGATTCTCTAATGGACAATAAATCCTATTTCCTCATGGAATTAGGAGAGCGCTCATATTGTCCAAGCCCCGAATCAACCCTTAAGGGAACTACCGTCTACTTCTCACAAGAATTAGTGGATTCCACTATTGTGTACAAACTTTCCCAGCCACAAGCCAAACCGCAATCCCAACATACGGAGTATATTGATCAGGAAATGCATATGACCTCACCCTTGGTATATCAAATACCACGATTTAACCTGAAGGAGTCGATAATACACATAGGATTAAGATCTCCCATATGTAGCCATCATTAGTTGATATATATGAATCTCATCGGTAAACGGATCTTAGTGAGAGATTCATATAGATCATGGCCCAGTCCTATATGATCACATCATACAAGATGCCTCCATTCTCATATCTCCATATGAATGATTCAGGATAGAATCATCGTACATTACGAAATGGACCGCAACTATAGATTAATCACAAATAAAGTACCCAACTTTATTTGCTATCTATGAACTCTTTAGATTGCATGTCTCTTACTGTATCCATCCGTATATGACACTCATATACACGGTTCAAGATTACATCTGACAATATTGGATGTTAAATATATGCACAAGTTTATAAAATAAATAACATAACAAGAATGAATTGAAATTTTCTTTTTATTTATTTAATAAATCCATTTACAAATTACATCGTTAGGGCATAAACCCCAACAGCCTCAAGTTCGCTATTTCCTCTGGAATATGCTAACCCGAGATGAAAACGACCTCAAGGCGACCACGTGTTCATAAAGGTAAGCGATCTCCAGGTCCCTCTTTCCCTAACCATTTAGTGAAACATCGTCGTTTTTTGTCAAAAGCAACATCTAGATTGCCTTGAAGTCGCACCTGCTCGAAAATTGGGATACAAACCCTAGGTCATGGAAAGCAGTTTCAAACACAAACTTTATCGCCAAAAACGCTCTCAAGCATTCTACAATAGTTCTTGTTCATCTCCAAAGGTAATTCTAGCCAAATATTTAACATTTATTTTCAAGAGATCGTATAGGGCATAGATTTCTTTACTTTCTTAGATTTTATACCCTTAAGAAGATACATTGATAGTGAATTGGGGATCATTTGTTGAAAACAAATTGTTGTGGTCTATTTTGTTGATTGGAGTTGGCTAGTAGGTAGTTCTAAGGGTGGTGCACTTTGTAGATTTATTATTACGACTTTTGTAATATATTTTTTTACCATTATTATGACTTTGGTAACAATTTTTTTATTTTTGAGATTTTCATTTGTGACAATTCATAAAAATACTTGACTTATTAACTTATTGCAAATTGTACGTTTAATGAATTAATAGGAAATTTAGTAAATATTTAATAATATATATCAAAAATTAATTTGTAAAACAAAAATACATAATAGTAATTAACTGATTATCATGTTAAAAAGTTTTGATTTCCCCCCAAATTATTAACCAAATATTTAGTATCAATAATTTCCACTTACTATTTTGGTTTATCACTGGATGTTTCTCTAGCTCCAACCGATTGATAGTATTTTATAGAATGTTTTTCCTATGAGTCTTTTTATTTCAAACAAGAATAAATAATCAATTATTGAATAAATATTTATACAATAATATAATTCAGGAAAATTAATTTTTTAAAAAAATATATAACATTTTCTATACGTAAATTGTTGATACTTGTATTGATTTGGTAAATAGAAACAGTTTAACAAAATTCTCTATGGCAATTGGAACAAATAACCATTACAAATCGAAGCCAGGCAACATCAGTAATTGATTCAATGTTTCTCACTTTGACTATCCATCTTTAACTTTGAAGATGAATGCCACTTCAGAGAATTGCCAGGCAACCGTGAGAACAATCATCACTGAGATATGTCATGGCACAATAGAGGATGTCAACTTGAACATCCAATTTCCAATTTCTAGATTCCAATTTCCAATAGAGAATTAATTAGCAATTTAGATATGAATCGAAATTTAGGAAAACAAATGTACATAATTTACAGAAATAAATTATACATAAAAATTCTGAAACCAACCCACATACAAAGTTTCAAAACAGACACATTCATGTATAAAATCACATCAAAAACAAAAACAAAAACAAAAAAGAGATATTTTTTCAGATCAATGCAACTACAAAAATTATTTATAATTAAATAAAAATAAAAAATACACATTGACATAGTAATCTTTCCACACTCTTCTAGCAATCTGATAACATCCCAAATCAAATGCGAACTTGATTTTTCCAATGCTTAAATCCTTTAATGCTGGATACTACGTTGGCTGGTGTTGCCAACTGGTGTTGAACTAATCTCTGATTCATAAAAACAAAACCCCAAAAAAATCACCAAAAAACATTTAATCAAAGAACAAAAATAATCCCAAAAAATGAAACAAACATTAATAAAATAAAATACATCGTCCTTCAACATGTGAAGTAGAGTCATTTTGTTGGCGTTGTCAAGGCTGAAAAACAAGATCTTGGCTTCTTTTTGCCACAATCCAAGAGAGGCGAGGATTCCATAAAAACAATCAAACAAAAACATTGATTATTATTTTAAACTGGCAAGGTTGAATACATATTACTGCACCCACCATCAAATAGACCATTTGTTGGGGTTTATGCCCTAAAAATGTAATTTTTAATTGGATTTATGAAATAAATAAAAGGAAAAGTTAAATTCATTCTTATTATGTTGTTTATTTTATTACTTATGCATATATATTTAACATCCAAGATTGTCAGATGTAATCTCGAACTATGTATATGAGTGTTATATACAGATGGATATAGTAAGAGACGTGCAATCTAAAGAGTCCATGGATAACAAATAAAGCTGGGTACTTTATTTGTGGTTAATCTATAGATACGGTCCATTCCGTAATATACGGTAATTCTATCCTGAATCATTCATATGAGATATGGGAATGGAGGCACCTTGTATGATATGATCATATAGGACTAGGTCATGACCTATATAAATCTCTCACCAAGATCCGTTTACCGATGAGATTCATATATATCAACAAATGATGGCTATATATGGATGATCTTAATCCTGAGTGTCTTATCGATTCCTTCAGGTTAGATTGTGGTCTTTGATATACCATAGGTGAGGTCAGATGCAGTTTCCGATCAATATGCTTCGTATGTTGGGATTGCGGTTTGGCTTGTGGCTATGAAGGTTTGTACACAAAAGTGGAATTCACTCATTGTGAGAAGTAGAAAGTAGTTCCCTTAAGGGTTGATTCGGGGTTTGGACAATATGAGCGCTCTCCTAATTCCGTGAGGAAATAGGATTTATCGGCCATTAGAGAATCAATAGTACTTAAAGGATATATGTAATTAGAAGGGTATAACGGACATTATTACCCAGCTCTAATTATGAACTATTGTGGAGGATTACATCATATGTAATAGCTATATCGATGGACACCGAGTTGTATCGGTCTGTGTAAAAGCGTCTACAGTTGAGAGAGTGCAGCTTCGGATTTTTAGTAGAATAACACCGGATTAATAATCAAGAAATATTAATTAAAAAGTTTAATTAATGATTCCGAGGATTATTAGAGCTCAAAATATTGTGGATCCATTAGGTACCCTTGCTAGCCCGATCGATTTAGGTAACAAGGGTCACGGTTAACTAATTGGATTGTCCAATTAGTTGTGTTACGAAAGTGACACGTGTTTATTCGGGAATTAATTGAATAATGAGATTATTTAATTAATTAATGTTAATAGTTAAATTAATTAAATAATTAGATTATTTAATTATATTGATAATTATAAATTATTAATTAACTATTAATTGGAGGGTGTTAGTTGATATATAGATTTAGGTGAAGATAAAATAATAGGATTATTTTATTTTTACTAAATCATTTATCTAAGTATTTGAATTTAAGTTTAAATTTAAAATACTTATTATCACTTTTAATATTTTAGATATATTTGAAAAGGATAATTAAAAGATATATATCAATTAATAACACAAGAGGTTGCATTGGATACAAATTGATACGTGCACATGAAACATTAGTCAAAAGAAGAATTTACATAGGATGCAAATACTTGATACACATATAATATATATATATATATATATAAACGGAAGTGCAGACATGTGATATATATATTAATGCACAAGTATTAGAATCAAGAGATGATACAAATACATGTGCACGTGAATTAATAAAAAAAAGATATATATATATATATTAACGCATGATCACAATGACAGGAGAGGCATATTTTTATTAAAAAAAAGGGTGCTTGCTCTGTTATCAAATAGGATGCGTGAATAATAATAATAATAATAATAATACATATATATATATATATATATATATATATGATATATGTTGTTTTTGGAGATACAAAACCACATCTGTCAACATTTTTTTTATATGAGATGCAATTCATGTGTGCATGAAATCAATACACCAAATTGAGAAGAAAGAGTATCTTTAAGTATTTCTCTACATCCTCCATTCAAGTTCCTGAGATCGTGATGCTCCCACACGTAGTTACCAGTTTTAGGAGATAGCGAGAAAGATCAAATGGTTCAGACAGGAACATATCGTAAAGTGAAGGAGAAAAAGAATAATGTTGGCGTCCCTTTCTCGATGGATGAGAGTCAACAAGATTGGATTTGGTTATGACCTGTCAAAGAGAAAGAGAAAAAGAAAGAGAAAGAGAAAGTAATATGAATAATAACGAAACAAGTTTACGTGGTAAAACTCCAGTGATTGGAGAAACGTCCACGGGTGATTGAATAAACAACCGAGCCAAATCCACTATTGAAATAAAGAATTACACCACTCGATCTCTTTTTTCTCTCTCTTCTATGGATTTTCTGTGTATTTTCCATCTTCATTTAATAACGAGATTATGGGTCTATTTATACATGCATAGAACCCTAATATTTGTACAACAAGTAATGAAAGAATTCGTTTGTAATTATAATTGGTTGCTAGTCGTCTTTAACTTCTTTCCTCTTTTGGAGATTGTATGGAGATCGATTGGGACTCTGGTGATATAGTCCGTTTAGGACTTATGTAAGTTCCTCAGTTTTTGATTGGCTTATTTCGTTGACAACCACATTTGGGGATTAATGTGTAAGGGTAGTTTAGGCCATCATTGCTCAAGACCCAGCTCAAGCTTCAGAAGGTAAATCACTGGCTTAACCTTTTATAAAGAGTTTTTAGTGCACACATACACTCTCACGCATGTCTTTGATCATCTTGCATGAATGCTTAATTGCCTTAATTGTGTGCCTCTTTACCATAAATCTTGCTTGGGTGTTTGTTGCATTTTGTTTGGCCTTAGAAGAGTTTTCTCCCCTTGACCGCGGTCGGGACCGCTCCCTGTACATTGCCTTCGCCGTGGTATGCACAACAGTGTTCTCCAAACGGTGCTCGCTGCTGCTACTGCGATGCACAGCAGTCTCCCAAGCGGAGTTTTCCAGTGATGCACAGCTGGCTCTACCGCGGTCTAGACATTGCATGTACCGCGATCCAGACAGCAGAGATTCCCAGGCGATGCACCGCTCGCGATACCGTGGTCTAGACATTTGCCTAGGCCACGGCACGCACAGCTGTCATGACGGGAATCGGTTGCCCTTTGTCTAAAACGATATCGTTTCATGTAAGGCTTCTTTATGTATGTTCTCTTCTTCTTCCTTGCCTTCTTACAGCTAAAAGAACACATTTGTTAGAGAGAGAGAACCTCCCTTAGAGAGATAAGGCTTCAAGCTTTGTGTTTGACTCTCCAAACCCCAAACCCATCTTCATCTTGCATTCAAGCATCATTCCAAGCATAGGTTTTCATTGGTTGGTAAGTAGAACAACCATTGTTGTTCATTTATTGTTCTAGCTTACCAAGACATGTCATTTATTGCTTAAATTAGCATTTCTCATATTAATTGCATATTTATTGAAGTTATGACATGTTTGGGGTTTGTATTGTGATAGCTAGCATATAGGTCATATTTGCCTCTAGCTAATTAGGTCATATTAATTGTATTTTGATGATTGCATTAATGACCATGCCAAGATTAATGACAACATATGTTGTGAAGTGGTTTTGTTTGATAACTAGATTGTAATATTGCATATCCATATCTAGTTAAGTCTTTATGCATTGCATTTAGACATTATTGTTTAGGTCATATTAATTGCATTTTGATGATTGCATTAATGACCATGCCATGCTTAATGACAATATATGTTGAAATGGCTTTGTTTGATAACTAGATTGTAATATTGCATATCCATATCTAGTTAAGTCTTTATGAGCATTCATTTAAACATTGATATCTAGGAATTGCATTTAGTGTCATTCTTTAATTTCTAGATAAGCATTTAGTGTTGCCTAGCATTATTTGCATTTAGAATATTTTTACATATTCACATAGGTTGTTGACTCTTCAGTGAGGGTAAGTCTTGTGACTAAGTGTGTAGTGCACAAGCAATTCAAGTCTTGCAACCAGAGGAAGGGTTGGCAAGCAATTGGTCGGGTATTCACTGTAAAAGGCCTGGGGGGTAGAGTAGGAGGGGCTCACGCCAAGAGCAGTGGATCAGGGGATATCACTAGGGATTGAACCAAGAGTGGTGAGTGGCGGTGTCCATAGCCTGAGGTTGTCAAGAGTGAGAGTCAGAGTATCACTTGAGGGTGTAACTTTTTACTTATATAGTGGATTTCTGTGACCGAATGTGGCGCACTTAATAGCCAATGGTTTTTCTCATTTGGAGGGTTTCCACGTATACATCTTGTGTTGTTTATATTTCTGCAGTTTACACTTGATGTTGTATGTTTGTTTTATTGGGTGAATTTTGATTATTGACTAAACAAGAAAAATTGGTAATTGACTTGATTAAAACCTATTCACCCCCTCTATGTATAGACACACACGTTTTTTTAGGGAACTTTCAACTTATTTCCCTATAATTATATAATTTTCTCGAAGTAAGGTTATTGCCTGATTTGGAACCTGTTTCATGTTTGGTATTTCATTCTTCTAGAAATTCTTCTGGATATGGATGTCTTGCGTATTGGAGCATGACTCTTGGTTTTTCCACGTGAAAATTATGTGCTGGATTTCTTTATTCGGGTTTCTCATATCTATCCAGAGTAGAACATGTCATCACTTGGTCCTGAGCAGGCTTTTTCCGAATACTTGTATTCTCACTTACTCGGGTTCCTATTCCTTTGCAATGTCTTGATGAGTACTTTCTGGATACCTATTCGGATGTCTACCTGACAATTTTTAAAGGACTATCCATCTTGTCAGTGATATGTACATTCGATAAAAGTATACATATAACAATACCCCCTTAAAATATTTTTACCGAGTAAGAATTGGTTCTTGGCAAAAGTATTTTAACCGAATTCCCAACTAGCTTTTTGTCTTCATTAATACTGGAATAATTAATTCTTAAACGGCGCTTCATATTAGCGATGTGTCTTAATAGCTACCATGTTTGTGCAATTTGTCTCTAAACACGAAATCCTAGTAATTATGATGTTTTGAGATTCTGACGGTTTGGTTAGTTCTTTCCACGACACGTGTCCTTTAACTGCTCAGTTTCTCTGGTAGCATTTATGAGAAGCGACTGGTGGGTTAATTGATGCGCAACTTTCGTCATCAAATCCTTATTTTGATTTTTTCCCACTTTTTGAGACCTTAGGGTTTCGTGTCCTTGCCCCTTTAAATGTTTTACTGAAATGGGCTGCTCCGATTCATTTTTCCAGAAGCAAATACTCAACCCAAATTTTCTTGCACAGAGATTTCATCCTCCAACTCTCTATTGAAGCTTTTCCAGATTTTTTTACATTTTCTTTAAAGGTTAGTTTCGATGAACCTAGCTTCCCGTCATCGCCTCTTTGTAATAGCTTTCGAAGCGCTCGAACACGGAGACCTTCAATTGGTTTCCTCTGTTCACAGATTATTGGGGAAAATTCCTCCTGACGAGCCTTTTTTCCTGGATGTTAATGTTTCTGGGCTTCATCTTAATGCTCACTTTTGTTCTAGCTCTGAATCTTCTGTTTCTGATCATCAATGGGTTCCTTTGTGATCGAAGATGGGAAAACATCAGAGCAAGTGTGTAGTTCACAAACATGGCTCAAGCAGTTTCCAAATCAAGAAGCAAATAATTGACAAAAAAGATGTTGAGAAGAAACACAACGTATCTCATATCCCTTTTTCTCTTGATCGTCCGAGTGGATATGATGCCGAGCAAAATGTGGTCGGGAAGATGAAATCGAGAAGTATCTTGCTCATTTTGACCTAGATGACTCGGTCATATTGACTCCTGCTGGTGATAGAGCCGTATGGAACCCATCTCCAGGTATGGTGGCGATTTATGGGTCCATGATCTGCTATGGTGTGACTCTTTCACTTCAACCATTCATCGCTTGGTTCCTTACCGAAGCGGGGATTGCTCAAGCCCAACTTGCTCTGACAGCTACAGAATCCTTATATGTATGTGGCATATATGGAGCCGATTGAAAGTTGTTATCGTCCTCTCCAAGCGAAATTAGGCATTTCTTCATACTAAAGCAATTTGATCGGACTAGAACTTATTTTCTTATGTCAAATCTGTCAGATTACTGGGTCCCTATGGGGACCAAAGTGAGACGGGGAGTTGATATTTCTTCGGACCCTAAGAAGAGAGGCTTTGTGTGGGGATTCTCTTATTCGAACAAGCATTGGAAGAACAGCTGGTTTTTTACTGGAGGGAACTTGGGTCTTGAGGTCACTCTCTCATCTAGGGAAAACCAGGAGGTGCTAAGGGTTCTATTCTCCTGACATCTGGAACAAGAAAAAACTCATTTTCACTGACGCCGAGTTGACTAGACTTGCTCGGACAGCTGTGCGAACTTTGGAAAAAAAAAACATGTCCTATCTTTTCAGAGAAAAGAAAATGATTGAACTTGGTTATTTTGCTCAGATTTCAGATTATCGCAGGCGATGTAAGTAGAACCTCATTTCTATTTCCTACGTTTTTACTTCCTACATTATCTGACTTAGTTTTTCTTATCTAACTTGTGTTGTATATGACTCGGATATCATCTACGACGTCCAAGCTCGCCAGGTGAAATCGATCCTTCAGGTGGCCACAAAGAAGCCTCTCGTAAAAACAGAGAAGGCATTGCTTTACCTGATGAATCGGATGAAGAGTCTGGTAAGGTTGATGAGCAAATTCCTGAGTACGTCTCTGAAGAAGTCATTCAGCCGACCGTGGCGGAATCTAGTGGTCCGAGTGGCCCTGTTGAAACTGCCAATGCCTAGAAGTTGTCTGAAGATAAATGCTGGCGAGGAGATCGTCTTAATGGCAAGGGGCCTAGTAAGCTAAACTTCCTGGTTGACGAGGTTCCTACCGAGCAGTTTGTTATTGGGGATGAAGATAAACCCTCAGGTGAACTAGTAAATCTTGATCCTGGTTTTTTCGGATCCTTCCAGGATGTTGATCAGGAAGATCCTTCGGTTGACATCAGCTTCCATCGTACTCGGGCTGAGAAAAGGAAGATGGTCGACTCTTCTGCCCATCCTCTTAAAGTCCCTCAGGTGGTATCATTAATTGAGTCGAGTGATGATGATACTGAGGTTAGAGTTTCCCCGAGCATTCAAGTCGAAGCGTCTGTGGGAAGAGCGGAAACTTCAAACCTGAATAGGGACTCTTTACCAGCTGCGGTTGAAGACGCAAGGACGGAATCCTCGGGAGACCCTTCTTATCCTTCTCCCAGGATATGCTAAGGGTGATGTCTTCTCATCGGGCCTTCATTGGGGATGATTATTAGAGCTGCTTCGGGGTTGGTTCTCCACCGGATCGTCTTCAAAATATTTTCAATAGTGTGTCCTATGTAAAGTCTTCTATTCCACTCGTTTACTTTAACGCCTGTTAGTTTTTTTTTTAACTTATATTCCTTGCAGGTGGTGGCCGAGTTTGCTAAGTTAGTTCAGACGCAACAACATCGTGATGATCGGATAAGGCGTCTTGAAGCTCAACTAAAGGAAAGTGAGGAAATCCATGTTAGGGTTGAGACGGCTTATCAAAGGGAGGTGAGTTCTTCTCAAGAATTCACCGATCATTGCTTGGCTAAGCAAATGGAGGACGATGAGAGAGCTTGTGGCAGAAGAGAAAGTTGTGTCTTTCCAAAATTTATTAACTACTGCCCACGAGTCGATGCTCAAAGTTGAACAGGAGGCTGAACAGGATCAGTCAACTTATGAGCAGAAAATTAAAGACTTGTAGCGCCAAGCTTTGACGGTCGAATCACTATCAAAAGAGGCTAGGCTGGAACTTGAGGTCTAATGGTTGATTGCTTCAAAAGGTCCCGGCTTATGACGCCATTCTCCTTCAAGAATTTCTGTGAGGGTTAGTTTCAGCTGGCGAATTTTTTAAGGTCAAGAATCAGGCAACCGATAAAGCTTGAACCAAATGGGAGTTGTCGATCAAAAATCATGTGGATCGGTCTCTGAAGTCTCTTCGGACTCAGATGAATGAATGGAGAGCTTACTATCGCAGCCGAGGTAAAGAGGCTTATCCTATGCATCTGGAGGTTCCATTAGAGCATTCTCTCTTGACCTTCTATGCCAGTCAAGAATCTGGCGTGGATGGTTCGATGCCAAATGTTGGTCGGTCTCAGGAGCAGATTACAGTGAGTGGATGGATGATTTGGTCGACATAATTACTTGGCCTTCAAATGAAAGTCTCCTTCAGGAATATGAGATGGTGTCTGACACGAGTGTCGACGAGGGTTCCAAGTCTTCATCCCAGCCTTAGTTATTTTTGTAAAATTGTATAGAAAAGAATTATCAATAAAGCTTTACTTTTGCCAACTGCTTTGTTCGGAATGCCAAGTATTTTATTAAACTGGCTAATGCAATCTGTGTCAAGTATTTCATTAAACTGGCTAATGTAACTTCTTTATGCCAAGTGTCTTATTAAACTGACTATTATTAACCGAGTCATCTTGAAACAGGTAAGCAGATTTACGCTTGTGTTTCATACTCAGTTGTTACCCGAACATTACATCAAGGCTCACCATGACCATATGTTTGTGTCCTTATGCAGATCATTGAGGATGTCTCCTAGTTTGTCTGCGCAGGGTTTTACTGAATTGTTAAGTTTTTAATTGCTTAACACAACTGCGTATCTCACCGGGTTTTTTCCCGATGGCGTACAGAGCCATTTTCCAGAATCTTGTGCAATGGGTTTACCTTTTGGCTAAGGTCGAGTGACCTAGCTCGGCTGGCGTGCTCCTTCGAGCTTCTTCGCCCATTCGAGGATTTTACCAAATTAATGGTCCCGAGCATTTTATTTTTATTCCATGTTCTTATTATCATGCTCATCTTTTATATGTTATAATAGTATGCTTAGATTTCTGGAATCTCATGTTGGGCCTTTATTTATAACTGCAAAATTAACAATGATAAATTCTTAAAAACTAAAAAACATCTTGACTAACAAAATTGCTCTGACTAAAATAAACAAATTTCAAGGATAAAAAATCTTCAAATATTGGGCATTGCATGGACGGAGTAGAAGCCCTCCATCTGGTCGGGCAATCCAATATGCTCTATGAGCAGTCACTCATTCAATCTTGTATGGGCCTTCTCATTTGTCAGCCAAGGAGCCTGCAACTTTGTTTTTTGTGTTCAGTACCACTTTCCTGAGTACCATGTCCCCTAGCTGGAATTTCCTGATTCGAACATGAGAGTTGTAGTGTCGAGCCACTATTTGCTAATATGTTGTATTTCGCACTCAGGATTTCTCCCTATTTTCTTCTAGATCATCTAAGCTTTGTAACAGCATATCAACATTCTGGTCTTCATCATATAGCCTGACCCTAGGTGACATGTATGATGTTTCTACTGGGATAACACCTTCAGTTTCAAATGCCAAAGAGAATGGAGTCTCTCCTTTAGAAGTCCTTGTTGTCGTCCGATACGCCCATAATACCTCAGGGAGCTTTTCAACCCAGCTGTCTTTCTTGACATCCAACTTTGCTTTGAGTGTGTGCTTGATGATTTTGTTTACTTCTTTGGCTTGCCATTTGTTTGAGGGTGGGAATATGTAGCATAATAATTTGCAATCTGGTACTCGTTGCATAGCAGTCTGAAATTTTGATTATCGAATTGAGTGTCGTTATCAGTGATAATAGCACTGGGTACTCCAAATCTATAGAGTATATTTTTCTTCATAAAGTTCGTGGTATTTCCTTTTGTCATATGCACCAATGCTTTAGCTCCTACCCACTTTGTGAAATAATCAACGGATACTATTGCATACTTTGCTCCACCTCCTATCCCTGCCGGCATTGGGCCAATTAAGTCCAATCCTCACATGGTAAATGGCCATGGGGATGTGAGGCTTATAAGTTGTTCTGGGGGTTGTCGGATATCGTTGGCGATCCTCTGACATGTATTGCAGCTTTCTGAACATCGTTGTGCATCCGAGAACAAAGAGGGCCAATAATAACCTTGCATGAGTACCTCGTGTGCTAAACTTTTACCCCCAGTATGGTTTCCGCATACTCCGTCGTGGATTTCATGTAGTATGTGGCATGCATCTTCCTCTGATACACATCTTTGGAGTGTTGTGGAAAACCCCCTTCTGTACAGTTCTTCTTCAATCAACGTGTATCTTGTTGACCGGTACCTGATGCGTTTGGCTTCTAGGGGATCTTCCGGGAGCACGCCTTCTTCCAGGTATCTTTTTAGCTGATTCATTCAACTGTCTGGCGGTGTTCAGATTTCTGAGATTTTTAAGTTTTTTGGCTCAACTATACTCGGCCCGAGGAGATATGCGATCAGAATAGTCTTTGGCCCGATTGTGGTTGTTGCTGATGCAAGTTTGGATAAAGCATCTGCCTTTTCATTCTCTTCCCTAGGATCTGGACAAATTTTCGAATGAGTTGTTTTGCTATGTCTCGATAAGCTATCATACCTTCATCTCTAGCTTGGTATTTGTCTAGGAATTGGTTGACGATTACCTGTGAGTCACTGAATATCTCGACCTCATCTGCTCCGAGGGCTATGCACACTCTGAGTCCAGCTAGTAATTCCTCGTACTCGGATTGGTTATTTGTTGCTTTGAAGTCGAATCTCATGGCCCATTCAACATCATCTCCCTCCGGGGTGCATACTACGATCTCTGTCCCGCTGCCATGAGTGTTCGAGGAACCATCAACATATAGCCTCCACTAGAATTTCTTGCCTAGCATACCTTTCATTTCCAGGTTTGGTTATGTGAATTCTGCTATGAAATCTACCACTGTGTGGCCTTTAAGAGACGTCATAGAGGAGAGACGTCATAGGGACGTACTGAATATCAAACTCACTCTGCTCGATTGCTCATTTAGTTAATTTCCCCAAAATTTCTAGCTTCTATAAGATTTGCTTTAGTGGGCAATCGGTGATGACCTGGATCGTATGAGCCTGAAAGTATGATCTCAACTTCCTTGCTGCCGAAACTAATGCTATGGCCATTTTTTCTGTCTGTGAATACCAGGGATCTGGATAAATTTTTGAAGGAGTTGTTTTGTTATGTCTCGATAAGCTATCATACCTTCATCTCTAGCTTGGTATTATTCTAGGACTTGGTTGACGATTACCTGCGAGTCACTGCATATCTCGACCTCATCTGCTCTTAGGGCTATGCATACTCTGAGTCCAACTAGTAATTCCTCGTACTCGGATTGGTTATTTGTTTCTTTGAAGTCGAATCTCATGGCACATTCAACATCATCTCCCTCTAGGGTGCATACTACGATCCTTGTCCCGCTGCCATGAGTGTTCGAGGAACCATCAACATATAGCCTCCACGAGAATTTCTTGCCTAGCATACCTTTCGTTTCCAGGTTTGAATCTGTGAATTCTGCTATAAAATTTGCCACTGTTTGGCCTTTGAGAGGCGTCATAAGGATGTACTGAATATCGAACTCACTCAGCTTGATTGCCCATTGAGTTAATCTCCCCGAAATTTCTAGCATTTGTAAGATTTGCTTTAGTGGGCAATCGGTGAGGACCTGGATCGTATGAGCCACAAAGTATGACCTCAGCTTCCTTGCTGCCGAAACTAATGCTAGAGCCATTTTTTCTGCCTGTGAATACCAAGTTTCAGCCGGAAGAAGAGCCTTGCTGGTGTAGTATACTGACCTCTGTACCCCATCTTCTGTTTTGACTAGAACCGATCTTGCTGCTAATTCTGTAATTGACAAGTATAAGTGAAGAGTTTCTCTCATTTTAGGTTTTAAAATGATGGGAGCCTGCCCCAAGTACTCTTTGATTTTCAGGAATACCTGCTCGCATTTTTCATTCCATTCAACCCCTTTCTCTTTTTTGATTATTTTAAAAAAAGGAGCACATCTATCTGTGGCCTTTGAAATAAATCTGCCTAAGGAAGCTAAGCATCTTGTCAAACGTTGCACTTCTTTTAGTGTCCTTGGCGAAGTCACTTTTTGAAGGGCTTGGATCTTAGAGTTTACTTCAATTCCCCTCTGGTGAACTTGGAAACCCAGGAACCTTCCTAAAGGAACTCTGAATAGGCATTTGTTCGGATTCAACTTCATCTGATATCTTCTCAAGACATCGAATGTTTCCCCGTAAGTCTGAAGCACGTTTTTCTGTCGAGATGCTTTTGGTTAACATGTTGTCTATGTAAACTTCCATGTTTCTACCTATTTGGAGAGCAAAGATCCTATTGACCAATCTCTGGTATGTTGCTCCAGTATTTTTCAGCCCAAAAGGCATTACTGTGTAACAGTATAAGCCTTGATCGGTTGTGAATGTTGTTTTTTCCTCATCAGCCTTATTCATCCAGATTTGATTATATCCCGAGTACGCATCCATGAAACTAAATAATTCATGGCCTGATGTTGCATCGACCAGTTTGTCTATCCTTAGAAGTGGAAAACTATCTTTCGGGCAGGCTTTGTTTAGGTCTGTGAAGTCCACACACATTCCCCACTGACCATTTTTATTCTGGACCAAGACCACATTCGCTACCCACTGAGGGTAGTTGACTTCTCTAATTAACCCTACTGCGAGTAACTTTTCCACTTTCTGCTTAATTGCCCGACTTCTTTTAAGATCGAACAACATTCTCTTTTGTATCACTGGTCTTGCGTTTGGATCTACTGCTAAGTGATGTGATATAACTCGAGCATCTATTCCTATCATATCTTCATGGCTCTAGGCGAATACATCCTTGTATTCTCTAAGTAGATCAACAAGGTCTTACTAAACCTTTTCCTCTAAATTAGCCCCGATTTTGATCTTCTTATCAAGTTCATCTTCATTTAAGACTATTTCCTCTATTGGTTCACTTTCATACATCTTCGGCTCTTCCCTTGGATTGAACTCAAATAATAGTGATTCTTTCTTGATCTGATCTGATTGTGTTATGTTTCACACTTGTTCACTATTGTCCTTTTCTTTGTAAACCGAGAGATTAGCTATTCTGGTCATCTCCTAGGATCCCTTGACTACTCCTACCCCCCGCTCAGTTGAAAATTTTATCATTAGAGCGTAGATGGTCGGCATAACAGTGCATTATAAGGCCAATTGTCCAGGTCTACCACTACAAAGTCGAGTATCACTATTTTCTTACAAGGCGCTACTCCGATTTTCACGGGCCGCTTCACTGTCCCGAGAGACCTGACCTCGACTCCCCCGAATCCTTTGAGCGGGGTATGGAAAGGTTGTAAATTCTTTCAGTCCAACCTAAGTTGATCATAGACAGCCACACTGAGAATGTCAGCCGAACTTCCATTGTCTACTAAAATCCTCCATACTTCCCTGTGACCAATTCGGGCACTTAAGACGAGAGCATCGTTTGGTCGGACATCGACCCCATGTGAGTCAGCCTCTGTGAATATTATCGGGTTTCATCCTCCCTTTATTCTTTTCAGGTCTGGTTCAACGGAGTTGACATCAAAATTGTGCCTTACCTCCACCGCTTCTCGGATTTCCTGAGTTCACTCCCGGTTACTCCTTCCAGTTGACGGTCCTTAGAAGATAGTTTGTATTACTTCATTCGCGTCGGGACAGGCCTTTTTGTTCCGACCAGAACTATTATTGGCCTTGATCTCTTTCTTTTTTTCTATCTTCAGGATTATATCTTGAAGGTGTCCTTCCCGAATGAGGGTCTCTATATAGTCTCTAAGCTGGTAACATTTGGAGGTCTCATGACCGGTTTCCTTATGAAATCTGCAGTATTTTGTTGTGTCTCGCCGAGCAAATTGAGATTGTCCGTGTGGCTCCTTTACCAAATTCTTTTCTTATAATATTGCTAGGATTTCTTCATGTTTTTTTCCGAAAAGGGGTGTAGTTTATGTATTTTCCTCAGAACTTCTTCGTGGTCTGGTCAGCATTACGCAGACTTCACTCATCTTTGCTTCTTTCTTTAGTGTTTCCTTTTTGTTTTCCATTGTGGTTCTGTACCTTCGGCTCGGTATCTTTTTGTTCAGGCCTCCCTCCATGCATGTAGTAACCTCTTGTTGCTAGCTCATCTTCCTCGGTTAATGCATGCCCTCCAGCCATATCCATCATATATGCATGCCTAGTCAGATGAGCCCTTCTCAGGTTAAAAGATAGTCGTCCATTCTGCAGGCTGTTTATGAAAGCAGCAATTACGGTTTCATCATTTGCATTACCGATTTCTGAGACCGCCTTGCCGAATCTCCCTAGATACTTTTTCAATGACTCATCATTCCCTTGCTTTAGCTGAGAAAGGTAAGTGATTGACTTTTTCCTGTGCACATTGCCTAGAAACTGTCTCGAAAAACTCCTGCTCAATTCGTTAAAATTCCCAAAATCTACTGGAGGCAATCTTCTGAACCATCTTGAGCCTGTAACTCCCAGAGTTTGTGGAAAGTTGAGACACGATAAAGGATCATTGTGGGCTTATAAAGCCATAGCTTTTTTATATCGCTGAACATGTTCTTTAGGATTTGTATCCTTCTTAAATTGTTTCACGTGTGGCATACTGAATCTTTCTGGGAAAAGGGTTCGCAGGTTGTCCCTTGTAAAAGGACTGTCATAATCATCATCAGACAACTCGTTATATCCATATCGCCTAACCAACGCATTTATTTGACGCCTATTGTTTTCGAATTCCCGGGTCAAGCTCCGAATCATAACATCTATGTCCCCCACCGGTCCTCCATGATGATTAAACTGTCGGGTGATCGTCACGCCTGTTTCCAGCCCCTCTTCACTCTGTTCCCGAGTCTTATGGGCCAATCCTTACAGGCGTATGGTTCCATGACGACATTTACGATGGTACCGATCACTATCCTCTGATGATGATGACCGATCCCTGCACCAGTCATACTTACGTTGTCTATCATGGTCTATCTGACCGTGATTCTGCCTTTGGCGTGGTCGTTCTTCCTCGGGGGTTTAACGTCCCTTGTCTTGGTTGCATGTTATATCCTCTGCTTGATTGATTTGACCAGAGTTCCTACCTGCTTCGGGTACATCTGGTTCCGGCTCCATTATAACCGAATGAAGCCTTGTAGGTGGATTTGGAGGATACGCCTCTTCCGCAGCTAATAGATCTACCCCTTCTTTTGTTGCGTCCATCAGTAGCTGTTACAGTGCTTCACGGAAACGACGTGTTATGTCCTCACTGGTAGGGGGAATTTGTTGGATACAGACCACGGATGCTAGTTGGTTCTCAGTTGTTGTTGTGGGATTTTGTGTACTCCCGCCTACGTGAGCACTATCTGGAGATTTTCAAATATCCCCAGAGCTATTTTTGCTTCCGCTACCAGCCATTGCTTAATTAGATCGGAGGTTCAGCCCCTCCTTCTTGCACCAATTGTTGACATCGATTTCTCGATGGATGAGAGAGTCAACAAGATTGGATTTGGTTATGACCTGTCAAAGAGAAAGAGAAAGAGAAATATAAAGTAATATGAATAATAACGACACAAGTTTACGTGGTAAAACTCCGGTGATCAAAGAAATGCCCACAGGTGATTGAATAAACAACCGAGCCAAATCCACTATTGAAATAAAGAATTACACCACTCGATTTCTTTTTTCTCTCTCTGCTATGGATTTTCTGTATATTTTCTATCTTCCTTTAACAACGAGATTATAGATCTATTTATACATACATATAACCATAATCTTTGTACAACAAGTAATGAAAGAATTTGTTTGTAATTATAATTGGCTGCTTGTTAGAGTCATCTTTAACTTCTTTCCTCTTTTGGAGATTGTATGGAGATCGATTGGGACTCTGGTGATATAGTCCGTTTAGGACTTATTTTCTTATAATTATGTAATCTTCTTGAAGTAAGGTTGTTTCCTGATTTGGAACTTGTTTCCTGTTTGGTATTTCATTCTTCTAGAAATTCTTCTGGATAAGGATGTCTTGTGTATTGGAGAATGACTCTTGGTTTTTCCACGTGAAAATTATGTGCTGGATTTCTTTATTCGGGTTTCTCATATCTATCCCGAGTAGAACATGTCATCACTTGGTCCCGAGCAGGTCATGGCTTTTTCGGAATACTTGTATTCTCACTTCCTCGGGTTCCTATTCCTTTGCAATGTCTTGATGAGTACTTTCTGGATGCCTATTCGGATGTCTACCTGGCAATTTTTAAATGACTATCCACCTTGTCAGTGACATGTACATTCGACAAAAGTATACATATAACAAATAATAATAATAATAATAATAATAATAATAATAATAATAATAATAATAATAATAATAATATAACTCATGAACCCTAAATCCACATTACAATATAATTAACGATCAATCATGTTCTTATAAATTAACAAACGTAATATACATACAATCAATTTAAACAGTGCCTACACAATCATACATACAGGAACGTGGAAAACAATTTCCTGTTCCGAAAAAAATTGGCTCGGATACCAATTATCGGAACCCTGTTCACTGGTAATGCAGCGGAAATCGATTTAAAAATTTGCTATAGATAGTAACTGATCTGGGACTAGTGAACTTGGGATCGTAATTCTTTTTCGGAACTTATACATATAAAATTATTACAATAATAAAATATACGTACATACAAGAAATTGAAATCAATAATAAGAAGAAGATTAATAGAACCTTACCAACGTTTGGAGGCTCCTTCACTTCTTGTAATGCTCTTTATCTGAACCACTCGATCTTTCTCGCTATATCTCGGGATTGGTAACTGTGTATGGACGCGTCACAGTGATAGGAACTTAAATAGAGAATGTAGATAAAAGACTTGATAAAACTCTTTTTTCGATATCAGTGCACAACACTTACACACAAAATATGTTTTCTATGCAACACTTGCACTTTTCTCTCTTTGTCAACACACGCACACACTGCTTAAACTCAGCAGCACAAGCACACATGCAACTTGCTAATTTTCAAATTGAGATAATGTGTGTATCAGTATTGTTCCTTTTTTAAGAAACAGTTATATATCAGATATATATTTTGTAACTTAAAAAATCGATGATCTTTTAAAAAAAAAAAATCTTTGATTCGGTTTTATCACATATATATTTTATTTAACTTTTGAAAATCTGATCAAATCTTTATTTGATTTTTAAAAAAATTCAAATAAAAAATATATCATATCTTTTATTTAAAAAAAATAAAATTTTTAAATATTAAATAAAATAAAATAATCATATTATCTTATTCTATCAAATATCAACTAATATTCTCCATTTTGTGATTAATAACATAATTAAATAATCTTATTATTTAATTTATTTAATCACTATTATTTATTAATTAAATAATCTCATTATTCGATTAATTCCCAAATAAATACATGTCATTTTCATATCATAATTAATTGGAAAATTCAATTAATTAACAGTGACCCTTGTTACCTAAATCGATCGGGCTAGCAAGGGGACCTAATGAACCCATAGTATTTTGAGCTCCAATACTACTTGGAATCATTAATTAAACCCTTTAATTAATATTTCTTGATTATTAACTCCAGTGTTATTCCACTAAAAACCCGAAGCTACACTATCTCAACTGTAGATGCTTTTACACAGACCGATACAACTCGGTGTCCATTGGTAAAACTATTACATATGGTGTGATCATCCATATTAATTCATAATTAGAGCTGAGTCATAATGCCCGTTATACCCCTATAATTATATATATCATTTAAGTATCGTTGATTCTATAATGGATAATAAATCCTATTTCTTCACGGAATTAGGAGAGCGTTCATATTGTCCAACCTCGAATCAAACCTTAGGGGAACTACCATCTACTTCTCAGAAGAATTAGTGGATTCCACTATTGTGTACAAACCTTCCCAGCCACAAGCCAAACCGCAATCCCAACATACATAGTATATTGATCAGGAATTGCATCCAACATCACTCATGGTATATCAAAGACCACGATCTAACCTGAAGGAGTCGATAAGACACTCACGATTAAGATCACCCACATATAGCCATCATTAGTTGACATCTATAAATCTCATCGGTAAACAGATCTTAGTGAGAGATTCATATAGATCATAGCCCAGTCCTATATGATCACATCATACAAGGTTCCTCCAATACACCCCTCAGATTATTCCACATTAAATTTTAGATTATTCATTGATGGGGGAATCCAATCAGGAGTTCTTTGATGTTTAGTACCAAATCAGAGACCGAATCTACCACTATTTTATAAGGGTGTGTTTGGTACGCGAGATAAAATTAGACTATTGTTAAGAAATGAGATTGGATTGGATTAATTAATTATAGTGTTTCCCATATTTAGTGCCAACATGGGATCGGATAAAAACAGTGTAAATATTAAAGTAAAAAGTTAAAAAAATAAAAGTTCTCTTTAACTCTCCTCCTCTCTCATCCGGTCTTACAATCTCTCTTTCTCCCTCTTTCTCCTTACTCTCTTTTCTATGAGAGCATCTTCAATAAGGCTTACTATATTTTCCTTATATTTGGTGAGGGTGTACTTTAAGTTACTGAAATGCTTATTTGATGAGATACATAAGTTGCTGAAATGCTAACTTGACGGAATATATAAAATGTGTAACCGTTTTATTATGGGAAGCTTGAAACCAACTCGGAAGGTTAATTAGGCTTCATGGCCGAAGCTACGCAAGGGAAATGATGATGGTGGATTGGGTTTCCATGATCTCGTCGTTTTCAATCGCGCTATGCTGGCAAAATAAGGATAGAGGTTGGATAAACATCCATATTCTCTAGGTGCTCGAGTTCTTCGAAGCCGTTATTATCCCTCTAGCTCTTTAATGAGAGCAAATATCTCTGGTGGTGGGTCGTTGGTCTGGCAAAGTTTATGTTGGGGTCATTGGTTACTCAAGGAAGGTTCTCATTGGCGTGTATGTTCTGGTGTGACTGTGTCGGTCTTCGATGATAAATGGATGCCATGCCCTTTAACTTTTAAAGTGTTAACTCTGAACATTCACATATGGAATATTCAAGTTAGTCAATTGCGAACAGTTGTAGGGGGCTGGAATAACGATCTTATTAGAGAGATTCTTTAAAAGGAGGACGTTGATATTATTCTTTCTCAACCAACGAGTAGTAGGTGTAGAGATGATACATTATGTTGACATTACACTGATAATGGTGAGTATACAGTTAAAAGCGGTTAGTCTTTCTTTGGATTGTACTGCCTCAGGCTCAGGCACACGAGGTGCTGGGTTTGATTGGTGGAGGATCTGAGGTTTCAATTTGCCTTTTAAAATTAAAATATTCTTATGGAAGGCCTGTCATGAGTGGCTCCCAGCTTTAGTTAGCCTCTCTAAAATGAACATTCAGGGGGTTGGTTTATGCCCTGTGTGCTCCAAATCTTTCGAGACAACGATCCATGCATTGTAGGGCTATAAAGTTCTAAAGGTTGTCCGTTCGAGGTATGGTTTCTTGAAAGTTCTTAATCATGATAATAGTAACACTTTCAAGGATTTCTTTTCAATTTGTGTTGGTTGCTTGTTGTAGGATGACTTGGACTTGTTGTGTATTATCTTCCAAAGAGTGTGATTTTTGAGAAACCAGGTGGTGAATGGTAGTGAGGTGCAAAACTTGAAAATTGTGGTTGACTGGTGCATGCAGTACTGAGCTGAGTTTTATATGGCTAACAAGGTGGTTTTTGGTCAGGGAAGGCTGGGAAGTCCGAATCGAGCCAAATGGCTATCGCCTTGTGCTAGGTATTTCAAACTTAATACTGATGCGGCTCTGGATGTGTAAGGGTTGCAGGCAGGCTTGGGTATGTTTGTCCGGGATCACCTTGGTTGGGTAATGGCTTCGAGTACGCAACAGGTGGCAGGTATTTTTTTTCTCCACAGATGGGCGGAGGTGTTGGCTATCTTGCGGGGTATTGATTTCATTATAAACTCGGGGCTGCTGCCGCTTGTTGTGGAGTGGGACGATTTGAGCATGGTTAATTTGGTTAATGCATATGATCTTATATTTGCTGATATTGGCTTAATTATTGAAGATATTAAAGACCGTATTTCAAACCTAACGGGTGCAACGGTCACTTTTATCCCTAGGGATGCAAATGTAGTCGCACACAATTTGTTAAAATTAGGTTTGTCTATAGTCGACGATTGTTTTCGGATAAAGTCTTATCCTCCGCATGTGGAAAAGCTGTTTCACTGTGATCATCTAGCTAAGTTTGTTTTGCTTTTAATAAAATTTTCCTTTCAAAAATAATAATAATGATTGTTATTAAGTCTTGGAAGCTCTTAGGTATCCAATGCCATTACATTAGGAATAAACTCTTAGGTAATACTAGGGGTGGGCGTTGATTGGACCGGTTCGGTTTTTTATAGAACCGATAAAAAACCGATAAAATTCGATTTTTTAAAAAATGAACCGATCCAATCAAATTGACATTTACCAACCGATAAAAAACCAACATAATTGGACCTGTTCGGTTCGGTTTGTTTCAGTTTTTTTGGTTTTGGGCCTGTTGGGCCAAAAATCTAAATTTCATTTATTACATATTTAGTTCATTTTTTTGAACTTATTGGGCCAAATTTATTTACATCACAATAAAAACATATTAAAAAACTACAAAATCCAATACAAAACAGTAAACACATTTCAAAATATATGTCAGCCAAATTTGTTGTTGATAGCTAATACAATAATCAATACCAAACAAAGTCAAATTACATTTTAAAATCCAATAAAATATACATAATAATTGAAGAGTGAAGAGTGGAAGTTAGAATTAGTTTTTTTTTTTTAATTTATAGTCGGGTACCAGTTCGGTTATCCGAATTTTAGAACTAAACCGGAAAAAAACCAATCCAATCGGTTTTTTTTTTTAAATTAGAACCGAGTCGAACCGATCACCCAATCAAAACCGGTAAAAAAAACCAATTTGACCGGTTTGATCAACTGGTTCGGTTCGGTTCAGTTCATTGGTTTTTTACCCACCCTTAGGTAATACCATTAATAAACAAGGCTCTTTGTTTCCACCTCTACGGATTACGGATAACTGATTCATTGGTTCTATATATTCGTGCATTGTCAGTGAAAAATATCATGTGCACAATTCATGGAATTTGCATCTCTAGGGAACGAGTGGGCTCTCAAGAGCCGATATGTTAGTCTGGGTATTGGTTATGTTGTTCTGCAAATCAATTTCTACTTATTTAAAATATAAACCATAACATGAAGTGGAAGTATATAGTGAATTCAGAAGCAACTTTATTGAACTCTCACTAAAAGTGGTTCCTTTTTGCTTAATCTGTTGATACTCAAATTTTTTTTTGTTGCTTTTTTTATTATGGAAATTGTGAGATATGTCACATTTTTATTGCATGTTGTATTGATGTCACCAGTTTAATAACTTAATTTTAAAATGCACCTATTATGGTGAACTACCCAAACTGCCCCTAAACATTATTCATTAAAAGGCACCGATTTAACTCGTCTCTATCTCTCCAAAAAAGTTGTTTGAAAATCGATCTATAACTCCTCTCTCTCTCTCCAAAAAACTTGTCTCTCTTCAGATTCTGCATAAGAAAGTAACAAATATTTCTAATCTTCACTTATATTTTTTTCATGCATTTCAGATATTTTGCATGCATTTCTAAGTGGTTTAACAATGTATTCATTCCTTATGATATGTTGTTCCATTCCTTGTATGAACATGTAAAAACATTTAATCTCTAGGTTACGAACTTTTTTTTTAATAGATCCGAACTTTTTTTATGTGTGACCGAGATTATTTTAAGAAGAATGGAGGTTATTTTATATTGGACAAGGCTTTTTTATATTCGATTATTTAAAAAATATGCTCGATCCATCAAAAAAAGTTATCGATCCCTTACAAAAAGTTCTCGGTCCCTTATAAAAAGTTCTCAATCCCTTATAAAAAAGCTCGATCCATTACAAAAAGTTCTCGATCTCTTATAAAAAAAACTCGATCCCTTACAAAAAGTTTCTGATCCCTTGTAAAAAAGCTTGATCCATTACAAATAAAAACTCTATCCATTACAAAAAAACTCAATTCTTGTTAAAATAAGTTCCGTCACACATTAAAAAAAGGATCGATCCTTATAAAAAATGTTCGATACCTTACAGTTAAGATATTTTATTTATTTATTATTAATTGTAAAAGTAATATTGTTTTTATTTTGTTAATAATGGTTTGTGATGATGATTTTCACAAGACAATGGATCGGGTGAGAATAGTCATATCTTACAACGGTCGATGGGAGCAATTACTCGACGAAAGTCAGAGGTGTTTAGGTTCTGATAATCAAGGATTGTATGTGTCAAAGAATATGACTTACGAAGAACTGGTGTCGATCGTGCAAACCGTTGTGAAGTCTAATGTGAACAAATACATTGTTGTTCTACAGTCGATAACAATTGTTCATGGGACAACATGTTGCACAATTATAAGAAACGATGATGATATTTAGTTTATGCTAGGGGAAGATAAGGTGATCCCTCAAGTATGTGTTAGTCTAATTGAGAGGGAAGAAGGAGATTTGATAGCTGAAGATATCCCTCCTCATTAAAACACCCAACAATTTCGATCGTTTAGCGGAAGCAACTGGTTGTTCATAGAAAGAAGCGGGATCGAAGGCAGCAAAACATGTATGGTGTCCTACCGGAAGTAGCCAACCATGGGGATATAATTGGACCTCAATTCGACGATGTCTTTGGTTGTCAAATTGAGATGAATGTTGTGCAGTACAACCACCAATACAATGAGATGCACAGTGACATGAACAATGAATCAAATGCTAGTCAATTCATGAGGTGGACAATGAGATAAATTTGCATCCGGTAGATAATGTAGCTAACAATGAGGAAGATGAAGAACCTGTCCAAACGGAAAGACGTGCAAGACGTGTACACATATGTAATTCCTGTGCAATAGATATAGTTGAGACCTCTGAGGTTCACCCTAATGTAACTTCATTTGATTTTGATAATGCCACAACGTGGGTTATTCTAGGAGCAGAATGGGTGGAAGCAGGAACTTGGTAGAAGATGAACCTACAAGCATGATATATAAAGGGTAATTTTTTCCTACTAAAAAGGATTTAAGGAGACTGGTTGGGCAATTTGCAATGCAGCAGAACTTCGAGTAGAAGGTGAAAAGGTCCAATAAGACAACGTTACATCTGGTTTGTTTGATGGACAACTGTACGTGGAAGTTAAGAGCGGTGATAAGAGATGAAAGGGAATAATTCTAAGTAAGAAGTTTTGTCAACGAACACACTTGTCCGTTGGAGGAGATTCACCGCTGCCACCGACAAGCTAATGCTATCATAATTGGAGAAGTGGTTGCACCTAGACTTCAACAACATGATGGTCAACTAATGCGTCCGAATGATATAATTACCGACATTAAAGCAATGCATGACATCCAAATCATGTACAGTAAGGCACATCAAGCCCTCGATTATGAGTTGTCACTGACCTATGATACGCGTGAGGAAACCTTCCAACTGCTGCCATCATTCGGTTATGTGTTAGAACAAAAACAATCATGGTACAATCACTGACATATAGTGTGACGAAGATGGTAAATTCCTCTACCTTTTCATGTTGTTTGGTGCATCGCTTAGAGGATTCCAGAGGTGTATACGTCCAGTTATTGCCATTGATGGTACCCATTTAAACGAAAGCTTCAGGGGTACAATGTTTGTTACAATTGTACAATATGGGAATGAACATATGTATCCAATTACTTTTGGGTACGGCGACTCAAAAAACAACCTATCATGGGAGTGGTTTTTGAATTCCTTGAAAAGTGTCCTTGGTCATATAGATGACCTGGTTTTCATTTCCGATCGACATGCAAGCATTGAAGCAGGGATTTCTAAAGTGTTCCCTTATGCCACTCATACCATATGTTGCTGGCACTTTTCTAAAAAAATTAAGAAGCGATATCACAGAAAAGATGTTACCGTAATAATGGACAAAATAGCCCGAGCATACACTGAGTTGAAATATAACTGGCACATGGAAGAGTTATGAAACTTACACCAGAATGCATATGATTATGTCAATGTTGCTGGTCCACACAAGTGGTCCCGTGTACACTGCCCCGACAGAAGGCACAGAATAATGATAACAAATGCTGCAGAATACATAAACTCATGCCTAAATTTTGCACGGCAACTGCCTATATTGACTCTGGCATAGTTTATTAGGAATATGCTACAACGGTGTTTTCTCAATCGCCATAGAGCTGCACAGTCCAATCGTCATCAGTTGACCGATGTAGCACATCTTGTGATCCTAAAACGTGTGAAGAAGTGCGGTTATATGACCATAAATCCTGTGGACTGGAACATATTCTCGGTGAAGCAGTCTGGAAAACAGTGGACTGTTGACTTAGCCCGGAACCTACACATGCAATAAATTCCAAACGGACCATTTTTCATGTTCTCATGCACTCGTTGCCGTAAGGTATATTACAAGTTTTAGTGTACGGTTAATATTACTGAAACGTGAATCTCATCGTTTTCATTATTTCTACGGGGAGCAAAACTTGGATTTCACATCGCTAAATGTGGACTACTAAAAGAGAAAGACACTGATTGATGCATATTCGGTTCCTATTATGCCGGTTTGACATCCTTCCACCTGGGTTGTGTCATCTGACATCGCTGAGAGGGTGGTCTTGAATCTAATCTCTTGGAGACAAGTAGGACGCCTGATGACGGGTCGACATGTCTCCTCTTTGGAAAGGACAGCTACACAATCATGTAGAAGATATGGACAACCAATGCATAATTCCAGGAGATGTTCTAACTTATATTTGATTAATGAAGGTCCGAGCAGAGTTGTTCCTGAGGAATACTGCTGCAAGTGTAGCATCTATCATTCAATTGGACACAACAAACAAACATGCTCTAACAGGGACTCCACCATGGAATGAGTGGAGGCGTTTCGTTTGATGACATTGTGATAATTTATAATCGTATGACTTGTTCATTAACTTAAATTTTAATTAAACAAGAGTTTCAATTTGTGTTCTACTTGTGATTCCAGGCAGTTGAAATAGAAACAAAAATAAATAAATTATTTTTCAATTCAAATTTTTTTTGTACAAAAAAATGGTACATATTAAAAATAAAATACTACAAAAATCTAACCGGACCGGGAGATACATAAAATCTCCACAACCATCTTCTCCCGAATGACCCCCATATCGTCTTTTGACCAATCGAAATCCTTCATATCCTCCAATAAGTACTCAATCAATCTCAACGTGTGAGGACCACATTTACCCTTGCAGTTGGACATATTAGCATGCGTTAATAAAACAATAGGTCTTTAACAACACAATCTCAAAGTTAATGAAAAAGAAAATCTTACGGTTGGTTCTTTTGAGGGATACGTGTTTCGGACATCATGATGACAGAGAAGGGCTTATTCTTCTTAGCGAACATCGCACAGCAAGTCGGTCGCGCAGTATGAAACCCGACCTAATGCAACATCGAGGGTAAAAACCAGTGTAAAAGGGCTATCTGGTGCTTCCGGATATGCACTGGGACTTCCTGTCTCCAGGGGTCCAATGTGAACATCTTCCAGATGGTGAGGTCGACAGTCACCAAGAGCCAATGTTGGCGCCTAATGTTACACAGTATCAGGACCTGTAAATGTAACAAGAAGGTGTTAGGATATACAAAGACATTTTTATTTTCAAATTGCAAACCAAGTAACATTTACCTTGTCAACCGCGTGCCACAGACAACTTCCACTCGGGGCACTACCACGCATTGTCGTAAGGTCCTCATCGGACCACCAGAACTTCAACACATTCCACCGTACTTCTGTGATATCCCACTAGTATCACGAGGCATCATTCTCCTCCACTGGTGCTCCAGGAATGACTTTACAAACATTTGATGGACAGAAGGTTATTAATGTTTACAAACTAAATTACCAACATGTGTAATCAATACGTATTAAATACTTATAAAAAACTACGTATTCAATATGTTGATCCTCTGGTTTTACACAGTAGGGAATGCTAGCTAACACTTCCGAAGAATATGGAGGTACGCGTCTATATGCTGGGAATATATACAAGTTATAAACTGTTAGGAGTGTATCATTACTAAAACAAACTTAAAATAGAAAATCACCTAACACACGTACCTTGTCCTCAAACTCCATGAAGTTGGTCTGAATCCGATGGAACCATACAACATCAACTAGCTCTAGTGCATCCAAATCACGTATGTATAAATTTTGCATTAGCTACACGATTAATTAATTTAACAGAAAAATACTGGTATATAAATAGATAAAGTTTTAGTTACTGTTCCCCGTTTATGTTCCTCTTGAAGTCTTTTTATGCCTTCAACTGGTCACCGTCCACCAGTCCATGGGGATAAAAAATATGGTCTGTAGCCTGAGGCATTACCCTCACCCTCTTCAACAGACGGAGATATATGTACGGGCTAAGCAACTGCTAACCGCGCTTGTGTAAAAGCCTTCTGAGTCGAACTCCCCCCTCTGGGATGTGCTGCGATGAGGAACTCTGTACCCATATATCTGGTGGATGGGACCACTGAGACTCGATAAATATACGGGATATAGAGGATCGCTACGGCTGGATCGATGTAGGGGTGGAAGGGGAGGGAGAAGTGGCACTCCATTGATGAGGGATGTGGAAGGGACGGCTGGCGCTTGATCGATGGGGTAGGTGGAGGGGACGACTAGTGCTCGATCAATGGGGGAGGTGGAAGGGATGGTTGGCGCTCGATCGATAGGAGGTCCAAGATAACTATTGTATGTAAAACATGCCCTGTATCCCCGATAAGCAGCTGAGCCTCACTCTCCGGAACTGACCTCCCCATATACCCACATGTCTTGTCTCTGGGACTAAAGTTTGGATCAGGACCATGTGGACCATCTCGGTGCGTATGCGTCCTCAAGCCCTAAAACCCCTCGATCAATACCAGCAACACCTGGTGTTGCTGCTGTCGATCATCCTCGCTTTTCCAGATCATATCCAGTAACTTCTGGTGTTGTTGTGGTTGATCCTCCTTACTCTTTCGGAGGGTTTCACGTAACTCGTTGAACTGATGTTCCCATGAGGTCTGAAATCATGTCGACATTGTTAGTACTAAAATAATCAACAGGTCGTATTAATAAAAAATAAAACTATCATCTCAACTTACCTCTCCATCATGTCAAACGCCGACACAGGAATCCCCTCTAGATGTAGCAGGTCCGGGGGTGGTAAATTAAACCCATCTATACCTCCCTCATCGAGGATCCGACTCACATTCCTCACTGTCTATGGCCATGAAACCTGTACCCTCAGGATCATAAGCCTCTGTCTCATTGTGCCTCCGACCCCCATCATCCAGGTCGGAACCCTCTATCCCACTGCCCCCGCCAGTGGTAGACTGATCAAGGACCGAAGCAGGAAGCTGCAGCCTATCTTTCGCTACATACAGGCTCAACTCCATTTAACCTTGCGAAGTACAGTGCCTCCGTCTCAGCTGTTGTGGGCACAATTTTCATCCTTACAAACATCTGAAAGCTTAGTTAGAAGAATGTCATTGTATACTTAGTAACTAATATAAAGATTAACAAATTAAAAAAATACCCCAGCACTGAAAAACTTGGCCAGCTTCTTCCTTCTAGGTTGTTTGGTCAACTCTCACTTCAAAATACGAAGTGAAAGGTTTGTATCCCTCTGGGCACCGAACTGGAGGCCCAGATCAGGGATCACCTCGAAAGCAAATATTTGTATCAAAGATAAGTACGATAAGAATCCATAAAATTTAGGACACGAAAAATAAAGTACATGTTGTCATTCAGAGTTCTTACCAACAGGGCATGAGATAGACCGTAGATGTTGTACGTCTCCACCGTATGTACATCAGCACCCTGTGACTGCTAGCATCCCTCATTTCATCGGGGTAGGGCATGATTGAATGAAGAAATGGAATGCTTATACACATGGGCACCCCACGGGAATGCATTAAAGGCAGTGAAGTCCTCTACCAGCCGAAACTGCCAAACTGGAATCTTGAATCTCTCGTCCAACCCCATTAGTATCCAGTTCATCATATAGATGAGGCGGGGCTTCACAACATCGTACGCCTGCTGAAACTCTCTGAGGGTGAGAACAACCCTCAACTCCTTGAACGATACCTCATCGGCTCTAGGAAAGTATAGCTGTTGTATGCCATTCTCCACTGTTGCATACAGGCTCGTGTCTGGTACAACTCCAAAACGTAATCCGGTGATGAGGTAAAAATTCCACCTTCGAAAACCTCACCAAATGGTTCCCTAATAGGAACCGTATCTCACCTGTTAGTCTGTTATGGTGCAACTCATGCAACAACAACCGATGGAAAACAACACCTAAAAAATTCATCCGCCGGTGCATCGACATGAAATGCCGAAAACAGGATGCCATGAACCGACGTCGGCCCTCAACAGTAAAATCTTCGGGGACCCGGTTCAGTGCATCGTCTATACAATCGAGGGTGTCAAAATGGTTGTATCGAGTCAGTTTCCTCTCGTATCAATCTCCCTCTGGAGTTTTAAGAAAATCATTCAACATATTCCTCATCTGCAATGTCACAGAAATAATACATAAGTAAACTGGAAAAAGCTCAATTTCATCAATTAAAAGTCTCGATTTGAAAAAATATGCTCGATTCTTTGAAAAAAATTCTCGATTCTTTTTAAAATAAGCTCGATCATTTTCAAAAAAGACTCGATTTGGCTACAAATATACTCGATTTAACTACACCTAATTTAAAAAAAAATACTCTATTTGACTACAAATATACTCAATTTAACTAAACCTCATTTTCAAAAAAAAGATGCTCGATCCTTTAAAAAATATGCTCGATTCTTTCAAAAATATGCTCGATTTAACTAAACATAATTTTAAAATAAATGTTCGATCCTTTGAAATATATGCTCGATTTTTTCAAAAATATGATCGATTTGTCGCCAAATCGAGGATATTTAACTAAACCTAATTTTCAAAAATAAAATACTCGATCCTTTGAAAACTATGCTCGATTATTTCAAAAATATGCTCGATTCTTTCTAAAATAAGCTTGATCATATTAAAAAAAACTCGATTTAGCTACAAATATACTCGATTTAACTAAACCTAATTAAAAAAAAAACCTTGAAACTTTATCAAATAAGCTCGATTCTACTACAAAAAAGCTCGGGTCTTGTTAAAAAAGTCTCGGCTACCCTTATTTTCATCTTCCTCAACAAATATTCAGTCTCATTTTAAACCCTAACCTAAACCACAACCATTCTCAGATCCCTAAATCAACTATAATCTACAAGTTTAATCAACAAAAACCAGATCTAACATGCAATGCTACTTCTGAACAACAAAATCAAAATCAAAACCAACTTACCTCGATCGATTGCAAAACTTCTCGGCCGATATTCCACTGCTCTCCGGTTACTCCTCCGTCAATATCGTCACCGTCGATACACTTCTGGTCGCTTGAAAGTCACTGAACTTTTTTTCTCTCTCCACTTTTTCTCTCTCACGTTGAAAACGACAACTCACTTTCGGGGTATTTTGGTCTCGACACCTTAATTGGTGCATTTTAAACATACATTATTAATGTAGTGATATTTTCATAAAAACCTTCCAAAATAGTACCAATAATTTTTCGAACCCTTTTTGATCAAGGAATCACACTCTCCTACTGAACTTGGAGCACAAGCAGCATATGAGAGAAATAATGGTTGATATTTTAGTTGTATTAACACGGTGTATAGATTCAATATTTTTTTTTTACAAATCTTGCAAGTTTTGTCTGTCAAAGAAAATAAGGATTCGTGTAATTTAATTTTGAGTACAATTTTAAATCTTTATTTACTTAAGGTTCAGTATCTCGATGTACAATATATATTAATGTACTACATCCATCCTATTAAATAGTATATTATATATAACATTTACATTCAATAAGGAAAAAAATGAGTATGGAAAAGTAGAAGAAGAAAAAATCCAACAATCTCACAAAAAAAATATTTTGTAATTTTGTAATTTTGTAATTTTGTATTATAAATCATAATTTTATTGACGTGATTGAATTAGTTTAACATGACTTGAAGATATTTGATTAAAGTGCTCGACGAATTGTACGAATGAACTTAATCCACTATCTCTCTATGAAAAAAAAAACAAGTCATTCTGATATCATTCATGTTGTATAGTGGGCATTTCATTTGAATTGTTTTGAAAACCCACTTACATTATTATCTTTGGATTAATTTGTGAACTTATTTAGTCAAATATAAAAATTGATTAAACATATAATATTAAACTCTAACTATGTGTGTGTCTTTTGCTCACTTTTAGAAGAGAAAATCTCAATAACCATCAATTATAATGATTATTATTATCTCTTGGATGCTATCCACCGTCATTAAGAAGAAACTCTTAAATAATACTATTATTAAACATGACTCTTAGTTTCCACCGCTACCAAGAACCGATTCATTGGTTTTATGGTTATATATATATATATATATATATAAATGGTTTGGTGGTTCAAGCATCTTGGCAAAGGCTCCAAGAATTAAAATTTTTGTTTTAATAATATTCGTATATACCAGAGAATTGTAAAAGATTGTATGAAAAATGTTTGCTTATTTTTTATTTATTTTTTTGACATAAAATGTTCAGTTTGAACTAGTCGGTAACATAACTGTGAGGAAACATTCCTTCCGTAACAAGAAAAATGATTTCTAGCTTCAAAAGATATGATTCTCCAACAACAACTAAACTAATCGATTTTATGCGACCATCAGCAGAATTATATCCTTCTATCACACAATCTATCCTAGCCAGAAACCAATGAACACTATAGCAACAACTAATGGATTCAAACAACATAAAGTTTTTATGTATTATAAAATACGTCATTAACAAAAATTGTACTTACAATCAAATTTTTTACCTCTTTCGATGCATCCATAGTAATACTCGGAGTATTTCGATTTCCATATATCAATTTGTGCACGTCGACCTCCATCCTCCAATATTACCACTAATAAACTAATAAAGATAATGTAGCTCAATCATGGAAATCAAAACAACAACAACAAAATGAGATTTTAATTATATATTAAAAAGAAAAGAAATTACCAATTAATTTAGAGTACAAACTGCGCTTGACCACTAGCTGAGACAAGGCCAGCCTTGAGATTTTCGGGGCCCGAGACGAAGTATAAAAAATAAGACCTTCGATACTTTATGTATGTTTACTATATTTTTTTTCTCTAATAAATCCTTGTAAATATCAATATAATAAGAGTGTTATACCGGTTTTTTTAATATATAAAAGATAATTATTGTTGGGATTATGATTCAAGTAAGCAACACACTCTAATAATTGGGTTTTATAATCTATGGGCATTTTTAAAATAAATACGTTTGTTGGGCTTATTTTGAACTCATTTTATGGGTTTATTAGTTCGAAAAAATTAGATGTTCAGTGGGCTTTTTTAAACTCATTTTTATAGGCCTCTTAGTTCATATAAGAGTTATATCTAAAATCAATTATTATTATTTTAACTTTTGGGGCCCTTACAGATCAGGGGCCTAGGCGGTCGTCTCAGTGGGCTCCCTCTAGGGTCAGACCAGAGTTGAGAGTACCAATCCGAGAGCGAAAAGTATAAGACCACAAATTAACGACCATGGTATCTTCCTACGCTTCGAAGTAATGGATCATCATCTCCAAACTATTTACCACCAACAGATTTTGTATACGTGCATGAAAGATTTTTGGATAGAAGTATAATGTTTTTTTGATCTGAACGCCGCTTATGAGTTTTGTATTAAGTGAATTTAATTAGATGATTCATTATGCATATAAGCCAACCCTGCCAACCCAACCAAGCCTCAGACCATGGTCGTGAATCGAATAAAAAATAGAGACATTTGTAAAAGTAGTCAAATTAATAAATGAATTATTGTTTTTAATAAAAATAAATAAATTATTGTTTTTAATCATGTGTAATTTATAAAGTCTAAAATGCCCATTTAAAAAAAATCAATTTTGTTTGTAAAAGTGAACCTATTTAAAAAAAAACATAAACCTAAATTGTTTTATGTTTTGTAAACCTAAATTATTATTATTTATTTATTTACAAACATAAACCTAAATTGCTTTTTAACTAAAAAAACCCTAAATCGTTTTACCATCAGACGTTGACGAAGAAGAAGAAAAAGAGAGGAAAAAAAGAAGGGATTGGATCATGCGACGCCGACGAAGAAGAAGCAGGTGGTTTCCAAAAACGATTCGACTGCCGAACATTCCGCGACCTAGGATTACTTCGATTCGTTTGTGTTTCAACTTCAGCCCTTCTTCAACCAAATTCAACATGTCTTCAACCAACAAGCTACAATTTTAGTAGTGTTTGTTTGTGCTTTTGTTAATTCTTTTCCCACTTCATCATTATCTGGTTATTCTAAGCATATTATGGTATAATAATGATGATTGCACTGTTCTCCCTTGTTCTCCACTGTTTTCAGTTTGGTGTGCTTATACTTTTATGTTGTATCAGTTGGTTTTTCATAGGGATATTATTTTGTTTTCTGCCTTCTTTTTTTTGTTTCAGCGGGGCATGTTGTTTGCTTTGTTGTGTGCATTGTCTTGTTTTGCTTTCTCTTTTGGCTAGGAAGCCTAAGTGTTGCACATTAATACATGAGATTGGCGACATTAAAATCAAATTATTCTAGGAAGAGTTGGAAGAATAGGCGAAATTATTTTAGGAAGCCTAGGTGTTGTCTTGTCAATGTGTCACTGTGAGTGTGTGCTACTTTTATATATGTAACGATATACTGTATGTGTTATAATTATTAATTTCTCTCTCTTATTAATGTGTGTGTATATATATATATATTTCAAACTCTGTTAAGAACTCTCTTGTGTTGGATGGAGGATTTCCCTTCATGTATTTCTTTTTTCTTGGAGGTGATCAGCGATGTTGAACTGATGTTAACTTGACGCGATCAACTGAGAGAGCTCTTAACTTGAGGTGATCAGCATTTGTTGTTTTCTTTTGATTGTTTACTTTCAGGTAGCTGGTTGTATGTTGTTTTGTGCTTGCCTTTGGCTTCCTAGTTTGTTGCTTTTCTGTTGGTGTTCGCTTTATTGTCTATTTGTTGTTGTGTTTTGGCCTTTATAGCCTTGTCTTTGCTGGTTTTTGTTTGCTCTGTTGTTTTGTGCCTGCTTTTAGCTTTCCTTTGGCCTTGTGCCTTTCCCGACTTTTTAACATTACAGGTCCAACGTTTATGTGTATACAAAGTGTTGCTAGATGTTAAAACCTTGAATCCAATAAGTTTGATTTATGTAAACAATATTAACCTGTAAAATAAAATAAAAATTATTTAGTATAATAAGAATTTTGAAAATGTTAATTTGTACTACTTTTTTAATTATTATAATTAAATTCAAAATTTGGGGAGATAAACTGCGCTATCTAACATTCTTTAACATCCAAATGTTGTGACTTTTTGATTTTGTAGTAGGAGCTCGTATTCAACTAGTTCTAATAATCGGTACCACTCTACCAAATGTTTGTATATAAAAAAAATGTTGTGATTTCACTTGTTCCATATAATTTAAATCAAATTCCAAACATACTTCGATGATGTCATGACAACATGATGAATAATTATATATATATATATATATATATGTGTGTGTGTGTGTGTGTGTGTGTGTGTGTGTGTGTTTATATGTGTGAGTACATAGTTACAAGTGAAGTAGTGAAAGTGATCATAAATCACAATCAGATCTAGCATCACTTGTGTGCATTAATTATAGATGGAACTTGAAAACAAAGAGCACATGCATTATGAAAGATCCTTCCACCTTGTAAGAGATCACCTTGTAAGCACATACTCTGATCTTGGATGAACAAAGAGTGCACAAATAACTTATATACACCTTGTAAGTGATAGTTGAGGTATAATTTTGTTGTTCTTTCACCCGCTATCAACCTGTTATCTAGTTTGAACATGATTCGAGAAAAACAAATATAACAATTGAATGAATTATGTAGTGAAAAAATGCAATCAATTGGAATATTAATTGTTTATATCATATGATACTAATCTGATGGCATACACACATACTTGGTTCTGTAAAATTTTAGTAATTATATTCTTAACAAGAATATGTTGTTCGAACAATGAAATGCTTTTGCGGTCCAAAATAGGTTGAGATTTGGTATTTTTCTGAAACTCCATAGTTTGTAAATTAATAAATATTATACCATGATTGGTTTCTTGTCTTCTGAGTTATAAGATCTTGTAAATCTTTTCATCCAAGATCAGAGTAAACACTCACTAATCACATATAGTCAGATCGCTATGAGTAGCTTTTCTGTAAGACAGATATGGTTTTTTTCCTTTGCTTGATTTCTACTCAGAAGATCATATTAGTTTAGTTCTAAATATATTAGAGATCTTTTTTTGACAATTCAACTTTTTCTATTTACAATTCTTTTCTAAAGATACCATATGTTGATAACAGCAGATGGCCGAAATACCATATGTATAACGTTCATCAAATTGGTTTCATGCAAGAATATTGGTTCATCAAAGGTTTACGGAGTTAAATAGAATGAGACATTCTTTGGATAAAGTTGGGGAACTGAGGCGTTTCCAGGGTGGTATATTTAGTTACTTTTTAGAATTATCCGGTCTTAGAATTTTCGGTGGAAGGTTATGTCAGCTGCTACTGTGTAGGGATGTTAATCACCCGGGTGGGAATACCGATGAGATGTGGTTTCAGGTGGGCCAAACAGAAAACTAGAATTCTGTTTAGTCCGATTTGTAATTTGGAACGATACTTACCAGTGTTGTCCATGGCTATGAGGATGTTGAAGGGGTGTGTTAGATAAATGTTTTAGTAGAAAGGTGCCAACATTTCAAACGATTCTAAATCGATTAGATGAGGGAAATTTTGACCAGCCTGATGATGCTATCAAGTTGTCATATTTGTTTCTATTGGGAAATGTGTTCTTGGGATTGAATATGGAAAGACTGTCTCTAAATGGGCTTATATGTTTGTAGGGAACTTAACGGCTTTCGAGAGTTTCCCATGGGGAACCTACATATACACTCATACCGCATAATACTTGAGACGATTTATGACTGGTCCAAATAAGCAAAACCATAATTTTAGCAAGAAGCATAATTTTGGGATTGATGAATAGGTTTGGGCTATGGAGGCTATTCCATGCCTCACTGGAGTGCATGGACTTTGGATTAGTAACGTTTATCCCCGATTAATGAACTGGTGTTGCAAAAACAAGCCCAGGAAACTTGATAATGAGTTCACTGATGAGGTACAGGTTTGTAAAAATATGTTTAATTTTATTATTATTATGAACGTTGTATAATTATTCTTTTCATGCATTATGGATTTAGATGGAAGCTATTCCCACATTGACTCCGACTGTAGCTGAATTACAACAAGATTATATGGTAATTTTTTTCGGTCTGCTCGATGGTCCTCTCCTTTCAGGTGGATGTACAATGCAAGAACTAATATGTTTTGGAAGGATCCAACTGGAAGGATGAGGTACTGGGTGTATCGAAGGTGCACATGCTGTTTGAAGTCATTGAGTTGTGAAGTAATAACTGCATAGTCATTCTTTTAGAACCCTTGTATGCTTGAAAAACATGAAAATTAGTTAGTACCATCATTTTTTTTAATACACACATGAAAACATAATAAATAAGAAAGAAATATACTTGCAAACTGCAATTGCATGAGCACATGGAAATATATCTAAGTCAAACTTATGGCATGTGCATGTCCTCAATTCCACGTCTATAGTCCACATTATGCCTTCGTTATCCTTCACAGCAGATGTAGTCAATAGGTTACACTATATAGTTGAGATTTCTCCTGATTATTTTTCCTATGTTCTAGAGCTAAATCTGTCAAAATCGATGATCCTTTGTTAGCGGCTTTCCGCCGATCATGAAACGATTTTTGTATCAAGTCTCTAAAGAATTCCATCAATGTTGTGATAGGTAACTTCTGTGCTTCCTTAGCTATAGCGTTAATTGCCTCTGCAATGTTCATCATCATAAATCCATATCTCTTCTCAGGACAATAAGCAAATGACCATCTTTCCACACCAACGTCTACAAGATAGTCAAAGGCAGGATGATGAATGTTGGAAATTTTAGTCAAATATTTATCACACACTTCGGTTCTATATGAATATGCAACCAATTTATATATCTGCAAGACATCACCACGTTTTAGAGCCTTTTTCTTTAGATTCTGCTTCAAATGGTAATAACATATTGTAAGCCCTAGAGTCGCGCAACAGAAGAAAATTTCAAAAAATATATATATTTTAAACGACTTAATAACCATATATGATATATAAAAGCAAGATTCAAAATCATACATACAGGCTAACGCCTTCGTTCTTTCACTTATTGATATAGCTTTCCGATTTGAACCACTGAATCTTTCTCGCTATCTTCCAGGTTCTGACAACTACGTGTGGACGTGTCACGAGCTTCAGGAGGTTGTATGGAGGTTGAAGAAACTTACGAAAACAACTCTTGTTTTCTATGTATGGAATTCGACCACCATGAATGGAAAAATAAAAATAATAATAATAACTTCTTTTTTCTTTTGGTCTATTGGCCGTACCCACTTGTTTCACATTTTTTTTAAATTGTATATCTCAAAAACAACTTTCTTTATTAATATAATTAATAAGTGTTGTATCAAGATACAACACCTTGATATCATCTTATCATTTTAAATATCTAATATTTAAAATAAAAATCAATTATCTTGTTTTTAAAATCAAATAATAAAAATAAAATATGTTGATATCTTATATCATGATATGGTTATAAGTGGCCTAGATTGAATACGATTATAAATCCCATTTAATTCAATGTTGTCACTGTGACTTGAACCCATGACCTGCTAAAGTTTAAATAATGAATATTATTTTATATACTTGCTTTGGTCTTGGCTCGAACCCTTGACCTCCATATAATAATTAATTCTATAAATAATTCATAATTATTAATATAATTAAATAATCATATTATTTAATTTAATTAACTATTAATCCATTAATTAAATAATCACATTATTAAATTAATTGCCCGAATTAAATCCTTGTTACTTTCGTAACATAATGAATTGGACTATCTAATTAATTAACCATGACCCTTGTTACCATCAACGTTCCGGACAAGTAAGGGGACCTAATGGACCCACAGTCTTAAGCTTCAATAATCTTTAGAAAAAATTAATTAAACTCTTTAATTAATATTTCATGATTAATAACCTTGGAGTTACTCCACGAAAAACCAGAGGTTGTACTCTCATAATTGTAGATGTTTTTACACAAATCAAAAACTCGGTGTCTATCGATATAGCTATTACTTATGGTATGATCATCCACAAGTAGTTCATAATTAGAGTTGGGTCAAAAAGTCTGTTATACCCATTTAAGTATATCTTTTCTATTAAGTGTTATTGATTCTCTAAAGAAAAATAAATCCTTACTTCCTTTACGGAAGAAGGAGAGAGCTCATATTGTTCAAGCTCCGAATCAATCCTTAAGGGAATTACTATCTACTTCTCACAAGAAGGAGTGGATTCCACTATTGTGTACAAACCTTCCCAATCATAAGCCAAAACGCGATTCCAAGATACATAGATATTGATCGGGAATGCTACACCAATCTCACCCATAGTAAATCAAAAACCACGATCTAACCTGAAAGAGTCAGTAAGACACTCAGGATTAAGATCACCCATATACAACCATCATTTATCGATATATATGAATCTCCTCATGTAACGGATATTGTGAGAGATTTATATAGATCATGACCCAGTCCTATATGATCGCGTGTTAGGTTTTAGTTTGTGTTGGCATGAATTCCATATCAAAATGATGTTTACTTGTAATGATTTAGTTGTTTAGATTCATGATGATTCAAGCTTCAAGGAAGAAGAAACAACAAGTCAAAGCAAGTTCTAAGTCTTCAAGAGAAAGGATGCAATATGGTTCTACAAAGGTATACTAAGACCATATCTTTCTCTTACAAGGCTTAGGCACACACACACACATATCATACATTTGTGTCCCTGCATCGTTGTGCACCATTATAGGAATACATAGACAATTCATTCATATGTGTCCCTGCATCATTGTGCACCATATATAACACATTCACACACTTGAAGATGAATGCTCATGCATTGGTTTGGAAATAACATGTTTTGGAATATGCATGATTGGAAACTATCTCTATGTAGTTTGCATTCTAGTGTGAATTGTGTTTGTATGTGTATATGTTTGTATAACATGGATATTGAACTTGGATTTAGTCATAAATCTTTCTTGATTGAGTTCCGGTCATTTCGGTTACTCATACTATTGATTTCAAGTTCTAAGTCAAAAGATACTACACTTTCAACTCATGTTTCATACATTGTCTTCGTCTTCGTATATCGAGTCGAATTATTATTTTCTGGGTTGAGTATCTTATATTTCCATGTTCGTGTGAGAGTTATGATTTGTAATCCATAAACGGATTTGAATTCTGAGTTCGGAGACCGGAGAACGGTCTAAGAACGAGAAGGGAGTGCGAGTGGAAAAGATTGCATCCAAGCAATCTTTCCCGAGATGGCGCGTGGCAATCTCGGGAGAGAATGCTTGCTGCCCCGAGATGCCCACATGCCATCTCGGGCAGCATGTATTCTTGGGCTCTTAAGGGTGTTTTGGTCTTTTCATAATTCATTCTTATCCCTCTCCTTTATAATCTCTTTCCCTATCACATTTCAATTTAAGAAGAAATTCAAATCAAGTGTGCAGAATTTTTCTCTCTAAATTGTCTCACCTTCCAAACACCATAACTTCTTCATTTGAACTCCGATTTGAGTGATTTGAAGTTGAGAGTGTTCATCTATTCATCTTCCATCTTTTCTCTGAAGGTTTGAGTTTATTTTGCTGCTTTTTTTGGTGTCTAATCATACAAAAACGGGACTGCACCTAAATCAACTAAGATATTGATTTTCTCTCAAAGTTTTCTTTTAAAACTTGATAAATTGCCTTGGGTTTTCTTCTTCTACATATATTTGTATATTGTGAGTGTTTTGATTTGTGTTTTGAATACTTTTAAAGCTAGTTTGAGTTTCAATTGAAATCATACATGCTGAGATAGGTTTTGATTTTGCCTATGTTATCACATGTTTGGGATTGTATTGTGCTAGCTTTGATTCTAGGACTATTTGATGATTTTTGATTGATTGATTTTGAGAAAAATAGTTCCTCACATGTATTAGACTCTCTTAGCCGAATTTCTCACATAATACATGTGCTTATGTTCTTTTGAGCTATTCATGTGATTTGTTGAATCTATGATTAGGAAAATGCTCTATAACTTTTGCTTAAATCTATTTGACATTGTCATATGATTTTAGCATGTTTTAGGTTTTTGTGATTTAAACTTGATCTTGTGATTTTTTTATCATATCTTGTGATTCAAGTTTAGATATATGCATGAATCTAGTTTATGATTAATGTTGAACATATCTTACATAATCTAGATTGATTACACATGCATGATTAACTAGACTATATGTGATTTGTGCATTCATGCTCATGTCTAGTATTTTTCATAGGATGTGTAGATCATAGCATTCTATGTTGCGTGCTTGTTTGCGTTTTGCATTCATGATCACCAAGATGCCTTGTGAGAAGGAAGTCTTGACAATAGGTGTGAGACCTATGGTGTTGAGCAAGAAGTCTTGGCAAGAGGTGTGAAGCCTCGGATTGTTGAGCAAGGAAGTCTTGGCTAGAGGTGTGAAGCCTTGGATAGTTGAGCAAGAAGTCTTGCCTAGAGTTGGGAGAACTTGGATAGGTGAGCAAGGAAGTCTTGACTAGAGTCGGGAAGACTCGGATAGTTGAGCAAGAAGTCTTGCCTTGGGTTGTGAAGATCCAGATAAGGTGAGCAAGAAAGACTTGACAAGAGGTGTGAAGCCTCGGATTGTCGAGCATGGGGCGACAACTTCTAGAGTAGGATAGGAGGGTAGTTTCTAGGTGAAGAGGTCACTTGAGAGATTGTACTTGTCTTATCTATTAGTGGATTTTTTTTGCCGGTGGCTGCTAGCCCGTGAATGTTTCCTCTTCGGAGGTTTACAACGTTATATCTTGTGTTAACTATTCTCTATCCATATCTCTCTAATATTTGTATTGTGGATAGAACTTTCTTTGTATGTTGACTTCCTCTTTATAATATTGATTATGTATATGTTACAATTACTTGTTTGCATCAAACTTTACTTGTGTTTATATATTGATTAATTGTTTTTAATTAATATTGTTGACGTTGATTTCTGGATTGTATCAGAAAAACCAACAAGGATTGGATTTCGGCTGAGATTTCAAAAAGAGAAAGAGAAGGAGAAAGTAAACAAGACACAAGTTTTTTACGTGGTAAAACTCCGATGATCGGGGAAACGTCCACGAGTGGTAAAAGGATCAACCTAGCCAAAATCCACTATGCATTTGGAATATTTCAAGCTCTCGATCTCTCTTTTTTCTCTCTGAATTTTGATATGATCTGTGTATGCTCTATCTCTCTATATCTTTTTCAGCGAGATTATAGGTCTACTTATATGTGTATAGAGCTCTAATCTTCTTTGTACAAAAAATAGATCTTTGTATTTAATTACAATTATTTGCTTGCTTGAAGCTGATTGTCTTCTTTCCCATTTCAGAGTCTTGTATTGAAATCGAATGGGTATCTAGTAGTGCAGTCTGATTTGGACTTGTTTCCTTATAAGAATGTCATCTTTTTTAAAGAAATAAAGTTGTTGTCTGATTGGGAACCCTTCCAGTTCAGTATTCTGTTCTCTTTGGGATTCCTTGATGTGGATATCTTCGTGTACCCTTATGACTAGATCCACGTGCACTGGTGCTTTTATTTGATTTTCATCATGCTTGTCCCGAGTAAGAGCAATACATGCTGGTCCCAAGTAGCGCCTTTTGATCCCGAGTAACATTATTTGATCCAGAGTAGAAACGTCAATTAACCAGTCCCAAGTGTCGTTAGATGATCCCGAGTAGGTTTCATTCAACATCCGTTTACTCGGGTTTTCTCTTTTCTTTGACGATGCCTTGTAGGACATTTCCTGAATGCCTATTTGGACATCCACCTGGCAATTTTATCCTCTCTGTCAATGACTTGTACGTCTGGTAAAATTCACATACGACAATACCCCCTTAAAATATTTTTGTTGAACGAGGTTTCTTCGGGCAAAATTATTTTAATTAATTATCATCTTTTCAGTATCCGAGTAAATATCTAGTCATAATGGCATGTCTTAATGGCGACCCTGTAAATTCGATTCGTCCCCTCACGCGAGGTCTTTAATGATGGCGACGCTTTGAAGTTCTGATGGCTGAGGTTAGTTCTTGTTTTGACACGTGTACTTCACCTCTTCATTTTTCAAGGTTATTTATGATAAAAGACCTATGCGTCTTCCCATACGCCGCCTACATCATCAAACCTCGTTATCATTATTTTTCGCCTTGAAAACCTAGGGTTTCGTGTCGTTTCCTCTTTAAATTCTTCACTGAGAGACATCGTTGGTTTATTCTCAATGATTTTCAGCAGGAAAATTTCTTTAAAACCAAATTTCTTTACCTAGAAGTTCGCTATTCTCCGTTGAAGATCTTGCATCAATCTCAATTCAATGTTAGTTTTAATGGAGCCATATTCTCGTCATCGTCTCTTTAAAATCGCTTTTGATGCATTAGAACGTGGGGATTTCCAGTTAGTTTCTTGCATTAGACGATTACTAGGGGATATCCCTGTAGATGAACCTCCATTTCTATAAGTTGATGTTTCGGGGCTTCACCCTAATGTCACTTTTAACCCCTGTATCGAGTTCATCTAGTTCTAATTCTGATATTTCTAACCACAGGGTAACTCTTTGAAGGATAGGAAAACATCAGAGTAGAAGTGAAGTCTGTAAGCACAACTCGGACAATATTTTGATCAGGGAGCAGATTGTCAACGAAAATGATGTGGAAGAGGAGTTTAGGATGTCTCGTCTTTCTTTCTCTACTGACCGCCCGAGTGGGTATGACTCGGAGCCGAATGTTGTCGGGGCTGATGAGATAGGAAAGTATCGCTCCCGATTCGATCTGCCCAACTAGGTCACTCTGATTCCAGCGGGTGATAGAGTTGTGTGCAATCCTCCCCCGGTCATGGTGGCGATTTATGGCTCCATGCTTTGCTGTGACGTCACTCTTCCTCTTCAGCCATTTATTGCTTGGTTTCTGGCTGAAGGAGGAATTGTTCTGGCTCAGGTAGCCCCAAATAGCTACAGAATCTTAATGTGCATGTGGAACATGTACAACTGGATGAACCTTTCGCCGCCGTCCCCAAATGAAATCAGGCATTTCTTTACATTAAGGCAGTCAGGCAAAACGGGGACTTACTTCCTTATGTCTAATCCGCCAGACTACTAGGTCCCCGAGAGGATAAAAGTGAGTCGGGGATGCTGACATTTTTGACGACCCTAAAAAGAAGGGTTTTATATGGGGATTTCCTACATCCAACAAGTTTTGGAAGAACAGTTGGTTTTTTACCAGAAGGAGTCTCGGGCTGGAAGTCACCCTCAAATCTGGGGATTCTCGAGTGGTGCTGAAAGTCCCTCGATTCTTCTGTTCCCCCGAAATATAGAACAAGAAGAATATCGATTACAGTGATGGCGAGCTAACCAGACTTTCTCGGGCGGCAATTCGCACACTAGAGAAGATGAGCAAGTCTTATCTCTTCGTAGAGTCGAAAATGATTGAGTTTGGCTTTTTCAAAAAGGTTTCGGTCGAACGTAGGCGATGTAAGCGATTTTTGTAACTTTTTTCCTTTTATTATATATTTTTTGTTTTTGCATTCTGACTGGGTTCTTTTTTTCTCTAGTGTTTGATACAAACATCGTTTGCGATCTTTAGGCTTGCCAAGTGAAGTCAATTATTCAGGCGAGTCGAAAAGAGGCTTCTAGTCAAGGTGACGAAGGCATCGCCCCGCCTGAGTCTAATGAAGAGGCTGATACCGCTGAGGAGCATATTCCCCGAAGATGTCCCTGATGACGTTTTTCAACCGACGGTTGAGGAGACTGGTCCTAGTGGCCCGACCGACACTCAGCTACCTGTCGATCTATGAAGGCAAAGTGAAGGTGTCAGTGAAGAGCCTGCCGAGTAGACTGACACCGGTGATGGGGGTAATTCCATGGGACAGGTACCTATAGGTCCCGTATTCATTGAAGCCTTCCAGGATGATACTCTGGAGAATCCTGCAGCTGATCTTAGTTTCCACCGTTCTCGAGGTGAGAAACGGAAGGCAATCAGCTCTCCAACTCATCCCTTCAAGGTTCCTCGGGTGGTCACTTTTATCGACTCTAGCGATGAAGATATTGTGGTTGAGGCTTGCCCAAGTGCTGATATTGGAGTATCGGCGGATGTAGGGGCTTCGGAGCCGAACAGGGATTCTCCTCCCCCCGAGGTTGAAGATCTAGAAGCTGAACCCTCAGGGGTTCCTTCACATCCTTCTCCTCAGGATATGCTGTGGGAGATGTCATCTGGACGGGCTTTTATTAAGGAAGACCGTTGGAGCAATTTTCGGGATAGCTCCCTGACCGAACGTCTTCAAAATGTTTTTAATGGTACATCTTATGTAAGCTACCCCCAACTCCTTTAATTTTTTACTTGTTTGCCAGATTTCTAATTATATTCCTTTACAGATGGTAGCCGAATTTGCTGAGCTAGTTCAGACGCAGCAACATCAAGTTGATCGAATAAGGCATCTAGAGGCTCAGCTAAAGGAAATTGAGGATAGCCGAGCTCGGGTCGAAACGGCTTACCAACAGGAGGTTGGTTCTGCACAAATTTTTGCCGACCACTGTCTGGCAAAGCAAATGGAGGCCGAGGAAAGATCTTATTCAGCAGAAGAGAAAACAACATCACTTCAGAACTTATTATCTTCTGTCTAGGAATCTATGCTCAAGGCCGAGCAGAAAGCAGAGCAGTCTAAGTCGGCATATGAACAGAAAATTAAAGATCTGAAGTGCCAAGCATTGACAATTGAATCCTTATCCCGAGAGGCCAGACTGGAACTTGAAGTACAAGAGGTAGATCGTTTCAAGAGATCCCTTGCCTACGATGCTCTTCTTCTTCGGGAGTTTCAACGAGGGTTGGTTTCAGCTGGCGAATTCTTTAGAGTCAAGAATCGGGCAACTGAGAAGGCCCAAACCAATTGGGAGCTTTCAATCAAACATCATGTGGATCGGTCCTTAGAGTCTCTTCGAACTCAGATGAAGGAATGGAGAGCTTACTGTTGTAGCCGAGGCAAAGAGCCTATGAATTTAGAGATTCCATCCGAACATTCTCTCTCGACCTTCTATGCCAATCAAGAGTCTGTCGTGAAGGGTGTGGAGCCTGATGTCGGGCCGATTCCAAGAGAGGATTACAGCCAATAGATGGATGACTCAGTCGACACCATTGCTTGGCCTTCTAACGAAAGTCTACTCCACGAATAGGAAATGGTGCCAGACCCGAGTATTGGCAAGGGCTCGAAATCCTCGCAACTTAAATTTTTGTAGAATTGTAGAAACATTTGATTCTTTATTGTAAGAAATTTGTAACCCTCTAATATCAATAAAATTCAAAGTTTTTCTAAATGATTGACTTGCTTTGAACACTTTAACTTCTTGATTGTTGCCGAGTACTTCATTAAACTGGCAGGTTCAGGTAACTTAACCAAGTATCTTATTAAACTGGTAGTTACCCAAATAACTTTTAATTGCCAAGTATCTTAAACTGGCTTCTCCGATGTTCGGGTAACTTAACCAAGTATCTTATTAAACTGGTAGTTACCCAAATAACTTTAATCGCCAAGTATCTTATTAAACTGACTCTTCGATGTTCGGGTAACTTAACCAAGTTTCTTATTAAACTGGTAGTTACCCGAATAACTTTAATTGCCAAGTATCTTATTAAACTGGCTCTTTATTATTAACCGAGTCATCTTAAAACAGGCGAGTTTATACTTGTGTTTCATGCTCGGTTGCTACCCGAGCATTACATCAAGGCTCACCATGATCATATGTTCGAGTCCTTACACATTACTAAGGATGTCTCCCCAGCTTTTATGTGCAAGAGTTTGCCAAATCGTTAAACTTTTTGAATTGCTTAAAACAACTATGCATTTCACCAGAATTTGTCCCGATAGCGTCCCGAGCTGGTGCATCGGGTTTGCCTTTTTACGAAGGTCATTTTGACCTTGCTAGGCTGGCATGCTCCTTCGAGCTTCTCTGCCCATTCAGGATTTAATGGTCCTGAGTATTCTATTTGCATGTTCTTATTATCATGCTTGTCTTCCATATGTTCTTATTATCATATGCTTTCTTTTGGAAATCACGAGTCTGATTTTTTTTTTATAACTGCAAAATCAATAAAGTTATAAATTTCAACTAATATTTATCCTAACTAAAATTGTCCCAACTAGAAAAAAGAAAAAACAATTTAAGGATAGAAAATCTTCAGATATTGGGCATTGCATGGTCGGGGTAAAACCCCTCCATTAGGTCGTGCAATCCAATATGCCCTATGACCAGCTATTCCTTTGATTTTGTATGGGCCTTCCCATTTGTCAGCCAAGGAACCTGCAACTTTATTTTTTGTGTTCAATAACACCTTTCTGAGTACCATGTCTCATAGCTGGAATTTTCTGACCCAAACGTGAGAGTTGTAGTGGCGAGCTACCATTTGCTGATATGCCATATTTCGTATTCGGGATCTCTCCCTTTTTTCTTCTAGCTCATCTAAACTTTGTAATAGAATATCAACAATCTGCTCTTCATCGTATAGCCTGACCCGGGGTGACATATATGACGTTTCTATAGGAATATCTACTTCTGTTCCAAACGCTAAAGTGAATGGAGTTTCTCCTATTGAAGTTCTCGTTGTTGTCTGATACGCCCATAACACTTCGGGAAGCTTTTCAACCCAGCTTTCTTTCTTGGCATCTAGTTTTGCTTTGATTGTGTGCTTGATGATTTTGTTCGCTGCTTCTACCAGCCCGTTTGTTTGAGGGTGGGCATGTGTAGCATAGTAGTTGGCAATCCGGTACTCCTTGCACAACAGTCTAATTTCAGGTTATCGAACTGAGTGCCATTGTCAGTGATTATAGTGTTTGGGAATCCAAACCTATAAAGTATAATCTTTTTCACAAAATTTGTGGTGTTTGCTTCAGTGATATGCACTAAAGCTTCAGCTTCTGCCCACTTCGTGAAATAGTCAACAGCTACTATGGCATGCTTCGCTCCACCCCATGTCCCGGCTGGCATTAGGCCGATTAGATCCAAACCCCACATGGCAAATGGCCATGGGGATGTGAGATTTCTGAGTTGTTCAAGGGGCTGTTGGATGTCATTAGCAATCCTTTGGCAAGTATTGCAACTTTCCGAACACTGTTGTGTATCTGAGAATAGAGTATGCCAATAGTAGCCTTGCCTGAGTACCTTATGTGCCAGACTTTTACCCCCAGTATGGTTTCTGCAAACTCCTGTATGGATTTCCTGTTATATATCTTATATACATCTTCCTATGTCATGCATCTTTGGAGTGTTCGGGAATACCCTCTTCTGTATAGTTCTTCTCCAACCAATGTGTATCTGGCAGATCTGTACCTGATACGTTTTGCTTGTAAGGGATCTTTCGGTAGTATGCCTTCTTCCAGGAACCTTTTTAGTTGAGTCATCCAACCATCTGACGGTGTTTGGATCTCTGAAATTTCCAAGTTTCTTTGTTCAACTGTACTCGGTTTAAGGAGATGTGCAACCGAAATAGTTTTTGGCCTGATTGTGGTTGTTACTGACGCTAATTTGGACAATGCGTCTACCTTTTCATTCTCCTCCCTGGGGATCTAGGTAATTTTATATTCTTTAAATTTCTGGATGAGCTATTTTGTAATGTCACGGTAGATTATCATGCCTTCATCCTTGGCTTGGTACTCGTCCAGGACTTGGTTGACAACTACCTGTGAATCGCTGAATATCTCGACCTCATCTGCCCCGAGAGCTATGCAGACTCTGAGTCCAGCTAGTAGCGCCTCGTACTCGGCATGATTGTTGGTTGCTTTGAAGTCAAACCTCATGGCATATTCGACATCGTCTCCTTCTGGAGTGCATACTACAATCCCTGCCCTGCTGCCATGAGTGTTTGAAGAGCCAACAACATACAGTTTCCATGTGAAATTTTTACCCAACATCTTTTTTGCTTCCAAGTCCGGTTCTGTGAATTCTGCTATGAAATCTGCCACTGCTTGCCCTTTGAGAGATGTTTTGGGGACGTAATGGATATCAAATTCACTTAGCTCGATTGCCCATTTGGTTAATCTCCCTGAAATCTTAGGCTTCTATAAAATTTGATTCAATGGGCAATCGGTGAGAACCTGGATTGTATGAGCCTGAAAGTATGGCCTTAGCTTTCTTGCTGCCGAAACTAATGCCAGAGCCATTTTTTCTGCCTGCGAATATCTAGTCTCAGCTGGTAGAAGTGCCTTGCTGGTGTAGTATACTGGATTTTGTACTCCGTCTTCTGTTCTGACTAGAACTGAGCTTGCTGCCAGTTCCATAATTGACAAGTACAGTTGGAGTGTCTCCTACTCTGTGGTTTTGAGAGGATGGGAGCCTGCCCTAGATATTCCTTGATTTTCAGAAAAGCATGTTCACACTCTTCATTCCATTCGAGCCATTTTCCTTTTTTGATTACTTTAAAAAAGGGTGAACATCTGTCTGTTGCTTTTGAGATGAATCTACCAAAGGAAGCTAAGCATCCTGTTAGGCGTTGTACTTCTTTGAGCGTTTTTGGTGAAGTCATTTTCTGCAGGGCCTGAATCTTCTCGGGGTTGACTTCTATTCCTCTTTGATGGACTTGAAAACCTAGAAATCTTCCTGAAGGAACCCCAAATAAACACTTGTTCGGATTTAGCTTCATCTGGTATCTCCTTACGACATCAAATGTCTCTTTCAGATCTAAGGTATGCTCACCTGCTGTGATGCTCTTGGTCAGCATATCATCAATGTATAATTCCATGTTCCTTCTTATTTGCCGTGAAAAAAAATTATTGACCAACCTTTGATAAGTTGCTCCTGCATTTTTCAATCCAAAGGGCATCACAGTATAGCAGTACAAACCCTGATCAGTTGTGAACGCTGTTTTTTCTTCGTCAGCTTTGTTCATTCGGATTTGGTTGTATCCCGAATAGGCGTCTATGAAACTGAGTAGCTCAAGGCCTAATGTAGTATCCACCAACTGATCTATCCTCGGAAGTGGAAAACTATCTTTCGGGCATGCTTTGTTCAGATCTGTGAAATCTATGCACATCCTCCACTGCCCATTCTTCTTTTGGACAAGGACTACATTAGCCACCCATTGAAGGTAATTGACTTCTCTAATTAATCCCACATCGAGTAGCTTATCTACTTCCTGTTTGATCGTCTGACTTCTTTCAAGATTGAATGATCTTCTCTTTTGTATCACCGGTTTTGCATTCGGATCTACTGTGAGATGGTGGGATATTATTCGGGCATTTATTCTGACCATGTCTTCATGACTCCAACGAACACATCCCTGTATTCTTTAAGTAGATCAATGAGGCTTTGTTTGACTCTTCCTTCCAGATTGGTCCCAATCTTGATCTTTTTGTCTGGCTCATCTTCTTTTAGGGCGATTTCTTCAATCGGTTCAGTTTTAGATTCATTTGGTTCTTCTCTTGGATAGAACTCGAATGATAGTGGTTTTTCGTTCTGACTCGGCTGTGTTATAGTGCAAACTTGTTCATTCTTGTCCTTGTATACTGACAGGTTAGCTCTTCGGGCCATATCCTGAGATCCTTTAACTACCCCGACCCCTTGTTCAGTCAGGAATTTCATCATTAAGGCATGCGTGGCTGTTACGACCTTAGTTTTATTCAGGAATGGTCGTCCCAATAGTGCATTATATGGCCAATTCTCCAAATCTACTACCACGAAGTCGAGCAATACCGTTCTCTGGCAAGGTGCTACTACAATCTTCACATGTAGCTTTACCGTCCCGAGTGATCTGACTTCAACTCCCCCGAATCCTCTGAGTAGGGTATGGAAGGGTTGTAGGTCCTTTCGGTCTAACCTGAGTTGATCGTAGACGGCTACAATGAGAATATCTACTGAGCTTCCATTATCTATCAAATTCTCCTGACTTTCCAGTGACCAATCCGCGCACTTATGACCAATGCGTCATTTGGCTGTATATCGACGCCATGTGAGTCTGCTTCTGTGAATGTTATTGGGTCCCATCCTTCCTTTATCCTCTTCGGGTCTGGCTCAATCGAGTTTACATCAAAGTTATTTCTTGCTTCTACTGTTTCTCTGATTTCCTGAGTCCGTTCTCGGTTACTTCTTCCAGTGGATGGTCCTCCAAAGATCGTGTGCATTACTTAATTGGCCTCAGGACTGGCCCTTTGAATTTTGCCCAGAGCCGTGATCGGTCATGATCTCTTTCTTTGCTTCTGACTTTTCATCCATTCTCAAAATCATATCCTATAGATGTCATTCCCGAATGAGGGTTTCTATGTAATCTCTGAGCTGGTAACACTTGGAAGTCTCATGACCGGTTTCCTTATAAAACCGATAGTATTTGGTTGTGTCTCGCCGAGCAAACTGAGATTGCCGGCGTGGCTCTTGTACCATATTCTTTGTTTCCAGAATGGCCAAGATTTCCTCCTGTTTTTTCCGAAGAGGAGTGTAGTTGGTGTATCCGCCTCGGTATTTGTTTGTGGTATGCTCGGTATTACGCTCATTACCCCCGTCTTTGCTCTTTTCTTTGCCATTTCCTTAATGTTTTCCCTTCTGGTTTTTCACCTTGGACTCGGCGTCCTTCTGTTCGGGCTTTCCTCCGTGCATATAACATCCTCTGGTGGCCAATTCTTCTTCCTTAGCCAGTGCATATCCTCCCGCCATATCCATCATGTCTGTATATCTAGTCAGCCGGGCTCTTCTTAAATCAAAAGATAGCCGACCATTCTGCAGGTTGTTGATGAACGCAACAATTATTGCTTCATCGTTTGCACTGCCAATTTCTGACACTGCTTGGCCGAATCTTCCCAAGTATTTCTTCAGTGACTCATCCTTTCCTTGCTTTATTTGAGAAATGTGAGCTACTGACTTTTTCCTATGAACATTGCTCAGAAACTGCCTCGAAAAGCTCCTGCTCAGTTCACTGAAACTTTTGATACTTACTGGAGGCAATTTCCTGAACACCCTCGAGCCCATGTCTCTCAGAGTTTGTGGAAAATTGAGACATAGTAAGGGATCACTGTGGGCATACTGAGCCAGGGCACTTTTATAGCGTCTCACGTGCTCTTTTGGATCTGTATCTTTCTTAAACTGCTCCACGTGTGGCATCCTGAATCTTTCTGGGAATGGGGTCCACAGGATTTCCTTGGTGAATGGACTATCAGAATCGTCATCAGATAAATCATTATACCCGTAACATCTGACCAATGCATCCATTTGACGCCTATTGTTCTCGACTTCTTGAGTTAGGCTCTGGATTATGACATCTCTGTCTCCCACCTGGCTACCCCGACGGTTGAACCGTTGCGTCATTCTTTCTAGCTCTTCACTTTGATGCCGAGTTTCTTACATGACTCCGTGATGACGCTTGCGATAGTGCCGATCGCTATCTTCTGATGATGACCGATCCCTATGCCGGTCATGTTTGCGGTGTCTAGTACGGACTGTCTAATCCTGGTCATGCTTCTGGCGTGGTCGTTCCTCTTCATGTGTTTCACGTCTAGCCTGTTTGATTGAGGTAAGGTTCCTTTCGACTCCTGATGTATTTATTTCTGGCTTTACTACCACCGAACTAAGCCTTACAGGTGGGAGGTTAGGAGTTGGTGCTTCTGTGGCCAGTAGATCAACTCCTTCCTTTGCTGCATCTGCCACCAATTTTTGTAACGCTTCCCGAAAATGTTGAGCCAGATCTTCACTAGTTGGAGGAACTTGCTAGATCCTTGCCAGGAATGTAGGTTGGTTATCTATTGTTGCAGTGAGATCCCATGAGGTACTGCCAACATGAAAGTTATCCGGAGATTTTTGGACATCCCTAGAATTGCTTCTGCTTCCTGCCATCGCTTCTGATCAAGTCGGAGGTTCGACGTGCCAATTGTTGACGTTGATTTCTGGATTGTATAAGAAAAGCCAACAAGGATTGGATTTCGACTGAGATTTCAAAGAGAGAGAGAAGGAGAAAGTAAACAAGACACAAGTTTTTTACGTGGTAAAACTCCGATGATCGGAGAAAAGTCCACGGGTGGTTGAATAATCAACCTAGCCAAAATCCACTATGAATTTGGAATATTACAAGCTCTCGATCTCTCTTTTTTCTCTCTGAATTCTGCTATGATCTGTGTATGCTCTATCTCTCTATATCTTTTTCAGCGAGATTATGGGTCTACTTATATGTGTATAGAGCCCTAATCTGCTTTGTACAAGAAATAGATCTTTGTCTTTAATTACAATTATTTGCTTGCTTGAAGGTGATTGTTTTCTTTCCCGTTTCGGAGTCTTGTATTGAAATCGAATGGGATTCTAGTAGTGCAGTCTGATTTGGACTTGTTTCCTTATAAGAATGTCATCTTTTTTAAAGAAATAAAGTTGTTGTCTGATTGGGGACCCTTCCAGTTCAGTATTCTGTTCTCTTTGGGATTCCTTGATGTGGATATCTTCGTGTACCCTTATGACTTGATCCACATGCACTAGTGCTTTTATTTGATTTTCATCATGCTTGTCCCGAGTAAGAGCAATACCTGATGGTCCCGAGTAGTGCCCTTTGATCCCGAATGGATGGCAGCGATTAGTTACAGACTTACAAAATTACATATGTGAAAGACAATAAAATGGAAAAGAACTACGTGGTCTTTGATTCCTCTAAACCCCGAGTCCGAGAGGATACGTAGGCAACTTAATTTTGGTACAAATTAAGTGCAAGACCAATTTTTTTAATTTTTAGTTTTATACATTTATTTCAATTTATATATTTAGTATTATTTTTTAAAATTTTAATTTCGGCTTACGGCCTTACACAATAAAATTCATTTACAAGTTCATATTATTACATGTCTTATGTTTTCGTATTTTTTTAAAAATGAGTATAAATGTATAATAAGAAAGAAAAAAAAACGAACCGGACCGGAATCGGAACCGGAACAGCGGTTCCACGGTTCTGGTTCCGGTTCCGGTTTCGGTTCAGGTTCTGGCTCCTTCCAGAACCGGAACTGGTCAGAACCGGGGTCATGTCTACTAAAGACTTCTCATTCTCCACTAGATGTTAGTAGTACAATATCTTTGAACAATGACCTTGATGCAAATCATGATGGAAGCTCTAGTTCCATTCCTACTAATCTTGAGTTGTTGAAAAACATAGAAAAGCTTGAAGAAGCTAGAGACAATGCTCAAAGAGAAGTAGTTGAGAATGATGATTTGATCAAGAAGCAACTAGATGAGTTTGTGGTTGTTACTCGTAGACTTCTTGGTGAAAAAGTGATATTGTGAAGAAGTTTAGAGAACTTGAAATGATAAACCTTGAGAAGGATAATGTGATATTTTCTTTGAGGAATAGAGAACAAGAATTGATGGAAGATATAGACACGGCTAAGGAGGCTATCAAGGACTTAGTGAATGATTCGGTTAGTGTGTCTAGTGTTAGGAATCTTGTTAACTCTCATAGTGGTGAAGACGACTTGGTAGTTGAAGAGGAGCTCTTGGAAGCACCGTTTCCTACACACTTTGATGAAGTCGTGAATGATAAGAAACCACACAAGAAGAGAAGATCAAAAGCCAAGAAGAAGTTGGCGAACAAGGTATCTTTACAAACTCCTAGTGAAGCTAGTTCAACTCCAAAAGGTACAATCTCATCTTTTATTCCAATTTGCCATTATTGCAACACAATAGGTCACATTAAGCCTAGGTATTATAAATATATTGAAAAATGCAAATTAGGAAATGAATATAGGGATAAGGAGATTAAACTTCAACTTGAACATGCTAAGGCCTTGAAAGTTGAGAAACATGATAATTTTGCTAAGCATGAGAAAAAGTTGTGGAGTAGAAAGAATTCTAATCTTGTTCAACTTGACAAAGCTTGTGTTGAAAATGTTAAGGAAGAGTGTGTTAATGATATTCTTGTTAATCAAGTCATTGAAGGACTTTACTCTAGATTTAACATTATTGTCAAGGATGATATTGGAAATGTTTGTGTAGGTACACCCAAGAACAAGTGGTTCAAGGGTAAGTGCTCTTATCACTAAAATAAGAAGCACATGTGAGATAGCTTTAAGGCTATATATCAATTACGTTGAGAATTCTTGCCTGCTAGCTTTGAATACTCCATGTATTGATATGAACTCGGTTATCTCACATCATGATTGTTATGATGGTCAAAATTTGTTGATTAACTTTGAAGAAGTTCTTTTGTTATATGTGTTGATTGAGTTGAGATATTATGCTTTTTATACTCTTGTTGTGAAACATCGTCAACTTGGTGTCATGAGGACATTCAAGACAAGAGTGCTCATAAAAAGGACGGAAGTATGATATTTGGTGAATATAATGTGTAAAAATGTATCTCTATACTCTATTGCATGTTCTCTTAGATATTCATCTTTTGACTCAATTTTTGACATACATCTCATAGCATGTCATATTAGATAATTTTGTATAGCATACATATGGTTCTCAATGACATTTGTTATTTTAGGATCTAATAATGATATTGTTCACATTGATCTTAACTTTGATGATTGTTTGTATATGGTATATTGAGTGGCATTTCTTTTGAAAATATGAGGTTCATATTCTTTGAAAGCTACTCATTAGAGAAGTAATGATCTTGAATAAGTCTCTACTTATTGCTTTTAGATCATATGCTTATGAGTCATAAAATCTTGGTTTTCTAAAATTGCACATTGCTTCTCTTATATGTTTTGCTAGTAGGTTGAGTTTACTAATATGTAAACATTGGATACACCTTGAAGTTTTTGTGCTTAAGTATATTTAAAATGACCTATAGTTAGTATCCATTTTGCTTTGGCAATTACATAGAACTCAACGAGCACCTTCATGGAAAGGGCTACACACATTGGTTGTGAAAGCTACCCAATGTTGAAAAGAGCTACACCATTGTGATGAGTGAAAGCCGTCATGAAGTGAATTTTTATTTATGTAAAAAAAATGGAAAAAATCAAAGAAGTGTTGAAATGAAATCATAAAAAAAAAAATCTTTGATTCAAAGCCTAAAAAGAAAATGAGAAAGGCTTAAAAAGAAGTTTAGTTGAAAATCAAATGAGCTCGGGTTGAAAAACAGAAATGGAATGACGAGCCACATGCACACACACGCTCATATGTTGAAATCTATTCTCTTAATAGCAAAAATTACGGATGATAATCGGTTTGACTTTTTATGGAAAAAGCTTAAGATGAATAGTTATTAGAAATTGTTTGCATGTTGATTATCAAACTACTTCTTGATATATATTTGAAGCATATCTCTCTCACACACACTTTTTTTATGAGTATGATGATATCTTTGCAATTGTTGAAGAATTATGAGAGAACTTGAAAAATCTTTGTGTATCTCTCTTAGCATATGAAGTTTATTTTGTTGATATTTCTTCAAATTGCTTGAATGTGTGATTGTGTGAATATCTTTGTGAACTCTATGCTATCATTGATTTTAGTTATAGCATTTATCAAGGGGAAGCATTGTATGCTAGACATTGTTCTCTTTTATGATATGTTCACATGCTTCATTTTGTTACATGTTGGCATATTTTGACTTAATGATACTTGTAAAATATTAGTCTCTATCTTTATCTTGCATGATGATTCATTCTTAAGTCATATGTCATTGTTTTATATATTTGTGACTAATAAGTTTGTTTTGTCTTTCACTCACTTTTGTATGTTTATAGCATCTTATTTCACAAGAACAAATGGGAAGAACTAAAGTTACCGGAAGTGGAAATCAATCGAATCCCATTATGAAAGCCAAGTCAATCTCAAAGGGAACCAAAGCTTCAAGGTTAAAGGATTTGGGGATCTTTGCAACTAAGAAGATATTTCAAGAGAGAGGCATTGACTTAGGTAAATGTAAAAAATCTTATGTTCTTAAATGCATTAAGGATAGAAATTGGGAATCTTGGGTGAGCATGCTAGGAATAGTGAATGATATTATTGTTAGAGAGTTTTATCATGAATATAGAGAGAGTGTCACCTTATTGGATGCTTTGATGGATGTTAGGGGTGTTGTGTTTAGAGTTAACCCGGTAAACATTAAGAAGTTTCTTGGGCTATCTAGTGATATTGATTCAAATTTTCTAGATGTTGATATCATTAAGAATCTTAATATCATGGGTAGAACTCTATGTGACAATGCTTATTTTGGAGTGGAAAGGTAGAGCATATATTAGTCAACATGAGTTAACTAAGGCAAGTGCATTTTGGCATCTTTTCATTTGCACAAATATTATTGGATCTTTGAATTCAACTGAGTTGAATAAAGACAAGATCAAAATAGTATATGCCTTAGTGACTAATCAACCTATAAACCTTGGGGATTTGCTTATGTTTTATTTAGATAATGCGATTTTCTCAACTAGAAGAGATAAGAAGCTTGTATTACCGGGGTTTATAACTTCTTTGTGTTTAGCTCGTGGTATTCAAAGTAGTGGAGATGATATGTTGGTACAACCCTTGGAAAAGTATAGTGATAAACGTGTTTCATACATGTCATATAAGGATAAGGGTAAGACATGTGATACTTTTGAACTATTTAGTAGTTCACAAGTTGATTGTCAAGAGACTAGCAAAAACATTCTTCCGGATTGGGCTTTACATTTGAAGAAGAAGGTTGATGAGCTTAGTGCTATAGTTGAAAAACAAGATGCTAGAATAAAAGAGTTGGATGAGTGTATTGCATCAAGTTCAAGATCACCTCTCAAGCATTATGTTAGGTCAACTACACACACATCTTTCTTTGGTGGATTTAGTAGCTAGTATTTGAGTCTCATGGTATGTTTCTTACCTTTTGGCATCATTTCATATCATAAAGGGGGAGAAAGAGTTGTTAAGAGTTGCTAGTTACTTAGTTTCCTTTTTATGTTATTTTTGTGAACTTTTGAACTTTCAATGGCATGTAATAATTAGTCTTAAGATTTGGTTAAGAACTCTTGTATTTGGCATGTATAGAGGGGGAGATACATGTATTTGTGGACTTAATTGTATATTCTTATCCATATTATATGTTGTCATTTGTTGTTTTTCTCTTGTATGTGCATTGTGCTTTGAGATGATTTGTAGGTTGCTTCAAGAGAAGATCAAGATGAAGTTCAAGATTTGGTGAAGATTAGTTATAGGAATCTTACTATTGTAATGTGAGGGAGTGATTTTGTGACATATCTTCATTTTTATATTTGTAGTAAATGTATAGGTGTTTTGACATGGAATTTGCCAAAGGGGGAGATTGTTAGGTTTTAGTTTGTGTTGGCATGAATTCCATATCAAAATGATGTTTACTTATAACGATTTAGTTGTTTAGATTCATGATGATTCAAGCTTCAAGGAAGAAGAAACAACAAGTCAAAGCAAGTTCTAAGTCTTAAGAGAAAGGATGCAATATGGTTCTACAAAGGTATACTAAGACCTTATTTTTCTCTAACAAGGCTTAGGCACACACACATATCATACAAATGTGTCCCTGCATCGTTGTGCACCATTATAGGTACACATATACAATTCATTCATATGTGTCTCTGCATCGTTGTACACCATGTATAACACATTCACACACTTGAAGATGAATGCTCATGCATTGGTTTGGAAATAACATATTTTGGAATATGCATGATTGGAAACTATCTCTATGTAGTTTGCATTCTAGTGTGAATTGTGTTTGTGTGTGTATATGTTTGTATAACATGGATATTGAACTTGGATTTAGTCTTAAATCTTTCTTGATTGAGTTCTGGTCATTTCGGTTACTCATACTATTGATTTCAAGTTCTAAGTCAAAAGATACTACACTTTCAACTCATGTTTCATACATTGTCTACATCTTCGTATATCGAGTCGAATTATTATTTTCTGGATTGAGTATCTTATATGTCCATGTCCATGTGAGAGTTACGATTCGTAATCAGTAAACAGATTCAAATTTCGAGTTCGGAGGCCTGAGAACGGTCGAAGAACGCGAATGGAGCGCGAGAGGAAAAGATTGCATCCAAGCAATCTTTCCCGAGATGACGCGTGGCCATCTCGGGACAGAATGCTTGCTGCCCCGAGATGCCCATGCACCATCTCAAGCAGCATGCATTCTTGGGCTCTTAAGGGTGTTTTGGTCTTTTCATAATTCATTCTTATCCCTCTTCTTTATAATCTCTTTCCCTATCACATTTCATTTTAAGAAGAAATTCAAATCAAGTGTGCAGAATTTTTCTCTCTAGATTTTCTCACCTTCCAAACACCATAACTTCTTCATTTGAACTCCGATTTGAGTGATTCAAATTTGAGAGTGTTCATCTATTCATCCTCCATATTTTCTCTGAAGGTTTGAGTTTATTTTGCTGCTTTTTTTAGTGTCTAATCATATAAAAATGGGACTGCACCTAAATCAACTAAGGTATTGATTTTCTCTCAAAGTTTTCTTTTAAAACTTGATCAATTGCCTTGGGTTTTCTTCTTCTACATATATTTGTATATTGTGAGTGTTTTGATTTGTGTTTTGAACACTTTCAAAGCTAGGTTGAGTTTCAATTGAAATCATATATATTGAGTTAGGTTTTGATTTTGCCTATGTTATCACATGTTTGAGATTGTATTGTGCTTGCTTTGATTCTAGGACTATTTGATGATCTTTGATTGATTGATTTTGAGAAAAATAGTTCCTCACATGTATTAGGCTCTCTTGGCAGAATTTCTCACATAATACACGTGCTTATGTTTTTTTGAGTTATTCATGTGATTTGTTGAATCTATGATTAGGAATATGCTCTATAACTTTTGCTTAAATCTATTTGACATTGTCATATGATTTTAGCATGTTTTAGGGTTTTGTGATTTAAACTTGATCTTGTGATTTGTTGATCATATCTTGTGATTCAAGTTTAAATATATGCATGAATCTAGTTTGTGATTAATGTTGAACATATCTTATATAATTTAGATTGATTACACATGCATGATTAACTAGACTATATATGATTTGTGCATTCATGCTCATGTATAGGATTTTCCATAGGATGTGTTGATCATAGCATTCTATGTTGCGTGCTTGTTTGCGTTTTGCATTCATGATCACCTAGATGTCTTGTGAGAAGGAAGTCTTGACAATAGGTGTGAGACCTATGGTGTTGAGCAAGAAGTCTTGGCAAGAGGTGTGAAGCCTCGGATTGTCGAGCAAGGAAGTCTTGGCTAGAGGTGTGAAGCCTTGGATAGTTGAGCAAGAAGTCTTGCCTAGAGTTGGGAGAACTTGGATAGGTGAGCAAGGAAGTCTTGACTAGAGTCGGGAAGACTCGGATAGTTGAGCAAGAAGTCTTGTCTTGGGTTGTGAAGATCCAGATAAGGTGAGCAAGGAAGTCTTGACAAGAGGTGTGAAGCCTCGGATTGTTGAGCACAGGGCGACAACTTCTAAAGTAGGATATGAGGGTAGTTTCTAGGTGAAGAGGTCACTTGAGAGTTGTACTTGTCTTATCTACTAGTGGATTTTATTTGCCGGTGGTTGTTAGCCAGTGGATGTTTCCTCTTCGGAGGTTTACCACATTATATCTTATGTCAACTTTTCTCTATCCCTATCTCTATAATATTTTTATTGTTTGTATACTTTCTTTGTATGTTGACTTCCTCTCTATAATATTGATTGTGTATATGTTACAATTAATTGTTTGTATCGGACTTTACTTGTGTTTATATATTGATTAGTTGTCTTTAATTAATATATATATTGTGATACAAGCAATCTAGAGGGACAAACTTTTGTTTGTTTCTAAGGGAGTCGAAAAAGGTTTCTAACCTACCCCCCACCCCCCACCCCCCACCCTTCACCCTTCACCCTTCACCCTTCTAGGTTAGCCTTGAGCATTTAACAGTGATTGTATTTTCATCACGTCATATAATGTGTATCAATTTTCATATCACCATATGTGTAGTCTAGGATAAGACCACTGTACATTATGGAATGAACCATAACTGTAGATTAACAATAAATAAAGTATACAAATTTATTTGCTCTCTACGGACTTTTTAGATTGCACGTCTCAAACTGAATTCCTCTGTATATGACACTCATATACTCAGTTTAAGATTACATCCGGCAGTATCGGATGTTAAGCACATATGATATTAAAGTATGAGACATATAATTAGGAAGAAAAGACTACTTCTTTTATTTATAATTTATCAGCATTTACAAAAATACAAGCTTTAGGGTAAAAACCCCAACACATATACAATATGGCATGGTGGGGTACACATTTTTCATTTCGTTTACAATGATATTATGAAGATCGGATATAACCACTAAATGTTCAGGATTGTTGATCACTTCATGTATATGAAGCAGAACCTCTCTGACCTTCAACTATTGTTGGATGGGAAACAAAAATGTGTTTATTCAGAAACCTCCCACGAGCTCTAACAGAGTTAAGGATTCTGTTACTTTGACTTGAGTTGACCACGTTAAATGACTATTATAGCTTTAACAATTTATAAAAAATTGATATACATAAAATTGACTTAAGTTGACCGATTAAAAAGACAATTGTGCCTTTAAATTTTTTATTAAAATGACTATTTAACAACAATATTTAGGTTTTTTTTTATAAATTTATGCTTTCCCTTCTATTGTTATTTGATTTTTAGTTTTTTTTTTTAAAATACAGATTTCAAACTTATTATTCATGGTTTTGGAGTGGTTTTTAAAAAATAAAATTTTGGAAAATGACAAAAAAAAAACCATGAAAATGGAGGACTCTTAGTTCTGGAATCTGGTCACCAGATCTCTACCAGGACCAACACCCCACCCATCACCGATCCTCACCAAAACTATAACACTCGACCCTCACCGATCCTAAAAGATTTGCAACATCGCTCCAACGTCTGCTAAACCCATACCATCACCAACACATATACCCACACCCATACCATCACCATCACCATCACCATCACCATCACCATTACCATCACAACAATAAAGGTGATTTTGTTCTACCCACCCACCACAACCATCATACCTTCCCATTGGCAGTATGCCTCAATTGCGGACGACCACTGCCTCTTGTCCTTGGGAACAACTTCTTTAGTTGGAGGACATGTGTTGCGATCACCTCCAAGAATATCACACTAGAGGAGATCTAATGGTTTGCGAATCTAAGGATTGATGGAGGTGGTCAAGACCATCTGTTCAACGTTTATTTTGCCAAAGTTTTCTAGCGAAAGAGAAGATAAATGAAAGAGAAAATGTTGGAAAGAGATAACGAAAATGTTTTTTTTAAGGAAAAAAAAGCATTTTTTATACTCTTTGGGTTTTAGTTTTTTTTCTATGGATAAACGAAAGGACCATTTTGCCCTCAACACCTTAGCAGAATTGTAATTGCAAATAAAACTCAGGGGAGGTTTATGAATAAATGAAACTTTATCTACATATCCAATAATAGTTTAAAAGTGAAGAGAGGGCTTTTCGGTCCGTTTTTTTTGTTTTCCAAAAATGATTTTGAATTCACGTTCGTTAACTGTTATTCATTTTATTTTCAAAAAACAAATAACAAAATGAAAAACAAAACTAGTGTTAACAGTGAAATATTTGAAAAACACAAAATACTTGTTTTTGTTTCTAAAAAAAAATTAATTTTTTCTTTTCTTTTTTCTCTTCACTGTTCCACATCTTTTTTCTTCCCATCTTCATCTTCTTTCTTCCTCATCTTCTCTCTTCCCAATCTAGTCTTCTTCTTCTTTAGCTGTTGATCTCTTCTTCTTCTACTAATACTACTACTGTAAAGTCCTCATTTATTGATTGGCTTATTTCGTGAACAAATCACATGTTTGGGGTATTATGTAAGAGTAGCTTAGGCTCTCAAGACCTCAAGAGGAGAAACACTGAAGGTAAAATTCTTGTGCTTACTTACTTTGAAGAGATAGTTGCACACACTCACAAATTCATGCTTAACTTTAATTCTTATATGTTGAGTGTTTTCTTGTGTGCATTTTGATGACTCTTATTGATTTATTTGCATCTTGTAATTAAATGTTTTATGTCATGTTTGACATTAGAATAGGATGCATATTTCATCACTCTTGAACTTATTGAAATTGTATGTTTGATTGTTGAAAATAGGCTTTGCGATGATGGTGCGCTACTCTACCAGCGCACCTCACCAGCGCAACATTCCAGTGGAACGCCGCTAGTCATGCGCCACTGAGCTGCGCTGCTGCACCCGTGCACAGTTAAAAAAAGTGGACGTGCCCTGGTGGTGCGCTACTCGACTAGCGCAACCTCACCAGTGTAAACAGTCTAGAGAATTTGCGCATGTGTTGTGCCATTGGGATGCGCGACTCGTCCAACGTCTATTATAAAATTAGGTTGTGCGCTACTCGACAGAGCACGTCACCAGCGCACACAGAGGGAGCTGGAACGTTTTTTTCAAAACGACCTCACTTTTTTTGGATCTTATATATATATATATATATATATATATATATAACTCAGTGCTTTAAGGTCGTGTATGAGTTCAGAATACCATATATTTTCCTTAGAACACATTTCAAAGGAAAAACTCTTCCAAGAACTCATTTTTAATCACTCAAAGCATTCTCATGTGCATTAAAACTTCATCTTGCATCATCTAAGTTCATTTAGAGTGCATCAATGGATAAGGTTGCTTCATCACATCTTGTTTTGTAAGTTCTTCACTATCTTCTTACAAGTTAAGTGTTTTACTTGCTAAACATTCTCTTTAATTATCTGTATGCTCTTAGAACATTTTCTAGATACAAATTAGAGATTGTTGTGATGCCATGATTGAGTGTTGTATTGTGATAGCTTCATAAGATTGTTTAATCTATGTTTAGCTAAGCTTCTTGAACATGTCATTTAGCACTTGATATCTAGGATTGTATTATTTGTCATCTCATTATCCTAGATAAGCATATAGGGTTTCCTAGCCTTGTTTGTTCATTGAATATCATCACATATTCACATAGGACGCTTTATCTCTTCATTGAGAAGTAAGTCTTGTGTTGCTTCCGGAAGTAGGTAGCTTAAATCACAAGCAAGATGGACTAGGTTCACTTATACCGGGATTAGATAGTGATGGTGAATTTAAACCGGGATTAGGTTGTAATTCTCTTGCCATTAGTGGATTCGAGGTTCGTGTGTAGTGCACATATCAGCCCGTGGTTTTTCCCATTTGGAGGGTTTCCACGTATATCTCAAATGTCGTTTATATTTCCGTATTTTTACACTTGTGATTTTAACTAGCTAGGGGCATTTTCGTAAACCTGACCTTTAACGAAAATTGGGTAAAATTGTTTAAAATCTATTCACCCCCTTTAAATTAATTCTATACACCATCTACTATTATTACTATTGCTGCAGATCTTCTTCTACTACTACTATTGCAGATATTCTTCTTCTTCTTCTACTATTTCTGCAGATCTTCTTCTTCTTCTTCGTCGGATCTTATTCTTCTTCACCACGTATAGATCCACGATTCTCATTTTTTTCTTATTTCTTTATTTTTAAAATATTTTAGACAATTTATATTTAATCAAAAAAATTATAATTTATAATTAATGTGATTTTCTTTAAATAAAAAATATTTTATATTTAATCACATTGTTTTTATAAAATAAAAAATTTAGACTTAGTTGATAATTGTTTAGGATAAATTGTTGATAATTTTAAAAAAAATCAATTAATATATCGGACATATTTTTAATATTTTTATTTTAAAAATACTTTATTTCGTATATACTATCAGATATATTTTTAGATTCTGAAACTAAAATAAAAAAATTCATTTTTTTTTTCTTTTAAAAAAAACAGTCGACGGTCTCTTATAATAATCCTATTCGTAATCGTCACTGACGTGGCACATCAAATAAACGCTACAGTAAAGTGTCTGAGTAGCAAACTTGAAAAATACTTGATTAGAAATTTGAATACATAAAAACACTTAAAAGTTTTGAATATGAATTAAAAATCGATATTTTACAAATTTCCTCTGATTTTTTCACAAATTCCAGGCAGATTTGCATCCAAATAGATGGAGTTAAGCAATTGAATTTGCATTTTGACTGCTACTTTGAAATTCTCCGAGAGTAGGACGATTGTTACGTTCCGAGGAAGCTTTGTTTTCTGGAATATTTTTTAAAACCCTAACCCTAGCTTCGTCCAAGATCTCGCTCATTTTCTCTATATACAGTAAGTTTCTCAGTTCACGCGATTGATTTTCGTTGGATATTCGATCTTGTATCTCCATCTATGTTTTGTACGTGTGATTGTTTTTGAACACTAGTCAATTGCAACTTAAACTTGTATTTTCAACTAATTATCATTGACAGAATTGTAGGATTTTTCTTTATCCCGAACAATGGGCAGCAATAACACCAACAAGAATCAAGATCTTGGCTTGTACTTTCTAGAGATGGCTCGGGCTTCCAGCTCGATGGGCGTGGAGGATGAGAAAGAGGAGTCACCTATGGAGCTGAACACGATTAACAGCTCCGGAGGTTTCCTCGTCGTTTCACCTGACAAGTTGTCGGTAAAGTACACCAGCGTCAACTTGCACGGCCATGACGTCGGGGTGGTTCAAGCCAATAAGCCAGCTCCGGTGAAGCGGCTGATCTACTATTTTGAGATTTACGTTAAGGACGCTGGTGCCAAGGGCCAGATTGCCATTGGTTTTACAAGTGAGACTTTCAAAATGAGGCGACAACCGGGGTAATTCTTTATTATTTCAATTTCTTGTAACGTTATTGTTTGTGCTTGTTGAACTAATGAACAGCGGAAAATAGAAATATACAAATGACTTGCTCAAGTCCAACCCAACTTGTCAAGAATGAAATGCTTTATTAGAATGAGACTTAATAATAAGAATGAAACCCAACCTGTGTTTGTGTCTTGGAAGATCAAGAGAAGTTGGTTTTTATTGGTAGAGCATGTTTTAATTTCATGAAAAGAAAGTAAAGGATTATGGTATGGGCATCCATGAACTGATATATTGAATTCTAAATTTGCAATTATCTATTATATTTGGACAAAAGTGACCATATCAATGAAATGTTACACAAACTTTACAAATTGTAGGGAAAAACTGAACAAGGATATTGAACTGAGATAAGTAAATAAATTATATATTTTTTGGATGCCTAACATCTGTTATTTGATTTGTTGGCTTTTTACATATTCTGTAGAACCTGGATAAGAATTTGTTTGCATCATGGTTTGATATAATTTCTGCTTATGCTATACTTGTAGTTTGAAGAAATTGGTTTTCATTTTATTCTTTTTTTTTTTTTTTGTGTTTCAATTCTTTTTTTTTTTGTTTCAATTTTTTTTTTCTTTTTTGTTTCAATTCTTGTTATAGTCCTTGAGTTACTTATAAGCTTGAGAAAAAACAACAATGTAATGTTCCCTTTGATGTTTCACATTATTTTGATTTTTCAAAATTATCGTAAATTCATAATTAACCTAGTCTGAGGGAGTCTGAGGGGGGATGGCTATAAGTTCCAGATTTTCAGAAAGAAAATAAAGGATTTGGGATTGTAAGATAGTTCTATGGGTTTTTTGTCCTGCCAACTGGCTGGAGATGGATCTTCAAAATGTGTTTATGAAGATAAGTACACCGAAGTTAAAGAAATCCTATAAGGCTATAACATGCCTATCTTTATCTTCTTGCTTCATGTGCAAAAGAAGCAATGAGACTATTAGTCACCTTATAATTCTTTGTGGTACTCTTTCTAATTGTTAGACAAGATTAATAAAGGAAGGAAGCTAAGATTTATGGGAAGCTCTAGCTTCTTCAATCATTGAACAAAAATACTCTTGCTTTTAGCTTTGGAGATAAAACAAAGGTCATGTAGAGGTGTATTGTCAAGGATTTAGTGATGCAGAGATAAAGAAATGGTAGAATCTTTGATTAAGGGAAAGAAGAAGATATCTATTGTTTCTGGGAATGAGGCGTGTTGTGCTCAGGCGACTGTTGTTGGACTGTCTCTCGTCATGGAGATGCAACAAGTTTTCAGCTAATTACATATTAGTCCATATTTTGATTTTATAAATAAAGCCAACCCTTTCTTTTTATTTTCAAAATTTCCAGTGGGTTCTCTCCCCTTCACTCTTGACACGTGTACTTTTTATTTCACACTATTTTTCATTATGTCTTTCATTGTTTGCAATGCCACTACAGTATACAAAAACACAAAAACAAAACCCATGAAGTTACTAGAGTGCATACAATGTGTTTGTAAAATTTCTTATTAGAAGAAAAATTTGATTTTTGTGTTTTTTTATAGCGTTGTGGCCTTACAAACAATGAAAGATTTGATGAAAAAGCAAAAAATAGTGTGAAAAAACAAGTACACTGAGTACATGTGTCAAAAGTGTGAAGTGGAGAGAACCCAATGGCAATTTTGAAAATAAAAAGGAAGTGTTGACTTTATTTATAAAATCAAAATATATGCTCTATGTAATTAGCTGAAAATTTGTTACAAAAAGGTTAAAAAAAATAAGCTGGAAAATTGCTAAAAAGACATATGTCATCACCAAGTGGGGGGACTGTCCAACAACAGCACGCCTCTTCTGGGGATTGGGACAAGAATAAAACTCCCAACTTTTTTATAAGCTTTAGTCACATTGAGTTCCAAGATAGTTCTTTTCTTTATTCACTTAAATTGGGAAGAGGTATAAATTGAGAATAAATAATAAATTTAATTAATGTGTAAATGTAGAAAGTAATATATATATAAAATAAAAGCAACAATATTTTATTTAATTTCAAGGGAAAGTATCATTTAGACCCCCGACCTTTGCCCTATTATTAAGACAAGGACAGAGTTTCGCCATATTGGCCAGTCTCCCCCCTCAAATGGAAGAAATGTATTTTATACCCCTTCTGTTACCTTTTCCATCCATTAAGTGTATTATATGCCTTTTATGTTACCTTTGTTCTATATAATTACCATTTTACCCTTATAATTCATTAAATAAAAAAATAAAAGAATTTTTTTTTTTTTTTGAAAAATAGAAAACAAAAAAATTTAAAAAAATGATCTCCACCATCCATCTTTGAGATGGCTGGTGGAGATATCTCTTATTATTTTTTTATTTAATTTTAAAAACAAATTTTAAATAAAAACAAATTTAAAAACAATTAAAAACAAGATGTATCTCCACCGGACCACGATGGAGATATCTTTTTTATTTTTTTTATTGAAATTAAAAATAAAAATAAAAATAAAATAATTAAAAAATTAAAAAATTAAAAAATTAAAAAAAGAACCATTTTTTTTTAAAAAGTTATGGATATTGGATCTCCTGATCTTATTCATCTTCACCAAGCACCTCCACCTCCACCTCCACCTCCACCTCTACCTCCACCTCCACCTGAACCCAGAACACCACCACTATCTGAACAAAGAACACCACCACCATCCGAACAAAGAACACCACCACCTGAAATCCAAAAAACCACACTCAACACTACCAAACCAGAAATCATCCACCATCGTCCACAATCACCCACTGTCACCACCAAACCAGAAATCGAACAACCCATCACCACGTCCACTCAACTACCCACCCAAAATCCATATATGAAACCAAATCGAAATCGATCCAATTTAAAACCGAATCGAAACAGATCACTGCAAAATCCATATTTGAAACCAAATCGATCCAAAAAATTCAATCTAGATCTTAAAAGTAAAAATCAAAAGAAAAAAACATCACTAATTTACCATTTATTAGCCACCAAACCCAGAAATCATCACCAAACCGATCCAACCACCAGGCCACAACCTAGTCAGTCAACCATCACCCAACCACAAAACCCAGAACAAATCGCCTGAATCGCCATCACCCAAAAAACAATTCAAATATATACCCAAACCCAGATTTGAACAAGAATGTGCAAAAACAGGTTTGGACCACTACCAAACCCAGATTCGATTCAGAAACCCAAGAAACAAACCCTAGAAACAAACCGAACCAAACCTGTTCTTAGCCACCCGATCTAGAATTGAACCTAGTTCTGGGTTCGAACTAACACACCAACCCAACCCCACACCCAAACGACCACAACCCAACCCACCCCCTTCCAATTGAACCCAGAAAACACCCACAACCAAACCCAATCGACGACGAAAAAGAAGAAGAAAAGGAAGAGAGAGAAAGAGAAGAAGATTTTTGTTTAGGCGAAGAGCGACGATGGTGGTTGTTTTGGTGGTGGTGACGAGAAGTAGAAGTTGAAGAAGAAGAATAAGGGTTGGTTATGGTGGTGGTTAGACGATGAAATGGATCGATCGTGGTGGTGGTGGTGATTTGATGGAGATGAATTTGGTGGTGGTGGTTCGGTGGAGAAGATGATGATCACGATGAGAGAGAGTTTGTGCTTTTTTAATTTTTTAATTTTTTAATTTTTTAATTTTTTTAATTTTTTAATTTTTAATTTTTTAATTTTTTAATTTTTTAATTTTTAATTTTTTTGATTTTTTAATTTTTTTAATTCTTTAAATTGTATGCTTTTACAATAATATCCCTTCATTTTTAACCGTCAATGTTATTTTGGATGGTAAACGTGTTAGAAGGGGTTCAATCTTCCATTCTTTCCATTTTAGGGGGATTAAAGGCCAATATGGCCAAACCCTGTCTTCGTCTTAACAATAGGGCAAAGGTCGGGGGGCAAAATGATACTTTCCTTAATTTCAAATCTAATTACAAAGAGTGGACCAGCAATTTATAAAAAGTTAGCCAAACTGTGAAGAACAAATAAAAATAAAAATGCAATCAGTTAACAACACCCTCCCAATTTTATAAGATGGAAATAATCTTGAGAAAATACTTAAATAGAACATTAATGACTCTCTAAACTAAATAAGACTTTGATTGACTTCCGAAGACTCATGGTTTAAAGAATTCCCAGATTCTCTAAACCATATTGGACTTAACTTCTAAGACTTTTCCAGACATCACATGCTTCTTTTAGTCATTGGGCTTAGAATACAATTCAGAATTAAATCACATAAGGTTTCAAGTAGGTGAATTATGATCTAATGCATACCGAATTAATTTTTTTGCCCTGATATTTTCTCATAGCATTTCTAGGTTTTTGGAAAAGATGGGTATGAGCTGTCACTTTCATAGAATGGGTAAGCATAGCATAAAGGACAAAATTCTATTACTTTCTTTTTCTTTTCTTGAAATTTAACTTCCTTCTCTATTTGCTTTGAATCTTTAGAGTGATCGACTGTAACAGTGTAACTGCAGGTTGAGTATCACTATGTTGCATGGAAATTATTGAATTGGGTTGCATGCTAGGATTATATAGTCACAACAATGATATCTAACAACATTTAACATAATTTTTAAATCATTGGATCAATGCACTCTCATTGGCTGAAAATTTATGTTTTATGCATAATTAATGAACATAGGAGATGACACATGTAAGATGCTATCTTAATCATTAAAAGTACTTTGATTTAATGATCCATAAATTGTCTGATAGAGGGCTTTTGATCCTTCCATTATATGTATGTTTTTATAGATGTGTGCGTGTACTATGCACACACACACATGAACATACACATTCACACACATCACACATGCATGTATGTATGTATGTATGTGTGTATGTGTATGTGTGTATGTGTGAATGCCTGTATGCATGTCTTCATGTGTGTATACATGTGTGTATTTATGATTCTTCAACGCCTGCTCCATAGACAAAATAATATGGTGTTGGGATTTCTCTTGATGCTTTTATTTAGTTTATTTACTTTTAATGTTGAGAAGAAAATTCCTAGTAGATTGTTGACAAATTAATTTTATTTTCTTAAATTTTGTTGGAGCTGTTTGTTTGGGTTTTTTCCCACTACGAGCAAACTAAACGAATAACAGATTGGCATTATCTGTGAAATAGGTAGTTAGTTGATATAAAGCTAGTAATATCTAATATCACATACATGTCTTTCTTCCATAACGTAAACCAACTATTCATATCTTAGATTCAACTATTAATATTTTAGATTCAAACTATTTGCTTCTGAAAGTCGATCTTATTCTAGAATCATTCTTGGAAACAAAAACAAGAGTTGGCTTAGAGTCAATAGATCGCAAATACCCAATTCTGTGCCCCCCTTTCCTAATCACCCCATTTTTTATGAATCTCGTTTGTTGAATCAGTGCATAGAAATAAATATCCGTATTTGATTGCAGTAAGGTTATTCTTCACCTTCATTTCTTCATTTTTCCTTTCCATTATGCAGGTGGGAAGCAAACAGTTGTGGATATCATGGTGATGATGGATTGCTTTATCGTGGACAAGGGAAGGGAGACACATTTGGCCCAACTTTTACGTCTAATGATACTATTGGTGGCGGTATTAACTATGCTTCACAGGAATTTTTTTTCACGTAAGGCAGTTGTATAATCTATTTAATATACATTGTTTGATTATGTATTTAATTTTGTTTGCGTAGCTTTAATTTATTCTATTGTCTTCCATTTCTTCTGAATCTTCTGATGTTTCATTAATTTACACTGATGCCAGGAAAAATGGTGCTGTAGTCGGAGCTGTGTTCAAGGATATCAAGGGTCCCTTGTTTCCTACCATTGCAGTTCACAGTCTAAATGAGGAGTATGTTTTGCTCTCTCTTTAATATATTTGTATCACTGCTACTCTCTTAACACATTCTAGTATATTTTCGTGGAAGATTATGTACTGCAGACACAAAACTGTAAATTTGTTCTACTAATTTTGATATATTTATTATGTTACGGTTTTATTATATGAAATACTCACATCATTAGCATTGATATTGTTGTAAGTTGGTCTTTTATGAAACCCTATTTGGATGCTTAGCTGTTTTGGCGTCAATTTTAAGATGGTATTGCAAGCGCATAGTTTGTTGCATACATTTTAGTAATAGGTTGCTGTCTGGTGATCACGGTTCATTTAGAGCTAACTTTTGTGAATGGGGACCTCTCTGGCAGGAGAGAGTCATCATCAGAGGTATGCTTAGCTTAGATAGGTCATTGTGAATGGTTTGTCCACCTTTTGTATCTTCATTGTGAATGGTTTGTCCACCTTTTGTATCTTCTGCTTCTCTATGATTAATAATATTTCTGCCTCTGACTTAGAATATAAAAAAATCAATAACTTTTGTGAATGTGCGATTGAATTATGATTTCGTAAACAGATTGATTCAATCATTTGAGTTGTAATGGGATTACTTTATGAGAGCAAAATCTCAAACATTACTCATTGCTTTACTTTATTTATTTATTTTTAAATTTTATGATTTATGATTATTTTATTATGTTTTCTGTGTGTTTGTCTTTTATATTATTATCAAAGGATTGGTGTAACAGTATTTTTTTTTTTTTGACTTCAAAAGCTCAATTTTCCTTTATATTACTTGTTGATTTGTGCAGTACTTCAGTTTAGAATATTTGTCTTCACTATTGGTGCTCAATTGATTTTAATGGACTTTTGTATTGTGCTACTTTGATGTGCGTGTGGTTCTGGTATTGTTTACTGCTTTACTTCTTTGGGTAGTTCCATAAAAGCTCACACTACAATACATGTTCTAAGAGATCTGACAGGCTGCATAGTCAGATTGCATTTGCTGTGCGGGATTGGATTGGATTATTTTATGAGACTTGGTAGGATTGAGATGGGATTGGGATTAGATAAGATTGGATTGGATTGGATTAGACAAAATTAATACTATGTCGTGTTTGAGATAGGAATCTAGGATTGGGATTAGATAAGATTGGAAGTGATTGGATTAGACAAAATTAATACTATTTTGTGTTTGGTGAAACATGTGACTAAAGTGCATTAATGCTATGCTTAGACAAAATTAATACTATTTCATGTTTTGTGAAACATGTGACTAAAGTGCATTAATGCTATGCTTTGTTTGGTGAAACATGTGATTGAACTATATATAATAATATTTTAAATTTGATAATATTTTGAAATCGAAAAACAAATGTTTGAAATAAAAAATTTGGGATCAAATAAATTATAAATGTTTTAATTTATATATTATTAAATTAATTATAACAAAATTTTAAAATAAAGTTATAGTTTTGTATTATTTTTAAATATATTTAAATACTTTTCAATTTTATAATTTATATTTTAATAAAATAAAAAATATATATAATTCCAGTGGGATTATGATGACTAACCCACCTTTATAGTGAATTAGAACTGGCCTTCTTGTATCTCTTAACCAAGGAATTTTTATGACTTGTGAAAACTTGTTCTTCTAATTGAATCTTCTGATGTTGCTGCTGTTTTATTTCCATTCTCTGCTTTTGCTTCTGAAGAAAATGCAACAGGATCCGAGAGACAATAAGTGATGGGTGTGTGCTCTCAGAATTTTAGTTATTGATTAATTTTGAGAAAGAGAGCGAAACACCAAAAGATTAATAGGACTATAGGAGTGACTACTGGGCTAAGTGAGTTTATGATCTCTTGATGCAAGAAAGCTTACTAGCTAGATAAGGGTTGTATTAGTGACTTAAACCTCCGTGGCTCTGCGTGCTTCTGTCAATGTTCTCCAGAAAACTACCATCAATCCTCTCTTCTACTCTTCATTAGAAACTTGTCGTCATTTAGTCCAAAAAACTACCATCAATCCTCTCATCTACTCTTAATTAGAAACTCGTCAATTAGTCCTAACAGATCTTATCTTGCTGTAATTTATTTGATCGCAGAAAGAGTTGCACCACGAGGCAATAGAAAGCAAGTTGGTGGCAAAGTCAAACTAATGCATAGGGAAGATAATTGAAAAAATATAATTATGTCTATCTGGTGCTTATGAGAAGTTTACAAGTGTTAACACCATGCTAACTATGAGAGGTTCAAATCAACAAATCGGTAAAACTATAATTTCAACCTATCAGATGATTGAAGAACTATAATTATGTCTATCTGGTGCTTATCTCTGGGCATAGGGAAGATAAATGAACTATTAATGGATAACATTGATTATGGTACACCATTGAATTTCTTTCACCTTTGTAAATTTAGTTTTATGAGAAAATGATGTGATTTTTCAGAAGACTGTTGATCCCTGCAAATGGGACTGGGAAATTATAGACAATTTCATTTTCTTCTTTAAGCAGACTGGGCATAAGCATCAATACTTGTGAACTTCTGTTTTTCATAATCAGTTTGTCATTCTCTCGGCTGACGGCTCTCTCTCTCTCTCTCTCTGATTATAGTGATTCTTTCTACTGACTTCTGCATTCTCTCCACTTTCAATTTTTTTTGCACTTATTAATGGTGCTAATACTTGTAAACTTCTATTTTTCATGTTCAGTTTGTCATGCTCTCGGCTCTCTCTCTCTCAGATTTTAGTGATTCTTTTTTTTACTGACTTCTGCATAGTGCTGTGACTTCTGCATAGTCTCCACTTTCATTTTTTTTTTCTTTGCACTTATTAATGGTTCTAATACTTGTTACATAGTTATCACTTTACATGTAGTTCTTTCATATTGATACGGGTTCTGACTTTCTTTTGTGAATTTGATTTTAATTTTGCAGGGTTCAAGTCAACTTTGGACAGAAAAAATTTGCTTTTGATCTTAAGGCAAGATAGGCTTCTCTCTCTCTCTCTCAGCCTAATTGTATTCGGTATTTGGTTATCCTTGTCTTTTTTTTCTCCCTTTTCTTCAAAATGTTCTTGTTTTTTGATCCAATGCATTGTTGGATAAGAAATTAACATCATGAACAATTGAACACGTTGGGTTGGCATACAATGGTTTTCTTTCCCATAACATTCTGAGCTGTTTTGTCTATCTGATTCTTCATTCTTTTAAAACATGATATGCTTCTATTTATTTTTAACTGTTCCAACTTATTATTATAATATTAGATGCTTGTTGAATCGTTACTTGTCTTGCCTGGAAACTATTTCACTTTTCCATATTGGAGTATTGGCTGGAGACTGATTTATGGCCTAAAATTGTTGTAAAGTCAAATGATCTAAGATACTTCCTAAATCTAAGGATAGCAAACTTCATTACTTATCTAAATTTTAAATTCTACTATTAGTGAAAGTTCCTTATTTAGTTTTTGTTATTGTTATTTTTTGGTTTTTCTTCAACCTATTTTTAATATTATTTGTTAGGAATATGAAGCCCAAGAGAGGATGAAGCAACAAATGACGATTGAAAAAATATCATTACCGCCAAATGTGAGTCATAGGTAAGTTCATCTTGTATTTAATTCTGCAAGACAGAGTACTTTTCTTTTCTTAGTGTATGAAAATCATAGAATCCAAAAATGGTTAAAAAATCACATCTTGAAATGAAGTTCCTATGCTTTTTAACAATTTTTTTTTTTCTTTAGTAGCTCTTTCTACTTATTTACCAAAAACTTGCATCATCGAGATGAGAAGAAGGAAGATAGTGGGTCTCCTTGCCTTTTAGACTTTAGTAGATAAATTGGGCTATAGGGTTCATTTACTCCATATACTCTCAACTCTTAAAGTCCCTTTGCATCAAAAATATTATCCAGGAACCCTGATTAAACATGATCATGAGAATTCTCTACATCAATTTTAAATACTTTATTTGCCAGTCCAAACCAGCATAAATCGTTTGCCTCCTTCATAAATGCTGTATAAATTGTTTGCCTCCTTCACAAATGCTGCATAAATTGTTTGCTTCCCTCTTTGCAAGTTCTGTTTGAGAACCTACTTATTGATACCCAGAACACCTGTGAAATACTCATAGCTTAACAAATTTCTTTCTTTTGAAGGGATATTACATTTGCAATAAGTTTTATAGACTCCATACCAGACTAATTGCTCTGAACTCTCAAATTTTTACTGATCTGTTGAATGAAGCTAATATAAGTGGTACTGGTGATTTTGTTGATTACTCCTTTGTTGATTTACCTATGACCTTCAGTGAATCCTCCAAAATCCCTCAGCAATTTTAAAAAAGCCAGAGAATCCATTAGGACTTGCTACATTATCTTCAATTGCATGTGACAGATAATGGGTGTGTTTGGAATGGCTTTTCAAGAAGAGCTTCTGGAGGAGATCTTTTACTTGTAGAACTTTTATTGAGTAGAGCTTTTAACAAAAACGTGTATGTTGTTTGGTATTAAATTAAAAAAAAAAGAGCTTTTAAGTTAGTAGATTGTTTGACAATATATATTTAATAGAGCTTTTGTTGTTATAAATCACAAAATGAGCATGGACAAAGTATTTGTAATGAAATGGGCTTATGGTGAAATATTTAAAGTTGGTAGGGGGTGAGAGATAATTTATTTGTTTTAAAAATGCTCAAAAAGAGCTTATAGAGAGAAGCCCAAATTTTGAGCTTCTCCCAGTAGACATAAAATAGGTTTTTAATATTAAAAGATCTCTTGAGCTTTTCCAAACAACCAAAAAATATATCAAAAGAGGTTTTAACATTAAAAAAGCTCTCTCAATGACTAAAATGAATGTTGTAAAGACATTCTCAAGATATTTTTATAAATGTAGTTGCAATTCATTGTTGGTACTTGTAGGATCAATTCAGACTTTGACAGAAAAGGACTTTGTAAATGGTCACCATAAAGGGATACTAAGATGCTAAAATTTAAATGATGCCCCTGGACCACTTTTACATCCCATTCTGGGTAATCTTTCTTTTGCACATGAAATTGAATGAACTAGTATTAGAAAGAAAATTACTACTTTTTTAAAGGTGAACAAGCAGACCTTGCATCAACTGGAAAAACCCAAAATTCATAGCAGACAACTTATAAAAGAATAACTTGCCAATTGGAATGCATAAAGAAGAGCAATATCTCCCTAAATTCACTTGAATGAAAGCCCATAATAATGCCTAACCTCCATTACAGTTAATCTTGAACTGCCAGTGACTCAAAAATAAAGAAAACACTAATAGAAGACGTTTAACCAGCATTGTGAAACCCTAAAACATTAGAAATGGAAAATGAACTGACTTTTAAACCATTTTTCTGAATTCATCTGGCCTTTGGGTCTTTGAAGATTTTGTACTGTTTTTCATTTGAGATTGATGTTTTGTTGTGTTTAATTTAATGAATATTTGGTTTCAGCTCTTTCATTAATGTTATCAAATCTTTGTATCAGCGTTTCGATATTAAGATTTGCCTGAAAATTATGGTGTCTTCATTCATTTGTTGATTAAAGTGTCAGGATTTGTTATCTGTAGAACACTTATTTCTAATTGCTAATCCATTTGTATCCCTGAGCAGACTTGTTCGCTCCTACTTATTACATTATGGCTATGAAGATACACTTAATTCATTTGACTTGGCTGGTAAAAGTACTGTACCACCTATTTCTTTTGCTCAAGAAAATGGCTTTGATGAGCAAGACATTGTATATGCATTAAATCAGAGAAAGACTCTTCGTCAGGTATGGTTTATTTTATTTCTTATTTTGGATAATAGTTATTTTTCCTAAACTAATTTTTGATAGGTATTTGCTGTTGACTCACACATTTACTTTGTGATTGAAGCTAATCAGGAATGGTGAGATTGATGCTGCATTTGCTAAACTTCATAACTGGTACCCCTGGATTGTTCAGGTGTAGTGACTGCAGTTACAGATTTTTTTTCTGTTATCAACATGCTATAGTTTGATCCACATTAATTAGGAAAACAATTGTCGTATTTCCATTATTTTTTTTAATCTTGTTTTGCATTTTGTATGGCACCATAACTGTATGTAAAAACAATGAGGATAATATTTCCCGCTGCCTTAACTCTTTTCATTTTCACTGTTGTTATCTTGATTTGCCAAAGATCTTATACTGGTGCATCTTTTCATAACAGGGTTTGGAGACATTGTCACCTGTAATTTTGTGGTTATACTTTTAGTTGATTAGTGCAAAATAATGGCAACTTGGAGACATCAACAGATATTAAGTCACCTATATAATTGTAGTTGCCATACTCTACTCATTAGCATACTGTGCCAGGCTATCCCATGAATTTGCTTCATTTGTGCCATGATATGGTCCATTTTCTTCATGACAATTGACCTAGAGCTGCTGGTGAATTTTATTGCTTAGTATATTTTGGGAAAACAGGCAGAGAGATTTTTTTTTTTCATTTTGCTTTATGTAACTATTTTTATGTTGGGAAGCTCTGATCTTCTGTTCGTCACTTGTTATTTGAAGTCTTTGAGACCTTGATTATGAATTGTGTACGGTCTAATCTCATGTTCTAATAAAAAAATTGGTACTTTTTCTGTACTAAAAATACCGTGGTCCTTTAATGGTTGCAGTTTATAATGTAGTTATCCATAAATTTGTGCTTTTTGTAACCATTATTAGCAAGAAATAATGATCATTGACTTCCTTGAACAATATGTAATTTTGTGTAAGTTTGACCTTCAGTTTTACTTTCTGCAGGAAGATAAATCGTCTACTTGCTTTCTGCTTCACTGTCAAAAGTTTATTGAGTTGGTTCGGGTAAAAATTTCTTTCCTAGTTAATTTATTACAGTGCAGAAACAAGAGTAGTTTCACATTCAAAGCTTTTTAGTTTCATGAATATGGACAATGATGTATGAATGGCCTTTAAAATGCTCCTATGCGGTATCTGGTAACTGGATTTTGAATAGTTATTCAGATTTATGAATTATGATTATGATACTGCACATGTATTTTAACAACTATTTTGTCTTTCCTGTTTTGGTTAATTAATATCTTGCATGTCCTTTTCTTTTACTTTTGGTTAGAAATCCATGATTTTTTGTAAAAGTACAGACATATTGATAACAAATTATAGTCAATCATTTGGTCTTCAGCTCAACTGGGTACAGGAATGTTGCAAAATAGAAATAGGTCTTGTTTTCTAGTTTTTTTAAGTTTAAAAAATAAATATATATATATATTTTTTACCTTAAATGAATAAAAATATTAATCTGCTGGTTGATGCATCTGTGTTGAGATATGTAGGTAGGAGCACTGGAGGAGGCTGTGAAGTATGGCAGGGTTGAATTAGCAAAGTTCTTTGGCTTGGATGAATTTGAGAATTTGGTTCAGGTACTTTTTGAAAAAAAAAAAAAACTAATTGATCTTGTAACAAGCAATACAGAGTTATTTACATCTGTATTTATTTTCATGCAATGATGTTTGATGGTCAGAGGCCAAAAAAATCATTACCTAGTGTCTTTCCTTGTGAAAGCATGGTTTTTTATTGTCAAACTCTATATTATCCTAAGCTTCAACTTTCAAAATATTAAACTATCATTTGGGATAATGGGGTCAAATGCTAAAATGTGATTACATTAGCTAGTTTGTTTTTTTATTTTTTTAAATTGTGCATGTTATACAGACTTGTTTAAGTGAATTGTCTTAATGTGTTAAAGAGACTGAAGCTCATCTCTCTCTTTTCTCTCTTTTCCTCCACGTAAACTTTTCAACAGTTTGAAAGGAAAATTACTCCTTGTCAATGTTGGACAGGGGCTGAGTTAACTGTTTTCATCCGAAGTCGAGCTAGGAACTTTTCTTCATGTGTGCTTGCATTAGTGTGTGTTTATGAGAGATTTTTTGTAGTTTCTGAGAAAAAAATGTTACTTTTTCAATCAAACGACGACTTTGACAACATTTCATGTGTTTGATGGAGAAAAAAAATCGGAGAATGTTGGTAGACGGTGGAAACAGTAATAATATTTTATCTCAGTGCATCTTGATTGTCAACCTCCAAAAATGGCATGTTCTTTATTTTTATTTTTTTTGTGATCAGCCGTGCTAGGGCTGAGGAGAGAATGAAAATAATTCTTATTTCAACTTATAAGAGATAGGGTGTTGGGAGAATTGCATGCAAGGAGAATAGTTGTTACATGTTAAAGAGCAATGGAATGGATGCACAAACTGATGTTTTGTCATGTTTATTATATGAGTTTGCTTGCTTTGGCTAGTGGAATTCATTTTGAGGTGCTTTTGTTCTCCGATACTCCTTTGGCTTTAAAAAGTTGATAGTAAACTTTTTTACTACTTGGAAGTAATTTGTCTGACAAAAACTTTTTGTAGGATTGTGTTGCGTTGCTGGCATACGAAAAACCACAGGAGTCCTCTGTAGGATATCTCCTTGAAGATTCACAACGTGAGATAGTGGCTGACATGGTTAATGCAATGATTTTGTCAACGAATCCCAATGCGAAAGATTTTCATGGATGCTTGCATTCATATCTAGAGAGATTACTAAGGCAGTTGACTGCTTGCTGCTTGGAGAGAAGATCTATGAATGGAGATCAGGGTGAAGCTTTCCGTCTGCATCGGGTACTAAACAGTGGAAAGAAGGGTAAGTGCTAGTTGATATTCATTGCCCTTTGAATCCTCACAGTCTATATATATGATATGATTAATCGTCTATAAGCTGCTTTACAATCAAACCGTAGTTGCTGGTACACCCAGTTGAATCTCAAACCGTAGTTGCTGGTACACCCAGTTGAATCCCCCCTAAATGTTTACCTGATTCATGCTAAATACTGTCAAAGTTTGGGGTGTTATCTCATATGATGTATTGTAATTGCACAATCTTATCATTTAATGAGAAAGGTTTAATCAGGAAGATACTAGTGGAGGGACTTGTTTGTATGATTTGTTCTAGGAAGAAAAATCATATGCTTGTATAGATTGGCATTCGAGTTGGAGGATGGACTCACCATTTGAACATATAGCCAAAAATTATGTACGTAGTTCGAGTTTTTTGAAACTTTTTATATAAGAATTGTTTGACCGATTATTATTCTTACGAGTTTTGGTTCAGTGAATCTTGGTAATAAATGTGATTTCAGTGGATCAACGAACATTATCACTGAGATGCGGAAAAAAAATTCTGGGAAAGAAAAATTATAAACTTTGATTTGTATTTGATACCGTATTTGTATTTTATTTGTATTTGAATAAACTAAAAATTAAATTAAAAATAAAATAAAAAGTATTTGATTAATTATTTTAAGATTATCAATAATAGATAAAAAAAATGACTTCGGAAAATTAAGAACATCAAATATATTGCAATAATTGATTTTTTATTTTATTTTAGAAAATAGAAATAACTATTTATTGAAAAGGACAGAATCTTGCTTGAGAGATTCAGCTGGTTTGACCTTCAGTGGGAGGCAGAATTTGCCCACTTCCACAGAAAACACACCAATAATCTTTGAAATTGCAGCAATAGCCTTCCATAGTTTGCGAAAAATGGCACCCCTGCAGACTTTGACTTGTTAAAAAAGAAAAGAAAAGATGATTTGGGTTTTTCCATAGCACCACACGAACAAACCGAAGCCTAATAACCTACTAGAGCTGATTGGCCACATTTCACACCTTATACGAGTTATAACACCTTATATATTTGAATCCTGATACTATCACCATCAATAGGTGAAAACAACTACTGAGATAACAACTTGTTACTTGCCAATATAAGATCTGGTGAGTACATATTACTGAATACAACCAAAAAAAATAAATATATATATAGACTTACAGAAAATGACATGATAGAATAATTAATAATACACGGATATATGAAGCAGATTTGATCTGAGGAGTCAGGGCGCAGGAATGAGAAGAGGAGCATCGTATTTGCTGAATAGTTTATAAGAAGAGATGATTGAAATGAGTGCATAGCAAAGCACAGCAATGAAGGTTATAACAACTGATGCCGTGGCTCTGTGACAATATCCAGCAAACGAGTCACAAGCAGAACTCCATGTTATGGTTTTATCTCCCTTGTCTGCAAGGTACAGCACTTGCGTTGCAACCGCTCCGGCTCCCAGAATCAAGTATGTCAGAACCTGCACTTGAGATACAAGTTGACAAGCTGAGATAGAGCCTAGAATATTTAGGTAGGATTGATCATGGATATGAATTAGCAGAAATTGACCTGATCAAAGAAGAAGAAAGTCCAGGCTTGAGACACGGTGATGGCCCGAGGCATGGCTGCTATGATTGCTGCAACAAGGGAATACCCAGCACAAATCCCATTTGCATGCACTAAATACCTGAAAGCGCCAAGGTTGGAATAAGAAAGAGACCCAAATTCATTACTTTCAGAGTCCTTGAGCATCACAACCAATGCAGCAACGCATAGAATCACTGGTAACAAACGCAGCATGGCCTCTGCTGACCGCATCCCACTCTTATTATCATTCTCATTCTCATCATCTTGCCTTGAGCTACTTTCTCCTCCTCCGCCGTGAATCTTAGTGTCGGTGTTGTCCATGGCCATAAAATATGAATGTTAATTGTTTGGAGATGGATATGGGTCAATCAAGTAGTACTAGTTAAGTAGTTATAAGCTTAGGTGAGGTGGGTGGTGTTGCACTGTGGCATTTATTGTAGACATTAACAAGCCAGTAAGGCATTTAATGTATGCATCGCCATTTTTTATGTATTGACTATTGATTCATCCATCTATTATTCGTACATTATCCCACGTGTCAACTGTCAATGTTCATGGCCGTATTCATCCATCCAATATTGATTATTGCTGTGTCATGTCTCAATTCTCAATTACGGAAACCTAAATTGCTCATCCAACATTATCTATTCATTAATTCCAACAATTTTTTAATACATTTAACGGAAACTCTTTCAAATTCAGCACATTTTTACAAAAACTTCTTTACTTTAACTTTTAAGTCTAACATTTATGCTCTTGAATCTTGATCATGAAAGAGTAAATATATATATTATATTTCCTTTGTCCACAACCTTTTTCCAAAATTTTCAATTTTGTACCTAAGTCTATTTTGTTTTGCTAATAATGCTTTATATTTACTCTGTGGTTGGTCGAGTCGATTCACTTGTTTCGAGGTTATTCGGCGAGCAGATTTATTTAATTGATTATTTGCTCTTAGCTTCTCAATCCATTTTTTGTTATGTGTGTCTGTTGAACTGACGTGGTTTGATGTTATGGAGATTCGATTATCTGAATTCTGGGTTTCATATTGACATATCAAATCAAATAACATTGACACAAATAAAGTGAAAATAACTTTAATTGACACGTAACTCTATTAATAAACTACCATTTAAACTATCAAATCAGTATATACAAATCTATTTAGAAAAAGAATTAAAAATTAGAAAATGATTATTTTTTATTTAAATGGACCTCTCCACCATCCATCACTGGATGATCGAGATCCATTAAAAGCGAAAACAATTAAAAAAAATGCTAAAATGAAAAAGAAAGTGGTTCTAAAAAAAAGGTTGGAAATTTCACAGTTCATCTAAAGATGGGGATCTTGAAAAGGAAGAAAAGGTAAAAAAATAAAAAATAAAATGGAAAAAGAACATGGAGATGATCATCTTTATGGAGATGGAGATCTAGATGAAAAAGATCATTTCCATAATTCCATCTCTATGAAAGGGAACATTTGATTTCTTTATCTCTTAAACATTTGATATCTTTATCGCTTTCTCTTTAATTGTGCAATGTTCTTATATTGCCCACATTTATATTTACACAATTTATAAGCATTTTCATATAGTATACTATAACTAGGAAAGTGTTTTAAATTTGATAAAAAAAAACGCTCAATTTCACCTTTAATCCCTGATTGTGAACCGTTTAATCTTTTGTAAGGAACTCTTGATTTTGATATTATTTTACGTGAACACATCACACACCAAAATCAGGTACAATGCCAACATATGGACTCATGTAATACGATAAATTATGAATAATTTAATGCTTAAAATTAGTAGATAATTTACTTCACAAAAAAATTAATTAATTAATAGATAATTTCTTATTGCTTTCAAGATATCAAATCTAACAAAATAAAAGTTTGATGGGTAATAAGATATTATGTACCTAGTCGATCATGAATTCTACAAAGACTCTTCTACAAACGCTCTTTCCCGTGGGTCGTGGACCGTCATCAAAGACATGGCCAAGATGAGCATCACATACACCACAAAGAACTTCCTGGCGTGGCATGAAAAAAATCGACAGATCTAACTTCGACTTCACATTGTTTTCTATGGGTTGATAATATGATGGCCAGCCAGTACCACTGTCGAATTTAGTTGACGATCTAGAGAAAGAATGTCGGTTCATCAGGTTTACTGAAATATGTACAATGATTGATTTCTTTTGGAAAAATGCCTAATACAAGTAACCATACTCAAATAGTGGTGTGTCACAACATATGCAATGGTAAGTTCCAGGGGTTTTTGTGTTCCGGTATTCCCTGAACATGAAGAAAAGATGTTGCAGATCATATACATCAGTGCATAAACAAAATTAGCATTCAATATCAACACTACACACTTAACAGGCCAACATGCTTAAATATACTTCCATGTCCCTAGTAAATGCTAAAGAATCTGGCATATATTTGGTCACAATTCTATGGTTAAACCGATCCCAGCCAAGAATGGGAAGCTGCCAGACAGACCTATGATACAAGTCACCTGTAAATCAATCTCTACCTACTGGAGCTGCAAATGATAAAAACAATTTTTATGTCAACCGTCTCACGAGCAAATAAAAAGCAGAATTAACAAAGATATGATCAGCATTTACATAGTCAACGGTTGGGAGCAAATCGAGGTTGTTTTTATTCTTTTATCTGAAATAGGTTTAAAATAGACTGAAGTATGAATAGGACTAAATGTACAGACTTAATACTATGTCTGTTTTTATTTCTAATGTCTAAAAATAAGCGATAAATTTTTGTTTATACTAAACATAAACATTTACAAATCAGTAATTTGATATTTACACCCTTACAATTGTTAAGCATCATGTGTATTTGTAACTGATATAATTAGAAACAATTGAAAACCAACATTTACATATATTTTAAGTTAAAATTGTCTAATTATTTGATAATGTCTCAATATAATTATTTATTATAATATTTAATCTTTGAAATTCTTTTATTTGAACTATTCAAATTGGCATGTAAAATAAAAACAAATAATTAAGTAATTAAAAATTTCTTATGAAAAATTTAAAGAACTATAAAGATTAGGCTGCAACCTCCTCCAGCAGTAGGCCTTGTTGACACCTCCAACACAGAGGAGGAAGCTAGCAGCTTTTTCAAGAAATATCCATCTAAGTTCCAAGTGCTTTAAATAACCAATTTCAACATGATAATTTCAAATTTGTAGGTTTTCTCAACGTTTTTCTACATCATGATCATGTCAACCAGAATCAATATTTTTAAGAAAAGGCCTGGAAAATCCAAAAGAAAGGAAACTTTTAAGATACCATCAGATATCAATTGAGCAGATCATATAGTAAGATGAGAAAAATTTCTCATATAATAGTACTCAAACTAGGAACTATACTACGTAATATATATCATACCCGGTGAATGCCCTTTCAGTTCCTTTTTGTCGAGTTACGTAAAATTGCTCCCCTGTGAGCTGCTTTTTCCATTCTTCATTACTTAAAGACGCATAGTCCACCCCACCTACCGCTGATCATGACACCAAATGAATTTCTTAACATTGTACTGAAATTAAGAACGATTTACCCTTCATCAAGTACCAGAAAATGCAATTAAAAAAAAAAAAGATTATTCGATTCCTGGAGGTCATCAAGGCCTCCATATATAACACCACTGATCTACTATTTCGCTTCGTAATCCTAATTCTCCAACCGAAAGAATAAATTGTGTACAAATATTAGGTAAATGACCTAAATTTTTATTACTGAACGAGGAAATATATATATATATATATATATATATATATATATATATATATATATATATATATCATATAAGACAGCAATTACTGCTGGAAATCAGACTTATACAAGACAGTCATTACCGCTGAAAATCAGCGATTTCTTTACTCTTTTAAAGGAGAGAAATTCTGCTACAATTTCTATCTTAAAACAAAACTATCCAAATATATACATATCTAATTATACACATATCTAACCGAATCCCAACACTGCCCCTCAAGTTGGGTTGTAGATATTCACTAAACCCAACTTGCAACACATATCTTCAAAGTTAGCTATAGGAAGTGCCTTTGTCAAAACATCTGCAGTTTGCAAAGCTGATGGAGTATAGATAAGCAACACAGCTCCCCTTCCACCTTCTCTTTGATAAAATACCTATCTATTTCATTGTGTTTAGTACGATCATGGTGAACAGGGTTCTTTGCTATGCTAATTGCAGCTTGGCTGTCACTATGTAGCTTGATAAGACCATCAGAAGGAACCTTCAACTCTTCTAGAAGTCTTTTCAACCATATTCCTTCACATATGCCTTGAGCCATGGCTCTAAACTCTGCCTCCGCACTACTTCTTACAACTACGGCCTGCTTTTTACTTCCTCATGTTGTCAAGTTCCCCCAAACATAAGTACAGTACCCAGAGGTAGACCTACGGTCAGTGATTGAACCGGCCCAATCTGCATCTGAAAAAACTTCTACCTCTCTTCTTGTTGTCTTCTGGAAAAACAATCCCTTACCCGGTGTCATTTTTAGATACCTCAAAATTCTATGAACAACAGTCATGTTTTCCTCAGTTGGGTTATTCATGAACTGACTTACAACACTAACTGGGAAAGCTATGTCTGGCCTTGTATGTGAGAGATAGATCAGCTTACCGACAAGTCTCTGATATCTTCCTTTTTCAGCTGGAGCACTCTCCTGAACTGAACCAATCTTTGTTGTATAATCCATTGGAGTTTCAGCTGGCTTGCAATTCAGCATTGCAGTTTCTTTGAGAAGGTCCAACACATACTTCCTTTGAGAAACAACAATCCCCTTTTTAGATCTAGCCACTTCCATGCCAAGAAAGTATTTTAGTTCTCCTACATCCTTAATCTCAAATTCTTGCGCCAGAAACTGCTTAATCCTGGGTATCTCCTCTACATAATCACCTGCAAGGACAATGTCATCAACATAAACGATTATAATAGCTAGCTGTCCATGAACTGATTGTTTCACAAACATGGTATGATCTGCGTGTCCCTGCACATACCCATGTTTCTTCAGCACCTTTGTGAATCTTTCAAACCATGCCCTTATGTTTCTTCAGCACCTTTGTGAATCTTTCAAACCATGCCCTTAGAGACTGCTTGAGGCCATAAAAGGATTTCTTCAACCTGCAAATCTTATTACTATTATTAGTATCTTCAAAGCCTTGAGGAATTTCCATGTACACTTTCTCGTCCAAGCTCCCATTCAGGAATGCATTTTTGACATCAAGCGGGTAAAGTGGCCAGTCAAGGTTTGCTGCAAGAGACAAAAGCACTCTAATAGTATTGAGTTTTGCAACTGGTGCAAAATTCTCTTGATAATCTATCCCATATGATTAGGTAAAACCCTTTGCAACCAGTCTTGCCTTATACCTGTCAATGCTCCCATCAGCCTTGGTTTTTATAGTAAAAATCCACTTACAACATATTGGTGACTTCCCTTTAGGTAGCTCAGTTATCTCCCATGTTTGGTTCTTCATAAAGGCTGAAATTTCTGCTTCCACCGCTTCTTTCCACTTTGGATGTTCCAATGCTTCATGAACATTACTAGGAACTGAAATTGTAGAAATTCTGGCAGTAAAAACTTTGAACTTAGGAGACAAACCTTCATAACTTACATACTTGCTCATAGGATAGAGGGGCCGACTTCTACACTCTCTCATACCTTTACGAACAACAATTGGAAGGTCTTCATCCTCTGTGTCCTCACTGTTTCTGCTGGACTCGTCTGTAGGATTGATTTTTCCTCTCTCCAGGTCTGATTCAAGCATTTGAATTTTTGGTTCAGCTGATTGAACTGTCTCGGGCACTGGTGCTTCATTCTCCTTTTGTTTTCTCTTTCTTCTTTGATAAACAAAGACTTCTTTATTTGTAGTAGGAGGAGGATGGTATGGTTTTGTTGTTTGGAAATTATGAGGTGATTTTTCTGCTGTTTTATTTGAACTGGGCAGTGTTGAATTCGACTGATTTAGGGTGTTTGGCAGATTTTTATTTTGTAAGCTGGGCTGATTTGTAAGTGAGCTTGGCACATTTGGTGAGTTGTCCAAGTTTTGTAGTGAATCATCTTTAGTTGAGGGGGTTTCGGTGGGCTGAAATGTGAAAACCTGAGGTTGATAGTAACTAGACTCATGATGGGCATTTTGACTAGGATGCAAAACACTTGTGTCATTCAAAAACTGATATTCTAACTCATTTGGGCTGATTTTATCCCCCTGAATAGCAGTTTTGTGAAAATAAGGTTGGGTTTCAAAAAATGTTATGTCCATAGTATGATAAAATTTGTTAGTTTGAGGACAAAAACATTTATAACCCTTTTGAGATGGAGAGTAATCAACAAACATGCACTTGACTGACCTAGGATCTAACTTGGTCCGTTGATGTGCGTGAATATGGACAAATGCAGTGCATCCAAAAACCTTTGAAGGAAGATTTGACACAAGACGACACTGTGGGAAGTATTTAAGAAGAAGCTGATTGGGAGATAAAAATTTCAACACTTTTGAAGGAAGTCTATTGATGAGGTAATCTGCAGTCAAAACAGCTTCACCCCAAAAACGATGAGGTGCATTTACAGAAAACAACGAAGCTCGGGTAACATCAATGAGATGTCTATTCTTCCTCTCGACTATCCCATTTTGTTGAGGAGTATCAACGCATGAACTTTGGTGTATAATACCCTCATTGTATAGGTAATTGCCAAGGGTTGAATTAAAGAACTCCTTCCTGTCGTCGGTTTTAAAAATTTGAATTTTTGCATTAAATTGGGTTTGAATCATGGTGTTAAAAGTTTTAAAAATTTGAGACACCTCTGCTTTGCTCTTCATGAGAACAATCCAGGTGAGCCTAGTGTGGTCATCAATGAAAGTGACAAACCACCGAGCTCCAGTAATAGTTGGAGTCTTAAAAGGACCCCATACATCACTGTCGATCATTGAAAACGGTTTTGAACTTTTATATGCTTGACTTGGATAAGAAAAACGAGTATGCTTTGAAAATTGGCACTTTTCACATTGAAATAACATAGGGACTTTTATTGATAAATAAAGAAGGAAACATTTTTGATAAGTACATGAAATTTGGGTGGCCTAATCTATAGTGCCACATCATAACAACTCTATCACTATTATGGGATGCACTTGTAACATAGGAATTGATTTCAGGTAAGGAAGATCCACTCACTACCATTGAAGATAATTTTGAAGAAGAGGGTTGAATGTGAAAAGAATAAAGTCCAGTCTGCCCTTTAACACTGTCAATCATCATCCCCGAATTCAAATCCTGAAATTCACACATGGAGGGAAAAAATTTAACCATACAGTTATTATCTAGAGTTAGTTTGCTTACAGATATGAGACTACAATTTAGCTTTGGGACAAAGAGGACATTATAAAGAGTTAAACCCCCTTTCAACACAACAGACCCAGTTCCTGCCACTTTAGACAATGAGCCATCTACAATCCTTACATTCAGATTATGCGAACAAGGAATAAGAGTATGAAAAACACTCTTATCCCCTGTCATATGATCAGTAGCTCCGGAATCGACAATCCACACCTTCTACTCTTGTTTGACAAGTAAAGCACGCAGCAAATTACCTGACTGGGCAAGGGAACCAGACCCAATTACCGAGGTTTGTGGCTGTTGCAGCAGTTTGCAGAGGGCATCAAGTTCCTCTCTGCTAAGGGACATCATTGAATCAGTGTTTGTAGCAATATTTCCCCGACTTTCCCTCTCTGCAGCGATGTTCTTTGGCTTCCAATCAGCTGGTTTGCCATGAATCTTCCAACACATTTCCTTTGTATGGCCCGGACGCTTGCAGTGATCGCACCAAGGCCTACCATTTCTGCGTTGGGTTGAAAATTGGGTGTTTTTTTACTGTAAGAGCAGCAGCTTCAGTTGCGGAACTAGATGGTGCATCAGTTTTAGGACCAAGCATGAGCTTCTTACGACTTTCCTCCCTCCTGACTTTCGAGAAAGCCTCACGTAGGCTTGGGATAGGCTTCATATCGAGTATACGTCCTCTCACCTCATCGAGATCATTGTTGAGGCCCAAGAGGAACTTAAAAACTCGTTTCTGCTCAATGATCTTCTTGTACAAGGCTGCATCCGTAAGATTTGCCCAATTATATTTTTCGAACTCATCTAATTGCTGCCAATTCTTGTGAAGAACATTAAAGTATTATGTGACAGTTGAGTCATCTTGCCGAAGATCATGAAGAATCCCTTCGATTCCCACCAACTCGGATGAATTGTCTTTGTTTGAGTAAGTCTCTTTCCCTGCATCCCAAATCTCTTTCGTTGTACTATAAAGAAGGAAATTTTCTCCTATTTCGGTTGTCATGGAATTGACCAGCCATGACATGATCATGTTATTCTCGATCATCCATGTCTTGTATCCACGATCCTTTTCTTCCGGTGTTGCAGCATCAATGAGAAGATAATTTACCTTTCTTTTGCCCCTGATGTACATTAATACTGATTGCGACCACTGTTGGTAATTTTTACCATTGAGTTTATGGCCAGTGATAGAGAGATGCGAGAAGTGGGGTAGGTCAGGACCGTTGCCGCCGGGACCAGCAAGATTCATATAAGATGTCACCTCTGAAACGGAATCAGAGGTACTGCTGGTTTTCTCCATGAGTAGCGGCTAGGGTTTTGCTTGGTATAGAGAAGGCTTTGATACTATGTAAAAATATTAGGTAAATGACCTAATTTTTTATTACTGAATGAGGAAATATATATATACATCATATAAGGCAGCAATTACTGCTGGAAATCAGACTTATACGAGGCAATCATTACTGTTGAAAATCATAGATTTCTTTCCTCTTTTAAAGGAGAGAAATTCTGCTACAATTTCTATCCTAAAACAAAGTTATCCAAATATATACATATCTATTTATATCTAACCGAATCCCAACAAATTGCGCTTCAGGAAACTTCTCTAGCAAATCTCTTTTCTCTATATTGATTGAAAATAACTCTTTCAATAACTTCAAACCAGCTCAAATAACTTGGAAGGCTAATGTTTTCCTAAGGGTTCAAATTATTGTCAGAGCAGTAGCTCATATTGCTGACTTAATGAGAAAAAACCCTTACTTATTCAGCAGGGTTCAAATGCTCAATACTGCTGACCTTACTTCAGACTCTCTCCTTCTTGGTGTTTGGTGTATAATGTGGAAGAGAAGTGAGGAGAATGTTGATCATTTGTTTTTACACTGCCACACAGCCTACTCTTTATGGTTAAAGTTAATTCAAACAGAAAAAAATTAATGGGCATGTTCTGCCTTCTTGTTGATCTTTGTTGGAGGGAAGGAATGTTTGCTTTTTGAAAGGGGAAAAATGCCTAAGTACTTTGAAATGTATGGCTTTGTCAAATATTTGAGTAAAGTAGAGTTAAGAGAAGAAAAGGAATTGTGTACGGGATAGAGTTCAATTTCTGGCATCCTTCTGGGTCTCTCTTACAAAAGAATTCGAAAGGCTTTTGTTGATGTCACTAATTTGCAGCGAGATAAGCTTTTCTGTTAGAATTTTTTTTCAGCACTCTTTGTATAGGGTTAAATTCTTGCCAGGAATTTTCTAGCCCATGGACAGGTTGTTTGCCCAAATCATCTTTGTTTTTGAAATTTTCTCTTATGCATGGGTACTACCAAATATGTTCTTACCATGCTTAAATGCTAATAGTTTCTGTTTCACTCTAGAAATTCGTACTTAAATTATCTCTGGGTAATAAGTATGTTATCAAGAATGTAGTAACTCAAAGAAATTCCTCAACAGTGCAGTTAGAAGAATTTTCTATAAGGATGAGCAACATGGAGTCATAGACCATTTGTAATATTTCTTTTACTTTCATATTGGAGGTTAGATGGAATTATTCCATAGGATCCTCATGCTCGAACTATCCTTCCTGTATCACCAATGATTGAGTATCTAACTTGCTAAAGGGAGACAAACAAATAATAAAACCATAAAGCTTACAGTAAAATTAAGTACAGAAAGACTAGCAATAGTTATCTTCCCCACCAGGCCATGTTTAAAACAACAAATACAAACATTGGAAGAATTAGAAAAAACCATTTAAAAATAGATTTTTAAGTAGCAAAAACTAACTCAATGTTTAGATTTAAACTGCATCAAGCTTCAAGAAAGAAAAGGTATATAGTAAACTAAACAAAGTCCAGATACTAGAATTTAAGCGAACTGGTGATCAAAAAAAGCAAAGACAGCAAAAACTAAAGACCACTAATTAGAATCTGTAATTGTCTATATTGCACAAGTATTGAGGTCTTTTAATAAATCTTTATTTGTCAAACAATTATACCAAATCTATAGCCACCACCCTGCAAATGAAAAGATACTTTTCCAACTGTTCAGCACAGCTACTTCCCAATTATTGAGAATAAGAACGAAAAGGATTTCCCAAAATTTTGTAGTTACAGAGGTCTATAATGATGTTCAAAAGCAAACTTTGTCCCATAGATAACTTATATCATATCCTTTGGAACCCAGAAAACTACATTGACCTTCATAGTGGGACAGTTTCACAATATGAGCCACTTAACACTGGGCTGTAGACTGTAGAGTTAGCAGTGCCAGACTTCCAGCAACCCCTTTGTACTTCCTTTTTTTGTATAAAAGATAAAATAGTTACCAACTGAACCAAGTAGTGTCTGAGACAAATTATCATGATCACTGAGCATTCGTACAAAGATGAACTAACAAAATCATTAATTATTTAATACGTATTGAGTTGCTCCTCAAGCGTTGCATGACGAGACCAAACTGGGGCACCTAAGCGCATCCAAGGAAATAAATTCTATGACAACTTACAATAAGTGTTACAAAGAGAATAAAGGATTGGTAAAAGGTTGTCCAAAAAGGAAAAAAGAATGGGGAAAGAATAGAAACGATAGGTTGACAATCCAGCCTAGACTAGATGGCATCTTGATCATTTCCATTAAGAACAAATGCATGTACACTTCCTAATAAGTAATAACTAAAGTTTTCGCTCAAAGTTACTAGCTGCGAAGCTCGCTATCTAAGAGGAGGATTTACATTTGGGGTCAGCAGGTTGCCATGGACAAACAGGTTAGAGAACAAACCATCACTCAATCCTGGTAAATAATTAGGTTACATCCATCAAGGACGCTGGACGTACAACTATTTTACTGTTCCATTACGTGAAGCAAAGAGTCGAGACATAATCACTGTGGGAAGAAACAGTGTAGTTGAAATTCTATTAGTAATTGAGCATCACATTACACATTAGTTTACATAGGATTCTGTTAATAAGTTTATAAAATTTCTCTCCTCAGGAAGCCACTTTTCAAATTGGTTAATACAATAATAGCAGATGGTTAGTTTGATCCCTGATTAATTGATAAATTGTAGATCATCATTACAAGGAAGCAGAAAACATAAATGGAACTAATCAAGAAAAATGATATTAAGAGCAAGAGAAAGTGAAAGACCTTGAGTAGTGTCCGGTTTTTGAGAAGAAGAAGAAAATGATCCCATAGCGCGAACCGACAAGGAGATTGTTTTAGGTTTGAATCGACTATTTGAAGAAACGTATGCTAATGTTGTAGCACCTGTGGGTATTCTTAAACTATAAGAGACCGCCATTGCCAACTGTTGACTCTGTGCTGCTTCGTAAAATGCAAATAACAAACCAGATGCGACACGTGACTTTCCCTAAACAGGAGGGCAGAAAGAGGCTCTCTTTTGGCCACGTATTAAACATTTGGTGTTTTCTAACAATTATCTTCATTCTAGATTTCTAGATGCTGTCAAATCGTGGAGCACCGGTCACCAATAAGCTGATACATCATACATCTTGATGTATTTAAAAATAATAATATTAAATTGAAAGTAAATTCAATCAATAAAAAGAAAAAAAAAAGAATTCAAATTATCATTCATCATTGGAATCCAAATTCAACAATGGAAACGGATCGAACATTTGATTATATCATCGATCAGAGAACGATCACGAATTTTGAAAGTCCACTCTATCACAATGCAAATAACCACACTTAGATTAAAATGGAGAAAATTCTCTTGATTCATCTATTCTCTATTTTGTGTCTCCATTTTGATCTTTCTTTATTGCACACCATGTATCACACTTCTCAACCATACCAAATACACGTTATTTAGTAGGTTGTGTTTCACATAAGACCAACCCATAAAAAAACAAGTTTACATGCATATTATGTATGCTTATGAGTTTTAGTTTCTTCAACTAATACATATTTTGTTGTATGGGCTTATGATCGAGTTAAGTTTGTATGGGTTTTACATGTGTTTGAACTTGACCCTACTTGAGTGTCCTGACCCATACCCAAATAACAACACTGTTTTACCACAATCCCATCATAGGTACACAGTTATTAATCAACATCTTCCACTTGTCCAACATGATTTAAGATGTGATACATACAGATGAGCTTTTGAGCCTTTGAGCCTTTAAACATAAACATTATCATCATCAGAGTGTTCATACAGGTAAATGCATCGTGCAACCTATGAAAAATCAATATATATATATATATATATATATATATATATATATATATATATATATATAAGGAGCTAATAATCTCAAATCTTAATTGTAAATTCTCTATTTACAAGAGATAATTTTATTCATTATTGCATCCTAGATTTACTTTTATAATTTTTATCAATCCAAAGCATACTTAATCCCTATATTAGTAGAAAAACTATGATTGACTTTATCACATTTCATGTATTTATAATTGCATCCACAAATACAATTGGTCGACCAGTGAATACATAAGTCAGATAAAAATTCATTAAATCTTCTCATTCCACATTTATCTTTTGGTCTTCAGAACAATTGCTACTCTAGACGTGACCCATATGCTGAATTATCATAGCCATAGAAATAACACGCTGAAGGTGCAACACATTATCATGCACTTCAAGATAGAGTGAATGGATATGAGGACATCATTTAAAGTTTATATAAAACTTCAGTAGAACTTACACAATGAGGAAGCATGGATTCATTCTCTTATTTTTCACATCGATCACTTATAGCACACGTAGTATGAAACACATGTTACAGTGAATTTTATTCTAATTAAGAATGCATAAGTCTTTATATTCATTGTACAGATCTTAGTTCAGCCACAAATCTCGTGACTAACCTGAGTTCTTAAAAGCTCGTCATTCTCTAATATCATATTAAGACCTCACATATGGCTTGATCAGTTATCAATGATAGTGGGGTTTATCATAATCGGTTTTAAAATATTGGTATATTTATTGTGAACCTAATCTTAACCCAGTCAAGGCAACAAATTTATATACATTAGCTAAGCGAGATTATATTCTACATATTCTCTAATATATATATATATATATATATATATATATATATGTGTGTGTGTGTGTGTGTGTGTGTGTGTGTGTGTGTGTGTGTGTGTGTGTGTGTGTCTCACCTCAGCCTGCTATCTCCGCAACTGAGGCAACCGCATGTGTAGGAATATCGATCTCAACTTGATGACATATTTCTATCACATTATGTGTAAATATACTAGCATTAATAGTAACTTTCCTTACTATTAAGTTATGTCACAACCCTCTCAATTTAGGATTATATTGGTATATATTTACCATTCTTCATAAATTTTATTGGGCCTTGTACATATCATAATGTACATTAAGTAGTTAGTCATACTTTCAAGGTATGTCATAATCCTCTTGACAACATCTCAATGTTGTAATATAGGATTATATTGTTGTACACTTACCAATCTTACAACGTAATTAATAATAGACTTTGTACATATCACAATGTACATGAGACTGTATGGTATCAATATGTGGAACTTGTCATCAATTCCTTGATCTTAAGGAGTTTTAGGGTACATATTGAGGCTAAGAGTTTGTGATTTCATAATAGGAGTATCTATGAGCTTGAAATTTCTCATTTTGAATCAACTCTCACTCCTAATATATAAACCACTTTGTTCATATAAAATCTTAATAAAATTTGAGAATTACCATTTAATTATGGTTTTACAAACTCTTCATTTTTCCTAGCCAAAACATATAGTCCACAGATATAGATAATATAAAAATTATCTTCAATCTGTTTAGTGTACTTACCATGACTATCTTAAGTCATCATTAATATGTAAGACATTACACCTTGATAAAATCAAAGATACCACTTTCTAGATAATCGTTTCAAATCATACATTAATTAAGCATGCACACTTATGCGCTCTTAGTCTTTTGAAACAAACAATTTACAGGTTGTTTCATGTAAACCTCTTCCTCAAGTTCTCTTTCCAGAAGTACAATCATTACATCCATCTGATGTAATTTCAGGTTTATAATTATGTTATGAGTGCTAGAATAAGGTGTATGGAAGAAAAATTTATTACTAGAGAAAAAGTTTTTTCATTCGCGACTAGCACCTTATAGCTCTTAATAGCACTTTCCACCTTACGTATGATATGTGGAACCCATACGTTCACAATGGTCTAATGACCATGCGATAAGTGAATCAAGTGCCAGAACTTTTATAGACTCTATCTCCCTTTCCATTGCTTTAATTTATATATTGACTTAGTAGATAGAAATGATAGCTCAATTCAAAAATCATTGGCTCATCATTGTAAAGTGAAGTAATCATCAAGTCTCCCCTTTCAATCTCTGAAAGATGATATGAGATAGCTTTGCGATTATTTCAATGAGTTGTTCAAATATCATGATGGCTGATGCAACAATTGTTTCACTCTCACTAGAGATGAAAGATCCATGGGATTTCTACTTCCACTTGGCTGTAGATTCCCACTTCCAATAAGGATGGAAGATCTATGTAGAATCCCGCTTCCACTAGGGATGAAGGATCAATTTAGATTTTAATTTACAACCACTAGATGCCATAATTCTGTTAAAATCAAATTTATAGAATCAAGTTAATACACAACGTATTAATTTATTATGTACAGATACGAAATATGTAGAATTGTAATGCAGTAAAACTATTAACACAGAATACCCGAATTTGTTTTTGTTTTTAACAGCTACTATGAAATTTGAGCAAACTATTTGATACAAACAAAGTAGTTGAATATAGTAATTATTAAAGATACTATCAAATTCTATATGTATGCACAACAAATGGCAACCAAATTTATAATGATATATCATACAAAAACAATATATAAATATCAAATATAAAAATTGAAGTCACTGTTAATTTTTAAATAAAATTTGAGTTTAAAAGAATACATTAATAAATTAGTAACTTATGAAAAGAAACTAATTTAACAAATACACTCTAAATTGTGTGTTTAACTAACCAAAACAACTTTATTTACTCATTATAAAAGAAAACACAGTAAAAGTAAAAGTAAATGGTCTTAAGATTGATAATATATGTGTTTTGTCTGCTATATAAATATATATTGTGTGCAATAAACTCACAAAACTTAGCTTTTGTAGAGATATAAAGATTAAATTAATCCGAGCCTTGTGATACTCACAATTTCCTTAAGACAATCTTGCTCCCTTTATGAATGGTGCTTGAGGTTATGAATAGTTGTCTCCAGGATAAAACAGATTTAGTTTTTCAAGTAGAAGCACCTCAAACTTAAAGAACCGACAAACTCAAATTGGTGTTTTGTACTCAAATTTTTTGACTCTATTTATTTGTATGCATAGAGAACAAAATGTAGAAAAAATATTGAGTACAAATGGTTATAGGACATCCATATTTATAGACATCACTATACTCATTCGAAATGATACATACCTTTTCGAATGGACATGCCCTTAAAAGAAATACATGTCTTTTAAGAAATGATATTACTTTTATAAAAAGATACCACTTTTATAAAAAGATACAACTTTTATAAAATGATACAAATATTATGAAAAGTCACAATACATAACCAAAATGAATACAACAATTTCCAACAAAAAAAAATAAAGGTAATAAGAAGCGATAGAGGTGGTGAATACAAATCACATTTTGAAGAGTTTTGCAAACAATATGGAATTGTTCACAAAACTACCACTCTTTATTCACCTCAATCAAACGATGTTGTTGAACGCAAGAATCGTACTTTAAAAGAAATGATTAATGCCTTGTTGTTAAGTTCGGGGTTACCTCAGAAATTATAGAGGGAAGCCTTACCTTCCATAAATTATATTCTCAACAAGGCACCTCATAAGAAAATTAAAAATATACCTTATGAATTATGGAAAGGTAAAAAATCTTGTTATAAATTCTTAAAAGTGTGGTGGTGTCTTGCAAAGGTGGCGGTTCCTAACCCCAAAAAAGTTAAAATTGTTAGGATTATGCTCGATAGTAAGAGTGTAATAATGTATTTGACAATCTTTTCATATTAATAAAGTGATTTCTAGTTTAACAAATCTTATAGCATTTATAGTTTAATTATTATAATTTTCAAAAGTAAATAATCATAAGGTCAAAAGACTATGAGAAAAGAAGAATTGTTTATACATCTAGATATGTATGAGGTAGACACAATTCTTTAATTAGTCTTGAATAATATTCATAACTTAAGATAAAAGGTTGGACGCACTTATCTTGTCAAAGTTGTAGATTCTTTTGCTAGCATTTGAGCGAGATCAAATATGTTATGATGAGTCTAAAATCATAAAAGTGTGGTGTCTTTGGGCAAAAAAATCTAGTGCACTGGGTGCATTGAATTGGATCACAATGAAATACTTTATCTAGAACCGTCAATGGATAAAAGTTTTTCATTTGAAGATAATCGGAGAGTCTATCTCAATCCCGAGATAAATGATGGACTTATGATTACAAGTGTTATCATTTGAGCTATCAATGAGTACGATTATATATCATAGTCTATCATCAATAGTTTGGTGGTTTTCATTTGTTAATCGATAGAGGACTTCATTTATAGATATGGACATCGTGGCTCCATTTATTAAATAAGAGTAGAATATCATCATATGGATGTTTTGAGGTATTGGATATTAAATCTTAACGTTAAGTTTTCAATAGCGTCTATTGAAACATAGCTTCTGGACAAGTCAAAATATCCAAGTTCAAAATGTGGTAATATGAGTAAATATGGTAACTTTGAGAGCTATAGCGGTCTATGAGCTCTTGGTGATTACTGATATTCTTCACGAGGATAAACTTTCTCCAAATAAGGTTGTCTAGGGTATTAATGAGTAACATCAACTTATTCCATCTTTATTTAAAAGTTCAATTTTAGTTCTTTAGTAAAATGAACTAAAATTAAATAGATCGAACCTAAGTGAATCATTTGTTGATTGTGATTGGATTGTGTCTATTAGAGCTTAAATTTAGATATCCCGCCAAGATCCCCAATCTACACGAACTTGCATGGATCACTTGATATATTCTACCGGACCAATTTAGGGGTCCATCTAGAATTGTTTTAAGGCATGTGAACTTTTTGTAAGAATATGTCTAGTTCACATGTGGACTTTTTATTAAGGTCCAATGGATTTAATAAAATAAGAAAAATAATATATTGGCCCATATATATATGTGTTGGGTGGCAAGGCTATTTAAAATAGTTTAATTATATCATTTTTATTTTATTATTTAATTAAATAGAAATTAATTAATTCAGTAATTAATTAATTATTTAATTAAAAGTCAAAATCTTTTTCTAGTAAGAGTAAGTCTCTTAATTTTATATTATTGTTGAAAGTATAATTAATATTAAAGACTATATTTTATAAGTAGATAAATAAAATGAATTATTTATCTAATCAAATTAGGAAGTCTTTAATATGGTTACAAATACACTATTGAGTTGGATTAAGAGTCTTGGTGTAGGTTAGAATTCCTTTTCAAAAATGATTCTTAACCACCAAGTAAATCCACCTAAGGAAATGATTCTTAACAACCAAGTAAATCCTTCTTAGGAAATGATTTGTGATCCTATATATATATATATCTAAAATTTTGGCCAGCCCTAAGCAATTCTAAGAAAGAATTTTGGCCAGCCCTATATATTTTAGAGAGAGATTTCAGATAGCCCTAGACTTTTTAGAGAGAGAATTCGGCAACCATAGAATTTTGAGGGAGAAAAATCTGTTTTTGCTCTAGATAAAATTCGATCAACTCTAAGAAATACATCATCTTTGGTAAAGTCAAGTCCACCACGTCGAGAAAAGGTCCCATCCTTCAATATCATGATTGGGTCGACCATGCCAGATCATGAGTAAATAGAAGAAATGCCGCCAAGAACTTCTTTTGCGTCGGTTGTTAAGCAGCGTTCAGGTTGCGAATTAGGAAGGATTGGTCGACGAAATATGAACCAGAGGCTGAATCTTAATATACCCAAAAACAATATATTTTTGTTACCACGAGATGTATTGGCAGTTGCAGATCATTTGATTGGACTTAAATTTGGAATGGGTACACTTGACGATATGAATCATTTGAAAAATAAACGTATTCGGTCTGTCAAGCTTTCGAGCTGCTCTTTTAACTGCCCAGAAATAGAAGCCAATACAATTTCGGAATGGTACTAGATAAAAATGTAAACTCCAACAATTTCTTTGTTCTCAACGCCCTTTAATTTCCAGGAATTAATCACTTCAACAGTCTTCGATGGTTCTAAGGGTATCCAAAGTACCAACGAGATGGATGTTTGTTATCCCAACCATTCTTTTTAGTCCCGATCCCGATAAGGAAAAAGTAGTTTTGTTGGTTGGTTAATTGGTCACATTTTATTCATGAAATGGGTTGGATTGGTATTAGTTTGGATAAGGAACTCGGCAAAATAGCCTCGTAACTTCGGGCGTGCACTTTTACGTGAACCCACACGTCCAGTCCTACGTGAACCGCTTCTTGGACTTCTTATGTCAGGATATGGATCAAACCGAAACAGATGCGCTGCGCTACCCAGCACGTAACCTTGTCTCCCCTACCCCTCCCCTCTTCAAAGAATTAATTAGATTCTTTTTCCTCTTCTTTTTGATTTGTTCATACTAAATAAAAATTTTGGAATTATTGGATATTATGCTTACCCTCTGTTAACCAGTTTTTCGGAAATTCTCTCGTAGCCCGTATTAGTCAAAGATGTGACTTACTTTCACGCAGTATTTACAGACAAAAGTATTCGGTTATTGGGGAAAAATCAATATACTTCTAATGTCGAATCAGGATCAGGAGTGATGGGCACATGCTTCTCAGTACTGATTCAAAAGCAGCAGAGAGTCGCTATATGGGGGCATCCCGTCTACCAAAACAACTGGAAATGTTTCAAAAAAAGTAGGCATGCGACGTACAAAAAGTTCACGCCCTTCTTTATCTCTAAAGATAGGCTTACAACTTTCATCGTACTGTGCTCTCCAAAGAGCAACTCTTCTCAAAATCTCAAAAAACATTCTAATTGACTCGTTTTTCAGTCATTCATTGAATGATAAATCACTACAAGTGATGGAGATACACGATTTAAATAAAGGAAAATCCAATATTTGAAAATTGTATCTAGAATGACTGCAACATAGAGGAATCCTGCTCTAATGAGATGACTTTCCTACTGACTGAATCACCTTTTTTGGCTCTCTCTTTAGCTCTATGTCTCTTATCCCTAGGAGGTCTTCCTCCACTAGCAGGTTTTTCCTGTATCTCGCACGAGGAGGCAAGGCGAAGAGATAAAGAATAAAATAAGAAAAAGATAGAATTGAACAACCGTACGGGCATTTTTTTCACATTGCATACGGCTCCACAATGGAATTAACGTATCTTCACAGACCAAGAACTACGAGATCGCCCCTTTTATTCGAATATGAAATCCAATCCTGGAAATACTTGTCAATCGATTCATAACCTTTCCAGCCGATTTGGTCTGGTCCTATCCGACCCAACCCCGGAACTTAGAGCGGCCGACATGTTTTAGACCTTAGTTTTCGATAGTACACTAGTAGCCTTTACATCAAAAGGTTTTTGTGTACAACATCAAATTAAGGTTCACGTGAGTTTCAATCAAATTGATTGACTATTCTCAAGTGACCTAACGTTCTTTGTTTTTCTTCTTGGAGGATAATTGTAACTAACAAAGAAAAAGATTTTGTTTGTTTCCATCATCAGGTATACAATTTAAAGAAAGGGAGCCCACATTCCTAGGTGATTCTTGTTCGTGATTTGATTGGAAGATCTTGCGGATTCAATTCGGCGCTTGTTCAATCGTCACGAGAAAAATGTACGACACTTTTTATATACATCAATTAATCTAGGGTTAAGGTTCTTGTTATTTAAAAGGGATTTTTATTTATTTATTTATACGAAACCCTATTTTTTTTTAAAAAATCACACTTCTGCTACGTGTATTTTCCCTATAATTGGTATCAGAGTCTGGTTGTACCCTTGATTAATTGATGTATATATACGTGAATCTTTTTCTTTTTATTGTATATATGCATGTTTTAGAAAGAGATGACACTATAGGTATTCACATATATATTTACATTGGAATGTATGGATATATATATATATGTTTTATATGTGGTTTGTTATTGCACAATTTTGATCATAGAATTTCAATGTATTTTTGTTTTGGATTGTAACAAGAAGGGTGATCTATCATCACCATAATTTCCTTATTGGTAGTTGCTAATTTTATTTATTTTGTTATTGTAACAAAAAAAACTGCACTATTGTACTAAAAAAAATCTGCAATATTTTTTATTTATAATTCTTCTGTAATACATTCAAGTATCGAAGACTCGAAGGTTTGAAGAATTGGGAGCAACCAGAACAAGTTTGGAACCGTGCGAGCCGTAGCAACAAACGTGCGTGCGAAGAGCACACGACCACATTTGTTGTGGCATGGGCTGCACACGGCAGCCCTATGGAAGCCATGGGTTGCGCATGGCAGCCCTTTATGGGGTTGTGGCATGCGCACGCCCATGGGTAGGGGCCAAGGGTGCGCACGCCCATGGGAGGCAGCCGAGGGATTCCAAACAACGAAGGTTACGTGAAGACTTATTCGCCAAGAAATGAGTTTTTTGTATTCCAAGACATATAATTTACTTGCTTTTCTAGGATAGACCAAAATTGTAGCTATTTATATTTTTGTAAATATTGCAATGTTTGTCATTGTTTTGATAACATGTCATATAGAATAGGATCTCTTTTGGTATGAACCTGCATTGAATGATTTAGGTATCTAATTGGCATCTAGATAACTTGGTAAATCATTCTATGAAATTCGATCACACACCTTAAATAATTGAGTGGGAGAAGGTGTTTTGGAACACCTACGGCCTCCAATTTTAGTTGAGCTTTATGTTTCGTGAATAACCCCCCAAGGGGTATTCATGAATAGAATTGAGCAAGATACTTCCTTACAAGGATAGACTAGACAATTGACCCAAACGATATCTACTCCCAAATAAGGGATATTCGCGAGGGAACATATTGAAGGTTGATAACTTGGTAACACACTCAATGTAATTTTATTAATATCCTCCCAAGAGTTCTTGTTAATAAAATTACAAGGCTAAAATTGAAAACGTTGGTTTTTATGTTACAATTAGGTGGGACCTAATCCAACTAGTAAATGGTATGAACTCCCAAAGGAGGCTTGACATTTATGGGTGTTGGATCACCGTTGAATTTTATGATTGAATTATTTTATTTAATTCAAGATAAATATTCGAAAGTGCTTTATTATGATTATTTACTTATATAATTTTTGTTATTAAAAAGAAATCAAGACCCCATCCTTAATCAACATCATAAAAGATAATACTTTAACTGATGCTAATTATGTCACATGGAAAAGGAAAATTGGGTTGTTAATGCAAACTGAAAAACATAAAATTCGTTATGTCTATTCCTTAACAACCAAACTAATGAATCTACTCAGGGGCAAAGAGATGAGTATCAGTAGTGGAAGTCTTCAGATGAGATGACTAAATGTACGTTACATTATAGCCACCATCTCCGATGTGTTGCAACAACAACTTGAAGGAATGGAAACTGTTGTCGATATAATGATGTCTCTATAGGAGATGTTAGCTATGAGATCTAGGACGACTATGAGAGAGGTAGGGACTGCTTTCATGAATCTTATGATGAAACTTGGACAATCTGTGAAAGATCACATGATGAAAATCATAGCACATCTCAACTTTGCTGAAATGAATGGTGCTGAGATAAATGATGAGACGAAAATTGACATGATCGTTAACTCACTGTCAGATTCCTTTGATCAGTTTAAATTGGACTACACCTTGAACATTAAGGAATACACATTGTAAGGCCTGATGCAAGATGTTCAAAGCACCAAGATAATCCTTGTGAAAGGCAAGGGTTAAGAGATTTATATGCTTGGTAAATTGCTACTGTTAAAGACCCGTAAGAAGATCAAGAGACAATAGAAGAAAAAGCATCTTGAGCCTTCTTAGATGGAGACCAAGAAAGTAACCAAGATCAAAGAGAAGTGTTTCCTTTGTGGTGAAAAGGGTTAAAGGAATAGACTGAATAAGAATGAATTCAACTTGCATTTAGGCAATGGAGCGTTGGTGTCTACTAGTGTAGTGAGTGATATTAGAATCAATTTAGATTCTTATAGGCATTTAGTTTTAATAAACGTTTATTATGTACCACAATTCAAGAGGAATTTAATTTCGGTCTCTTGTCTAAATAAATTTGGATATTCGGTTACTTTTAATAAAGGTTTTGTTATTAGTAAGAATAACAAAATTGTTTGTAAGGGTACATTGGAAAACGATTTATTCTACTTGCATAGAAATATCTCTCACTTTTTAGACACAGAATCAACGAAACCTAATCATAAAAGAGTAAAATTATCAAAAGATGAAACCTACCTATGGCATTTGCGCCTAGGTCATATTAACCTAAATAGGATTAAAAGATTGGTTAGTGACGGACCTCTAAGTGACTTAAAGGTTGATGATCTACCCACTTGTGAATCTTGTTTGGAAGGTAAAATGACCAAAAGGTCATTCACGACCAAAGGCACAAGAGCCATCGAATGTTTAGGATTGATACACACTGATGTGTGTGGACCTATGAGCATTCAAGCAAGAGGTGGATATGAGTACTTCATCACTTTCACGGATGATTACTCAAGATTTGGCTATGTATCTCATGAGACATAAGTCAGATGCTTTTGACATGTTCAAAGCATTTAAAACTGAAGTAGAAAATCAGCTTGAGAAATGCATAAAAATCTTGAGGTCTGATCATGGTGGAGAGTATCTATCTGGTGAGTTTCAACAATATCTTATTGATAATGGGACAATTTCTCAGTTTTTTGTACTAGGTACACCTTAACAAAATAGGGTGGTAGAAAGGAGAAAAAGAACTCTTTTGGACATGGTTATGTCTATGTTGAGTTATTCAACGCTCCCTAATTCTTTTTGGGATATGCTTTACAAACCGCAATGTACATTCTAAACGATGTACCATCTAAGTCGGTTCCTAAAACACCGCATGAGTTATGGACCGGGCGAAAGCCTAGTTTACAACACTTAAGGATATTTGGATGTCCAGCGCACGTGTTAAAAGGAAAGACATAAAAGACGAAGTCCTGTTCAGAAACATGCATATTTGTAAGGTATCAAAAAGGAACAAAAGGATATTATTTTTATAGTCCTTCAGATATTAAAGTATTTGTTTCGACAAATGCAAAATTTCTGGAAAATGACTATATGAATAATTTTGTGCCTAAAAGTAGAATTGTCCTGAATGAACTTTTAGGAGATACAATTCCACAAGAGGTTTTGCAACCAAGCCCAATTGTAAGTTTCGTCCCAACATAAGATCAACAATATACCATACCTCGTCGTAGTGGGAGGGTTAGTAGAAAACCCGAGAGATACATCGGTCTAGGGGAATCTGTAGAGAATCTTCCAGACGACGATGATCCCTATACGTACAAGGAAGCAATGGAAGATGTTGATTGTCACTATTGGAAAAAAGCAATGCAATCCGAAATTGAATCTATGTTAAAAAAACAAAGTATAGTCTATTGTAGACTTGCTTAAAGGGATAAATCCAAACGGGTGCAAGTGGGTGCAAGTGGGTATACAAGAGGAAAAGAGGAATGGATGGAAAGGTGGAAACCTTTAAAGTTAGATTGGTAGCTAAAGGTTATACACAGAAGGAAGGTATCGATTATGAAGAAACATTCTCTCATGTGGCCATGCTTAAATCCATTAGGATACTCTTATCCATTGTGGTATCTCTAGACCTAGAGATTTGGCAAATGGACATCAAGACAGCTTTCCTTAATGGAAGTCTTGACGAAAGCATCTACACGATACAACCAGAAGGATTCATTGAAAAATGCCAAGAGGAAAGGGCATGCAAGTTACAAAGTTCCATATATGGATTGAAGCAAGTATCCAGATCCTAAAACAAAAGGTTCGATCAAACCGTGAAATTTTTTGGATTTATTCAAAACCTTGACGAGCCTTGTGTATACAAAAGGATTAAAGGCGACAAGTTGGTTTTCCTAGTTCTTTAAGTTGATGATATACTACTCATCGAAAACGATGTAGGTGTATTGAAATCAATAAAAGAATGGTTAGCAAAACAATTTGATATGAAGGACTTAGGAGAAGCAAGTTATATTCTTGGTATCCATGTTCATAAGGGATAGAAAGAATAGAACGATTGCATTATCCCAAGCTTTATACACTGATAAAATCTTGTCTAGATTTTCCATGCTAGATTCCAAGAAAGGCATGTTACCTTTCAGACATGGAATCAAACTTTCTAAGGAACAAGTTCCTAAGAATGAGCATGTAAAGCAATTCATGAGTAGGGTTCCATATGCATCGGCAGTTGGAAGTCTCATGTATGCAATGCTCTGTACTAGACCAGATATTTGTTTTGCTCTGAGCATAGTTAGCAGGTTTCAATCGAAGCCTGGTCCTGATCACTGGATGACAGTCTAGCATATTTTTAAGTATCTTAGGAGAACGAGAGATTATATGCTTGTATACTCTTGAGGGGATTTAATTCCCGTTGGGTATACAGAATCTGATTTTCAGTCAGATTCTAACTCCAAGAGATCAACATCAGGATCTGTGTTTACTATTGGAAGAGGGGCGGTCATATAGAGAAGTATCAAGCAATCTTATATTGTTGATTCCACCATGGAAGCCGAGTATGTTGTCGCATGCGAGGCTGTGTGGCTCCGTCAATTCTTGATTGACTTGGAAGTGGTTCCTGATGTGAATAAGCAGATCACTATCTATTATGACAATAGTGGAGCAGTGGCTAATTCGAGAGAACCAAGAAGTCATAAGAGAGGGAAACACATTGAAAGAAAGTATCACCTTCTATGGGAAATTGTGCATAGGGGTAACATGATGATTACCAAGATCTCGTCAGTAAATAATCTAGCAGATCCCATTACAAAGGCTCTTCCACAAAAGAATTTTGATGGGCATCTAGAGAACATGGGGATGAGAGATATGACACATTTGCTATAGAGCAAGTGGGAGATTGTTGGGATTATGCTCGATAGCAAGAGTGTAATAATGTATTTGACAATCTTTTCATATTAATAAAGTGATTTATAGTTTAACAAATCTTATAGCATTTATGGTTTAATTATTATAATTGTCAAAAGTAAAGGTCAAAAGACTATGAGAAAATAAGAATTGTTCATACATCTAGATATGTATGAGCTAGACACAATTCTTTAGTTAGTCTTGAATAATATTCACAACTTAAGATAAAAGGTTGGGCACCCTTATCTTGTCAAAGTTGTAGATTCTTTTGCTAGCATTTGAGTGGGATAAAATGTGTTATGATGAGTCTAAAATCATCAAAATGTGGTGTGTTTGGGTAAAAGAATCTAATGCACTGGGTGCATTGAATTGGATCACAATGAAATACTTTATCTAGAACCGTAAATGGATAAAAGTTTTTCATTTGAAGACAATCGGAGAGTCTATCTAAATCCTGAGATAAATGATGGACTTATGGTTACAAGTGTTATCATTTGAGCAATCAATGAGTACGATTATATAGCATAGTCTATCCTCGATAGTTTGGTGGTTTTCATTTGTTAATTTATAGAGAACTTCATTTATAGATATGGACATCGTGGCTCCATTTATTAAATGAGAGTAGAATATCATCATATGGTTGTTTTGAGGTATTGAATATTAAATCTTAACGTTAAGTTTTCAATAGCGTCTATTGAAACATGGCTTTTGGACAAGTTCAAAATGTGATCATATGAGTAAATGTGGTAACTTTGAGAGCTATAGGCGGTCTATGAGCTCTTGGCGGTTACTAATATTCTTCACGAGGATAAACTTTCTCCAAATAAGGTTGTCTAGGGTATGATTGAGTAACATCAACTCATTCTATCTTTATTTAAGAGTTCAATTTTAGTTCTTTAGTGGAATGAACTAAAATTAAATAGATCGGACATAAGTGAATCATTTGTTGATTGTGATTGGGTTGTGTCTATTGGAGCTTAAATTTAGATAGCCCGCCAAGATCCCCAATCCACATGAACTAGCATGGATCACTTGATATATTCTACCGGACCAATTTAGGGGTCCATCTAGAATTGTATTAAGGCAAGTGAACTTATTTCTTTTTGTAAGAATAGGTCTAGTTCACATGTGGACATTTTATTAAGGTCCAATGGATTTAATAAAATAAGAAAAATTATATATTGGCCCATATATACGTGTTGGGCGGCAAGGCTATTTAAAATAGCTTAATTATATTATTTTTATTTTATTATTTAATTAAATAGAAATTAATTAATTATTTAATTAAAAGTCAAAATCTTTTTCTAGTAGGAGTAGGTCTCCTAATTTTATATTATTGTTGGTAGTATAATTAATATTAAAGACTATATTTGATAAGTAGATATATAAAAGTAATTATTTATCTAATCAAATTAAGAAGTCTTTAATATGGTTACAAATACACTATAGAGTTGGATTAGGAGTCTTGGTGTAGGTTAGAATTCCTTTTAGGAAAGGATTCTTAACCACCAAGTAAACCCATCTAAGGAAAGGATTCTTAACAATCAAGTAAATCCTTCTTAGGAAATGATTTGTGATCATATATATATATCTCTAAAATTTTGGCCAACCCTAAGCAATTCTAAGAAAGAATTTCGGCCAGCCCTATATATTTTAGAGAGAGATTTCGGATAGCCCTAGTCTTTTTAGAGAGAGAATTCAACTACCATAAAATTTTGAGGGAGAAAAATTTGTTTTTGCTCTAGACAAAATTAGATCAACTCTAAGAAAGAATGTGAGATTCAACAAAAAAGAAAAGGAAGAAAGAACGTTTAGTTTTTGATAGTACACTAGTAGCCTTTACATCAAAAGGTTTTTGTGTACAACATAGAATCAAGGTTCACGCGAGTTTCAATCGAATTGATTGACAATTCACAAGTGACCTAACGTTTTTTGTTTTTCTTCTTGGAGGATAATTGTAACTAACAAAGAAAAAGATTTTGTTTGTTTCCATCATCAGGTATACAGTTTAAAGAAAGGGAGCCCACACTCCCAGCTGATTCACGTTCGTTATTGGATTGAAAGATCTTGCGGATTCAATTCGGCGCTTGTTCAATCGTCACGAGAAAAATGTACGACACTTTTTATATACATCATTTAATCTAAGGTTAAGGTTCTTGTTATTTAAAAGGGAATTTTTTTTATTTATACAAAACCCTATTTTATAAATTTTTCACGCTTCTGCTTCGTCTATTGACCAAAGACCATTGATTGTGTATTCATTGGTTATGCTTATAATAGTAGTGCTTATTGTTTTCTTGTTCATAAATCTTAGATTCTTGATGTGCAAGTTAATTCGATTATTGAATTAGGAAATTCTATATTCTTTGAAAATGTATTTTCGTATAACATGACACACGAACCAAGTACGCTACAGAGACCTCGTGTTGTTACGACAAATGATGATCAAGAGAATATAGACTCAGAGCAAATGACAATGAACTTAGAAGTAGCAAGAGGGTACAAATGTCAACATCTTTTGGACCAGATTTTCTAACATATTTGTTAGAAAATGAGCCTCAAAATTTTCAGAAAGCAATGTCTTCTCCAGAAACTTCTTATTGGAAAGAAATGATTAACAACGAAATTGAATCTATTATGTAAAACCATACGTGGGAATCGGTCGACCTTACACTTGGTAATAAACCATTGGGTTGTAAATGGATCTTCAAATAGGAAATGAAAGATGATGGATCATTTGATAAATACAAAATGAGACTTGTATCCGGGGGTTTTAAGAAGAGGAAAGGACTAGAATATTTTGACACTTATTCACCAGTTATGAGAATTACATCCATTCGTATGTTAATTGCTATAGATGCGTTAAATGATCTCGAGATATAATAAATGGATGTTAAAATTGTATTCTTAAATGGTGAATTACGTAAAGAAATATATATGTCACAACCTGAAGGGTTCATTTCTTCTAGATAAGAGAAGAAAGTGTATAGGCTTGTTAAGTTCTTATATGGACTAAAGCAAGCACCTAAGCAATGACATGAGAAATTTGATAATATAATGTTATCAATTGGATTTAAAATTAATGAGTGTGACAAATGTGTTTATATCAAGAGCTTTCATAATGAATATATCATTGTTTGTCTCTATGTTGATGATATGTTAATCATGAGATGTAACATTGAGATCATTAAAACTACCAAACACATGTTGGCTAGTCGATTTGAAATGAAAGATTTAGGCGTTGTCGATGTTATACTAGGAATAAAAATTTCTAGAACACCTGATGGAATTATTTTATCGCAATCTCATTACATTGAGAAAATTCTTGATAAGTTCAAAAAGTATAATATAAGTTTAAAAAGAACACCATTCGATGCAAATCTTCATCGCGATAAAAATCATAGGAAGTTTAATGTACCTCATGAACTGCACTCAACTTGATATAGCCTACTCTGTAAATAAGCTAAGTCGATGGACGAGTAACACTGGAAAGCGATTTTTAGGGTTTTGGGATATTTAAAATATACCCAAAGATTTGAACTGCACTTCAAAAGATAACTTGCAATACTTGAAGGCTACAATGATTTGAACTGGATATCAGATTCAAAAGACTCAAAATCCACTAGTTGATATGTCTTTACTCTTGAAGGAGCAGCACTGTCTTAGAAATCCTTAAAGAAACATGTATTGCTCGATCTACAATGGAATATGAATTTATTGCTTTGGAAAAAGCAGGGGAAGAAGTAGAATGACTTTGTAATTTTTTGGAGGATATTCCATATTGGTTAAAACCCGTTCTCGCGATATGTATACATTGTGATAGCCAATCGGTAATTGGAAGAGCACAAAATCATATGTATAACATTAAATATCGACATATTCATCGAAGACATAATACTATTAGACAATTTCTCTCAAGTAGAATTATTTCTATTGACTATATAAAGTCAAAAGAAAATATTGCGGATCCGCTGACAAAAGGTTTAAGTAGAGAGCAAGGTCGGCCGGACCCATAGGTAATTAAGGCAGTTGCCTAAGGACCCCAATAAAAAAAGGCCTCAAGTTTTTATTTCCAAAAAAAAATGTATACACATTTTTTTAAAACACAACAAATATGTATATAGGGTGTAGAGCCTATTTAACTACTTTCTATTTCCCATACCCATTCAGCCATTCAAAAAATATGAATATAGAGTGTAGAGCCTACTTAACTACTTTCCCTTTCCCCACACCCATTCAACCATTCTATCTTTTTATATGCCCGAGTGCCTAACAACACTCCACGCCACCAAATCAGCCAATCACCCATCACTTTGTCTTTCATACAATAAATGATGACAATTAGACAACAATTAAAACATAAGTCTTTCAACCAAATAAATCTCTTTGAAATACACATGGTACCGTTGTCATATTGTGTACTTGAGTTATTTCTTTGTTTCAACTTCAAACAATCAAACCCAGCTGCAGATTTCTTGCTACCATTGTCATATTGTGTACTTGAGTTATTTCTTAGTTTCAACTTCAAACAATCAAACCCAGCTGTAGATTTCTTGCTAAGCTGCTGCTAGCCTGCTGTAAATTTTTAGAATCCAGACTTTCAGGTTTTATTATTCCAATTTCCATTCTTTAATTTTTATTTTTGTCATTTTATTTATTTACTTTTCATCTTACTATTTTTTAAAAGATTTAATTCTGAATTTTTGATATAATTATAAATTGATAATGAGTGATATAGTGATATTAGATATAAGAAATGTCTACTAGAAAATACCAAACCGAATATGAAAAAATGAAAACAAAAAAAGAATAGAAAAATCATTTGAATCACAAAAAGGGGCTCTTGATAAATTTGTCACAAGTAGCAAAAAAATACAGACTTGAATGAAAATTTAATGGTTAAACAATCTAAAAATCAAACTGAAATGATAAATGACATTGAACAAAATGATAACAGACCATGCATCATCACACTCTCTAATGAAGAACATGAAAAACATATAGGTGAAAATAAATTATCTCTGAAAGTATCTATGATCCGGGAAATTGGGACAACATTGATAATAAAATAAGAGATTTATTAATAGAAAAGGGTCCAATCAGAGAGAATAATATAATGTTTCCATAAGATGAAAATTGCAGGTATTTCTCTGCTATACATTAAATTAGAAAGATGCCCAACAAAGAAAAATATGATAGAAGATGGTTAGTTTATTCCAAAGAATTTGATAAAGTCTATTGTTTTTGTTGACGTCGATTTCTGGATTATGTCAAAAAATCCAACAAGAATTGGATTTCGGCTATTGAATTAAAGAGAAAGAGATGCAGAGAGAGTAACAAAGACAAGTTTTATGTGGTAAAACTCCAATAGCCTGAGAAACATCCACGGGTGGTTGAATGATCAACCAAGCCAAAATTCACTAAGAAAATAAGATGTTTACAAGCTCTTGATCTCTCTTTTTTCTCTCTGTATTTACTATAATTGCTGTATGCTATATGCCTATATCTTTTCTGGACGAGATTATAGGTCTATTTATATGTTTATAGAACCCTAATCTGCCTTGTACAAGTAATACATGATCTTTGTATTTAATTGTGATTCGGTTACTTTCTTGAGGTCGATTTGTCTTCTTTCCTGTTTCGGAGTCTCTTATGGAAATCGAGTGAGATTCTATTAGTGCAGTTCAATTTGGACTTGTTTCCTTATAAGAATGTAGCATTTGCAAAGAAATCAAGTTATTTTCTGATTGGGGACTCTTCTAATTTAATGCTCTATTTTATTTGGGATTCCTTCCTGATGGATATCGTCGCGTATATAATGACTTAATCCGTATGAAATAAGCACCAAGCTCTTACTCGAGTCGTATTTATTCCCGAGTAAGAGTAATTCCCGATGGTCCCGAGTAGCACCGTTTGAGCCCGAGTGGAAGCGTTGTTTAACCAGTCCCGAGTGCTGTTAACTGATCCCGAATAGGTTTTATTCAATATATGCTTACTCGGGATTTCTTCTCTTTAATAATGCATTATAGGATATTTCTCGAATGCAAATTTGGGCGTCCACCTGGCTATTTTTTCCTTTCTGTCAATGACGTGTATACTTGGTAAAATTTACATACGACAATACCCCCTTAAAATATTTTTGCCGAGAAAATTTCATTTCGGGTAAGAGTATTTTAATCATCTTAATTTTCTCTCGTCAGAATAGCCGTCTGTCATAATGGCGAGTCTTAATGGTGACTCTGTAATTTCGACTCGCTTCATCACGCGGGATCTTAAATGATAGCGACGTTTTGAAGTTCTGACGGTTGAGGGCTACTTCCTGTTTTGACACGCGTCCCTCGTCTCTTTGTTTTTCAATATCATTTATGAAAAATGATTTTTGCATTCCCCAAGCGCCGCCTACATCATTGAGTTTCGACATAAATTTTTTCCCGCTTTGAAATCCTAGGGTTTCGTGCCGTCTCATCTTTAAATTCTTCGCTGAGAGACATTGTTTGTTTATTCTAAAAAATTCAGCAAAAATTTCTTTAAACTCAGATTTCTTTATCCAGAAGTTCACGATTCTCCGCTTGAAGATCTTGCATCAATCTCAATTCAAGGTTAGTTTTAATGGGGCCATTTCTCGCCATCATCTCTTTAAAATCGCTTTTGATGCATTAGAATGTGGGGATTTCTAGTTAGTATCTTGCATTAAACGATTACTGAGGGATATCCCAATAGATGAACCTTCAATCTTAGAGGTTGATGTTTCTGGGCTTCACCCTGACGTCACTTTCAGCCTTGTATCGAGTTCTCCATCTAGTTATGATTCTGATATTGCTGATCACAGGGTATCTTTTCGAAGGATGGGTAAACATCAAAGCAGAATTAAGGTATACAAGCACGGCTCGAGCAGCATTTAGACAAGGGAACAAACTGTTAACGAGGGTGACGTTGATGAAGTGTACAGGGCGTCTCGTCTTTTATTTTCTGATACTCGCCCGAGTGGCTTTGATACTAAGCCGAATGTGGTCGGGCCAGCTGAGATAGAAAAATACCGCTCCCGATTCGACTTGCCCGACTCAGTCACTTTGGTTCCTGCGGGGGATAAAGCCGTATGGAATCCTCCTGAGGGCATGGTCGCGATTTATGGATCGATGCTTTGCTGCGGCGTCACACTTCCCCTTCAGCCTTTTATTGCCTGGTTTTTGGCTGAAGCAGGGATAGCCCCAGCTCAGTTGGCCCCGAATAGTTACAAAGCCTTGATGTGTATGTGGCACATGTTCAATCGAATGAACCTTTCGTTGCCTTCTCCGAATGAAATCAGGCATTTCTTTACGCTGAGGAAGGTTAGCAGAACGGGGACCTATTTTCTTGCGTCTACTTCTTCGGACGGTTGGGTCCCCAAAGAAGCAAAGGTGAATTAGGGTCGATGCTTCTGATGACCAAAAAAAGAAGGGTTTCATATGGGGATTCCCTACATCCAACAAATTTTGGAAGAACAGTTGGTTTTTTACTGGAGGGGCTCTAGGGCTTGATATTACTGTTCGATCTGGGGATTCCCAAATGGTGTTGAGTGTTTCCCGCTTCTTCTGTTCCCCCAAGATGTGGAACAAGAAAACAATTGACTATAGTGATTCAGAGCCGAAGAGGCTGACTCGGGCAGCAGTTCATACTCTGGAAAAGAGGAGCAAGAGCTATCTTTTCAAGGAGGAGCAAGAGCTATCTTTTCAAAGAGGATGACTTGATAAAACTCGGCTTCTTCAGACAGATTTCGGGCCATCGCAGGCGATGTAAGTAACTCGGCGCCCTTTCTGTTGTATTTCTTTGCTTTTCATTTTCTTTTCTAACATCATTAATTTATTTATTTTTTTAGTGTTTGATACAGACGTTGTCAGCGATCTTCAGGCTCGCCAAGTGAAGGCGATTCTACAAGCGAGTAGAAAAGAAGCTTCCCGTCAGGACGATGAGGGTATTGCTCCACCCGAGCCTGATGAGGAAACTGATATTGCTGAGCAAATTCCCTAGTGCGTTAATCTGGGTGCTCAGTCTTCTACTCAGGATTTTGCTGGTCCAAGTGGCCAAGGTGAGCCGACTAACAACCAACTGCCTGAAAATAGGAAGAGGCAGTATGAGGATCCAGGTGAAGAGCCTGTTGGACGGTTTAAAGATGGCGACGGTGGTAACGTCTTGGCAGATCAAGTGTCTGCTGGTGCCGAATTCTTTGAGTCTTTTCTGGATGATCCGCAGGAAGATCCTGTTGTTGATATTAACTTCCACCGTTCTCGGGATGAGAAACGAAAGGCAATTAGTTCACCGTCTCGTCCTCTCAAAGTTCCTCGGGTAGTCTCATTCATTGACTCCAGCGACGAAGATGTTACGGATGAGATTTCCCTGAGTGTTGGTGCTGGAGCATCAGTAGATGCAACCACTTCAGAACCGAGTAGGGCTTCTTCTACCCCCAAAGTTGGAGATATAGGGGCTGAACCTTTGGGGATTCCTTCTCCATCCTTAGAGACGAATAGGGCTTCTCCTGCCCTCGAGTTTGGAAATCTGGGAGTTGAACCCTCGACTTCTCCTACCCCTGAGTTTGGAAATCTTGGAGCTGAACCCTCGAGGGTTCCTTTATTCCTTTCTCCCCAGAATATGCTACAGGAGATGTCCTCCGATCGGGTTTATATCGGGGAGGACCGTTGAAGCGGTTTTAGAGATGGTTCACAGACCGAACGTCTCCAAAACATTTTCAACGGCGTATCTTATGTAAGTTAAATCTGACTCAGTTAATTCTGACTCCTTTATTGTTTTGCTTCTGCCGGATTTATAAGTATATTCCTTTGCAGATGGTGGCCGAATTTGCTGGGCTTATTCAGACGCAGCAATGTCAAGCCGATCGGATAGAGGCTCAGCCGAAGGCGAGTGAGGAGGGTCGTGCTCTAGCTGAGCAGGCTTATCAGCAGGAGGTCGGCTCTGTACAGATATTTACCGACCACTGCCTGGCCAAGCAGGTTGAAGCCGAGGACAAGGCATCTCTGGCAGAGGAGAAGGTTGCATCGCTTCAAAATCTTCTTTCTTCTGCTGAAGAATCCATGCTTAAGGCCGAGTAGGAGGCGGAGCAGGCGAAGTCTGCGTATGACCAAAATTGAAGATTTGGAGCGCCAAGTGCTGACAGTTGAATCCCTTTCCCGAGAGGCCAGGTTGGAACTGGAAGTCCAAGGGGTGGATCGTTTTAAAAGATCCACTGCTTACGATGCCCTACTTCTTCGGGAATTTCAACGTGGGCTAGTTTCTGCCGGTGAGTTCTTCAAAGTCAAGAATTGGGAGACCGAGAAAGCCCGTGCTAATTGGGAGCTGTCAATCAAACACCATGTGGACCGGTCCTTGGAATCTCTTCGGATTCAGATGAAGGAATGGAGAGCCTACTGTCGTAGTCAAGGCAAAGAGCCCCATCCTATGCATTTAGAGATTCCGTCCGAGCATTCTCTCTTGACCTTTTACGCAAGTCAAGAGCCGGTTGAGGGTGTAGTCCCAGATGTCGGGCAAGTCCCGGGTGTAGATTACAACCAGTGGATGGATGATACTGTCGACGATATCACTTGGCCATCTAATGAGAGCCTGCTTCGTGAGTACAAGATGGTGCCAAATCTGAGTATTGGCAAAGGCTCGAAGTCCTCGCAACCTTAATTTTGTAGAATTGTAGAAAATTCTGATAATTTTTTACTTGTACAGAAACATTCTTTGAACTGTAACCATTCTTTTAGGAGCAATAAAATCTTATTTTATTTTGAATTGAATGATCTTGATCTGTTCATTGCTGATTGTTGCCGAGTGGTATTAAATTGGCTAATGTTCGGGTAACTTAACCGAGTATCTTATTAAACCGGTTGTTACCCGAATGACTTTAATTGCCAAGTGTCTTATTAAATTGGCTTCTTCGGTGTTCGGGTAACTTAACCGAGTATCTTATTAAACCGGTTGTTACCCAAATGACTTCAATTGCCAAGTATTTTATTAAACTGGCTCTTTATTATTAATCGAGTCATCTTGAAACAGAAGTTTTTCACTTGTGTTTCATACCCGGTTGCTACCCGAACGTTACATCAAGGCTCACCATGATCATACGTTCGAGTCCTTACGCAATACCAAGGACGTCTCCCTAGTTTTTATGCGCAAGGGTTTTCCGAATCGTTGAGTTTTTTTTTTAAAAAAAAAAAGTTGCTCCAACACAGCTACGCATTTCACCGGAATTTCTCCCGATAGCTTCCAGAGTATTTTTCCAAAGTCTGGTGCATCGGGTTTGTCTTTTTACGAAGGTCATTTTGACCTTGCTCGGCTGGCATGCTCCTACGAGCTTTTCCGCCCATTCGGTATTTGATGGTCCCGAGAATTCTATTTGCATGTTCTTATTATCATGATCTGCTTCCATATGTTCTTATTATCATATGCCTTTTTTTGAAATCCCGAACTAGATGCTATCCTTTCGAAAATTCCAAGTAATTTTATTTATTATTGTAAAAAATCGACAGATTTAAATTACAGTTTAATATTTATCATACCAATAAAAGAATAAAATATTCAATAAAAAAATATATATATTTTAAGGATAGAAAATCTTCAGATACTGGGAATTGCATGGTCGGGGTAACACCTCTCCATTGGGTCGAGCAATCTAGTAAGCTCCATGGCCAACTATCCCCTCGATCTTGTATGGACCTTCCCATTTGTCAGCCAGAGATCCTGCGGCTCTATTTTGTGTTCAATGACACCTTCCTGAGCACCAGGTCTCCTAACTGAAATTTTCTGATCCGACCATGAGAGTTGTAGTGGCGAGCCACTCTTTGTTGATATGTTGTATTTCTTATTTGGGACTTTCCCCCCTTTTCTTCTAGCTCATCCAAACTTTGTAGTAGCGTATCAACATTTTGTTCTTCATCGTATAGCCTGACCCGGGAGGACGCATACGATGTTTCTACGGGGATGACAGCTTCTGCTCCGAACGCTAGGGTGAATGGAGTTTCTCCTGTTGAAGTCCCTGCAGTCGTCCGATATGCCCATAATACTTCAGGAAGCTTTTTAACCCAGCTTTCTTTTTTGTCATCTAACTTTGCTTTAATGGTGTGCTTGATAATTTTATTTACTGCTTCTACTTGCCCGTTTGTTTGTGGATGAGCTGGTGTCGCATAGTAGTTAGCAATATGATACTTCTCGCACAACTGTCTGAACTTTTGGTTATCAAACTGAGTGCCATTGTCGGTGATTATAGTGTCCGAAACTCCAAACCTATCAAGTATGTTTTTCTTTACAAAATTTGTGGTGTTGGCTTCCGTGATATGCACCAGCGCTTCAGCTTCTGCCCATTTTGTGAAATAATCGACAGCTACTATGGCGTGCTTTGCTCCACCCCTGTCCCAGCTGGCATTGGCCCGATCAGGTCTAGGCCCCACATGGCGAATGGCCATGGGGCAGTGAGATTTCTGAGCTTTTCTGGGGGTTATCGGATATCGTTGGAAATTCTTTGACAAGTGTTGCAACTTTCCGCCCACTGATGTGCATCTAAGAAAAATGTAGGCCAATAATAGCCTTGCCTGAGTACCTTATGCACCAGACTCCTACCCCAGGTGTGGTTCCCGTAAACTCCTCCGTGGATCTCTTAAAGTATTCCATGTGCATCTTCTTCCGGTATACATCTCTGAAGAGCTCGGGAAAACACCTTTCTGTATAATTCTCCTCCGATCATGGTATACCTAGCCGATCGATACCTGATGCGCTTTGCTAATACCGGATCTTCGGGGAGCACGCCTTCTTCCAGGAACCTTCTCAGCTGGACCATCCAACCGTCTTGCGGTGTTCGAATTTCTAAAATTTCCAAATGCTGGTTCAGCTGTACTCGGTTTAAAGAGGTGTGCAACTGGAATGGTCTTTGGTCTGATTGAGGTTGTTGCTGATGCTAATTTAGATAAAGCGTCTGCCTTTTCATTTTCTTCTCTGGGGATCTGAGCGATCTTGTGTTCTTTAAATTTTTGGAGGAGCTGTTTTGCGATGTCACGGTAGGCAATCATTCCTTCATCTTTGGCCTGGTACTCGTCCATAACCTGGTTGACAACTACCTGTGAATCGCTGAATATCTCAACTTCATCTGCCTCAAGAGCTATGCAGACTCTGAGTCCAGCTAACAATGCCTCGTATTAGGCTTGATTATTGGTTGCTTTGAAATCAAATCTCATGGCACATTCAACATCATCTCCTTCTGGGGTGCGAACTACGATCCCTGCCCCGCTGCCATGAGTGTTTGAAGAACCATCAACATATAGTTTCCATGGGAAACTTTTATCCAACAGTCTTTTTGCTTCCAGGTTTGGTTCTGTGAACTCGGCTATGAAGTCTTCCACCGCTTGTCCTTTGAGGGAGGTTCTGGGGACATAATGAATATCGAATTCACTTAACTCGATTGCCCATTTAGTAAGTCTTCCTGATATATCTGGCTTTTGTAAGATTTGTCTTAATGGGCAATTGGTGAGAACCTGGATCGTATGGGCCTGAAAATATGGTCTCAGCTTTTTTGTTGCTGAAACCAATGCTAAGGCTATCTTCTCTGCCTGTGAGTACCTGGTCCCGACCGGTACGAGTGCCTTGCTAGTATAATACACTGGTTTCTGCACTCCATCTTCTGCTCTAACGAAGACTGAACTTGCTGCAAGCTCGGTTATTGACAGATACAGCTGAAGTATTTCCCCTTTTTACGATTTTAAGAGGATGGGAGCTTGCCCCAAGTACTCTTTTATTTTTAAGAATGCCTGCTCACACTCTTTATTCCACTCCAGGCCTTTCCCTTTTTTGATTATCTTGAAGAAAGGTGCGCACCTGTGTGTAGCCCTTGAGATGAATCTTCCCAAGGAAGCTAAACACCCGATTAAGCGATGTACCTCTTTCAATGTTTTAGGTGAGGTCATTTCTTGCAAAGCCTGGACTTCTCGGGTTTAACTTCGATTCCTCTTTGATGGACTTGAAAACCTAAGAATCTTCCCGAATGGACTCCGAATAAACATTTGTTTGGGTTTAATTTCATCTGGTATCTTCTCAAAACATCAAATGTCTTTCGGAGGTCGCTGGCATGCTTTTCTGCTGAGATGCTTTTAGTCAACATGTCATCAATGTACACTTCCATGTTCCTTCCTATTTACCGAGTGAAGATTTTGTTGACCAACCTTTGGTACGTAGCTCCTGTATTTTTTAAACCGAAAGGCATTACAGTGTAGCAATATAAACCCTGATCCGTTGTGAACGCTATTTTTTCTTCATCAGCTTTGTTCATCCGAATCTGATTATATCCCGAGTAAGCGTCCATGAAGCTGAGCAATTCATGACCTGCTGTGGCATCCACCAGCTGATCTATCCTTAGAAGTGGGAAGCCATCTTTTGGACATGCCTTGTTTAGTTCCGTGAAATCTACGCACATCCTCCATTGTCCATTTTTCTTCTGGACAATGACTACGTTGGCGACCCACTGCTGGTAGCTGACTTCTCTGATTGATCCAGTCGCTAGTAACTTTTCCACCTCTTGTTTGATTGCTTGACTTCTTTCAGGATTGAACGATCTTCTCTTTTGTATTACCGGTTTTGCATTCGGGCTTACTGCGAGGTGGTGGGATATTACTCGGGCATCTATCCCGATCATATCTTCGTGACTCCAAGCGAATACATCTTTGTATTCTATAAGCAGATTGGTTAAGTCTTGCTTGACTTTTCCATCCAAGTTGGCCTCGATCTTGATTTTCTTGTCCGGTTTGTCTTCTTCAAGTACTACTTTAACCAATTCTGTTTTGTATTCATTCGAGCCCTCCCTTGGATCCAGTTCGAATGACAATGATCTTTTACACTGATTTGGCTGCATTATGGTGCACACTTGTTCAGTATCATGCTTGTCTCTGTATACTGACAGATTTGCTCTTCGGGCCATCTCTTGGGATCCCTTGACTATCCCAACCCCTTGTTCTGTTGGGAACTTGATCATTAATGGATAAGTGGCCGTCACGGCCCTTGTTTTATTCAGAAATGAACGGCCCAATAATGCATTATATGGCTAATTATCCAAGTCAACTACCACGAAGTCGAGCAGGACAGTCCTCTGGCATGGTGCCGTTACGAACTTCATGGGTAGTTTTACCGTCCCGAGTGACCTGACCTCTATTCCCTAAAATCCTCTTAATGGAGTATGGAAAGGCTGTAAATCTTTTCGGTCTATTCTTAGCTGGTCGTATACGGCCACGCTTAGGATGTCTGCTGAACTCCCATTATCTATTAAAATTCTCCGGACTTCTCTATGGCCAATCCGGGCACTTATAACCAAAGCGTCATTAGGTCTAACATCGACGCCATGGGAATCTGCCTCTGTAAAGACTATTGGGTCCCATCATTCCTTTACCCTTTTCGGGTCTGGTTCAACCGAGTTTATGTCGAAGTTATTCCTTGCTTCTATTGCTTCTATTGCTTCTCTGATTTCCTGAGTTCGTTCTCGGTTGCTTCTCCCAGTAGAAGGTCCTCCGAAAATTGTATGTATTACTTGATTGGCTTCAGGGCTGGTTCTTTCTTTTTGACTAGGGTTGTGATCAACCTTGACTTTCTTGGTTTCTGGTCTCTTGTCTTTTTTCAAGATTACATCCCGCAGGTACCCTTCCCGAATAAGAGTCTCTATGTAATCTCTGAGCTGAAAACACTTTGAAGTCTTATGCCCGGTTTCTTTATGAAACCTGCAATACTTGGTTGTATCTCTCCGGGCGAACTATGATTATCGCCGCGGTTCTTGCACCATATTCTTTTCTTCCAAGATGGCTAGAGTGTCTTCTTGTTTCTTTCGAAGAAGGGTGTAATTGATATATTTGCCTCGGTATTTCTCTGTGGACCATTCGGCGTTGAGCCCATTACCCACATCCTTCTTTTTCTCCTTGTCGCTCCCTTTCTGTTTTTCTTTTTGATTCTGCCCCTTGGATTCGGTATTCTTCTGTTCGGGCTTTCCTCCATACATATAGCTTCCTCTTGTAGCTAACTCTTCTTCCTCGGCCAGAGCGTATCCTCCCACCATATCCATCATGTCGGCATACCTAGTCAGCCGTGCTCTTCTCAAATCGAAGGATAGTCATCCATTCTGCAAGTTATTGGTGAAGGCAGCAACTATTGCTTCATCATAAGCGCTGATAATTTCTGATACTGCTTGGCCGAACCGGCCCAAGTACTTTTTTAATGACTCATCCTTCTCCTGTTTTATTTGAGAGAGGTAGGCCACCGACTTCTTCCTGTGAACGTTTCTCATGAATTGCATTGAAAAGCTCTTACTCAACTCGCTGAAATTTTCGATGCTCGCTGGGGGTAGTCTTCCGAACCATCTTGAGCCTGTGTCCCCCAGTGTTTACGGAAAGTTGCGACACAATAAGGGGTCACTGCGTGCATATTGAGCCATGGCACTTTTATAGCGTCTAACGTGCTCCTTTGGATCTGTATCTTTTTTGAATTGCTCCACATGCGGCACCCTTAATCTTTATGGGAAAGGGGTCCGTAAAATCTCCCTAGTGAATGGACTGTCGGAGTCATCGTCAGATAGATCGTTACAGCCATAACGTCTGACTAGTGCCTCCATCTGTCGCCTGTTATTCCCTATTTCTCGAGTTAGGCTCTGGATTGTGACATCTCTGTCCCCCACAGGGCTTCCTTGACCGTTGAACCGTTGGGTAACTGTCATTCTTTCCTCAGACTCTTCACTCTGATGCCGGACCTCTCGTGTGACTCCATGATGACGTTTGCGATGGTGTTAATCACTGTCTTCGGATGATGACCGTCCTCTACGCCGATCGTATTTACGATGTTTGGCATGTATTGTTTGATTGCGATCCAGCCTCTGGTGATTTTCCTCTTCTAGTGTTTTCTGTCCAGCTGGATTGATTGGGGAAGAGTTCCTTCTGGTTTCTGGCATAGTTATTCCTGGCCCCACCACCATCGAACGGAGCCTTGCTGGTGGAGGATTGGGAGTATGTGCTCCTGAGGCCAGTAGATCAATCCCTTCCCTTGCTGCGTCCGTCACCAATTGCTGCAAGGCGTTTTGGAGACGCAGCGTAAGATCTCTGCTGGTTGGAGGAGCTTGTTGGATCCCCGCCAGGTGCGCAGGCCGGTTTTCTGTGTTTGCTGCAGGATCTTGTAACGTATTGCCAATATGGAAATCGCCTGGTGATTTTTGGCCATTCCCTGAACTACTTCTGCTTCCTGCCATCGCTTTTAACAGGTTCAGAGGTTCACCCCCTTCTTTTAGCGCCAATTGTTGACGTCGATTTCTGGATTATGCTAAAAAAGCCAACAAGAATTGGATTTCGGCTATTGAATTAAAGAGAAAGAGATGCAGAGAGAGTAACAAAGACAATTTTTACGTGTTAAAACTCCGATGGCCTGAGAAACATCCACGGGTGGTTGAAGGATCAACCAAGCCAAAATCCACTAAGAGAATAAGATGTTTACAAGCTCTCGGTCTCTCTTTTTTCTCTCTGTATTTACTATAATTGTTGTATGCTATATGCCTATATCTTTTCTGGACGAGATTATAGGTCTATTTATATGTTTATAGAACCCTAATCTGCCTTGTACAAGTAATACAGGATCTTTGTATTTAATTGTAATTCAGTTATTTTCTTGAGGTCGATTTGTCTTCTTTCCTGTTTCGGAGTCTCTTATGGAAATCGAACGAGATTCTAGTAGTGCAGTTCAATTTGGACTTGTTTCCTTATAAGAATGTAGCATTTGCAAAGAAATCAAGTTATTTCCTGATTGGGGACTCTTCTAATTTAATGCTCTATTTTATTTGGGATTCCTTCCTGATGGATATCGTCGCGTATTTAATGACTTAATCCGTATGAAATAAGCACCAAGCTCTTACTCGAGTCGTATTTATTCCTGAGTAAGAGTAATTCCCGATGGTCTAGAGTAGCACCGTTTGAGCCCGAGTGGAAGCGTTGTTTAACCAGTCCCGAGTGCTGTTAACTAATCCCGAATAGGTTTTATTCAATATATGCTTACTCAGGATTTCTTCTATTTAATGATGCCTTATAGGATATTTCCCGAATGCACATTTGGGCGTCCACCTGGCTATTTTTTCCTTCCTGTCAATGACGTGTATGCTTGGTAAAATTTACATACGATAGTTTTCGTTGCAAATTGTTCAACACCAAATATAACAAAAATCAACTAGGTAATGAAGGAACTAAAGATTGGAAAAATCTTAGTAGTAAGATTAAAAATCATGAAACAAACAACGGACATATAACAAATATGAATGCATGGCTTGATCTACAAGTAAGATTGTTAAAGAACAAAATAATTGATAAAGATATTCTGAAAAAAATAAACAAGGAAAGAAAACATTGGAAAACATATTAATAAGGATTATTGTTGTGGTGAAAAATCTTACTAAAAACAATTTAGCTTTTCATGGAAATAACGAGAAAATCTACCAAGAAAATAATGGAAACTTTTTAAGTCTAATTGAAATGATAGCAGAATTTGATCCAACAATGCAAGAACCTGTTCAATGAATTCAAAATGGTGAAATTCATAATCATTACTTTGGACACAATATACAAACTGAGTTGATACATATGCTAGCACTTGAAATTAAAAAATCAATTATTAAAAAAGTTAAAGATGCAAAATATTTTTCAGTTATATTTAATTGTACTCCGGATGCAAGTCATAAAGAACAAATGACACTTATACTAAGATGTGTAGATGTTTCAAAAATTCAAATAAAAATAGAAGAATATTTTTTTAGAATTTTTAAAATTAGTTGATACATTGAGAAATGGCCTTTTTAAAGAACTTACGAGTGCAATAAAAAGTTTAGAACTTGATATCGATGATATACGAGGACAAGGATATGATAATGGGTCTAACATGAAAGAAAATGAACAAGGTGTAAAAAAAGACTATTAGATATAAATCCTAGAACATTTTATACTCCATACGGTTGTCACAGTCTTAATTTAGTTCTTTGTGATATGGCAAACTCTTGTCCTAGAGCTATTTCATTTTTTGGTACTTTACAACGTATATATATTCATTATTTTCTTCTTCAACAAAACGATGGAAAATTTTACAAGATAATATCCCCAATTTAACTGTCAAATCTTTATCACAAACACTGTTGACGTCGATTTCTGGATGTTGGAAAAAGTCAACAAGATTGGATTTTAGCTGTGATTTCAAAGAGAGAGAGAATGAGAAAGTGATATGACACAAGTTTTACGTGGTAAAACTCCGATGACCGGAGAAACGTCCACGGGTGGCTGAATAATCAACCGAGCCAAAATCCACTATTGAAAAGATTTACAACTCTCGATCTCTCTTTTTCTCTTTGTATTTTTCTATATTTTGTGTGCCAATTTTGTGACGAGATTATGGGTCCATTTATATATTCATAGAACCCTAATCCTTTTTGTACAAGTAATAAAAGATCTTTGTATTTAACTATGATTGGTTACTTGTTTGAAGTAGTCTGTCTTCTTTCCTATTTCGGAGACTTGTATTGAGATCGAATGGGACTCTAGTGATGTAGTCCAGTTAGGACTTATTTCCTTATAAAAGCGTAGCCTTTTTGAAGAAATAAAATTGTTGCCTGATTTAGAACCCTTTCTGTTTGGTATTCTATTCTTCTTGGAATTTCTCTTTGATATGGATATCTTCGCGTATTTTAATGACTCGACTCGTGTGAGCTACGCGCTGGGCTTTTTATTCAGCTTTCTTCATGTTTGTCCCCGAGTAGAACACAATATTAGCTGGTCCTGAATGACATCATCTGATCCCGATTAGAAAATGTCATCAACTACCCCCGAGCATCTTTAATTGACCTCGAGTAGTATATGACGTCAGTTAACCCCGAGTAGGTTTTGTCAATACTTGTTTACTCAGGCTTCTCTTATTTGGTGATGTCTTGTAGGATATTTTCTGAATGCCTATTCGGACGTCCACCTGGCAAATTTATCCTCTTTGTTAATGACGTGTACGTCTTATAAAATTTACATACGACAATACCCCCTTAAAATATTTTTACCGAACAGGGTTTCGTTTCGGGCAAAAGTATTTTAATCAACCCTTTAAGTTTTTCGTCTCTGTAACGCCAGGGTAAATGTCTTGTCATAATGGTGTGTCTTAATGGTGACCCTGTAAATTCAATTTGCCTCCTCAGGCGAGATCTCAAATATTGAGACGTTTTGGAGTTCTGACGGCCTTTAGCCAGTTCTTCTCTTAACACGTGTCCTTTACCGCTTCGTTTCTCGATGCAATTTATGAGAAGCGACCTACGCGTCTCCTAATGCGCCGCCTACATCATCAAATCTTGTCATTGATTTTTCCCGCCTTGAGATCCTAGGGTTTCATGTTATTATCCCCTTAAATTCTCAACTGAGGAGTTGCGTTGGTTCATTCTCAGAGACTCAAACAAGAAGCTTTTCCAGCCCAGATTTCTTTACACAGAAAGTCGATATTCTCCGTTGAAGATTTTGCATCAGATTTCTTCATTCAAGGTTTGTTTTGATGAATCTGACTTCCCGTCATCAACTTTTTACTATAGCTCTCGAGGCGGTTGATCGTGGGGATTTTCAACTGGTATCTTACGCTCGAAGATTATTGGAGAAATCCTCCCTGATGAACCTCCTTTTTTAGAAGTCGACGTTTCTGGGCTTTACCCTGACGTCCATTTTAGTTATGTATCCAGTTCTGATTCTGATTCATCTAATTCTGAATCTGTCATTTCTAATCACAGGGTACCAGTTCGATCAAGGATGGGAAAACAACAAAGTAAAAGCGAAGATCATAAGCACAACTCGGGCAGCGTCCGGAGCAGGGAACAGATTATTAATGAGCAGGACGTTGAAGAGGAGTTCAGAAAATCTCATCTTTCTTTCTCTGTTGATCGCCCGAGTGGGTTTAACGCCGAACCAAACGTGGTCGGGGTAGAAGAGATCAGGGAGTATCATGCCCGATTCGATTTGGATAATTCAGTTACTCTGGTTCATGCCGGTGATAGAGCTATGTGGAACCCTCCCCTGAGCATGGTGGCAATCTATGGGTCCATGCTTTGTTGCGGCGTTACTTTTCCTCTGCAGCCGTTCATTGCCTGGTTTCTGGCTGAAGCGGGGATCGCTCCGGCTCAATTGGCCCCGAATAACTATAAGATCTTGATGTGCATATGGCACATGTGGAACCGAATGAACCTGTCGTCGCCTTCCCCGAATGAAATCAGGCACTTCTACACGCTAAGGCAGTATGGTAAGACGGGGACCTATTTCCTCATGTCTAATCCGCTAGATTGTTTGGTCCCCAAGGGGACAAAGGTGAATCGAGGAGTTGACATCTCTGATGAAGCCAAGAAGAGAGGCTTCATATGGGGATTTCCTTCGTCCAACAAGTACTGGAAGAACAGTTGGTTTTTTGCCGGAGGAAATCTAGGTCTTGAAGTCACTTTCTGGGCTAAGGGTGGGCGTTTTCGGGTTAGGTTGGGTTGGGTTGAAATTGTTTCAACCCAATCCAACCCAACGTAAATTTTAACCCAACCCAACCCAACCCAACCCAACCGAATATTTGTCGGGTTGGGTTGGTTGGGTTGGGCTGATTGGGTTGGGCTTCTTAAGTCCAATAGAAAAAATATATTTAAATTCAAATTTTATTATATCAAAATTCAAATTTAAAATAATTTTTCACCGTAATATCATATCACGTTGAGTTTAGATTACTTAAAAGCATCAAAATCAAATCATAACATATGATACAAACTGTTTAAATATCTCTTACATAATTAAAAAAATATATATATATAGCAATTTATCCAACTTCGAAAGTCTCCATCTAAGTCTCTCATCCATTTTACAATTATAATCACTTCGTTAAATATCCCGTGGTTGGATAATCTATTATTTATTTCAACCAACATAATAGTTTGAGTTTATATACAATTATTAGACTTTTTCAATTAAATTCTTAATCAAATCCTAGGGAAAAAATAGCATTTTAAAGTATAATCCAGGATGTGCCATTTAATACAAAAGATGAAGATAATATATTAATATAATCGTATATTTTTAATAAATGTATTATATATTACGGTATACAATATTTAAAATTATGTATTTTTATTTATCATTTAAAATATTATAAATGGTGCATGAGTAAACTTTTTAATTATTTTTTAAAAATTGAGATTTCATAATAAATCTAATAGTAAATAAAATTATTTAAATTTTTATTAGTATTTATGTCGGGTTGTCGGGTTTGGTTAGATTATATTTTTTTAACCCAACCCAATCCAATCTTAAAATCAACCCAACCCAATCTAGTCGGGTTGGGTCGGGTTGGTCGGGTTGGTCGGGTTGGCGGGTTGGTGCCCACCCCTACTCTCGGCTGGGGAAACTCGAAGGGTGTTGAAAGTTTTCCGTTTTTTCTGTTCCCCCGAGCTATGGAACAAGAAAAAACTTGAATTCAGCAATACTGAGCTGACCAGACTTGCTCGGGCAGCAATCCGCACTATGGAGAAGAGAAGCAGGACTTATCTTTTCAATGAGAAAAAGATGATAGAACTCGGCTTCTTTAGCCAGATTTCAGGCTATCGCAGGCGATGTAAGTGATCTTTGTACACCCCTTTATATATATATATTTATATATCTATTCTGACGTGATTCCCCTTTTACTTCTAAATGTATGACTCGGACATCGTCTGCGACCTTCAAGCTCGTCAAGGGAAGTTGATTCTTCAAGCGAGCAAAAAAGAAGCTTCTCGTCAGAGCGAAGAGGGCGTTGTCCTACCTGAGTTGGATGAGGACCCTGATGAGGCTGTTGAGCAGATTCCCAAAAGTGTCCCTGAGGAAGTCATCCGACCGACCGTAGGGGAGTCAAGTGGCCCGAGTGGCCATACTCAGGAGTTACCTGTAGACAGAGGGAGGCAGAGTGATAGTCTTGGAGAGGGGCCTGGTGGATCGAGCTCCCGGGTTATGGTACCTACCAAGTAGACGGACAGACGCCGGTGATGGAGGTAAAACCTCTGAGGGACAAGTAAATACAGATCCTGACTTTTTCAATCCTTTCGAAAGGATGTTCAGTAAAATCCCTCAGCTGATCTCGGCTTTCATCTCTCTCGGGCTGTGAAAAGAAAGGTGATCGATTCTCCCGCTCGCCCTCATAAGGTTTCATCGAGTGGTTTCATTCATCGATTCCAATGATAAAGACACCGGAGCTGAGATTCCCCTGAGGTTTGATGTTGAAGCATCGGCGGGTGTGGAGACTTTGGACCCAATCATGGGCTCTTTCCCTCCCGAGGTTGAAAATGCCAGAGCTGAACCTTAGGGAGGCCCTTCCTATCTTTCCCCTCAGGATCTATTGCTGGCAATGTTATCTAATCGGGCTTTCATCTGGGATGACCGCTGGAGCTGTTTTCGGGATGGCTTTTTAACAGAGCGTCTTCAGAATAATTTCTACGGCGCATCTTATGTAAGTTTTATTCCCAACTTTCATCGTTTTGCTTGCTTTGCTTGCTAGATTTTTTATTATGTTTTCTTATAGATGGTAGCCGAGTTTGCTGAGCTGGTTTAGACACAACAGCATCAAGCCGATCGAATAAGGCGTCTTGAGGCTCAGTTGAAAGAAAACGAAGATAGTCATGCTCAGGTTGAGGTGGCTTATCAAAAAGAGGTGGGCTCTGCCCAAGTGTTTACCGACCACTGTTTGGCGAAGCAAGCGGAGGCCGAGGAAAGGGCTTCTTTGGCAGAAGAGAAAGCTATATCACTTCAAAACTTGTTATCTTCTGCCCATAAATCAATGCTTAAGGCCGAGCAGGAAGCGGAGCAGTCCAAGTCGGCATATGAACAGAAGATCGAGGACTTGGAACACCAAGCTTTGATAGTCGAGTCCTTATCCAAAGAGGCCAGGCTGAAACTTGAAGTCTAGGGGGTTGATCGTTTTAAAAGATCCCCTGCTTACGACGCTCTTCTCCTTCATAAATTTCAGGAAGGGCTAGTTTCAGCTGGCTAGTTTTTTAAGGTCAAGAATCAGGCAATTAAAAAAGCCCGAACCAATTGGGAACTGTCGATCAAGAATCACGTAGATCGGTACCTGGAATCTCTTCGGGCTCAGATGAAGGAGTTGAGAGCTTATTGCCGTAGTCGAGGCAAAGAGCCCCATCCCATCCATTAGGAGCTTCTATCTGAGCACTCTTTATCGACCTTTTATGCCAGTCAGGAGTCAGTCGTGGAAGGTGTGGTGCCTGATGTCAGACCGATCCCGGGAGAAGATTATAGTAAATGGATGGATGATTCGGTTGATACGATTGCTTGGCATTCCAATGAAAGTCTGCTCCGCGAATACGAAATGGTGCCCGACCCGAGAATCGGTAACAATTCTTTGTAAAGATTATCGATGAAATTCCGAGTTAACTGAAATTCTGAAAACTGAGTGGTCTGATCTGATTCATTGCTCTAGGAATTTCACCGAGTCTTCTTTAACTTGATTCTATTATTGTCGAGTATCTTATTAAACCGGCTATTGAAATTTATGCCAAGTATCTTATTAAACCGACTATTGCAATCTTTATGCCATGTATCTTATTAAACTAGTTATTTCTGTTGTTCGGGTAACTTCACCAAGTATCTTATTAAACTTGTTTCGTTACCCGAATAATTTTTAGCGCCAAGTATCTTAATAAACTGGCTATTTCTGATGTTCGGGTAACTTCACCAAGTATCTTATTAAACTTGTTTCGTTACCCGAATAATTTTTAACGCCAAGTATCTTATTAAACTGGCTAATATTATTAATCGAGTCATCTTAAAACAGGCAAGTAGATTTATACTTATGTTTCATACTCGGTTGCTACCCCAACATTACATCAAGGCTGACCATGATCATATGTTCGAGTCCTTACACATTACGGATGACGTCTCCCCAGTTTTTCTGTGCAAGGGTTTGCCGAATCGTTACGCTTTTCGAACTGCTTAACACAGCTACGCATTTCACCGGAATTTTTTCCAATAGCGTCCCGAGCCTTTCTCTAGAATCTGGTGCAACGGGTTTACCTTTTTACTAAGGTTAATTGACCTTGCTCGGCTGACATGCTCCTTCGAGCTTCTCCGCCCATTCGAGAATCAATGGTCCCGAGTATTCTATTTGCATGTTCTTATTATCATGCTCGTCTTTCATATGTTCTTATTATCATATGCTTTATTTTTCGGAAATCCTGAGTCTGATTTTTATTTATAACTGCAAAACTAACAAAGATTTAAGTTCCAAAACTAATATTTGACATAACTAAAATTGTCCTGACTAGAAAAGGAAAACAAAAAATAATTTAAGGATAGAAAATTTTCAGATATTGGGCATTACATGGTCGAGGTAAAACCCCTCCATTGGGTCGTGCAATCCAATATGCTCCATGTCCAGCTATTCCTTCGATTTTGTACGGATCTTCCCACTCATCAGCTAGGGAACCTGTAGCTTTATTTTTTGTATTCAATGACACCTTCCTAAGTACCAGGTCTCCTAGTTCAAATTTCCTGACCCGAACATGAGAGTTGTAGTGGCGAGCTACTCTTTGCTGATATGCCATATTTCGTATTTGGAACTTCTCCCTTTTCTCTTCTAGCTCATCTAGACTTTGTAATAGCATATCAACATTTTGTTCTTCATTATATAGCCTGGCCCGAGGTATTGCATATGACGTTTCTATGGGGATAACTACTTTTGTTCCAAACGCTAAAGTGAATGGAGTCTCTCCTATTGACGTTCTTGCTGACGTCCGATACGCCCAGAATACTTTGAGAAGCTTTTCAACTCAACTTCCTTTCTTGGCATCCAGCTTTGCTTTGAGTGTATGCTTGATGATTTTGTTTACTGATTCAGCCTGCCCGTTCGTTAAAGGATGGGCAGGTGTGGCATAGTAATTGGCAATTTGGTACTCACTGCATAACTGTCTGAATTTTAGGTTATCGAACTGGGTGCCGTCATCAGTGATGATAGTGTTTGGGACTCCAAACCTGTAGAGTATATTCTTTTTCATGAAATTTATGGTATTTGCTTCTGTGATATGCACTAATGCTTTAGTTCTGCTCACTTCGTGAAATAGTCAACGGCTACTATGACATACTTCGCTCCACCCCATGTCCCAGCTGGCATTGGGCCGATTAAATCCAAACCCCACATGGCAAAGGGTCATGGGGATGTGAGGTTTCTGAGTTGTTCAGGGGGTTGTCAGATATCATTAGCAATCCTTTGGCAAGTATTGCAACTCTCCGAACATCGTTGTGCATCTGAGAATAAAGTAGGCCAATAATAACCTTGCCTGAGTAACTTGTGTGCTTAACTTTTACCTCCAGTATGGTTTCCGCAAACTCCCCCATGGATTTCCTGTAATATCTTACATGCATCTTCCTCTGACACACATATTTGAAGTGTTCGGAAAACCCCCCTTCTGTATAGTTCTCTTCCAACCAATGTGTACCTTGCTGATTGATGCCTGATACGTTTTGCTTGTAGGGGATCTTCTGGGAGCACACCTTCTTCCAAGAACCTTCTCAGCTGGGTCATCCAACCGTCTGACGGTGTTCGGATTTCTAAAATTTCAAAGTTTTTTAGCTCAGTTGTGCTCGGTTTGAGGAGATGTGCAACCGGAATAGTTTTTGGCCTGATTGTGGTTATTACTGATGCTAGTTTTGACAAAGTGTCTGTCTTTTCATTCTCCTTCCTGGGGATCTGGGCAATCCTATATTCTTTGAATTTCTGGATGAACTGTCTTGCAATGTCACGATAAGCTATCATGCCTTCATCCCTAGCTTGGTATTCGTCCAAGACTTGGTTGACAACTACCTGTGAATTGCTAAATATCTCGACTTCATCGGCCCCGAGAGCTATGCAGACTCTGAGACCAAACCTCATGGCACATTCGATATTATCTTCTTCTAAAGTGCATACTTCGATCCCGGCCCCACTGCCGTGAGTGTTTGAAGAGCTATCAACATACAGTTTCCATTGGAAATTTTTTCCCAATATCTTTTTTGCTTCCAGGTTTGGCTCTATGAACTCTGCTATAAAATCTGCCACTGCTTGCCCTTTTGGGGATGTCCTAGAGACGTAGTGGATATCGAATTTACTTAGCTCGATTAACCATTTGGTTAGTCTTCCTAAAATCTCTGGTTTCTGTAAAATTTGTTTCAATAGGCAGTCGGTGAGAACCTGGATTGTATGAGCCTGAAAGTATGGACTTAGTTTCCTTGCCGCTGAAACCAATGCTAGGGCCATTTTTTCTAGCCTGTGAATACCTGGTCTCGGTGGGTAAAAACGCTTTGCTAGTATAATACACTGGCTTCTGTACTCCATCTTTTGTTCTGGCTAAGACTGAGTTTGCTGCTAGTTCTGTAATTGATAAGTATAAATGAAGTATCTCTCCCATTTATGGTTTCGAAAGGATGAAAGCCTGCCCTAAATACTTTTTTATTTTTAAGAATGCCTGCTTGCACTCTTCGTTCCATTCGAGTCCTTTTCCTTTTTTAATTACTTTGAAAAAAAAGGTGAGCATCTATATGTGGCCTTTGAGATGAATCTACCCAAGGAAGCTAAGCATCCTGTTAGGCGCTGTACTTCTTTTAGTGTCCTTGGTGAAGTTATTTTCTACAGGGCTTTGATTTTTTCAGGATTGACTTCGATTCCCCTTTGGTGAACTTGGAAACCCATAAACCTTCCTGAAGGAACTCTGAATAAACACTAGTTCTGATTCAGCTTCATTTGGTATCTCCTCAAAACATCAAATGTCTCTCGCAGGTCTGAGGTATGCTTGTTTGTCGAGATGCTCTTGGTCAGCATGTCATAAATGTATACTTCCATGTTTCTTCCTATTTGTCATGCAAAGATTTTGTTGACCAGCCTTTGATATGTTACCCCTGTATTTTTTAATCCGAAAGGCATCATTGTGTAACAGTACAAGCTCTGATCGGTTGTGAACGTTGTCCATGAAACTGAGCAATTCATGGCTTGATGTAGCATCCACCAATTGTTCTATCCTTGGGAGTGGAAAACTATCTTTTGGGCATGCTTTGTTCAAATCTTTGAATTTCTACGCACATTCTCCATTGTCCATTTTTCTTTTGGATGAGGACTACATTAGCTACCCATTGAGGGTAGTTGATCTCTCTAATCGACCCTACAACGAGTAGCTTTTTCACTTCCTGTTTGATTGACTGACTTCTCTCGAGATTGAATAGTCTTCTCAGTATCACTGGTATTGCATTCGGGTCTACCGCGAGATGATGAGATATTATTTGGGCGTCTATCCTGACCATGTCTTCATGCTCCAGGCGAACACATCCTTGTATTCTTTATGAAGATCAGTGAGGCTTTGTTTGACTTTTCCTTCCAGATTGGCCCCGATCTTGATCTTCTTATCTGGTTCATCTTCTTTCAAGGTAATTTCTTCGACCGGTTCATTGTTGGACTCATTCGACTCTTCCCTTGGATCAAATTCAAATGACTGACTCTTTGTTCTGACTCGGGTGCGTTATAGTGCCTACCTGTTCACAATCAATTTTGTCTTTGTATACTTACAGGTTAGCTCTTTGGGCCATATCTTGGGATCCCTTGACTACACCGACCCCCTGTTCGGTCGGGAACTTGATCGTCAATGCATAAGTGACTGTTACGGCCTTAGCTTTATTTTAGAATGGCCGACCCAAGAACGCATTACACGGCCAATTGTCTAAGTCTACCACCACGAAGTCGAGTAATATAGTTCTCTGACAAGGTGCCACTCCAATATTTACGGGTAGCTTTACCATCCCGAGTGACCTGACCTCAATTCCTCTGAATCCTCTAAGTGGAGTATGGAAAGGTTGTAGATCCTTTCGGTTCAACCTGAGTTGATCGTAGAAGGCTACATTGAGAATGTCTACCGAACTTCCATTATCTATCAGGATTCTCCTGACTTCCCGGTGACCAATCCGGACACTTATGACCAGGGCGTCATTTAGCCAAACATCAAACCCATGTGAGTCTGCTTTTGAGAATATTATTGGGTTCCATCCTTCTTTTACCCTTTTCGAGTCTGGCTCGACCGAGTTCACGTCAAAGTTATGTCTTGCATCCACTGCTTTTATGATTTCCTGCATTCGCTCTCGGTTACTTCTCCTAGCAGATGGTCCTCCAAAGATTGTTTGTATTACTTCATTGGCCTCTAGGCTAGTCCTTTGATTTCGACCAGAGCTGTGATCGGCCCTGATCTCTTTCTTTGTTTGACTTCTCATCCCTTTTCAAGATTACATATTGAAGATGTCCCTCCCGAATGAGGGTTTCTATGTAATCTCTGAGCTGGTAACATTTGAAAATCTTATGACCGATTTCCTTATGGAATCTGCAGTATTTGGTTGTATCTCGTCGAGCAAACTGAGACTGTCGGTGTGGCTCTTTTACCAGATTTTTCTCTTCCTATATGGCCAGGATTTCCTCCTGCTTTTTTTGAAAAGGGGTGTAGTTGGCGTATCTACCTTAGAATTTCTCCGTGGTCCTTTCGGCATTACACCCGTTTCCCCCATCATTGCTTTCTTTGTTGTTTCCTTTCTGTTTTCCCTTTTGGTTCTGCACATTGGACTCAGCGTCCTTTTTGGATTTTCCTCCGTGCATATAGCATCCTCCCGTGTCTAATTCTTTTTCTTCGGCTAGTGCATATCCTCCCGCCATGTCCATCATATCTGAATATCTGGTTAGACGGGCTATTCTTAAGTCAAAAGATAGTCATCCATTCTGTAGATTGTTGATGAATGCAACAATTATCGCTTCGTCGTTTGCACTGCCGATTGCTGATACCGCTTGGCCGAATCTCCCCAGGTATTTCTTCAACAACTCATCTTTTTCTTGTTTTATCTGAGAAAGGTAAGCCACTGATTTTTTCCTGTAAACGTTGCTCAGAAATTGCCTTGAGAAACTCCTGCTTAGTTCTTTGAAGCTTCCGATGCTCGCTGGGGGCAATCTCCCAAACCATCTTGAGCCCGTGTCTTCTAGAGTTTGTGGAAAGTTGAGGCATAGTAAAGGATGGTTGTGGGCATACTGGGCCATAGCACTTTTATAGCGTCTGAAGTGTTCTTTAGGGTCTGTATCATTCTTGAACTGCTCCACGTACGGCATCCTGAACCTTTCTAGGAATGAAGTCCGTAAGTTTTCCCTAGTGAATGGACTGTCAAAATCTTCGTCAGATAAATCGTTATACCCATAACATCTGACCACTACGTCCATTTGATGCCTATTGTTTTCGACTTCTCGAGTTAGGCTCTGAATCACGACATCTCTGTCTCCCATTGAACTTCCATGATGGTTAAACCGCTGGGTGATTGTCATTCCTCTCTCTGGCTCTTCACTTTGATATCGAGTTTCACGGGTTGATTCTTACAGGCGTATGGTTCCATGATGAGGTTTGTGATGGTGCCGATCGCTATCTTTTGATGAAGACCGATCCCTGTGCCAGTCATGTTTACGGTGTCTTGCATGGGCTGTCTGATCATGGTTCTGCTTCTGGCGTGGTCGTTCCTCTTCGGGTGTTTCACGTCCAGCTTGATTAATTGGGGCAGAGTTTCTTCTGAATTTTGGTGCATTTAGTTCTGGACCCACTACAATCGAATGAAGCCTTACTGGTGGGAGGTTAGGAGGTTGCACTTCTTCTGCAACCAGTAGATCAACTCCTTTCTTTGCTGCGTCTGCCACCAATTGTTGCAGCGCCTCGCGGAAGCGTCGTGTTAGGTCTTCGCTGGTCAGATGGATTTGTTAAATCCCTACCAGGGATGTTGGTTGGTTGGTAGTGATGAGATCTCGTGAACTACTGCCAACATGGACATTATCTAGAGATTTTTAGACATCTCCAGGACTGTTTCTGCTTCCCGCGATTACTTTTAATTAAATAAGAGGTTCAAGCCTCTCCTTCTGCGCCAATTGTTGGAGTCGATTTCTGGATGTATGGAAAAAGACAACAAGATTGGATTTTAGCTGTGATTTCAAATAGAGAGAGAAGAAGAAAGTGTTAGGACGTAAGTTTTACATGGTAAAACTCCGATGACCGGAAAAACGTCCACGGGTGGCTGAATAATCAACCGAGCCAAAATCTACTATTGAAAAGATTTACAACTCTCGATCTCTCTTTTTCTCTCTGTATTTTTTTATATTTTGTGTGTCTATTTTGTGATAAGATTATCGGTCTATTTATATGTTCATAGAACCCTAATCCTCTTTGTACAAGTAATAAGAGATCTTTGTATTTAACTATGATTTGTTACTTGTTTGAAATAATCTGTCTTCTTTCCTATTTCGGAGACTTGTATTGAGATCGAATGAGACTCTAGTGATGTAGTCCAGTTAGGACTTATTTCCTTATAAAATCGTAGTCTTTTTGAAGAAATAAAATTGTTGTTTGATTTAGAACTCTTTCTGTTTGGTATTCTATCCTTCTTGGAATTCCTCTTTGATATGGATATCTTCGCGTATTTTAACGACTCGACTTGTGTGAGCTACGCGCTGGGCTTTTTATTCGGTTTTCTTCATGTTTGTCCTGAGTAGAACACGATATTAGCTGGTCCCGAATGACGTCATCTGATCCCGAGTAGAAAATATCATCATCTAGCCCAGAGCATCTTTAACTGACCCCGAGTAGTATATGACGTCAGTTGACCCCGAGTAGGTTTTGTTCAATACTTGTTTACTCGGGCTTCTGTTCTTTGGTGATGTCTTGTAGGATATTTTCTGAATGCCTATTCGGATGTTCACCTGGCAATTTTATCCTCTTTGTCAATGACGTGTACGTCTGATAAAATTTACATACGACAAACACGATGGGAGAGTCGCATAGAATGCGTTAAAGCAATAAGATATCAAGCTCCACAAATTAAAGATGCTTTAATTCAACTAGTGAAAACTTGTGAAGATCCTAAAACAAAGAGTAAAGCAAATTGTTTAGCAGCATATGAATTAGAAAATAATGATTTTTTGTTAGGTAAGATATATTGTTTGCCGTTAACTCTGTTAATAAGAACTTACAAAATGAAGATATGAATATTGATGTTGTCATAGATCAATTAAAATGTCTAATTTCTTTTTTTGAAAAATTTAGAGAAAGTGGATTTACAAATGCTATGATTTCAGCTATAGAGATTGCAAAAGAAATGGACATTGAACCAGCTTTTCAAGAAAAAAGTGTTATTAAGAGAAAAAAAACAGTTTGATGAGAATGATAATGACAAGAGAATTCTATGTATGGAAGAATCTTTTAGAATTGATTATTTTTTATACTTAGTAGATCAAACTATTTCTTCAATTAGAAAAAGGTTTGAGCAATTTCAACTGTATGATAATATTTTTGGTTTTTAATTTAATTTTTAAAAAATTAAAGTCATTAGATGATGACAATTTGAAATTTTTTTGCCAAAATCTTGAAAGTGTTTTGAAACATGACTTGCTTTCGGATATTGATGGTTTAGATTTATTTTGTGAATTAAGAGTATTAAAAGAAGTTTTAAGATGTCATAGATACCCCTCTTGAAGTACTTAACTATAAAAAAAGAGTTGAATCTTTTCCAAATGCTTTCATTGCCTATAGAATATTATTAACAATACCAATAACTGTTGCTTCTGGAGAAAGAAGTTTCTCAAAATTAAAATTAATAAAATCTTACTTGAGATCAACAATGTTACAAGAAAGATTGAATGAATTAGCTATATTATCTATCAAAAAACAAATGTTTTAGAATTCAAAAATTTAATAAATAATTTTGCATCCCAAAAAGTAAGAAAAATAATTTTAAATAACTATTTTTACTGCATATTTAATATTTTTTGACATATACATCTAAGGCCTCATTTTATAATTGTTGGGTTATGTGAAGCCAGAAACAGGTGAAGAAAACAATTCTGGCAGGTGGCGCGGCGGCGACCGTGGCGGAGGCAGTGACCCAGACCGCGGCACACACAACGAAGAATCACAGAGGATACATGTTGTGCATACTGCGTCGCAGACAAGGTGCACACACCGCGGTCTGTGGAGCGGAGTTTCACAGAGGTGTTACGCGTTGTGGATCGCGGCGCAGGCATGTGCCTACACAGCAGTCCAGACCGCGGTAGTGACGGGTTTCGTGAGAAACTGGAAATCCTGCGTGCACAAGCAATTGGAATAGGAAATAAATTCCAATTAGGATTTTGACTAACCCTAGTGCTCCCATATAAATACCACCATTATTTGTACTTAAAATGTGAGAAGAATAGAGCAGAAACATAAGTACGTAGTGTGTGACAAAATTGCTAGAGAGAGAGAGCAACTGTAGAGAGATTGAAAGAGAGACAGAGGGATTGTAATCAACTCTGAGATATAGTGGATTGAGTGCAGTGCGCTCCGTGGATGTAGGCAAATTGCTGAACCACGTAAAATCTTTTATGTCTTCTTTTATTATTGCTTTCTATTTGTGTTCAGATTTATGTGATTGCAATTTCTTCTCCACAACAATTGGTATCAGAGCTCCGGGTTGGGGCATATTATTCACACAAATCTAGGTTCTCTCGAGGTCATCGATTTCGTCATAGAGATGGGGTCAGAGAAGGAAACGTACAAGATTGAGAAATTCAATGGTTTGAATTTCAGCTTCTGAAAGATACAGATGGAAGATTATCTGTACCAGAAGGATCTGCATTGGCCGATAAAAGAGAGACCAAAGGATATGACCGATGAAGATTAGGAAAAGAAACGGAAACCGAAGAACATGGATGATATGACTTTGAACTCCTGGACAGGAAAGCATTGGAAGCAATTCGTCTCAGTTTGACGAAGCAGGTCACCTTCAACGTAAAAGATCAACAGACAGCCAAAGATCTAATGGATACCCTATCATGCCTATACGAACAGCCTTCTACGGTAAGGAAAGTCCATCTTGTCAAGAAGTTATCAACCTTGAAGATGGCTGAGGATCAGAACTTTAAAGACTTTCTGAACCAGTTCAATAAAGTAAAGAACGGGTTATGTTCTTTATCTATGGGGTTTGATGAGGAATTTATGGCGGCGTTTCTACTCACCCAAATGCCAGAAAGTTGGAAGACGACATGCCAGTCGATTGCCAACTCGTTCGGGAAAGAAAAATTGAATCTTCAGTAGGTTATAAACATGATCATGATGGAAGAGATCAGAATACGTGAAAAGGGATCAGGGGCATCTACATCTTCAACATTGAGTTTGGAAGGTAGAGAAGGTAGAGAAGGTAGAGGCAGAAATCGAAACACAAATCAACGGGGAAGATCAAAGTCTAGAGGTAAGTCCAAACCAAGGAATCAGGCTAACTATTCAAGAAACCAGCAACGAAGCAAAAGGGATGCTAAATGCTGGAATTGTGGTAAGAAGGGCCATCTCTCGTATGAGTGTAGATCTGAGAAGAAAGATAAGGGTAAGAGCAGTGTAAATTATGTATCGGAGGAGTCAGATGACTGCCTTATCTGCACGTTAAAAAGCAAGACGGAGTCCTGGGTCTTGGATTCGGGAGCGTCATTCCATGCCACACCTTATAGGGAATTGCTCGAGAACTACATCTCCGGAAATATAGGTAAAGTGTATCTTGGTGACGATCAAGCATGCGACATTACCGGGAAGGGAGATGTGAAGATTCAACTGCAAGGGTCAGTTTGGAAGCTCAACAATGTGAGGCATATACCGGACTTAAGGAAGAATTTGATCTCCATTGGGCAACTGGCGTCAGATGGTTTTGTGACGACTTTCACAGGTGATAAGTGGAAGATTTCAAAAGATGCATTGACAATCGCCCGAGGAAGTAAGAATGGGTCGCTTTACACAACCACGAATGGATGTGGTTCAGTCGCTATAGCGGGAGGCAAAGAGGATCCGAACTTATGGCATCAGAGATTTTGGCACATATGTTCTCAAGGGTTGAAGTGTCTGCATTCAAAAGGTAAGTTGCTAGATTTAAAATCCGTTGAGGTTAATTTCTGTGAAAGCTGCGTTCTAGGAAAACAGAAGCGAGTGAGCTTTAAAAGGACCGGAAGAACACCGGTAAAAGAGAAGCTGGAACTAGTGCACACCGATATTTGGGGTCCAGTTTCAATCTCATCAACAGGAGGTAAACTGTACTTCGTCATTTTCATTGACGACCATTCCAGAAAGGTATGGGTTTACTTTCTAAAATACAAGTCTGAGGTATTTGATGCTTTCAAGAGATGAAAAGCCAGGGTTGAGAATGAGACAGGTTTGAAGATTAAAAAGCTGCATTCAGACAATGAGTTCAAGAGGTTTTGCTACCAAAATGGGATAAAGCTCAGTAGAACGGTTCCTGGAACCCCACAGCAGAATGGCATAGCAGAACAGATGAACAGAACATTGACTGAGAGAGCCAGAAGCATGAGGCTACACTCAGGGTTGCCAAAACAGTTCTGGGCAGAAGCAGTCAATACAGCAGCATATTTGATCAACAGAGGACCATCAAAGCCCTTGGACCTCGCTATACCATAAGAGATCTGGACTGGGAAAGAGATAAAAATTTCTCACTTTAAAGTATTTGGGTGTGTTTCTTATGTACATGTAGGTGATCATGCGCGGAATAAGCTAGACGCCAAGTCAATAAAGTGTACTTTGGTGGGCTATGGAGAGGATGAATTTTGTTACAAGCTGTGGGATGACCAAAACCGTAAGATGATCAGAAGTAGAGACGTTGTCTTCAATGAAAGGGTCATGTACAAAGACAGAAACACACAGATGTCTGAACCGGAAGTGCCAACAAAGTTTAGACCGAATGATGTACAGGATAGAGAGATCATGGAACATATCAAATAGAATGATGAAGAGCAAGGTGTGCAGTCCCAGGTACAAGAACCAATCCCACCTAGAGATGTTCCAATAACACAGGTCCAGAATACATTAAGAAGATCAACTCGAACTCCTATACCAAATAGGAAATACTTGCACTACATGCTGCTGACAGATGTAGGAGAACCTGATTTCTATGATGAAACTTGTCAGGGAGAAGATGCGAGCAAGTGAGAGCTTGCAATGAAGGATGAGATGGAGTCTTTGGCATCTAACCAAACTTGGGAGTTAACCAAGTTGCCTGAAGGAAAGAAAGTCCTACAGAATAAGTTGGTGTATCGGATCAAGGAGGAACATGACGGTTCCAAGAGATACAAGGCACGACTCGTAGTCAAAGGTTTCCAACAAATTGAAGGTATCGACTACTCTGAAATTTTTTCTCCCGTTGTTAAACTAACTACGATCCGGTTAGTGTTAAGTATTGTTGCAGCAAAAGGGTTATATCTGGAGCAGTTAGATGTGAAGACTGCCTTTCTTCATGGAGATTTGAAGGAAGAGATATACATGAAGCAACCAGAGGGGTTTACGGAAAATGGCAAGGAAGATTTGGTATGCAAGTTGATGAAGAGCTTGTATGGTTTAAAATAAGCTCCCCGACAGTGGTACAAGAAGTTCGATGGGTTCATGCAAAGGAATGGCTACTTGAGATGCAATGCTGACCACTGCTGCTACTTCAAAAAGGTTAAGTCCAACTTTATAATATTGCTACTTTATGTTGATGACATGTTAGTAGCTGGTTCAGACTTAGAAGAGATAAATAATTTGAAGAAGCAAGATGAAAGATTTAGGTCCAACAAAGCAAATTCTTGGAATGAGGATTAGCATAAACGAACATGAAGGTATATTGAAGCTTTCACAAGCAGAGTACGTTCGGAAGGTGTTACAGAGATTCAGCATGGAAAATGCTAAAGTAGTAAGAACACCTCTAGCTAGTCACTTTAAGTTGTCTAAGGATCAGAATCCGAAGACGGAAGAAGAGAAAGACCTCATGGCTAAATTTCCTTACGCTTCAGCCATTGGAAGTCTAATGTATGTCATGACTTGCACAAGACCTGACATTTCCCAAGCAGTGGGAGTTGTGAGCCGTTACATGTCCAATCCGGGCAAGCCTCACTGGGAGGCCGTGAAATGGATCCTAAGATACCTGCAAGGTACAACAGAAAAGTGTCTAACCTTCAAGAGAGATGAACTCAAGCTGGAAGGTTATGTGGATTCATATTTTACCGGATAAGTGGATCATAGAAGAAGTACCACTGGATATGTGTTTACAATTACAGGTACTACAGTTAGTTGGGTGTCTCAGTTGCAGAAGATAGTGACAATCTCTACAATAGAAGTTGAATATGTGGCTGTGACAGAAGCAAGCAATGAGCTGATATGGTTACAAGGGTTGTTAGTAGAGTTGGGATTCGATCAGGTGATGAATATGTTGCATAGTGACAGTCAAAGTGCAATACACTTGGCCAAGAATTCAGCGTTCCATTCTAGGACCAAGCATATAGACCTGCGCTACCACTTCATTCGATCGTTAATTGAAAAAGGGGTGTTGAAGCTAGTGAAGATTCCAGGAACTAAGAATCCAGCTGACATGTTAACCAAGCCAGTCACTACTGAAAAACTGGAGTTGTGCTCAACTTCAGTTGGTCTTCAAGAGTAAAGACATGGGGGATAAACACACCGTAATTTATCCACTAAGTCATCAAGAAAGGATGGAGAACGCCTATTGAGTTTCAGTCTTCAAGTGGGAGATTGTTGGGTTATGTGAAGCCAGAAACAGGTGAAGAAAACAATTCTGGTAGGTGGCGCGGCGGCGACCACGGCGGAGGCAGTGACCCAGACCGCGGCACACACAACGAAGAATCACAGAGGATACATGTTGTGCGTACTGCGTCGCAGACAAGGTGCACACACCCCGGTCTGTGGAGCAGAGTTTCACAGAGGTGTTACGCGTTGTGGACCACGGCGTAGACATGTGCCTACACAGCGGTCCAGACTGCGGTAGTAACTGGTTTCGCGAGAAATTGGAAATCCCGCGTGCACAAGCAATTGGAATAAGAAATAAATTCCAATTAGGATTTTGACTAACCCTAGTGCTCCCATATAAATACCACCATTATTTGTACTTAAAAGGTAAGAAGAATAGAGCAGAAAAATAAGTGCGTAGTGTGTGAGAAAATTGCTAGAGAGAAAGCGCAATTGTAGAGAGACTGAAAAAGAGACAGAGGGATTGTAATCAACTCTGAGATATAGTGGATTGAGTACGGTGCGCTCCGTGGATGTAGGTAAATTGTTGAACCACGTAAAATCTTTTGTGTCTTCTTTTATTATTGCTTTCTATTTGTGTTTAGATTTGTGTGATTGTAATTTCTTCTCCACAACAATAATTTCGCCTAAGGCCCCGGATACCCTTGAGTCTCCCCTGGTAGAGAGCAAGTGGAAAGTTCATCAAAGGGAATGTGCTTAAAACCAATAAAAAAAATAAGAGTCACCGTAGTGGAAACCCAATCTAATTGATTGGAGATCCCAAGATGTAGGTTCAAAGAGACAACAAAATTATATTTATGAATCAATAGCACTGAGGAGACTCTCACTCCTGCCTATTTCAAAGATGAGACAATGCACATCAGTTGCGAGACTCAGAATAAGTTACGCTTTTAATGATTTCTGTAACTTGGTATGTAAAAGTGGGGTAAATGGTGGATACTCTTCTTAGAAATCATCTATGTGTGTGGAAGGTGCCACTTCTATGAGAATTGAATGCTGAATTCTCTAAAACCTTCATGAACCAAGTGCTGATTTGAAAATGTAAATACATAATATTGAAATTCTTGAATTTTTAACATTTTAATTATTTTAAATCGTGGGCTAAATAGTACTTTCATGGGTTATGTTATGATTAACGGTTACTTTTTTGAAATGTACTTTTAAAAAAAATGAGGATCAAAGACTCTAATACACAACAACTAAAAAAGTATTGTTTCGTTAAAATATAGGAACTAAGATGTAATTCCTCTAAAAAATTATGCTTGCCATTATATTGGGTGATTATAGTCATATTTAAAATTTCAAATTTTTATAATGGATCAACTTATAAATTAGGTGTGTAAATATCATTTATGGACATATCAATATATATATATATAGAGAGAGAGAGAGAGAGAGAGGAAATTGCCAAAATTAGCCCTTTGAAAATATTGATTGATGTTTTCAACCACATGCAATTTTTTTTTATATGTTTTTAACAACATATGAAAAGTTCACTTCATAACCAAACAATCACATTAATATCACTTGAACAGAAAAAAATATTCTATGAACCCTTATTTCACGTTGGGCTTAGTTCGAACGTGAAATAAAAATAGCCTCACATGAAATAGAAATTGCCCCCGTCTATTTCATACGAGTGATCCTTTTGCTTTGGTCCGTGCACAACATACTATACACAACTGCATTAGTTATTGAAATGAAAAACTTACATATTTGGGACAACCGTAGCCATATCTGATTATTGTAGGGATGTTTAGAAATCCTTTTCATGTCGAGTAAACTGACATGTGATCAAACCAGTACCTCACCAATTGAACAACTAAATATACTGTTGGCAAAGAAGATGGGTAGGTTTTCGGTTGGAGCATAGGCAGACCATTAACAATAGCTAACCCAATCTAAGTAAGAACCATTAATCATCTTTGTACTTTTGTTCTGTTTATGGGTTTATAGTTGTTGCAAAACTGATTTTTTCTTTGTTAATTGATAGTTACGACATTTAATGTAAGCGAAGTTCAACCTTTCTTTGAGCACACGATGGAAGTACCAACCAAGAGGTGGAGGCTGAGCAGTAGTTCCACTAATGCTAGTCACCCTAAAATCCATTACCATTCTTTGTACAAATGGGAATGAGTAACTATTGGGTCAAATCGACATCAACAACTACACAAACTACAGTACTTTGATATATTTTCAACTATTTGCCATTTTTTCTAAGGATGGAAGCAATTCAAATGGGAAACATACCCTCTGCCATAAGATACCAACTACTATTCATTTTGATTCCCCAATGACACTAAGAGTCACTTGGCCCATTTATGTCTTTAGATTCACAATCTCCATCTTGCCTATTTAAGCCTACGAAAACATCTTATGATGCCTTCTCTACTGTTATGGGAGAAATTAAGGCAGTACAAATTTAAAGAATTGTAATCATGAGCTGGTACTGTAATTCATAATTGATATTGGTTGATATATTCAGATTTAAATTTCTAGCTCATGAGCTAGTTGTGTAATTCATAGTTGACATTAGTTGATCGTATTCGAATTCAATAACAGTTGGTTTAATTGCATGTAAATTTACCTGACATGGAAATGGTACACCACGACATAGATTTTAATGATTTATCCACCATGATTGGTAACAAAAAGATACAAATACATCAAAAAGAAACCCATTTTACCAAAGGATCCTGGTCAAGAAAGATAGATTAAAACGTAGGTAAACAAGTAACTTCTGGCAAATTGTATTCATTTGGAGTTTTTGTGACCCTTTAAAGAAAGAAAGTATATGTTAGTATACAAAAATGAAAAGACATACCAAGTCAACATTCATTTGGAAGCCTCACTTATCTATTTAGCATGTACTTCAAAACTATGACAAAACTACATTTGGTTATATTTAACCTTCAATTTATGAATGACCAAAATCCGTCGTAAGGGTACTTTTTGGAAAGATGGTACATTTTAAATCTTGGTACTCAAAAGTTGATTATTTTTTATATTCATCTAACTCATCTATAATGTTTCCTTATTTTATATGATGCATGAAAGGCACGAGCCTAAGTAGAATGAGTTCCACTTTGTATTTAATGTTCAAAATTATACGGTGTAGCCTTTTATTTTCTTTGGTAAATTGAGCTCCACTTTGTATATAATGCTCAAAATTAATATGATGCATCTTTTTCTTACAGGATTGAACGAGTATTGTTTCAATTCCATTTGTTTTCTAGGTTTGGAAAAGTTTGAATTTTCAAGAACGTGAATCTTATGATATGTTAGGAATCTTTTATGATAATCATCCACGACTTAAAATACAAGATGCTCATTGAATTATAAGAAACTAATCTTCATTTTTACAACTTTAGATATTCAAGAAATATTTGTACGTTCTTTTCTAAACCAAAGAGAAGAATTGAAGTTGCATTCATATTATTATTATGAACACGCTAAATAAATTAAAATGAAAAAAAAAAAGACAATACAATTACAATTTTGAGATTTTCAAAATTGTAAACTGTTTATTTTGGATGAGCCAAACCAATAGGATGAACTAAAAAAAAAAGAGTTATCCATCATGAACTTTATACTGCAAATATCGCTTAGATGAGCTCTAGATGATTACATAGGAAGGAAGGAAGAAACAGAAAAAAGAAAATAAAAATACAAAATGAAAAGGGATCGCATTCTAATTTGTACTGTATTGGAGATGAATTTAGGTTATTCCCACCCTTCATTCACCTTCGTAGACTAGACTTTTGCTTGGGTCTTACAACTAACAAATTTAACCCTTTCGAATATGTATGGTGTATTAACATTCTTTTTGAAGGGGCTGAGGCTTGGTATGATCAAATTAATAAGAAGAGGAAAAAGAATCTAATTAATTCTTTTATTAGATATACATTTTTTATATACTCTTTCACTCACTTATGTACTCTTTTACTCATCTATAAAAATGAGGGGGGTCCATTTCTAGATACATAGCTAGATGAATAAGTATGTATGTATCATGATCTATACAATTAATCGATATGTATATTGATTTATATCACTGAATTTGTAGAATAGATATTTCTACAAATTCAATATATATGCCAGGAACCAGATTTGAACTAGTGTCACGAGGATTTTCAGTCCTCTGCACTATTAGCTGAGCTATCCCGACCATTGTCGACGCATCATCCTCATTTTACTAGATGACTGAGGTCTAAGTCAACTAAAAAAGATAAAAAAAATATTAAAAGTCTTGAGCGGAAAATTTGATTTCTTGAATAGAATAATTTATAAGTTTCAGTTTGAGCAATGATATGAATTGTGAATCGGGATTCTTTATTCAAAGATGTTCATTTGTATGTCTATCATATATACTACACCACTTATGATTGTGATAAAAAAAATACGTTTGTAAGAGTATAGAATGAATGAGAAAGAGAACAAATTTTTGAACCACTAAAAAAATGAGGGTAAGAGAAATAGTTATGAAGACAAATCGGTCTTTTCGGGGGGGATAGAGGGACTTGAACCCTCACGATCTCTAAAGTCGACGGATTTTCCTCTTACTATATATTTCATCATTGTCAGTATTTATAATGACATGTAGAATATTGGAACTCTATATTTATCCTCGTCTGAGTAATCAGTTCTTCGAAAGAAATGATCTACCAGACTATAAAGTGAATGATTTGATAAAGGAATATTCGATTCTTCAACTTGGAATCCCAATTCTTTTGTGTTCTTTTTCTTTAATATAAATACAGCTTCAGATTGTCAATTTTGAGATAATTTTTCATTTTGTATCCATAGTGTATTATAGATTTATCCTTCATCCTTTATGCAATTTTGATATTCGAATATTTTTCCTTTCTTTCCTTAAAAAAGGCAGTCAACTCCATTTGTTAGAACAACTTCCGTTAAGTCTTTGCACCTATCCCTTTTCTTGCTTTCTATACACTTGTTTGCTATGTTTTATTCTCGTAAAACAAGATTTGGCTCATGATTGCCCATTTTTTATTCTCGGGTTTCCTTGAATTTGAAAGTTATTCCTTTGTAGGTTTCCATACCAAGGCATAATCTAATTAAGTACAGTGTCTACCAATTTCGCTATATCCCCCTTGCATTTTGAGATTAGGAGCCTGATGCCATTCTCTTTTTTCTTTCATGTACGCTGAAACTTAGAATTCATTAGATACAGATTCCTATATTGAACAGTGTTTCAATCTCTTGTCAGAAATGATTATATTCTTTTAATATCCGCAATTCAATATATATGGATATATATTACATAATATTAACATATGCCTCTCTTACTCTCGTTTTTCTCATGCAATCCAGTGGAATACTCGAACGGTCGATACTTTTTTTTTCGTATTTTCATTATTTGAAAATAAAAAATGGAGAAATGTATCATATTGGTATTTGGTGTAATACTTTGTAGACAATAAATTAAATACATAGAAAGTTTTTTATTTCATGCTTATCTCTAAATTGCAGTATCGATCTAATACTATATAATAATATGATATTGTTGGAACCTCGTTCACCGGTTACGCAGCGGAAGTAAGGTTTTAAATTTTTTTAATACATATCATAATCTGTATCTGGGACCAGTGAACTTGGGATCGTTATTATTTTTCGAAACTAATACATACAATATGTAAACACAGAAAATTGAAATCGATATAATCAGAAGAAGAAAATCATACCATCGTTTGGAGGCTCCTTCACTTTACGATATGCTCCTGTCTGAACCACTCGATATTCCTCGCTATCTCCCGGGACTGGTAACTGCGTGTGGGCTCGTCACGGTCTCAGAAACTTGAATGGGGAATGTAGAGAAAAGCACTTGAAGAAACTCTTTCTTCTTGATCAATATGCAACACTTGCTTTGATCTTTTCACAGACACACATGCAATTGCTATTTTCACTTGTTCACGCCAACAAACCAAAAACTCTTTTTTTTTTCCGTGTGTATCAGCTACACATGCAGAAAACAAAATCCACTTTTTTCTAAATCTATGCCTCACGCCTAATCAATTTGCATCTCATGCAAACACCGATTAGTGCGTTTACTTGGTCATTCTTTTTCTCTTATATTAAAACATAATCACTCATGCACTTGCTTTTTTATATATCAATTCTATATCTATTTCTCTCTATTTTTCCGTGTGCTCTTATATATATATATATATATATATATATATCCTTTTTTGTATCCTATACAAACACTTATATATATATATACACACATCAATTTGCATCAAATGCAATATCTTGTGTTATAATTGATATATATCCATTTAATTATCCTTTTCAAATATTTCTACTATATTAAAAGTGATAATAAGTATTTTAAATTTAAACTTAAATTGAAATACTTAGATAAATGATTTAGTAAAATTAAAATAATCATATTATTTTATCTTCACCTAAATCCATATATCAACTAACACTCTCCAAATAATAGTTAATTAATAATTCATAACTATCAATATAATTAAATAATCTAATTATTTAATTAATTTAACTATTAACATTCATTAATTAAATAATCTCATTATTCAATTAATTCCCGAATAAACACGTGTCACTTTCGTAACACAACCAATTGGACATTCCAAGTAGTTAACCGTGACCCTTGTTACCTAAATCGATCGGGGCTAGCAAGGGGACCTAATGGACCCATAGTATTTTGAGCTCCAATAATCCTCGAAATCATTAATTAAACTTTTTAATTAATATTCCTTGATTATTAACTTCAGTGTTATTCCACTAAAAATCCGAAACTGCACTCTCTCAACTGCAGACGCTTTTACACAGACCGATACAGCTCGGTGTCTATCGATATAGCTATTACATATGGTGTGATCCTCCACAGTAGTTCATAATTAGAGTTGGGTCATAATGTCCGTTATACCCCTCTAATTACATATATCTCTTAAGTACCATTAATTATCTAATGGACAATAAATCCTATTTCCTCACTGAATTAGGAGAGCGCTCATATTTTCCAAGCCCCGAATCAACCCTTAAGGGAACTGCCATCTACTTCTCACAAGAAGGAGTGGATTCCATTATTGTGTACAAATCTTCCCAACCACAAGCCAAACCGTAATCCCAACATACGGAGTATATTGATTAGGAAATGCATCTGACCTCACCCATGGTATATCAAAGACCACGATTTAACCTGAAGGAGTCGATAAGGCACTTAGGATTCAGATCACCCACATATAACCATCATTAGTTGATATATATGAATCTCATCGGTAAACGGATCTTGGTGAGAGATTCATATAGATCATGTCCTAGTCCTATATGATCATATCATACAAGGTGCCTCCATTCCCATATCTCATATGAATGATTCAGGATAGAATCACTGTACATTACGGAATGGACAGCAGCTATAGATTAACCATAAATAAAGTACCCGGCTTTATTTGCTATCTATGGTCTCTTTAGGTTGCAAGTCTCTTACTGTATCTATCTGTATATGACACTCATATATACAGTTCGAGATTACATCCGACAATCTTGGATGTTAAATATATGCACAAGTTATAAAATAAACAACACAACAATAATAAATTGAATTTTTTCTTTTATTTATTTCACAGACAATATTCCTATATCATATTCTACGTGGTGTTTCCTATTTTCATTCCCACTGAGTTCTTCATCATGACTTGAAATCGTAAAATTTGTTGGTAGATTTTCATAATGGGAGATGTTGACGATGATTTTTGGATAGTATAGGATTGATCACTCATCTATTAGGTTTTTGTAAGTTGTTGAAGATGTTATGAGAAAGATAGAAAAAGAATAAAAATATGCACACATAAGTTTACATGGTAAAACCTCAAGACGGGGAATGGTCCACGGTTTCCGGTGATGGTGAGAAGAAATTCACTATAATATAATAATTACACACTCAATCTCTCATTTTTTTTGTCAATCTCTCTCTTTCTCTTGCATGTATATTTTCTATGTGTCGTTCTCGTATATGTCTCTGTCATTCGTTCTATATCTTTTTTACAATAAGATTATGGGTCTATTTATATGTGTATAGAACCCTAATCATTGTTATACAAATAAGGAAAGGTGATAGTGTTTAATTAGAACTGGTTACTTGTTGAAGTCATCTTTGTCTTCTTTCTTGTTTGGTGTTTATCCTTCTGGAAGCTTTGAGTTCTTTCCTGAATAGAATTCTCTAACACTGAATAGGAATTAAGAATACTTCCTTATTGGAGTGTGACTCTAGATTCCTTGCTTAAGTAAGACAATTCTTCTTCGTATTTGAGTCGTAGTTGCCTTTAATGTTTCCCATGCATTGTTAACTGACCAATTGTCTAGTCCCGACCAAACTTCTTTTATCCCGATGGGATGGTCCCGACCACGTTTTCTCTATCTGATCGGCTAGTTTTCCCGACCAGGTTATTTGTGCTAGATCGGTTAGTTTTCCCGACCATTTTGGGTAAATCTTGACTAAGTCTTGAGGTCATCTATTAATTGTCTTGGATTGATCTTTTCTGACTCTTGTGACATGACATATCTAATCATGCTGACTTGTCATGCTACCAAAAAATCCCTATAACAACACCCCCTTAAATCCGCGAGATGAGCTCTTGATGGCTCAACGAAGGGGATTTGAATAGTTTTGATTTTTTGACACTTCTGATCTTGCTTGTCGCTTTAACCTGATCAGGTATCTTATTAAACTGATCGGTTCTTGGACTTTTTTTTTGCTCCTTTGTAGCTGGATCAGTTGGTGTCCTGGCTTCCTGCTCAGGAAAATTCCCAACCTTCTTTTTTTTAGACTAATCGGTGTCCTGGCTCTATGCTCAATATAATTTCCGACTGTCTTGATTCGATCGGTGTCCTGGCTCTTTGCTTAGGATAATTTCTGATTGTCTAAATTCAGTTGGTGTCTTGGCTTTTTGCCTAGGATAATTTCGAATCGTATTAATTCAGTCGGTGTCCCGACTTTTTACCTAGGATAATTCCCGACTGACTTGATTCGATCAGTGTCCTGGTTTTGGCTTAGGATAATTCCCGACTGTCTTAATTCAGTTGGTGTCCTGGCTTTTTGTCTAGGATAATTCCCGATCGTCTTAATTCAGTCGGTGTCTCGACTTTTTACCTAGGATAATTCTCGATTGTCTTGATTCTGTTAGTGTCCTGGATTTTCCCTCAGGATAATTCTCGACCGTCTTGAGTCTTCTGCCAAGAGGTGTTCTAGGAACCTTGCCCCAATTTTACCTATTTTTCCCATATAAACAAGTCACCAGGACGTCTCCCAGTTTTGTCTGCTTACAAGGTTTTGCCGAATCGTTAGTGTAATACTAACACAGCCTGACGCATTTCACCAGGTTTTCCCCGATAGCGTACCTGAGTGTTTTTTCCCGGTAAAATCGGCAGCTCGAGGTGGCCGGATTGCTGACAATGCTCTATATGTACCCAGTCAGTTCGATAGGCACGTCAGGTATCTAACCCACGACTTCTCAGCCTCTCGGGCACCTTCACCCGCCATGACAGGTATCGGCGCTGCGAGTTTATCTTTGATAACAAAGATGATTACTAAAAGATTCGAACACCATTCTTGGCTTCTTTATTAATTGATCTGAAAATTAACAACATCAAAATAAAGAATAATTAGAAAAACTAAAAATATAAAGCAAACAAAAAATATCTTAAAAATTGAAAGCAACTGAGCTATCTCTCTCAAGAGAAGTTTTTTTTTTTTGAGAACTCTGCTCACGAATTTGCTCGCTTGCATATATTTTAACGCTGGTAAAACGGATAATCCATCCCCTAACACCCTTTTTTTTAGCCTTACTAGAGTATCTCGGTGTTTCGTTTGTTTATGTTGTAATTGCTAGGATGTTCTTGATTTTTATGGATGTGACCCATTGTATTAACTCCACTTTGAAGCTTTGAGTATTGGTTTCGCAATATTCTTCCTCTGGATTTGGTCAAAACCTCAACTCTTACTACGGGTTCTATAGTTGATCAACATCAAAATTCCTTTTGTGGTCTGTTCATGAGGGTTCCTCAAAGTTAAGTTCTAGCCCCCCTCCTTCTAGCGCCAGTTGTTGACGGTGATTTTTGGATCGCATAGGATTGATCACACATCTAACAGGTTTTTGTAAGTTGTTGAAGATGTTATGAGAAAGATAGAAAAAGAAGAAAAACATGCACACATAAGTTTACGTGGTAAAATCCCAAGACGGGAAAACGTCCACAGTTGCCGGTGACGGCGAGAAGAAATTCACTATAATATAATAATTACACACTCAATCTCTCATTTTTGGCTTATCTCTATCTTTCTTTTTTGTGTATATTTTCTATGTGTCGTTCTCATATATGTCTCTGTCCCTTGTTCTATATCTTTTTTACAATAAGATTATGAGTCTATTTATATGTCTATAGAACCCTAATCATTGTTATACAAATAAGGAAAGGTGATAGTGTTTAATTAGAACTGGTTACTTGTTGAAGTCGTCTTTATCTTTTTTCCTGTTTGGTGTTTATCCTTCTGGAAGCTTTGAATTCTTTCCTTAATAGAATTCTCTGACACTGAAGAGGAAATAAGGATATTTCCTTATTGGAGTGTGATTATAGATTTCTTGCTTAAGTAAGACAATTATTCTTCGTATTTGAGTCATAGTTGCATTTAATGTTTCCCATGCATTGTTAACTGACCAATTGTCTAGTCCCGACCAAACTTATTTTATCCCGATCGGATGGTCCCGACCACGTTTTCTCTACCCGATCGACTAGTTTCCCCAACCAGGTTATTTGTACCTGATCGGTTAGTTTTCTCAACCATCTAAGGTAATCTTGACTAAGCCTTGAGGTCATCTATTAATTGTCTTGAGTTGATTTTTCCTGACTCTTGTGACGTGGCATATCTGATCATGCTGACTTGTCATGCTACCAACAAATTCCTATAACAGGAGATAAACACCAAACTCAATGTCTCTGATATTTCAAAAGATCTACGACTAATCATTTAATATTGCATTTAAGAACAATTAATCTTGAATGTGTAGAAATTGAGAGTAACTAATTAAGTTTCTCATCTACCTGGATTGATAACCATTATCGGCTTTCTACTGGTCAGTAAACTCTGGTATAAGCCACTTGAAATCATGCTATAATGTAGTAAATATTCTACTCTGGTAAATATTGACTGTATATTTGTTGAGATGGTAAAGTCAAAGGCGCTTTTCATGGGTATGATAAGGATATCAATTGAATACGATCTTTAGGCTTTTACAATGTAGTCATGACCACAATTTCGGTTTCGGTTTGGTTTCGACAGTTCTGACGGTTCGCTTTCTTAAAAAATAAAAAAAAAACCCATTCATGAGTTCATAGCTTCATCATACATATCATCACACATTCACACAATGACATAGATCACAAATCCCATCTTCCCATCTTCCCATATCCCCATCATCACACAAATCAAACCCCCAAAATAAAATCCAAATAACAAATCAAACCCAAAATCTCTTTTACTCATGTTTCATCACACTGATCATCACACAAATCAAACCCCAAAATCTAAATCATCCACCAGCCACCACCATCACTCACCAATTAGAGAGATCGAAGAAAAGATATTAGGGAGGGAGAGAGAGAGATCGAAGAAAGAGGGTTTTTAAGAGAAGATCGTCGGCGAGGAAATGATCGAAGAAGAGGTCGCCAGTGACGGGGCGAGAAATCGTCGACGAGAGAAGAAAGAAATCGTCGGCGAGAATCCCAGATTTTCTGATTTCTGGGTGGAAGTGTGGAACATTTGAAAGAAGAAAGAAGAAAAAAGAAGACAGAGAGAGATGAGAGATCGTGGAATTGTGGAAAGGAAAGAATAGAGAGAGAAAGAGAGATCTGAGATTTGAAGAAAAGAGAGAGAAAGAAGAGTCCAGAAGTCTGTAGATTGTAGTCCACGTTTAAAAAGAAAAAACAAAAAAAAACATAAAAATGGCTTGGAACTGGCGGCTTCAGAATCGAAACCCAACCGGCGGTTTGAACTACCGGTTCCAGGCTGTTTTTTTTAGGCAAACCGAAACCGAATCTTAAACTCCACGGTTCACGTTACGGTTTCGAAACCGGTTTCACAGTTTTGGTTACGGTTACGGTTACAGTTACGGTTACAGTTACGGTTACAGTTCATTTCACTCGATTCATTTTACACGGTTACGATTCGGTTTTACGGTTCGAACCGAACCGTGGTCATGACTATTACAATATGTATTAATTAACATTATGATCGAAAATAATTTTGTATATTTCCTGAATATCTATCTATTTTATTTGTCTTTCTGAATCTCCCTGAGGTGTCATTAAGTGAGCTTTGACTTTCTCTTTCTAACTAAATTATTTTGGTACTAACATACATTTTTTTTTTTCATTCATGAAGTATCGTGGCAACTCCAAAGGATTACACTAGGCCTAATTTTCGTTCTATGCCTAATTTTGAAGCTAATGTTTTCGTGCACCAAGCTTAGGTAAAATGAGCTTCAATTTGTTGTCTTATCTGTATATTTCCTTTAGTAAAATTAATTTCACTTTGTTTTGATGCTGAATATTCTATACATCGCATTTTTTTGTTGCAAAATTAGGCTGATATTATTTCGACTCTTGATCCGCGTTGATCTTTTGATTGTTATGTTGTTATTAGGCAATTACAGCAAGGATATTAACTGTGTTTGGTGATGCAGTTGCCCAGAAAATTTCAAGGATCAAGACTCAAGAGGCTCAAATTAGAAGAGTGTTGCCCACTATGGTAGACGTTGACTTTCATTGTTCTTTGAATATAAATCTGAATCATTAAATTATTACCTTTTGTTTGGTAGCTGAGAATATGAAGCAAAATGTTTTGGTGAGAAGGAGGGCTACAAGCCCAAAACAAAGAAACTAAACAAGAACAGAAACTGGCATAGTCGTGGTTAGACCTTCGACATCATCCTTGAGAGGAGGATCTTCGAAGAAAACAATCTCTGGATCCATAGCATGCTGTCAAGAATATGAAGGAAAATTAACAAGGGTAATACTACCCTTTCTGACAAATTGTTACAAAAATATATACAATCCAATGTGTCAGTCCAGTAAAAAAAATAATGAGAGAAAAAACATGACAATTCATTAAATGAACTGGACTGTCATATTAGATTGTATATATTTTTAAGAATCTTTTTAAAAAAGAGTAGCATTTCCCAATTAAAAAGTATGTATCGGTGTATTTATACTTTTATGTTTTTATGGTTTTCAAGGCTTAATGAATCAGTTGACTACTAAGGGGTCATTTGTTTTTTCACTTAAAATTTAATGGGTCTGAATCATAATTATTAAGTTGTTTTGTTTGTTTTTTTAAGTGGTAAAACAACTTACAAATCCTAAAAAAAACAACTTAAAATAGAATGTAAAAAATATTGGCATTTCACTTAATTGTAAATCACTGAATTGCATTAAATACAATCTAATTTTTTTTTTTTCCGACGCTATCTCACATATATAACATATTTCCAATTTTATCAAAATTACATATGGTATAGAAATCTTTATTTTAATATATTGCTTATTTTAAATAGCTTTAAAAATAAAAAAGAACCTTAATCACTGTTCATATTGGTGTTTAATATTAATACTTTATTATGATATTATAATGATGCATATATATATATATATATATATATATATATATTTATAGTGTTTTGTGCGAGTTTTCCTGATGTTCTTTTTATTTTTTGAAAAAATAAACTTTTTCTTTTCTTAAAAAAATGAAGTTTGCTTATAATCAAAGAAGAAGAAGAAGATCACGATCATATGTGTTCATATATAATTATTATTTTTAGATTTTTTTTATTTCATATTATATGTATAATTTTTTAACATAGGTACAAATATAAAATTACTTATATTCAGACAATTTTACTTTTAAAAAACAAACGTGTTGACAATACATTCAGATTGTGAGAAGAAAAAAAACATATCATTCAGGTTCAGATTTCAGTCACTATTCAGTAATTAGAAAAATTCGGAACTGTTCAGTATTCAGATAAAAAAACAAACGACCCCTAAGTTATTAGATTGATTTTAAATCAGAGGGACCAATTTGATGTACTTATAAAAAATAGAGTAGTAAAAAAATATATATATATATGTTTAGGGGCTAAATTGATAACCATTTTTTTTATGGAGGAATATATAATTGTTTTTTTTAAAGGCAATTACTGATTAAGTCTTGAATTTTTTTTAAAATTCAAAATTGTTTACGATTTTTATAAAAATGATTAAATTGGTCTTACATTTTTTTCAATTGTCAAATTAGTTCATCTCTTTTTAGAAATTATCAAATTAGTCCCTATAACGATTTAATGACATTAAATATAACAGTTAACTTTAACGATTTTAGTTAAAGTACATAAATACCCTTTATTTATCATATTATAGCAAAGTTATTTTATTTTTTATGCATTAACCATTATAATTACAACAAAATCTAAAAATATTATTAATGAAACACCATTTGTATTTTTTTAATTAAAATTATCTAAAAAAATCTAAAAAAATATTTTAATAAGACAATATCAATTATACCTTCATTTTATAAACAAAGTTACCATTTATTTTCATTTTAGTATTTTACTGTTGTTATATAATTGTTTTTTTTGTTAATATTATACAAGCATCGTCTTTAAATTTATTTAAAAATCAAAACCCAAAAATAAAATAAACAAAAGTTTACTGTGTTAAAAAAAATTATGCATGTGTCATTATTATATTGTTTAGGAATAAAGTACAATTTTACCCTTATACAATTAAAATTGACTGACGGAACTTAGTTAGAGGGACTAATTTGGTACTTGAGAAAAATATAAGAACCAATTTGATTACTTTTATAAAAGTCACAAACAACTTTGATTTTAGAAAAAAATCCAGGATCTAATCGGTAATTACCCTTTAAATCACCAACTGTGGTTCTGCCTTTTCTTTATGGATTTTATTTGCTTCTGTGCATGTGTTTGTAAATCACAAACAGTAGTCAATAAATATTCTTTTTAATGTTGGGGTCGGTTTATAATTACATAAATTTATTGGTTTTTTTGGTGATTTTTCTATTTACAAATAGTTTTGAGATCAGTTTACAATTACCTATTTTATTTGATATGTTAATGACCGTTTTACCCTTGATCTTTAAAGTCAACATTTAAATCTAACTGTTGACCATTAATCGTAAGGGATCTGAGTGTAATTAAGGTAATTTGTTACATAGGGTGAATTTGTGTAATTTAACCTAATAGGAATTATATTTCTAGTTGGATGCTCTGTAATCCCCGAAACTCCAAAGTCCACCCACGCAACGCAGGTTAAAACAGTTCCCTTTCGTCCCTGAGTCCTGATCGGTAGAAAACTTGATTGCTATTGCTGTGTCCCTGTGTGTAGTAGAAAAAGAGAATAATGAAAGAAATGTCATTGTCACCATCAAACAATTGTCAACCCAAATTCCAAAACATACCCAGTAAACAGCTTAACAAAATGATCACCACGAGGAGTCCGATTCAATTCAATAAACGACACTCGTTTGGCTCTTTTTCCATAAAAAACCAATCTCAGAGCACTCAAAACCCAGTATCCAAAGCACCCATTAACGTACCACCACTAGTAGTTGTTGGGTCAGCCAACGCTGATATTTATGTAGAAATTGACAAACTCCCAGAAGAAGGTGAAACCATCTCAGCCAAGAATGGTCAGACTCTTGCAGGAGGCAAGGGTGCAAATCAGGCTGCGTGTGGGGCCAAGCTTTCTCATCCAACATACTTTGTGGGTCAAGTGGGTGAGGATGCAAATGGGAATCTGATCACTCAGGCTTTGAATGATTGTGGGGTTCACTTGGATTATGTTAATGTCTTGAAGACTGGTGCTCCCACTGGACATGCTGTTGTGATGTTGCAGTCTGATGGCCAGAACTCTATTATAATTGTTGGTGGGGCTAACATGAGTGGCTGGCATCTGAGCTTAGAAGATGATTTGCATGTTCTCAAGAATGCTGGTATTCTCTTACTTCAAAGGGAAATCCCTGATTCTGTCAACATTCAAGTTGCAAAGGTCAGGCCTTTGTTTAATTCTCGTTTATCTAGTGAAATGCACTTTTTTAATTTACTTTTTGGTATTCGTTGATTTGTGATGAAAATATTAGCCTTTTTTTTTTAATTGTAAGCTTTCATGCTTTGTTTTTGCTTGAGTAGATTAGTGAAAGATTGGATTTTCTTAAGAGGGCAAATTTTTCAAAAGGCATAGCATAACTTAGGAAAAAAGCTGTTCTTGAAAGCACCATTATTGCATTGGTGGGGGGATTTTTTTTCAGGCCAGAACTCTGTGGCAATGTGGCAGAATATAAAAAAAGTATATAGGGACTGTGTTAAAATGGCTGAGAATTCTAGGGACTAATAGGGTGACCTTCAAATTCTCTTAGAAGACTATTTATCAATGAGTATATTTTATCTGGCATACCAGTTATGGTGAATGTCATGGTGGTTTATGTTTTGTTTGATGTTTGAATTTCTGAGACTTAGGCAATGGTGAATTTCATGAGTATACATCTTTTGAAATCCAGCTTAATCTTGTTTCCCTCTCTTATTTGGAAGCTGGTAAATAATTTTGGTCTCTTAATTCTTAGGTACTTTATTCTAGTAAGTATGTTTTTGCAATGTAGATTGATGGTCATTTGTCAGCCATCAGTTTTTTCATCCTAAACCATATATGAGACCTTCAGTTTCACACTTTCACAAATAGTTAATCCTTAGTTTCGATTTCGTTTCATGGGAAGCTGAACACAAACAATTTACTTTAAATGAGGTGTCCAAACCTTTCTTTATCTCATCAATGGTGCATACTTTATGAAACAAAAGGAGAGTCAATGCATAATTTATCTTTCGTTTCCTCATCTTGAGTTGTCCTCCAAAAATTATGCTACATATCTGATAAATTCAGTAAGGAAAACCTTACCTTGCCTCTTGCTATGTCTAGGCAGGTATGGTGCATACTTTCCCTTGCGTACCACATAACTACTACTAAGTTAAGGATCATACTTCCTTGAATGGCTTAAGCTTACTTCCTCACAAAAAAAGCCCTCATCACAAGACACGAAACAACTCAAAAGCCTAACAGGCCAGACAGTCAAATAGACAAAGGTTTGGAAGCCTAAGATTTTGTAGAGGTATGAGATGACAGAAGTGGTTGACTTTTGAAAAAGAGAGAGAAGAGTATGAAATAATTAGAAGAGAAAATGTATTTCACTTGTTTATGGGCTTTTATTTCGTTGATGTTTTGTATTGTTTTCTTTTATTAGTTAGAAGGATAGGATGAAGAAAATGCTACCAGTCATCTGTCTTTCCTTTTACTCTATTTATAATAAAATATCTTATCTCGAAAAATGGAATACAAAATTTCTGGGTAATGTATAATAGGGAAGGTATGATTAAGGGAGTTGAGATGTTTATAAGGGTTATATTAATTTTTGAAAGATACTCAGGCTATATATAAACTTAACTTCTGTTTTCTCTTCGTTTATACTTTGTGAAATTACTCAATCAAGGTTAGGTTCTATTTTTCTTTTTTTGAAAAAAAAATATATATAACCTGACCTTGGTCGAGTAATTTCGCGCATGACCTTGGTTGAGTAATTTCTGTAATTTCACACATTAGGGATGAGAAAGATGACAACAGCATGACCTTATGTGGCAAAGAAGAAAACTCCCAAACACAAACATGCACATATATCAATTATCAAGTGCGGGATCTTGACTTTGCAACGTTGCTTTAGAATATTATTTTCGGGCACTAGATGAAACCCGTTCTTACCCCAAGCTTTTAATAATATTGTTGTGATTTGTCATTACATGGGATTACCTTTACTATAGAAAGAGAAAAAAAGAGAGAAGAAAGATTAAATATACTAATAAATACTACAAAAAATAGGCTTTTTACATAAGCATCATGCAAAAAACGATTCTTACTAGTTGTAGCAAAGAAAGAAACTTCATAGAGTCGAAATATGAAGAAATAGATATGCCTAGATACTTTATGTTAGAGTGTTTAAATACTATTGTTGGACCTTTTTTTAACGTTTAAGCTTTGGGGTTTGTTGGTTACTAGCTATTTTAACTAGCTCAATTTGTTCCTATTACCAACAATACAGAAACATCAAGAAAACCCTAAATATTTTTTTTCTGCTTACTGTATAGGATTTCCAGCAACAAAATCTTTTCTTTTAATCACCATTGAGCTATCACATTTGAAGCAAAACCCTAATTGTTCTCTAAACCTTAAAATCCTTACAGGTAAACTATAATCCCTGATTTAGTTTGTTGGAGTCCACTTTCAAATGATGAGATGGATTTTCTCTTAGGGTGTTGAACATTATGAGGTGGTTATAAAACTTTTACATGGTCCTGACTGCATAGCCAGCTTTTCTTTTTCTTCATCCAGAATGAAACCATACATCCATACTACTTTTCTTCTGTCTTTTACTGTATGGTTTATTATCTCCATGATTTGTTTAAAGTTCACATTACTTCAGTGTAACGACATTTGTGATTTGAGCTGAACATTGAAACTATGAACATGGCATACTTTAAAATTTATTTATGGTTGCAGATGAAAGGTCCAGAAATAAATAGAAAAAAATGTAACACCATTGGAGTTCTCTCTTTGTTTATTTATTTATTTAAAAAAAAAAACAAATGGATGTAAATAGGCAAGTGGCTGGTTGTAGTAACAGATTCTCAATGCTGATTGCTGATGCTATCTTTGGTTGCGAGTTGAAATTGTTAAGTAGCTTGAGTTTTTTATTTCTTTTTTACTTTCATTTTTCCCCACTTCAGTGCAATCATGGTTTTTCGAATCTCTGTATATTTGAAGATTATAGTTTAATATTATGTCTGCGACGGTTATTTTGATAATAGCAGTTCAAGGACTTTTTATTGCTTTCATTGCATTTCAAGTTCTTGGATCTCGCCTTCTATTACTCGGAATTGCGATCAGGCTGTAAATGTTTTTGTTCTTTGGTTTGTCCTTGTAGTTATTCTTTGCATATTCTGATTTGTTCGCTTCATTAGGTTGCAAGAAATGCAGGTGTTCCAGTCATTTTAGATGCAGGAGGAATGGATGCTCCAATCCCGCAAGAACTTTTGAATTTTATTGATATTCTAAGTCCAAATGAAACTGAACTTGGTCGTTTGACGGGAATGCCAACCAACAGTTTTGAACAAATAAGTGAAGCAGTGGTGAAGTGTCATGAAATGGTGAGTGTTATTAAACGCCAAAATCTTTATTATTGATTGCTCTGTTCCATACTTTGCTTAGATATCTTTTCTAGACCTGAATATTTGTAGAACACAACCCAAAAACTGAAAGAAAGAAAAAAAATAAAAACGAACAATCTGCGGGGACATGGTGGGAATTTTTATTGTCATTGTTGGCACACATACAAAATCTATGTTATCAAAGGCTTTAGGCCATAAAAAAAAATAGAGAAAGAACGAAAAAAAGGCCTTTAGGCCATGCTTGCACAAATATTATTTTAGACCCGAATCCTGAAATTTTGCAGAATAAAGAATATTAAGAAGAAAAAAATGAAGAAATTGTGGTGAAATTTCGGGATATCATGTAAATTTGTTGCTTTGGTATGTTTTGATCGTTTTGCATGTCAATCCTCTAAATGTGCCTATGGCAGCTTTTAAATGGAAATAACATTTAGAATTCAGATTTTAGATATTGTACTTAGGTCAGTCCATAAGAATTTAAGATGCGGGTGTTTTTTTACCACTTAAATATTAATTGAGTTAAATAGTTAAATTAAAGTGATTTATATTTTAACAAAAATTAAAAAATTAAGTGATTTATAGTTAGATTTTTAACTTAAATCTTAAATTAAGTTAAAAACATCTTAAATTAAAAAAGTTTTTTTTTTTTTTTTTGACTTTTCACTCAATTTAGTCATAATTAACAAAGTGACATTAATTTCCTCAAATATCCTCACACAATTAAATTATTACCAAAAATACCTCATTCACCCAAAAATCACTAATTTCATCAAACCCAAATCCTAACTCTAACCCTAAAATTGGAAGTCCAATAGGAGGAGGCGGCGCTGGATCCTTAGGTTAAGATCGGAGGAGGCCGGACGACCTCGTCCTTGTGTCAAGCAGGAAGAGACTGGCCGACCTCCTCTTGATTGAAGGGAGGAGGCTGCGGTCTCTGTCACTGTTAGAGGAGGCCAAGCGGCTTACTCTTGACAGACAAGGAAGGAGGCTGCCGGCTGAAAATAAATACCTCTAAAATAAATAAATGAAAATAAACAGTTAAAATGAGGAGTGTAATAGGTGGTGTTAACCTTAAAAAGTGTTAATCTCATATTACAGAGGTTCTCAAGTATGTACGTTTGTTTGGTATAACTTATTTTAAGGGTTGAGGGGTGCAACCAAACCCATAACATCACTACAGGAACGAACTTGTATAAAAGGAAAAAGCACAACAAAACAATTGTTCTACACATGACTCTCTCTTCCCCTCACTTTCTCAAGGATCCACTAGATCTCTGGTTCATAGTGCCCAGCCCCTGCAAGATGAACAACCGTGTGAAGGTGAAGCCAGAGTTGAAGCCGGAGTTCACACTCTGACGCTTAAGTCAAGGAGAGAACTCTTGAGGTTACCACTAGAAATAATTGAGCAAAAAAGAGAGATCCCTGGCTTTCGTGGTGAAATGGGGTATTTATAGAGTTTTGAGATAGAGAAGGTGAACAGATAAGTAATTTTTCCTAGTGAAAGCTTAGATGCCCCCCTGCCACATCCCCACCCCTCCTTTTTACCTACGTGTGGCTGAGATGCTTCCACAAAAGACCAATTCCTATTTGGAGCCCTATGTGGAGATTAGGTGTCTTTTATACACTATCCCATTGGAGCAAAATTTGCCAGATGTATTGGAAGTCTTTTGTGTTGCTTATGTGGCTGTTTGGAATCTAGGACTGTCCTCTCCTGTCAACATCATGAAGGAACAATCCTTGATCTTGGATTATCCTCTTTTCCTCCCAGCCGTCTGGACTAGGTTTTCTTTTGTCTGGTGTCATCTACGGCTGACATGGCAATCGATCCATTCGTTCATCTACTTCCTTGGTCGTTAAGTCTTGGTCCTCAGCCACTGGATCTCTCATTCTCTTTTCCAGATGCGTGAATGCCACATTTAATGGCTTGTCTCACCTTTCCAATAAACACCCTATCCTCCTTTTTCATCTGCGACGAGTGGTTCCCTGTGGTGCTCTTCTGTGGGCAGGTCCTGTGGATCCGCTCCCCAGACAAATCCCTTAAGAACCCAATCTTGGTGCCTCTTTTGAGGGCTTATCTTTTTCACACTCATAGTAAGAACTCTCTTTTGAACGTTATCACGTGGGTTAGGCTACATCAATTTAAAAGTTAAATTTGTGACTTCAACATCCATCCATTTATTTTCATTCAATCCATGGATTGTCATCTATCATTAATTTCTTTACTCTTTTCCACCATTTGATTGAGAGAAAATAAATGGATGGATGTTGAAGTCACAAATTTAAGTCAAATATTTAGTAGAGCTATTAGGACTCCAGACTAAAAATCAAACGTCACTCAAGACTCTTGTTGCCAATATTTGTAATGACGGAGTTATATTATTTGGTGATCTATTGTTATTGACATAAATTGTCCCCATTCGATTTCCATGGGATGGCCCATATTTGTGTCTAGGAGATGTTCACCCACCCTTTTGGTAGAAATGAAATTATCTCTTTTAATGTTCTTTTATATGTAAACGTTTGCCATTTGGTTCATTGACAGCATGATTGACCCATTTAAGGTTCATGTCTATAGATATAAAGCTTTGAGTAAAGTTAGTTAAAATATCTAATGTATTCAGGATGTCAAGCAAGTGCTGGTGAAACTTGGAGCCAAAGGATCAGCTTTATTTGTACAAGGAGAAAACCCAATTAAACAACCTATCATATCAGCTACAAAAGTTGTAGATACGACTGGAGCAGGCGATACTTTTACTGCTGCTTTTGCTGTGGCCTTGGTTGAGGGCAAGTCCAAAGTGGAATGTTTGAAATTCGCTGGTATGTTGGCGGGGTTACACACAAATTTAATTTAAATTCCTGAAATTAATATTCTCGAATGAATTTCATTGAAGTTGTGTCTTTTTGTTTTTCACAGCTGCAGCTGCTTCTCTTTGTGTTCAAGTGAAAGGGGCCATTCCTAGCATGCCTGACAGGAAATCTGTTTTGAAACTTCTTCAGTCTGTCTGAAAATATACTTGATTTTGGGACATGAAGTTGCTATGAATTATCATCATACATATAAATAAAAGTAGAGGTCAGGTGAGTTTACTTTTATTTGAAAACTGGCAAATGCTTATTCTATTTTTCTCAACATTTACCGGTCAAACTATCAGATTTCTAGAAACATTTGAAGTTATTTTACTTCTCTGGTTTACTGTCTGAAAAAGGATGAAGTTGTATAGTCTGCATTATGTGATCTCTCTGTTTGTCGGTCTGGCGTTTCTATATTAAAAGATAGAATCTAAACTCACAATACCTTGCTCAAATCTAGGATCACTTGTCTATTATAGATTGTACTATCTTCCTCAACAAAAAAGAAAAGGAAACTTTCCATCTGAAATTCAGTAGATTGCAATGTATATAGTTTCTTGGTTTTAACAAATCCTATTTGAATTTGAGAGAGAAAGGAAGTAAGTATATCATGAAGTTGAACTTTGAAAGTAAATATGGTTAGAAGCAGTCGATTACAATATGGTTTGTGTTATTACTTATTCTACTAACTTTGCTCAGCTAGCTTTGGTTGACTTGTACAATGAGGAAATTTCCCTAAGTAATTAAATGTTTAAAATCTAAATAGATATAATAAAACAAAGGGAGAAACTAAAACATAGCCCTCCAAAACATGATTTTTTTTATTCTTAACCACATGTATAATCCTTGTAATCCAACTAATGGGAAAAAAATATAACTTCATATATGCTTAAAAGGGCTTAGATTGTCATAATTTTCTATTGGAAACTCCTTTGTGCGTGAATTCCGATTGAGTTATAAATGAAGTTAACTATATCTTTATTTTGTATACCGAGAGTGGAACCTCTAATCTTAGCATGTATATTTTAGTTTGAGTCATTTCCTTATTTTATATACCCATCATTTATCATTTAAATTAATTTGTTCATGATCAAACTTTTTAGAATATTGTTGGTTTTTGCAAGCTATGAAACTGTTGGGGATTTTAACCAATAATCATGGAATCGTCATGTCAAATATACGCTCATAACTCATAGCAATTAATAACATCTATAGCAGAAAAATAGATGAGAGAAAATAAATCAATCATAACAAAATATATACGTGGAAAACCTAAATCGGGTAAAAACCCACGGGCCGTCAGGATGACAGAGAAAGTTTCACTATATGATAAATTATTACAACCATATACTCTAGGATTCTCTCTCACACCTCAATCCCAAATCACTCTTTAACGCTCACAAGATCCTCACCAAAAACCCCCCAATATCCCATATGTGTCATCTGAATATCACCCACGGATCTCTAACTTGATCAACTGATATTCTCTTAAATTCCTCTACGAATATTCTCTAGCGTCTCCCCCGGATCTCACCCACTCTCTTTAATATTACACGGTGTTCTTTTTGCTTCATCCAAATAACCTAGATACAAGGTTCTATTTATACTAGTTATAGGGAGTTTAAGATAAAAGGAAATCCTACTCCTAAACGTACAATAATTACTTGTTCTATATAAATACTATTTCCTATTTATGATAAGTCTTTTTGTTAAGGAGAATTTTTTTTCCTTCAAGTACATGACTTTTCTATTCTTTATGAAGACAAACTTTTTTTCCTTTTCCGATAAGCACAATAACTTCCAGAAGAAAACATTTCCTATTTTCGTGCAACATTCCTGGTCTGGGTAAAATCCGCTACTACCGCGGTCTGGGTCACAGTTGACCATCCGTGCTTACACCGCGGAACGCCACTGAACTCCATCGCTCAGAATACTGTGGTTGGTGCCTTTGCATCCCCGCGTTCTACACCGCGTTATACTCATTGGAATTGACTGCTCCTTGTGTCTCGGTCCATACGCCTTGTTCGCACCGCGGTCCACACCACAGTTCCTTTTGGAATCCATTTCTTCAATTCTTCTTTCGTCTTCAAATCTCGCTCAAACACCATCTTCAAATTTCAAACGTTATCTCATGTCTTCTGAAAGTTTCACATTAGTTGAGCTCATTTGGTTCACAATGAATTCATTTAAAAATACGAGTCAAAGCCTAATAAAAACTTCTTCCCTTAGAATCGACCCTATTTTCATCGGGTTGTGTTATTGCTTTATCACTTGTACACTCCTAAGGTGCTCGTGATTTGATCTAGTGTGGTACGTGCATGGACCTAATCGTGTACAATGCAAACACGAGCTATTAAATAATATAAATATAGATGCAAAGTAATAAATTGTGTTCCAATCAACGAATTGAATATTAGATTACAAGAATTACTATTTTAATGTCACGTTTGTTATATGGGATATGATATGATAGGATTAATTTTAGTCTAATTTTATCCGATCCAATCTATTCTAATTCTATCATATTCCAATAATAATAAAAATGGGTATTATTGATTTAGTTCTTATGTTTTTTTGAATTCTTTTTTTTTTACTCACTTATCCAATTTTCAATGGTTTGGTTCCTATACTTTCCAAAACCACTCATTTTGGTCATTCTGACCAGAAAATAGACTGTCAACCGTCACATAAAGTGCTAAATGACATTTTTACCCTTGACTTTAAATAAAAATAATAAAAATTAAACTTTTCATTTTCTTAATTTTATTTATAATTATATATTAATTTTATTTTTTTTAAGGAAAAGAAATATAAAAATTATGTTCTTATATTCAAACCCCAACTCAAACCCAAATCCAAATTTGAACCCAGCCACCACCCAAATTCAAACCCAGCAACCTCCCAAATTCAAAATCAACCACCACACCAAACAAATACTCAAACTCAGTCACCACTTTTAATTCGAATTCGGTCACCAAACCTATGCTCGAAATCAACCACAATACATGTTGATGTCGATTTCTGGATGTATGAGAAAAGTCAACAAGATTGAATTTTAGCTGTGATTTCAAAGAAAAAGAGAAGGAGAAAGTAATCGGATGCAAGTTTTACGTGGTAAAACTCCGATGACCAGAGAAACGTCCACGGGTGGCTGAATAATCAACCGAACAAAAATCCACTATTGAAAAGATTTACAACTCTCGATCTCTCTTTTTCTCTCTGTATTTTTCTATATGTTTTCTATATATCTTTTGTGACAAGGTTATGAGTATATTTATATGTTCATAGAACCCTAATCCTCATTGTACAAATAACTAAAGATCTTTGTATTTAATAATGATCGGTTACTTGTTCGAAGTAGTCTGTCGTCTTTCTTATTTCAGAGATTTGTATAAAGATCGAATATGACTTTAGTGATATAGTCCAATTAGAACTTATTTCCTTATAAAGACGTAGTCTTTTTGAAGAAATAAGATTGTTGCCTGATTTGGAACCCTTTCTGTTTGGTATTCTATTCTTCTTGGAATTCTTCTTTTAACGACTCTTGACTCGTGTGAGCTACGCGCTAAGCTTTTTATATTCGATTTTCTTCATGTTTGTCCCGAGTAGAACATGATATTAGCTGGTCCCGAATGACGTCATTTGATCCCGAGTAGAACATGTCATCAACTAACCCCGAGTATCGTCAACTGACCCCGAGTAGGTTTTGTTCAATACTTATTTACTCGGGCTTCTCTTCTTTGGTGATGTCTTGTAGGATATTTTCTGAATGCTTATTTGGATGCCCACCTGGCAATTCTATCATCTTTGTCAACGACGTGTACGCCTAATAAAATTTATATACGACAATACCCCCTTAAAATATTTTTACCGACCAGGGTTTCGTTCCGGGCAAAAATATTTTAATCAACTCTTCAATTTCTTCGTCTCTTTAATACCAGGGTAAATGTCTTGTCATAATGACATGTCTTAATAGTGACCATGTAAATTCAATTTGCCTCCTCACGCGAGATCTCAATGATTGTGACGTTTTGGGAGTTCTGACGGCCTTAGCCAGTTCTTCTCTTAACACGTGTCCTCTACCGCTTCATTTATCGATGCCATTTATGAGAAACGACCTACGTGTCTCCTAGTGCGCCGCCTACGTCATCAAATCTGTCATTGATTTTTCCCTCCTTGAGATTCTAGGGTTTCGTGCTATTACCCCTTTAAATTCTCTATTGAAAGGAGTTGCGTTGGTTCATTCTCAGAGATTCAAACAAAAAATATTTCCAGCCCAGATTTCTTTACGCAGAAAAATCCCTATTCTCCGTTGAAGATTTTGCATCAGGCTTATTCATTCAAGGTTAGTTTTAATGAATCCGACCTCCCGTCGTCGACTCTTTACTATAGCTCTCGAAGCGCTTGATTGTGAGGATTTTTAACTGGTTTCTTACGCTCGTAGATTATTGGGGGAAATCCCTCCGGATGAACCTCCTTTTATAGAAGTCGATGTTTCTGGGCTTTACCCTAACGTCCGTTTTAGTTTTGTATCCAGTTCTGATTCTGATTCTGATTCTGATTCTGATTCTGATTCTGATTCATCCAGTTCTGAATCTGTTGTTTCTAATCACAGGGTACCACTTCGATCAATGACGGGAAAGCATCAAAGTATAAGTGAAGTTCATAAGCACAACTCGGGCAGCATCCGGATCAGGGAGCAGATTATTAATAAGAAGGACGTCGATGAGGAGTTCACATAATCTCGTCTTTCTTTTTCTGTTGATCGCCCGAGTGGGTTTGACGCCGAACAGAATGTGGTCGGGGTAGATGAGATCAGAAAATATCGTGTCCGATTCGACTTGGATAATTCAATTACTCTAAGTCCTGCTGGTGATAGAGCCGCGTGGAACCCTCCCAGGAGCATGGTGGCAATCTATGGGTCCATGCATTGTTGTGACGTTGCTCTTCCTCTTCAGCCGTTCATTGCGGTGGTTTCTAGTTGAAGCAGAGATCGCCCCAGCTCAATTGGCCCGAATAGCTACCAGATCTTGATATGCATGTGGCACATGTGGAGCCGAATAAACCTGTCACCGCCTTCCCCGAGTGAAATCAGGCACTTCTACGCGCTAAGGCAGTTTGGTAAGACAGGGACTTATTTCCTCATTTCTAACCCGCCAGATTGTTGGGTCTCTGAGGGGACAAAGGTGAATCGGAGAGTTAACACCTCTGATGACACCAAAAAGAGGGGCTTTGTATGGGGATTTCCTTCGTCCAACAAATACTGGAAGAACAATTGGTTTTTTACCGGAGGAAACTTAGGTCTAGAAGTCACTCTTTCCGCTGGGGAAACTTAGAGGGCGCTGAAAGTTTCCCCGTTTTTTCTGTTCCCCTGAGGTATGGAACAAGAAAAAACTTGAATTCAGCGATATTGAGCTGACCAGACTTGCTCGGGCAACAGTTCGCACTCCGGAGAAGAGGAGCATGACTTATCTTTACAATGAGAAGAAGATGATAGAGCTTGGCTTCTTTAGTCAGATTTCAGGCTATCACAAACGATGTAAGTGATCTTTGTACCCTTTTTTTTTTTTTGCTTTTTATATTTTGACGTGATTCCTCTTTTTCTTCTAAGTGTATGACTCGAACATCGTCTGCGACCTTCAAGCTCGTCAGGTGAAGTCAATCCTCCAAGCGAGCCAAAAAGATGCTTCTCGTCAGAGCGAAGAGGGCATTGCCTCACCTGAGTCAGATGAGGACCCTGATGAGGCCGACGAGCAAATTCCCGAAAGTGTCCCCGAGGAAGTCATCCGGTCGACCGTAGGGGAATCCAGTGGTCCGAGTGGCCCTGCTGACCATGCTTAGAAATTGCCTGAAGATAATGGGAGGCAAAGCGGTGGTCTTGGCGAAGGGCCCGGTGAGTCGAGCTCCCCGGTTGAGGTCCCTGTCGAGCGATTGAATGTCGGGGTCGGAGATAAGAACTCTGATGGTCAAGTGAATCTCGATCCTAACTTTTTTGGATCCTTCCGAGATGATGATCATGAGGACCCTTCTGTTGTTCTCAGCTTCCACCGTACTCAGGCTGAGAAACGGAAAGCGGTCGACTCTCTTACTCACCCTCATAAGGTCCCTCGAGTAGTTTCATTTGTTGAATCAAAAGATGAGGATGTCGAGGCTGAGATTCCCCCAAACGTTCATGTAGAATCATCAGCAGGGGTGGAAGCTTCTGGTTCAGACAAAAATTCCTTACATCCTGAGGCTGAAGATGCTAGAGCTGAACCCTCAGGAGGCCCTTCCTATCCTTCTCCTTAGGATTTGTTACGGGCGATGTCATCTGGTCGGGCTTTCATCGGGGGATGACCACTGGAGCTGTTTTCGGGAGGGCTCTTTAACAGACCGTCTTCAGAATATTTTCAACGGCGCATCTTATATAAGTCTTAATTCTTAATTTTTTACTGTCTTGCTTTGCTAGATTTTTAATTAAACTCTTTTGTAGATGGTGGCCGAATTTGCTGAGCTGGTTCAGACGCAACAACATCAAGTCGATCGAATAAGGCGTCTTGAAGCTCAGTTGAAAGAGAGTGAGGATAGCCGTACTCGGGTTGAATCGGCTTATCAAAAGGAGGTGGGCTCTGCTCAAGTGTTTGCCGACCACTGTTTGGCGAAACAAGTGGAGGCCGAGGAAAAAGCTTATTTGGCAGAGGAGAAGGCTATGTCACTTCAAAACTTGTTGTCTTCTGCCCAGGAATCGATGCTTAAAGCCGAACAGGAAGCGGAGCAGTCTAAGTCGACGTATGAACAGAAGATCAAAGACTTAGAACGCCAGGCTTTGACGGTCGAATCCTTATCCAATGAGGCCAGGCTGAAACTTGAAGTTCAGGGGGTTGATCGTTTTAAAAGATCCCCTGCGTACGATGCCCTTCTCCTTTGGGAATTTCAGCGAGGGTTAGTTTCAGCTGGCGAGTTTTTTTAAGGTCAAGAATCGGGCAACTGAAAAAGCCCAAACCAACTGGGAGCTGTCGATCAAGAATCACGTGGATCGGTCCCTGGAATCTCTTCGGACTCAGATGAAGGAATGGAAAGCTTATTGCCGTAGTCGAGGCAAATAGCCCCATCCTATGCATTTGGAGGTTCCATCCGAGCACTCCCTTTCGACCTTGTATGCCAGTCAGGAGTCGGTCGTGGAAGGTGTGGTGCTTGATGTTGGACCGATCCCGAGAGAAGATTACAGTAAATGGATGGATGATTCGGTCGATACAATTGTTTGGCCTTCCAATGAAAGTCTGCTCCACGAATACGAAATGGTGTCCGACCTGAGCATCGGCAAGAGTTCTAAATCCTCCTAACACTTTGATTTATTTTGTAGAAATTTCATTTTTGTAAAGATTCTTTGTAAAGATTATCAATGAAATTCCGAGTTAACTGTAATTCTGAAAACCGAGTGGTTTGATCTAATTCATTGCTCAAAGAATTTCACCGAGTATCTTCTTTAACTTGATTCTATTGTTGCCGAGTATCCTATTGAACTGACTATTGCAATTTATGCAAGTATCTTATTAAACTGACTATTGCAATCTTTTGAGCCGAGTATCTTATTAAACTGGCTATTGTAATCTTTATGCCAAGTATCTTATTAAACTGGCTATTGCAATTTATTCCAAATATCTTATTAAACTGACTATTGCAATATATACTAAGTATCTTATTAAACTGGCTATTGTTGATGTTCGGGTAACTTCACCGAGTATCTTATTAAACTTGTTTCGTTACCCGAATAATTTTTAACGCCAAGTATCTTATTAAACTGACTAATATTATTAACCGAGTTATTTTAAAACAGACAAGTAGATTTATACTTATGTTTCATACCCGGTTGTTACCCAAACATTACATCAAGGCTCACCATGATCATATGTTCAAGTTCTTACACATTACCGAGGACGTCTCCCCAGTTTTTCTGTGCAAGGGCTTGCTGAATCGTTAAGCTTTTCAAACCGCTTAACACAGCTACGCATTTCATCGGAATTTTTTTCTGATGGCGTCCCGAGCTTTTCTAGAATCTGGTGCATCGGGTTTACCTTTTTGCTAAGGTCAATTGACCTTGCTCGGCTGGCATGCTCCTTCGAGCTTCTCCACCCATTGATTCAAGGTCAATTGACCTTGCTCGGCTGGCATGCTCCTTCGAGCTTCTCCGCCCATTCGGGAATCAATGGTCCTGAGTATTCTATTTGCATGTTCTTATTATCATGCTCGTCTTTCATATGTTCTTATATGCTTTATTTTTCGAAAATCTCGAGTTTGACTTTTATTTATAACTGTAAAATCAACAAAAATTTAAATTCCAAAACTAAAATTGTCCCTACTAAAGGAAACAAAAAAAAATAATAATTTAAGGATATAAAATTTTCAGATATTGGACATTGCATGGTCAGGGTAAAACCCCTCAATTGAGTCGTGCAATCTAATATGCTCCATGGCCAACTATTCCTTCGATATTGTAGTTCCCACTTATCAGTTAGGGATCCTGCAGCTTTATTTTTTGTATTCAATGACACCTTCCTGAGTATCAAGCCTCCTAGTTGGAATTTTCTGACCCGAACATGAGAGTTGCAGTGGCGAGCTACTCTTTGCTGATATGCCATATTTCTTATTCGGGACTTCTCCCTTTTCTCTTCTAGCTCATCTAGACTTTATAACAGCATATCAACATTCTGATCTTCATTATATAACCTGACTCGGGGTGATGCTTATGGCGTCTCTATGGGGATAACAACTTCTGTTCCAAACGCTAAAGTGAATGGAGTCTCTCCTGTTGAAGTTCTTGTTGTCGTCCGATATGCCCATAATACTTCGGGAAGCTTTTCAACCCAACTTCCTTTCTTGGCATCTAGCTTTGCTTTGAGTGTGTGTTTGATGATTTTGTTCACTGCTTCAACCTGCCCGTTTGTTTGAGGGTGGGCAGGTGTGGCATAGTAATTGGCAATCTGGTACTCTTTGCACAGCTGTCTGAATTTCAGGTTATCGAACTAGGTGCCGTTGTCAGTGATGATAGTGTTTGGAACTCCAAACCTATAAAGTATATTCTTTTTCACGAAATTTGTGGTATTTGCTTCTGTGATATGCACAAATGCTTCAGCTTCTGCCCACTTCGTGAAATAGTCAACGGCTACTATGGCATGCTTCGCTCCACCCTCTGTCCCAGCTGACATTGGGCCAATTAAATCCAAACCCCACATGACAAATGGCCATGGGGATGTGAGGTTTCTGAGTTGTTCAGGGGGTTGTCGGATATCATTAGCAATCCTTTGGCAAGTGTTGCAACTCTTCGAACACTGTTGTGCATCTGAGAATAAAGTAGGCCAATAATAACCTTGCCTCAGTACCTTGTGTGCTAAACTTTTACCCCCAGTATGGTTTCTACAAACTCCTCCGTGGATTTCCTGTAATATCCAACATGCATCCTCCTCTGATACACATATTTGGAGTGTTCGGGAAAACCCCATTCTGTATAGTTCTCCTCCAACCAACGTGTACCTTGTTGATCGATACCTGATACGTTTTGCTTGTAAGGGATCTTCAGGGAGCACGCCTTCTTCCAGAAACCTTCTCCGCTAAGTCATCCAACCGTCCAGCGGTGTTCGGATTTCTAAAATTTCAAATTTTTTTGGCTCAGCTGTGCTCGGTTTGAGGAGATATGCAACCGGAATAGTTTTTGGCCTGATTGTGGTTGTTGCTGATGCTAGTTTGGACAAAGTGTCTGCCTTTTCATTCTCTTCCCTGAAGATCTGGGCAATCCTATATTCATTGAATTTCTGGAAGAGCTGTTTTGCAATGTCACGATAGGCTATAATGCCTGCATCCCTGGCTTGGTATTCGTCCATGACTTGGTTGACAACTACCTGTGAATCGCTAAATATCTCGACTTCATCTGTCCCGAGAGCTATGGAGACTCTGAGTCCAGCTAGTAGTGCCTCGTACTCGGCTTGATTATTGGTTGCTTTGAAGTCAAACCTCATGGCACATTCAACATCATCTCCTTCTGGAGTGCATACTACGATCCCTGCCCTGCTGCCGTGAGTGTTTAAAGAGCCATCAACATATAATTTCCATGAGAAATTTTTACCCAACATCTTTTTTGCTTTCAGGTTTGGTTCTGTGAACTCTGCTATAAAATCTGCCATTGCTTGTCCTTTGAGAGATGACCTGGGGACGTAGTGGATATCGAATTCACTTAGCTCGATTGCCCATTTCGTTAGTGTTCCTGAAATCTTTGGTTTCTGTAAAATTTGCTTCAATGGGCAGTCGGTGAGAACCTGGATTGTATGAGCCTGAAAGTATGACCTTAGCTTCCTTCCCGTTGAAACCAATGCTATGGCCATTTTTTCTGCCTGTGAATACCTGGTCTCGGCTGGTAAAAGTGCCTTGCTGGTATAATACTCTGGCTTCTGTACTCCGTCTTCTGCTCTGACTAGGACTGAGCTTGCTGCTAGTTCTGTAATTGATAAGTATAAATGGAGTATCTCTCCCATTTGTGGTTTCGAAAGGATAGAAGATTGTCCTATGTACTCTTTGATTTTTAAGAATGCATGCTCGTACTCTTCGTTCCATTCGAGTCCTTTACCTTTTTTAATTACTCTGAAAAAAGGTGTGTATTTGTCTGTGGCCTTTGAGATCTACCCAAGAAAACTAAACATCTTGTTAAGCGTTGTACTTCTTTTAGTGTCCTTGGTGAGGTCATTCTCTATAAGGCTTGGATCTTTTCAGAATTGACTTCGATTCCCCTTTGGTGAACTTGGAAACTTAGGAACCTTCCTGAAGGAACTCCGAATAAACATTTGTTCAAATTCAACTTCATTTGGTATTTCCTCAAAACATCAAATGTCTCTCGCAGGTCTAAGGTATGCTTGTCTGTCGAGATGCTCTTGGTCAGCATGTCATCAATGTATACTTCCATGTTTCTTCCTATTTATCGTACGAAGATTCTGTTGACCAACTTTTGATATGTTGACCCTGCATTTTTTAATCCGAAAGGCATTACTGTGTAACAGTACAAGCCCTGATCGGTTGTGAACACTGTTTTTTCTTCGTCAGCCTTGTTCATTCGGATTTGGTTATATCCCGAGTAAGCGTCCATGAAACTGAGCAATTCATGGCCTGATGTAGCATCCACCAGTTGGTTTATCCTTGGAAGTGGAAAACTGTCTTTTGGGCATGCTTTGTTCAAATCTGTGAAATCTACTCACATTCTCCATTGTCTATTTTTCTTTTGGACGAGGACTACATTAGCTACCCATTGATGGTAGTTGATCTCTCTGATCGATCCTACAGCGAGTAGCTTCTCCACTTCTTGTTTGATTGCCTGACTTTTCTCGAGATTGAACGACCTTCTCTTTTGTATCACTGGTTTTGCATTCGGGTCTACTGCGAGATGGTGAGATATTATTCGGGCATCTATCCCGACCATATCTTCATGACTCCAGGTGAACACATCCTTGTATTCTTTGAGCAGATCAGTGAGGCTTTATTTGACTTTTCCTTCCAAATTGGTCTCGATCCTGATCTTATCTGGTTCGTCTTTTTTCAAGATAATTTCTTCCACCGGTTCATTTTTGGACTCCTTCGACTCTTCCCTTGGATCAAATTTGAATGACAGCGACTCTTTGTTCTGATTAGGTTACGTTATAGTGCATACTTGTTCACCATTATTTTTGTCTTTGTATACTGACAAGTTAGCTCTTCGTGCCATCTCTTGGGACCCCTTGACTACACCGACCCCCTGTTCGGTCGGGAATTTGATCATTAAAGCATAAGTGGTTGTTACGGCATTAGTTTTATTCAAGAATGGCCGACCCAACAACGCATTATACGGCCAATTGTCTAAGTCTACTACTACGAAATCGAGTAATATTGTTCTTTGGCAAGGTGACACTCCAATCTTTACGGGTAGCTTTACCGTCCTGAGGGGCTTAACCTCAACTCCCCCGAATCCTCTGAGTGGGATATGGAAAGGCTGTAAATCCTTTCGGTCCAACCTGAGTTGATCATAGACGGTTATATTGAAAATGTCTGCTGAACTTCCATTGTCTATAAGGATTCTCCAGGCTTCCCGGTGACCAATCCGGGCACTTATGACCAGGGCGTCATTTGGCCGAACATCAACCCCATGTGAGTCAGCTTCTGTGAATATTATTGGGTATCATTCTTCCTTTACCCTTTTCGAGTCTAGTTCGATCGAGTTCACGTCAAAGTTCTGTCTCGCCTTCACTGCTTCTCTGATTTTGTGTTCGCTCTCGGTTACTTCTCCTAGTGGATGGTCCTCAAAAGATTGTTTGTATTACCTCATTGGCCTCTAGGCTGGCCCTTTTGATTTCGACCAGAGCTGTGATTGACCTTGATTTTTTTTTTTTATCTCTGATCTCGCATCCCTTTTCAAGATTACATCCTGTAGGTGTCCTTCTCGAATGAGGATTTCTATGTAATCTCTGAGCTGGTAACACTTGGAGGTCTCGTGATCGGTTTTCTTGTGGAATCTGCAGTATTTGGTTATATCTCGCCGAGCAAACTGAGACTGTCGGCATAGCTCTTTTACCAGATTTTCTCTTCCAGTATGGCTAGGATTTCCTCTTGCTTTTTTCGAAGAGGGGTGTAGTTGGCGTATCTACCTTGAAATTTCTTTGTGGTCTGTTTGGCATTACGTCTGTTCCCTCCGTCCTTGCTTTTTTCTTTGTCGTTTCTTTCTGTTTTCCCTTTTGGTTCAGTACCTTGGACTCGGCATCTTTTTCGGGTTTTCCTCCATGCATGTAGCATCCTATCGTGGCTAACTCTTCTTCTTCGGCTAGTGCATATCCTCCTTCCATGTTCATCATATCTGAATATCTGGTTAGACGGGCTCTTCTTAGGTTAAGGGATAACAGTCCATTCTGTAGATTGTTGACGAATGCAGCAATTATCGCTTCGTTGGCACTATCGATTTCTGATACCGTTTGGCCGAATCTCCCCAGGTATTTCTTCAACGACTCATCTTTCTCTTGTTTTATCTGAGAAAGGTAAGCCACCGATTTTTTCATGTGAACGTTGCCCATAAATTGTATTGAGAAACTCCTGCTTAGTTCATTGAAGCTTTCGATACTTGCTGAGGGTAATCTCACGAACCATCTTGAGCCCGTGTCCACTAGAGTTTGTGGAAAGTTGAGGCATAGTAAGGGATCACTGTGAGCATACTGAGCCATAGCACTTTTATACCGCCTGACGTGTTCTTTAGGATCCGTATCCTTCTTGAACCTGGTCCACGTGCAGCATCCTGAATCTTTCTAGGAATGAAGTCCGCAGGATGTCCCTAGTGAATGGACTGCCAGAATCTTCGTCAGATAAGTCGTTGTACCCATACCGTCTGACCAGTGCGTTCATTTGACGCCTATTGTTTTCGACTTCTCGAGTTAGGCTCTGAATTACATCTCTATCTCCCACCGGATCTCCATGATGGTTAAACCGTCGAGTGACAGTCATTCCTCTATTTGGCTCTTCGCTTTGCTGCCAAGTCTCATAGGTTGATTCTTTCAGACGTATGGTTCCGTGATAGCGTTTGCGATGGTGACGATCGCTATCATCTGATGACGACCGATCCCTGTGTCGGTCATGCTTGTGGTGTCTTGCACAGGCTATTTGATCATGGTTCTGTCTCTGGCGTGGTTGTTCCTTTTCGGGTGTTTCACGTCCAGCCGGATTAATTGGAACAGAGTTCCTTCCGACTTTCGGTGCATTTAGTTCTGGCCCCACTGTAACCGAACGAAGCCTTGTAAGTGGGAGGTTAAGAGGTTAGGAGGTTAGGAGGTTGCGCTTCTTCTGCAACCAGTAGATCAATTCCTTCCTTTGCTGTGTCTGCTACTAGCTGTTGCAGCGCCTCGCGGAAGCGTCGTGTTAGGTCTTCGCTGGTCGGAGGGATTTGTTGAATCCCTGCCAGGGATGTTGGTTTGTTCTCAGTGGTTGCGGCGAGATCTCGTGAACTATATTGCCAATATGGACATTATCTGGAGATTTTTGGACATCCCCTGGATTGTTTCTGCTTCCCGCCATTACTCTTAATTAAATCAGAGGTTCAACCCTCCTTCTAGCGCTAATTGTTGACGTCGATTTCTGGATGTATGAGAAAAGTCAACAAAATTGGATTTTAGTTGTGATTTTAAAGAGAAAGAGAATGAGAAAGTAATCGGACGCAAGTTTTACATGGTAAAACTCCGATGACCGGAGAAACGTCCACGGGTGGCTGAATAATCAATCGAGCAAAAATCCACTATTGAAAAGATTTACAACTCTCGATCTCTATTTTTTTCTATGTATTTTTCTATATGTTTTCTATATATCTTTTGTGACGAGGTTATGGGTCTATTTATATGTTCATAGAATCCTAATTCTCTTTGTACAAGTAACTAAAGATCTTTGTATTTAATTATGATTGGTTACTTGTTCGAAGTAGTCTGTCTTCTTTCCTATTTCGGATATTTGTTTAGAGATCGAATAGGACTTTAGTGATATAGTCCAGTTAGGACTTATTTCCTTATAAAGGCAGTCTTTTTGAAGAAATAAGATTGTTGCCTGATTTGGAACCCTTTATGTTTGGTATTCTATTCTTCTTGGAATTCTTCTTTTAACGAATCTTGACTCATGTGAGCTACGCGCTGGGCTTTTTATATTCGATTTTCTTCATGTTTGTCCCGAGTAGAACATGATATTAGCTGGTCTTGAATGACGTCATCTGATACCGAGTAGAACATGTCATCAACTAACCCCGAGCATCGTCAACTGACCCCGAGTAGGTTTTGTTCAATACTTGTTTACACGGGCTTCTCTTCTTTGGTGATGTCTTGTAGGATATTTTCTGAATGCTTATTCGGATGACCACTTGGCAATTCTATCTTCTTTGTCAACGACGTGTACGTCTAATAAAATTTATATACGACAATACCAAACTCAAATATAAATTTGAAGCAGCTCAGAAATTTACCAAAAAAAAATATTTTTTACCATTATGAAACCTAGATTACCGGTACTCCCAGCCAGCCGCCCAAACCACCATCATTAACAGATGTCTAACCACCCAACCAATCTCTAACCACCAATCTTAAGCCAATCTCCAGCCATCATCAGCCTAGTAAACCTAAAAAAACCCTTCAAACCACTACCACTATCATCGAAACCAAATACAGAAAACTTAACACAATCCCTAAATCCATCGTGAAAACCCATCTACAAGGCCGTTGCCACCATTCCTAAATCCAACCACTGTTGGTGACCAAACAAAGCCCAAACCTAAACATAACACCCACTGTTCCTAGCTCGTTTCAGTTAGAACCACGTTTTAGGTCGAACCAAATATGGGTTCCTTTTGGTTGATTTGGTATGAACCCAGTTCTGGCTCGAACCAAATCATGGTTCGTTTTGCGGCGGCCGGTGGGAGATGGATTAGAGTCATGGAGGTCAGAGAGACCAATAAAGGAGAGAGAGAGAGATATCCAGAAGAAGAAAGAGGTGGGCCGAGAGAGCGAGAGCGAGATAAAGAGAGATGGATTGTGGATTTAGAGAGAGATCAGGAAAGAGAGAGAAAAAGAGATGATTGGGTCTAGGGTTTTGTTGGTGGTTAGGTATGATTTTTATTGGCAATGAAGAACTAGGGATGGCAATTTGACCTGCACCCGCGGGCATCCGCTTGAACCCGACCTTGTAGGGTTGGGTGTGAATGGTGAATTTACGATCCGTGGATCCGCGAACTCGTTGAATGAAAAACCCGGTGGATTCGCGGGCGGGTGCGGGTTAGAAAAACGAACTCGCGGGATGGATCCGTATGAATAAAATACTCGTAAATAAATATACATAGACATTTGAATTATTTTTTGTCGTTTTATTTTTATGGTTATTATTGTTTTGTAATGTATCAAGTAGGGAATTAAAAATGGAAATTTAATTCAATTAAGTATCAAATAGGTGATTACATGTGGAAATTTACAAATGACAAATCGCGGGTTCTTGGGTTACGGGCTTGTTGGTATCCCATGGGTGAAGCATCCACCCGTGAACCCGCATTGTTTTACGGGTTTGCTGGTGAGGGTATGGGTGCAGCCATACCCCGTGGGTTCAAACCCGCCCGTGAACCCGCTCACCTATGCAGGTTTGAGGGCGGGATGCAGGTTCACGGGCGGGCGTGGGTGAGGAAAATTTTCACTGATGAGGGTTTGGATTTTACAAAACCCAACCGAATCCGACCCGTTGTCATCCCTATGAAGAACTGATTTTCAGCCACCACCAGAACTGATTTCTGTTGAGATAGGTTTTAGGTTTTTATAGAGATTTTTTTTTGTTTTATTTTGAAATTGTTCTTTTGTTTATATTTTTTAATTAATATTTATATATATATATATATATATATATTTAATTTTTATTATATATATATATATATATGTTATTTTATTACAATAACAATTCCCACGTGGCTCACAACTGTCACGCCATTGAGAAATGATGAAAATGACCCATTGTCCGTTAGGTTTGACTAACAGTCAACTAACAGAATGACCAAAATGAGTGGTTTTGAAAAACATAGGGAACAAACCAGTGAAAATTGGATAAGTGAGTAAAAAAAAAGAATTCAAAAAATAGGGACTAAATCAATTAGGGGTGGACATAGTTCGGTTCGTTGACCAAAATCGTATTGAACCGATATATATATATATATTCGATTTTTAAAATGTGAATCGGTTTGAACCGTTTTGAACTTGAAAATCGAATAAACTGAACACCTGTATTTCGGTTCGGTTCGGTTCGGTTCAATTCGGTTTTGGACCTATTGGGATTTAAAGGTTTTTTAATATATTTTTAAATTTTGTAGGCCTTTAAGTTGTATTTTTGGTATTTAGACTTAACTTTTTTAAGAAAACATAATATGTAAAAAGTAATTCAAACAAAATACAACCCAATTTTGAATCCAAAACTAAATTTCAATCATATTCGGTCTACATACTCAATCAAAATATAAAATCATCATAATTTCTATAAACAAGTAAAAAAATGTAGTATATAATGTAGCTCAAAAATAAAACATCATCAACAAACAATTCATAATAAAATTGAACCTTATAAAATAATTAATTAAGACAATTCGATTTATTCGGTTCGGTTCGATTTTGTATGTTCAAAACCGAAATCGAATCGAATTCAATTCGATTTTTAAATTTCAAATTGGTTTGAACCGAATAGAAGTTATGAACTGAATCCAAACACCCTTTTCAGTTCGGTTCAATTTGGGTTTTTATACCCACCCCTAAAATCAATAATACCCCTAATAAAAATAAAATAAAAAGGTTCGGGATTTTATTTGTTTTTGTGGTAATTTCATGTTTACATACATCCCCTTTTTTTACCTAGAGGTGGGCAAAAATCCATTAAGCCGAACCGAACCGAACCGAACAGGTCGAATCGATTTTTTTTCGGTTTTTCAAAAAAATTGGTTCAATTCGGTTTAAGAAAGTAAAAAATCGGATTTTCCAGTTCGGTGGCTAAAACCGAAAAACCCGGTATAAAAACAAAAAACCCATTTTTTTTCTTTCGTTCTCTCTCTGCCTCTCAAGTCTCTACAAAAAAAAAACCCTAAATCTCTAAAGTTCCTTTCGTTCTCTCTCTTCCTCTCAACGTCTTTGTCTCTCCTGTCAATCTCCTCTCTCGTCTGGCATCTCTCGTCCGTCGTCCGCCGTCCGCCGTCTCTGTTGTCCAACGTTCTGGTGAGCCACCTTTCCCTACTTCTTCGATCCACGTTCGTTGACTTGCTTTTGGTCTGGTGAGCCACTGTCTCTTGCTCGACGACTTGGTATTCGAAGTTAGATCGGTGTTCTGGTTGGTTTCTTCCTCCACCAACCGTAAGTGATTTCGATTTCTTTCGATTTCTTTCGATTTCGATTTCGATTTCGATTTCTATTACAATCGATTTTGATTTTTTGATTTCGATTTCGATTTCAATTCAAAAACTTTTGAAAACTGGTTTGGCATGGTTTCTACCTGTTACTGTAGATTGTATCGAAATCGAAATCCCAAACCAGTCAGATTGTAAATGATTTTTGTTTCGTTTCGATTTTGAAATATATATCTATATAAACACAAAGTTTGTTTCGTTCCGGTGAGCTATGTTTTGTTTTGTTTTGTTTTTGGATGTTCCTCTGTTTCGATTTTGTTTCAATTATTTATTTTATTTTTTCTGTTTCACTTGTCATGGAAACACATAGAATTGACAGAAATATGTTCATTTTCCAGAAATTGAGGCTATTATTTTCCAGAAATATGTTTATTTTACAGCCTCATTCCACAGTTGGAATTCAACTTGAGACTATTATTTTGGTAATAAGTTAGTAGCTTTGTTTGAGTGGTGCTTTATTTGTTGGCTGTGCTGGTTTGGTTTGAGTGGTTCTGTTGACAAAACTGATTATTGGCTTGTTTTGTTTGCTTTACAGTGGTTTGGTTTGGTTTAGACATTATTGTTTGAAGGATTCAATGGCTGCTGGGCATTATTGTAGTTTGGATTCAAGGGCTGTTTTTTTTTTTTTTTTTTGTATTATGGACTTATTGTTAGAATAATTTCTAGTTGTTTTATTTGTATTATGGACTTATTGTTTGTATAATTTGTACTTGTTTTTATTTGTATTATACTAGTGTGGACTTATTGTTTGAATTATTTCTAATTGTTTTTAATTGTGTTATAGACTTATTGTTTGAAAAATTTTAGTTGTTTACTTGTATTATGGATTTATGTAGTAATTTAATAATATTCGGTCCAATAGATCATAATATATGAAAAACTTGTGTTTTTTTTTCAGACCATATTAAATTTTATAAATTAAAGCCCATTAATTGGGTCCAATCGGCCCAAAACCGAAAAAATCAAACCGAACTGAATCGGTACTGTTCAATCGGTTTTTGATCGGTTAACAATTACATATCGGATCCAATCGGATCATTTTTTCAAAAACTGAATAGTATCGGATTTTTATCAGTTCACTCTAAAAGTGAACTGATCCAATCAACGTCCACCCTTACTTTTACCGTTGTGGCTGCATTTGGTTCACAACTTCACCCACACCTTGATGGTTGAGACTTTGCTACCTAAAATGTTGCATTGTTGGAGTCCTGTCTGGTGATTGAGTGTCATTTTCCAAGTGATGCATGGAAAATTACCAAAACATCTCTTCTGAACAGAGTTTCGACAATTTAACCGTACAAAAGTTAAAAACATGATTTAAGAAGGGTGTTTCAATAGTTTTACCTTTGTAAGATATAAACATTTCAAGTTTTTGTTTTATGAGATTTCACACTTTTTTAATAGATTTTAATTTTTTGTTTCAACATTTCACGTTTTATCTCTGGATTTGAAGTTTTTTGGAAAAAAAAAATCTTTTAAAAAGCTATGTTACAGGGGTCTTTTTGTAAGTTTGGATATACAATGAATCTTTTTTTAAAAAAAAATATTGTTATTAACCTTTAAACTTTCATATATGATAAAATTAAATTCTTCATTTTATAAATATCATTACTTCTGAAATTTTCTAATTTTTATTTCTCCCATTTGCCCGGACGCCCATCTCTAGGAATGGATAAGAACATGCCCTGGTAAATGGACAATCGGTCCCCATTTTCTTTTATATTGACGTGCTACTGCGGTCAAGACTTAGAACCACATTCTGATCTAAACAAATGAATGGGTCGCCCTTCCCTCCCTACAATTACAATTACCAGGACATATTTCGTACACATGATTTCGATCTCTTTTTCCAAGCACTGTCACACCATTGTCATAAGTCATAACTCATAAGTACTAGTGTACTACACTTGAAGATACATTCATTCAAGTGTCTACTCACAATCTTCAAGGGTCATTTCTTGTTTCAAATTCAAATTTTCCTTTCTTCTTAGATTTAGCCTAATTATATACAGTTAAGTTTGCTTAGTCCAGAGAATATTCGGATAGTCAGATGGATTTAAAAAATAAATGATTTCAATATCTTCGCTGTTTTAATAACTTATGTTTAAAAAGTATTTATTATGTTTAAAAAGTATTTATTACGATGAATGGATAAAAATACCTTTAATAATTGTTTCACATCAGATTTTTTTTCATTCATTTTACGGTGACAGAGTTGTGAAGTAGAGAGAAAGTCTCGTTGAAACTCAGATAATCACTCGAACAACGATAGAGTGGCGCTACGCAGATACATTCGGGGGTCGAGCTCGAAGCCTTTAGTAAAAGTCTCAGAGCCTTTACTAAAAAGCTCGGAGCCTTGGTAAAAAGACTTGGACCTAGTAAAAAAAAGTTCGGACAGTTGGTAAAAAGGCTCGAACCCAGTAAAAAAAAGCTCGAGTATTTAGTAAAAAAGCTCGAACCCAGTAAAAAAAAGCTCGAGTATTTAGTAAAAAAGCTCGAACCCAGTAAAAAAATGTTCTGACACTTGACAAAAAAGCTCGAACCCATTAAAAAAAAGCTCGATCACTTTGTAAAAAAGCTTCAACCCTTACCAAAAAAGCTCGAGTTTTTTTTTAATGGGTTCAAGTCTTTTTACCATGTGCCCGAGTTTTATTTTACTGGGTTCGATTTTTTTTGTTAAGTGTCCTAACTTTTTGTTTTACTAGGTTCGGGTTTTTTTTGTAAGGGTTAGAATTTTTTTTAGACAATATCAGAAAAGCTCAGAGACATTTAATAAATGCTCGAACACTTTTAAAAAAGTCTCATATATCAACTTAACAAAAAAACTCAGAGACAAATCAAAAAATCTCATATGAGTATAAAAAAAACTCGGAATCATATCAAAAAAACTCAGACACTAATCAAAAAAACTTGGAGTATTTCAAAAAAGTCTTAGACAGAATCTGGAAACTAAATGTTCATATATGTTCATACAAATATTAAGACAACAAATCATAACTAATTGATACATTGTTAAACCACACAAAAATATATGAAAAATATATAAACGAAGATCACAAATATATGTTATCTTCTTGTGCAGAATCTGGAAAGAGACGAGTTTTTTAGAAAGTGAGAGGAGTTGTAGATCGATTTTCAGATAACTATTTTAAAGAAAGAGAGAGAGATGAGCTATCGTTTTCAAAGTGTAGATGGAAGTATAATGAAAATAAAAAATATATTATTTAAGGGTAATTTGGATAGTTTACCGTAATAGATACATTTTAAACTTAAGTTATTAAAGCGATGATATCATTGTAACACGTAAAAAAAAATGACATATCTCGTCGTTCCAGTAATCAATACCTTCACTATTGAAATATACTTACATTTTGAGAGAAGTCTTTTGAAAATTATTATTATTATTGTATATAAAATTTAAAATTAATGATTCCTATATCTATTTATATTAAACATAAAAGAGATGTGTTTTTACTTAAAAAAGGAAAAAAAAACAAAAACCCAAATGCGATAGATACCCTTCATGTTTAATGTAATTGCAGCTTGAGAGAGTTTTTATATAAAGAACACACCTTTTGTTTAAATGGATCCATTAGTGATCAACAGTCAAGTCATTTTGAGCATATGTTACGAAATAGTAATGATTTTTTTTTTTTAAGAATATCACCGCATCTGGGAGCCCACTCTCAAATCTAGTGTAAGGGACGTTGATTTGAGCCTCGTCTGTCGTCTGTTTGGTTTTGGAGACAGAGGCACTTGCAAGTCTTGTCTGGTGGATTGTGTTCGAGGTGGCTATTGTCCTGCAGGCTCCAGTTCATTTCTCTTGTCAATTCAAGATATGATCATTTGAATTGGATTAGAAGATCGTTTGAAGTTATAAAATTTAAAATTTAAATTCTAAATAAATGTCAAATTGCACAAACAACTCGTCAGTTTTGGCAGTTTTGGCAATATTGGATAATGGACACAGAGAGCACTTTAGGCTATAATTACATGAACCTTACTAGAACTTTCAACATTGTTACAGTGGGGCAATATGGTTTTCTAACAAATAAATGAAATTGAAAAAAATAAAGAGAGAAATAAAGAGAAGCTGTTGGATAATCCACAAAAGATCTGTTTCCATTTCATTTTAATTTTTGAGAGATTCTCCTTACGATCTATAAATTATTTATTTACGTTTAAATTATTATTTTTATTAATAACAATTTTAACCTGATTTAAAATTATTAAACAAGAAAAAAAAAATTCTAAAGATACTTCAAATTAATAAATTTTCAGTATGAATACAAGCCCCTAACTCATATAAACTTGACAAAACAACCTATTATTCATGCTTTCAACCTTCAAGTGTTTATTAAATGAGTTTTCTTAGTTTGCTTAACAAAATCCTTTCTCTTTCTTATCTTGAGCTAAACACTTGAACAATTAAATTTTCATATCTACTTTTGTGAGAGTTTCTCGTCACTTTACTCAAATGCTTCAAGTTATAAGTGAGAGAAATGAGATTCTTTACTTGTTGTAGTGAGAGACTAAGAGGAAGAGGATCTCCTAGTGTTATTGGTGAAGTGAGTCACCATTGTGTAACTTGTAAAGATTATTGATAGTGAAGAGACTCAAGCTTGGTGAAGCTTGATAGAGTGGAAGTAGGCAGAAGTAGGCAACGGTTGGCCGAACCACGTAAAAATCTCCGTGTTTGTTTTCTTTAACCCTTACCTCTTTAACTTGTGCAATCTATTTATATTATCCATACTTATATTTGTACAATTTATATTACATTTAGAACTGCATTTTTTTTACTATGGTTTTGCAAAAATTTAGAAACCCAATTCAACTCCCTCTTGGGTTGCCTGTCGATCCACAATATATATATATGCGATTTTGCTATATTTATTATACTAATTTTTTATTTATACATTTATTTATGTAAATTAATTCGATTTTTTTATTTGATTTTCAGATGAGTAGGCCATCAACAATTGATGGATTTTTCAAATGAATTAAATCTTCCAAAGCCGGTTCATCTTCGTCAACATCTAATATCAATATTCCAGTTTTTGAAAATCAATCCACGGAATCTCTAACAAATGATATTAACCAAGATAATAAATCTTTGGTGTGTGACCCTGGATTATGTCGACAAATACGGGATTATCCCGTCAATGAACGTGATGAAATTCGTCGAGCATTTATTAAAACTGCTCCATTCCAACCCATTCTTGACCATTATGAAAAATATTGATGAGATTCTCATAAACGTAGCTTCCAGAGTCCTTGGTTTAAATTATTTTCTACATAGTTGGAATATTCTCCAACAACAGATGTAATTTATTATTTACATTGCTTTCTCTTTAGTAAGCCAACTAAACACCTTACAGTGACCGCTTTCACTATTAATGGATTTAAAAGTTTGAGAAAAGTTATGAATGACAACAAGTGTGCGTTTTTAACTCATGTAAGACAAAAAGATAATCATATGACCCATCGTAATATTGTTGAGAGAGCATCTACAGACTTAATGAATCAGTCTCAACATATAGAAATAGTGGTCGAAAAGTATAATTATCAAGAAATTACAAACAATAGGCTTAGAGTCAAAGCCACAATTAAAGTTGTTCGATGGCTTCCATTTCAAGTTGTGCTTTTAGAGGTCATGATGAGATCTCATTTTCATTCAATCGTGGAATTTTTTTTGAACTATTAGAATTATTGGCTTCAAACAATGAGAAGGTTGGAGAACTTGTATTATATAAGGCACCTAAAAATGCATGTTACACATCACCAAAAATACAAAAAGAGATTTTACAAATTTTTAAAACCAAATTAAAGAATGAAATTCGTAAGGAAATTGGAGATGCAAAGTTCTGTATAGTTGTTGAAGAAGCTCGTGATGAGTCAAAGAAGGAACGAATGGCTAAAATTTTGAGATTTGTTGACCAAGATGGTATTCTACGAGAATAATTTCTTGGAGTTGTTCACGTCTCAGACACTACAACATTGACTTTAAGAAAATCAATATATTTTGTATTATCTAATCACAGTTTAGGTATTCAAAATATATGAGGGCAAGGCTATGGTGCAAGTAATATGCGTGGTGAGTGGAATGCATATTTAATTGACATTGATGAGCTAAAGAGCCGGATCGGACTTAACCAAATTGGCACTTTGTAGAGACTAGGGTATACACGTTGAAGTTCTCACTATATGTCAGTTTCTAGCTTGATAAAAATGTTTGGTGCAACATGTGCTATTTTAATTAATATAGTTGATAAAGGTACTACTTTTTCTCAACGAGGAGAAGCCGACGCATCTTATGAGGCAAGGACTTCATTTGAATTTATCTTCATCTTGTATCTGGTGAATGATATCATGGAGATTACTAATCTACTATGTCAAGCTTTACAACCAAAATTTCGAGACATTTTAAATGCTATTCATCTTGTTTCATCCACTGAAATACTTATACAACAATTAAGGGATACTGGATGAGATAAATTATTTACTAAGGTATATTCATTTTGTGAGGCACATAACATAGATATTCCAGATATGAATGCTCGTTATGTTGCAAGACGAGGTCGAGCTCGCCAACAACAAGAAAATTATACAATTGAGCAATATAACCGGATAGATATATTTTATGCTGTAATTGATTCTCAATTACTAAAATTAAATAATCGATTCAGTAAACAGACAATTGAGTTTGTAATTCTTAGTACAACTTTGGAACATCGCGAAGGATATGAGTTTTTCAGAAATGATGATATTTGCAAATTGGTTAACACGTTTTATCCACATGACTTCATTGATCATGAAAAGTTGCAATTGAAAACGCAACTTCAACATTGTGAATATAATATAGTTCAACATCCTGAATTCAAAAATTTATTAACTCTTTCTTCCTCGTGTCAATGGTTGGTAAGGACTAGAAGATCAATAATATATCCATTTGTTCATAGAATAATTGTGATCGTGCTTACTCTTTTGGTGTCCACTGCAACTACTGAGAGATTATTTTCAGCTATGCGTATTGTCAAGATTATACTTCGTAACAAGATGGAAGATGACTTTCTTACAAACTCTTTGATCATGTATATAGAAAGGAAAATCGCAGAGAAACTTAGTATAGATTCAATTATAGATGATTTTAGAGATTTAAAAGAGCGACGTGTTCCATTTTGTTTTATAATGTCTATTTTGTTTATTAATTAATTTATTTTAGCATTACATATAGGACTAGACACTATTATATTTATTTTCTTAATAACTTAGTTTTTAAATACTAGAATATTTATTTAGCGTTAATTTGATTTTTTTGTCTTGGTCCCCAAAACCGAAATCTTAGCTTCGTCCCTGTGTAAATTCAAAGAAAATGAAATAAAATCAGAAAAATACTGTCATCGTGTTCACAAAAATGGGAAATATTAGGGTCCGTCCTGTAAACGTTTTTCAGTTATTGTTTTTTGAAAATAAAAATAAAAATGAAAACAGTATTTTTGGTTTCATTTTTCAAATTCTGAAAACGCGTCTGGTAACAAATGCTGAAAGCTGTATTTTGAAAATGAAAACGGAAAAAACGCGTCTGGTAGGTTAACCGAAAACTATCAAAAAATGAAATATCAATTTTAGTATTTTGTTTAATATTATTACAACTATAAACAAATTGATTAAATAATTAACCAATATAATTTTTGTATTGTAATTTTTAAATTAAACAAAAGTAACGCATCAATAATAAATTTAAAATAACATATAAAAAAAAAGAATTAATCGAAACTAAACTTTTAAATTATAAATAAATAATTATAATTTATATATATTATTATATAATAAAAATATAATTGTATATATATTAATATATTATAATAATATATTAAATATTATTACATATATTATAATTTATATTATAATAATACATAAATTATTTATATATTATTATATTATATTATAATATATAATAATAATAATTATAAAATATATATAAGAGGGACATTTTTGTAATTTAAAAATCTTGTTCCGTATTGTCCTAATCATATCAAACGCATAACAGTACAATTAATAGTTTAAGATTTTTTTTAATATAAAAAATATGAAAAACAAAATGAAAAACAAAAACGAATTTTTTTTCAAATATTTCACTTTTAACACTGGTTTTATTTTTCATTTATTTTTTGTTTTTCGAAAAAAAAAATGAAAAACGGTTAATGAACGAGTTTTTGAAATCGTTTTTAAAAAATAAAAACGAAAACGAACTGAAAAACAGCCGCAGACGGAGCCTTTGGTATCTTAACAAAATCACTGCAATAAATGAAATAGTCTTCAGTAGCTTGTCATCACTCTGATTAGAAAAAAAAAAAAAAAACCTTTCTACAAGTAGATAATATGCCTAAAATGAGTACATCATTGAGTTGTGCCAGTACTGTTTCTGCGGACTAAAGAGATCAAATTCAAAATACTAGTTTATATATATTTGAATTAAAACTTAAATTCAAAAATAATAATGGGTAATATTAAAATAAAATAAAATATCTCTAGATTTATTTATATAAAAAAAATGAAATATCTTTATAATAGAAGTGTCAATAGATAAAATGCATAGTTTTAGAACAAAAGAAAATGTCTTAAGAATACATTTTTTTTTATTTAAAATTTTGGAAAAGAATATCTTAAAAAAAAACGTAAAAAGTAAATTGGATTTTGATAAGAAGCTATAAAAAAAAATCCGCCAATGGTAGAGAATAAATCTCTTCTAGATAAAGGAAATTTTCCACAATCTTCTCTAACCGGCAAAGATCATGGCACAGCAAGGCGATATCACCCCTAGTTGGAAGAGATATGCTCTTCACCCTCCATCACCGGTAGAGATGTTTCTTTATGTTATTTTCTATTTTTTAATTTTTAAAATTTTGACGTTGTTAACAATCTACAAAATATGTGTTTACATCCATTTTTAATTTTTTTAATTAATGATAATTTTAGTCCGAATTAAAATTACAAGACAAAAAATTTCTAAAAACAATCAAAATTAGTTTTTTTTTTAATAGAAAACAACATTTTTTTCCCCATTTTTAGTGTTTTTCTTGATTGAAAAGTGACGGAAAATGATATGCAATAAGAAGAAAATGAATTGTTTTAAAGGAATATCCTGATTTTATCTTATAATTTTTTGGTTGATTTAATTAATTAATTTTTTTAAATGGGGTGTCAAAAGATAAAGGGATAATTTTGAAAAAAACGAATTGTCTTTCTAATTTATTAAAGTTTACATTTTAGAATGGAGTGTCTTTAACAAATGAGTGTAAAAAGAAAAAAAAATCGATTTTAAGGAGAAAATCTGTTTTTAAAACCTTAAAATAAGGGATATTTTAGTCTCTTTCCGTCTTTGCTCTTGACCATTAGACGATACTGGAGCACAACTAACGTGATGAAGGGATAAACTTCAAAATATAAAACATGATGAATGATTGAAGCCAGGGATACTGATGCAACAATTTTGAAAGTTCCGCGAAGGTTTGTGTAACTATGGCCTAAAGTGAGTGTAATATTACTAAAACTCGAGGGTATTTGTGCAATTTACCCCGGATGAAGTGATAGAATGTAAAGGTATTTAGTATGAATTTACAAATAGACCTTATAAAATATAATTTTAGAGTTTTTAACTAAAAAAACCTTTTAATCGTATAAATTATAAAATTCTAAAATTTATAAAGGGCAGTGGAAACAATTTATTTATTTAAAAAAACAGTTTTGAGTTATATAAGAAAAAAACATTATAAAAATCACCTCTGATTCTTACAAAAGTCGTATCAAAATAGGTATAGAAATTGAAATCTCAATCACCCAAATCTGACAAAAATCATACCAAACGAGGTATAGAAATTGAAATCTCTATCACCCAAACCAAATAAACTAATTGAAACCAAGATTTTAGCCTTTGCCCTTGCCCTTGCCAAGGACACATCGCCTTCATGCAATGAATACTGAAAAGTTGGCGTTGTCGTTTATCTTGTATGCAATTCACTCTGCCTGCAGGAAAGGGAACTTAGAGGGCAAGGCTAACCTTAGCCTTATCAGGCGGCTATTTATTTATTTTATTTTAGGAGAAAGACAATTCAGTTTTTTTGTTTTTTTTAAACAAATTTAACAATTTTTAATTTTAATTTTTAATTTTTAATACTATCCGATTACAAATTAAAATACTTCTTGAATTGTAATGAATTTGAATTTAAAAACCACCCTAACCGTCGACACCCTAACCGTAAATGTGTAAAATAGAATTTGAACTCTTCACGTACCCCAAATATGGAAAGGGAGACCACAAATATATAAAGGAAGATGCACATAGTTTAACTACAATACAATTATGGTATTATTAATGGGTAGATTTACCAAGGGTGGAGCCGTGGAGGACCGGAGGTGCACATTGAGACCATTTGCATTTACCTTCAAATACAAATAAAATTAGCCCAATTTTAGTTTATAAAAGTGTATAAGAAGTCTAGATAGATGAATAAATAAATACTTTTTTAAAAAGGGTATAAATAGTCTTTTTGATTATTTGGAAGAGTAAAATTTCCAAAATAGTCATTTAATTTATCATACAGTTTATGCTTTAAAAAAAAACTTATCAAATGATTTCCTTTTATATATATATATATATGCAATATGAGGCCGAGCAAACTGAATCAAATCAAACTAAACCACACGGTTTGGTTTTTTACTTTAAAAAAATTTGTATGATTTTAGTATTTTATTAACCTGCCAACTTTAGTGTAGGGTTGAAAGAACTCTAGGATATTTTTTTTTTCATTTACTGTATGAAGTTATTATTTATTTTGTATGATTATATATATATATATATATATATATATATATATATATATATAATATAATATAATTAAACTAAGGCATTGTCATAAATACAGAACAAATAATTTGATATAATTCTTGTTTTCGTGATAAGTCAAAACAACTCGATTAAATCAGACCGAAACGAATCAATATAATTTGGTCTGATTTAGTCTGGTCTGAAAAATTGTTAAAATTGAATAGTCCAAACTTAACAATTTTTCAATAGATCGAATTTTCTTATTTGATATAGTTTTAATTAAGATTGGACCAAATCGGATAGTACCCACACCAATGCTAACCGACGTGGTAGGCATCGAAACTCGATAAAAAGCATATGTTTATGCAAAATTGATAGAGACCGAAGCTGAGAGACCACATGGCATGCAATTCCAAACCGACCATTGTAATAACGTTGCAGCCCAGCATTTAACACTAGTCTCCGCGCGCACACACACACTTATAAATACATGACTAATCACTGGATTTTAACATTCATCAATTCTCCTGTTTTACATTTCTCTCAAAAGCTTCCTCATGATAATCAATCAATTTGAAATGGCCAAGTTTGACGCTGCGAGAATTTCGACAGAAGTTGCTCCTCCTCAATTCGTTTCGGTGGCAAAGCGGCCATTGACGAACATGTTGGCCACCATTTTCGAGGAAGAAAATGATTTTGGAGGAGTTGATGTTTTTGAAAGCCTATCCTCAACATCAATATGTGCCTCGCCTACACTTCATCTTTCAAGAGTGCACATTGACAAGACATTCTTGTTGAGAAGCTCTTAGATAGTGGCCACACCTACACCAGCTATCTATATGTGATATATCTACTTCATTCGACTTTAATTTTTCAATTTTATATATTGAGAAAAATAAAGAAGAAGAGCGATTGATTTGATCGTCATCAATCGTCTATTTCTCAATCATCAATCTACTAGTCATGGCAGGTTTAGCAAAGAATAAATAGACGAGGGAGGAACAACAATTTTACAATGCGGGATTGCATGTGTTGTGTTTTGCCCTATCTTGTTATGTTATTTTTCTTTAATTTGTGTGGGAAATTTTTAATTCCTCTAACCATTTTCATAGTTGAGTTGTTAGATTTCCCATATTAGAGCAGAACAACCTAGATTCAAATAAATCCTTTTCTTTCGATTCTAATTCAACTTTTTATTTAAATTGCTTGATTTAGATTCGTTAGATTTTAATTTAAATGTTCAAATAAATTATCGAGGAGTTTTAAAAATAAAAGGGTTAATTAGATGCGAAATTCGATTAAAATGACCGATAAAAAGTGTGATGAAAATAACCATGTGTAGGGAAAATTACTCTAGTGACCACCCAATTCTGAGTTAAAACTAAATTAAAAATTTATATAGAGATAATATATATATATATATATATGGGGCAGGTCGCAGCCTCAAATTTTTACACATTTTTTGATTAACTATTGAATAGGTCATGAAGCACACAATCATGTCCAGCATAATTTAGAGGGATTTGTAAAAGTAGTCAAATTAAGAAATAGATTATTGTTTTTAATCAAAAATAAATAAATTATTATTTTTAACCGAATGTAAATTGTAAAGTCTTAAATACTCTTTTCTTAAAATAAAAAACCATACGTGTGCATGAAATATTCCATAAATGTCATGTTGAGCATGAAATATCCTATGTATGTCATGTTATACATGAAATATCATATTATGTCATATAGGGTATGAAATATCCTATTTATGCAGTATTTCATATAAGATATGAAATATCTCATGTATGTCATGTTTGGCATGAAATATCCTATGTATGTCATATTGAGTATGAAATATCCTATTTATGCGGTATTTCATATAAGGTATGAAATATCTCATATATGTCATGTTAGACATGAAACATCCTATGTATGTCATGTCGAATATGAAATATCATATTTATACGGTATTTCATATAAGGTATGAAATACCTCATGTATATCATGTTCTGCATGAAATATCTCATGTATGTCATGTTGAGTACGAAATATCCTATGTATGTCATGTTATGTATGAAACATTCTCTTTATGCAGTATTTTATGCAAGACATGAAATATCTCATGTGTATCATGTTGTGCATGAAATATCCTATGTATGTCATGTTGGACATGAAATATCCTATGCATGTCATGTTGGGTATGAAATATCATATTTATGCAGTATTTCATATAAAGAATGGAATATCTCATGTATATCATGTTGTGCATGAAATATCACATGTATATCATGTTGAGTATGAAATATCCTATGTATGTCATGTTGGGTATGAAACATCCTCTTTATGCAGTATTTCATGCAACACATGAAATATCTCATGCAAGACTTGAAATATCTCATGTATATCATGTTGTGCATGAAATATCCTATGTATGTCATGTTGGGTATGAAACATTCTCTTTATGCAATATTTCATGCAACACATGAAATATCTCATGCAAGACTTGAAATATCTCATGTATATCATATTGTGTATGAAATATCCTATGTATGTCATGTTGGACAAGAAATATCCTATGTATGTCATGTTGAGTATGAAATATCTTATTTATACAGTATTTCATATAAGACATGAAATATCCTATGTATATCATGTTAGACATGAAATATCATATATATATCATGTTGGATATGAAATATCTCATGTACCTCAAAAATACATGGCTGTAAAATATTAAGTGATGTGTCATGTTAAACATGAAATAACAAACTTATATCACTGTTACTGTGACACATTGCTTGAAATATAATTTGAAACCGAAATCGAAATTTCTTCCATTATCACTAAAAAAACTTTAAAATTGAACCAAAATAACAAAGACCCATCAACAACATCATCTAAGAAGCACAACAATACCATTGAAATTGAAGATTTATAAACTTTGAAGTTTTGAAGAGAGATTCAACCACAACCTCAAAATTTTCAAAAAACTCTTCCCAAATATTGGTTTCTTTGCAATTTTCCTTCAAAATAACTTTAATTTCTTGATAAAATTTCGTTGACAATTAAGATTTGATAAAGATACGAGTGATAAAAAGATGGGTGATAGAGATGAGTGGTAGAGAGAGATGAGTAATGGAGAGAAAAAAATAAAGGGAAAAGAGAATAAAAAGGTTGTTTTGTAATTTATTGACTAAAAATAATAATGTATTATGATGATCAGTTATAAACAATAATCCATTCTATGGTTTGATTATTTTCCACTTTATTTACTTAATGCTGAAAAATTGTTTGGATTATGATACAACCATTACATATTTTTATAACATGAAATTGGTCGAAACTGGTCGTCCAGAAGCAAAAGCACTTACCTCAGATGATTGGTATGTGGCAAGGGGGTTTTGTTCAATTTTTCAAGATTTTTTACAATGCCACTATAACTCTTTCTGGGGTCTATAACCCCACATCTTCTTAGGAAATCCATCAATAGTGAAAATGTCTGAAGTGTTAAACATTTATAGAGAATATCATAGCTTAGGCACTGCAGTTGTTGCCATTGAGACAAAGTTGAAAAAATATTGGTCTACGATTACTTTACTTTATGTCTTAAGTGTTATAGTAGATCCTAGGATTAAATTATCTGATTTAGAAGTTTTGCTTGAGCTTATTGGTACTAATTTGACAATAGATTATTCAGAACAAGTTACCGACATTTGAAACAAGTTGTTCAAAGTTTTTCGTATTTATGAGCGCAGGTTTGGCGGCATTGACACCCACCCATCAGTAGAACCGGAGACACAACCAAAGCAAATAAGTTTGATCCTTCTCAAACAGCGAAAAAAGAACAAATAAGCAATTACTTCTTCAGGGCAAAGATTTGGCTCATCTTCTTGTGCCGAACTGAATAGGTACCTTAAAGCACAGTTTGATGTTGTCGAAGACATGACAGATTTTGATTTGTTGTTATGGTGGAAAACATATAGCTACAGGTATCCGGTTCGGTCACACCTAGCACGTGACGTACTGGTTATCCCTGTGTCCACGGTGTCCTTAGAACAAACATTCAGCACTAGTGGGCGCATAATTGAATCAAGATGAAGCTGTTTATCTCCAGAGATGGTGGAGGTATTAACATGCATTCGTGATTGGGAGCATGCTCAAAAAAGGTTGCAAAACCAAACTGTAGATAATGAACTTATTCTAAACTTCAACAAGGGATAATTACCCCGATGGTCATCAACTCTTGCCACCACTATCAAAATAGCCACTAAATGGAGAATTGGTTTCAAAATGGTCATTTTTGGTAAAATATGTTACACTAATGGTCATTTCATCCAATTCCATCTATTTTCATCTAATTCCATCCAATGAGTGGCATTTTGGTAAATAAGGGGATGCCATTCATTTATTTAAGATATTTTATTAAAATCAATTTTTTCTTTGGATTTTTGAAATAAATAATTATATTTAATGTGTATATATATGTATAGCATATCCCATATATATATATTCATATTTCTTTTCAACTTATCTCAAATATACTTTTTAGAATTTTAATCTTTTCAAAAATGAAAAAAATTATATATATTTCTTTTTAACTTATCTCAAATATAAATTTTAGAATTTTTAGAATTTGTAGCCTTAATTTCCTCAAAAAAGAATATATATATATATATATATATATATATATATATATATATATATACATATATATGTTATACGTATATACACACACTAAATATAATTATTTGTTTCAAAAAACAAAAGAAAAATTGATTTCTAAAAAATATCTAAAATAAATTAATGACATCTCCTTATTTACCAAAATGCCACTAATTAGATGAATTTGGATGAAAATAGATGAAATTGGATGGAATGACCATTAATGTAACATTGTTTACTGACAATGACAATTTTGAAACCAATTTCCTATCTGGTGGCCATTTTCATAGTAGTGGTAAGAGTTGATGGTCACCGGGGTAATTATCCATTTCCACAATCTATATGTTGATGAGCTTTCCGGTAGTGACTATGGCCAGAACTAGGTTATACTTATACATGTAAATTTACTTGTAAGTTGTAATACGATTGCATTTTTTTTCCCTTACCAAGTTCTTATCCTACTGGGTTTTTCTTGGTAAGGTTTTTAATGAGGCAATCATGTAAACATGTAATACTGAATTCCATAAGTCAAATAAATAAATAATTATTCATTTCATATTATCGTAACTTCGTCTATTTTTTATTTTTTGTAATAATTTATCTTTATTCATTTTTTAAATTATTTTACCATAAAAAATAATAAATCTATCTAACTAAAAAAATTGGAATGAAAAAAAAAACAATTTATTTTTCATAATAATCAATTAAGAAGATAAACAAATTGCAATGAAAATTGCAATGAAAATTACATTTACATAATTGAATTGATAATTTGATATTATGTATTTTCCCTAAACCTTATTCCCAAAATCTAAAAAAATATTAAAAAAAAAAATTGGTCAGCAAGCCGCGGCCGGATCGACATGCCAACGTGCCATGTCGGGCCCACGTTCCTGAAAATGTGTCGGACCAGGTCCGGCCCGGACAGAACTGCGGCTCGGACCAAACACGGCCCGTTTTCTAAAAGAGGCTGAAACAGACCAGATCATTTGGGCAGGACCAACACATTTTTACAGGTTTAGTGGTTGATCATGGTATCAATCAAAATCGGAGAGTGTCTCTTGAATTCTTGGAATCTAGGATTAGAACTGCCAATATAAGAAATGCCATCTCTGATGCGATCTATTTGGTCTCTTACTTGCTTCAAACCAGCTTGTACAACTAAATTTATGATATGACATGCACACCATTGATGAAAGAAATAACCTCCATCTTGCAGGATATTTCTTACAACAAACAATGCAATAAATCTAGTATTTATAGATACATTATCTAATGTGATAGAAAGGATACGATGCGTGATTTCATAAGTATCTAAAACAGAAAGAATGACATTAAAAATATTTTGTGGTATGTGCATAATCTATAGGACGAAAACCAAGAATTCTTTTTGTTATCCTCCATTTAGAATCTAAATAGTGTCATGTGGCACATAAAGTGTTTTGTTTGGAACATGCTTTCCAAATATCAGAAGTTAATGCAATCAAGACACTTAGATGTTGTATATCAGCAATCAAGTCATTTCTTTGGGTTTCAAACAATCTTATCAAATGGTTTCTAGTGGTGATTCTAGGAACAGTTTCAAATTAGGGGTTGAATGCAGATGTGATAAATTCATGAAAAAAAAAACATTGTCACCAATGTTGATCGGTTGATTAGTTTGTGCGATGTTTCTTGCCAAGCATTCTCCAGCGTGCGTAGGGACGTACCACGACGTCGTAACGGACCCGTCTGAGTGCCGTTGTAGTTATGTTTGGGTTGTAGTGTCTACATGTCCATGTGTAGGCATACATTTGAGCATATGTCTTCTCAAATGACCGGTTCCATTCATACTTGTGGTATAGTCCTTAGGACAAAACTTACATTTAGCTCTAGGGCTGGTAGTTCTGTCTGGGATTGTCATTTCTGCTACGTCAAAACACTGCCAGACATTTGATATAATTTTTTTGGGACGTGATGTTAGTGTAACGGTGGAACCAGAAGGTCCCACTTCGGCTTGGGTCAGCTTGAAAAAATCAAAATCATCATTCATCATGTTCAAACGGTCCAGAAAATAAGGCTGCTAATTATGATTAATATCCTAAAATACAATATAGTCATTATAGGTCACATTAAATTAATTAATTTACTAACAAAAAATATTAAAATTAACTACTACACTTAAAATTCATAATTTACTAACAACAAATTTTAAAATTCACTAATACAAATTAAATTAATAAATTTACAAACAAAAAATATTAAAATTAACTACTACACTTAAAAATCTAAATTTACTAAAAACAATATATTAAAATTAACTACTACACTTAAAATTCATAATTTACTAATAAAAATTATTAAAATTAACTACTACACTTAATAATCATAATTACCAGAAAAACATATTAAAATTAATTACTACACTTAAAAATCATAATTTACTAACAAAAAATATTAAAATTAACTACTACACTTAAAAATCATAATTTACTATCAAAAAATATTAAAATTCACTAATACAAATTAAATTGATAAATTCACTAACAAAAAATATTAAAATTAACTACTACACTTCAAAATCATAATTTACTAACAAAAATTATTAAAATTAACTACTACACTTAAAATTTAAAATTTAGTAACAAAACATATTAAAATTAACTAATACACTTAAAATTCATAATTTACTAACAAAAAATATTAAAATTACCACTACACTTAAAAATCATAATTTACTAAACAATAATATTAAAATTAACAACTAAGTATGCACATAAAATGATAAATTTTCTAACTAAACAAAAATAATAACAATTAATAACTAAAGTCTAAACATAAAATTATAAATTTACTAACAAAAATGAAATAATTAAAACATAAAATGAAATTATAATATATAAAGAAAAATGTACCTTTCAACTTTGGTGTGTTGGTGGAAAATTTAGAGAATAAGATAGGAAATTAGTATTAGAAATTTTGTAGAGAGAGTAAGAATGAAATTGACTGAAAATGTGTAAAGAATTTGAGAATGTAGAGATTGAGATTTTAGAGAATGAGAGAATGAGAGAAAGTTAATGAAAAGTTAAATGGATGGGAGTGTTTATACGAAAATTTGAACTATGGGTCAAAATATTAATTAGAAGGCTTTAGTGGGGGGTTTTGGTAATTATTTATTGCCTCCAACGGTTGAATTTCAGAATTCAGTTGTTGGCTGATGTCATCGCTTGGCTGACATCAGTCAACGGTTGAATTTTGAAATTCAACCATTTTGGCTAATGGATTAAAAAAAAATCCGATCCAAACAGGCGGACCACCGTGCCACCCGTTGGGCTTAGCACGCCGGCGCTACGTGTCGTGGCGTGCCGGCACGCCGGACTTGGCCCCTATGGCCCGGCACGAGGCCCGTATACGTGTCGGGTTTGATCCAGCCTGCCAATGCCTTAGGCCGTGCTAAGCACGACCCATCTTCCTTCGTCTGCCGAACGGACCGGTCTATTTCGACCCGGTCCATATTTATACCATTACAACCAACGTAACTTTTAGCAAATTGAAAATCATATATATATATATATATTATCCAATCCAGTCTTCCTTTTTCATTATCTTCTAATAGTTCAACCTATATACCCATAATTATTTTTTTTGCTTACAAATGTGGTTTGGATCCTTTTAGAGATGCAATAAATCATTTCAATGTACGATTTTTATCTTATTTCAATATTATATGAACACCAGTTTACTGCAATCTGCATCACTTCACATTCTCCCTAACAAAACCTAGTGACTCGATGGTGTAGCGAAAGCGTTTACAAGAGAGACTCACAGAGCTGATTCGAAAAGCAACCTACCGGTAACAAACAAATCCGCACACAAATTCTTATTACCAGGTTTCAAATACGAAATCTTTAAAAGAATCGTAAATGGATAGTTTGGGAAAATAATCTCTGAATTTTATTAATCGAAAACTAACTTAAACAACTGATTTCAAGAACTTAAATAGGAGAAACAAACCAATCTGAAAGCTAAAAAAAACCTTTAATCCTAATCTAGCTCTGACTTCTCAATATATCCTAATCTAACTGAATTGTAAAAAGACTCCAAAACTTAATCTTAATCTAACTCTAACTTCTCAATAACGTCCAGCTCAAGCATCCAGCTCACGCCACCTTCATGTTGGACAACTTCATTCGGCTAGCCTTGCTGTGATCCCAAACCTCCAGGTACTCTAATGTCTTGGCTGTTGCCGCATCACTTGACAAGAGATATATGGTGAATCAGTGAATAAAGTGCAGGTAGCAATAACAATAAAACACAAATAGCAATAATTTTGGATAAGTGTGAAATTGAGTTTATTTATCTACAAAAAAATTAGTTTTTCTTTTAACTGGGTTCATTTCTCCAGATGAGGCTTGCTAGGACAAAATCTTTCTATTACTAACAAATGGTAAATATAATAGGAAGAAGAAGAAATGGAAAATTTAATAGGAAGAAGAAGAAGAGAGAAGGGAGCATCATGCATGAGAGATATGAAACAAAAGTAATGATAGGCTTTCCAACAAATTTCCAAAATTTATTTCTAAATGGTGTTGGCATATAAGGTATCGAGAGAAAATAAAAAATAACCATAACTATTATGAAAATTTTGTTTTTAATTACATACGAAAAATTATTTGTTAATAGCCATTTAAAAAAAAAAATCAATGTATGTCCATAAATTACAAAAATACCTATGGATTTGATTTTTTCTTTAAAACTGAAAAAAAAAACTTGAAATCATGACTAAAATCTGGAACCAAACTTGAAATCACGGCTAGGAACTTGAAATCTTGTTAAAAAAAATAAATGAAATTTTGAAACTTGAAATCTTGTTTAAATTGAAATGTTGAAAATTGAAATCTTGACTAAATTGAAAGTTGAAACTTGAATTGTTCTAGGTTTTTAAGTTTTTCGTTTTCAAATTTTAAAACTTGAAATCTTGCCTAAATTGAAATGTTGAAACTTGAAATCTTGATTAAAAGGAAATGTTCAAACTTGAAATGTTCTGGGTTTTTAGTATTTCGTTTTCTTTTCTTTTTTTTCAGCAAATCTAATCGTCGGGAGCTCGACGGCGTTGCTGGACGGTCGTGAAGCCCAGGTGACGGCACTCCGGTAAGCCGTCGACGACGAGTGAGAGAGAAAGGAAAGGAGAGAGAAAGAGAAGTGAGTGAAAGAGAGAGAGAGAAAAGAGAGAGAGAGGGTTGCGGGGAGAGAGAAGAGAGGTTGGGTGAGAGAGAGAGGAGGCCGGCGTCGGTTCGCCGGCCTCCGCAAGGATAAAGGCGACGGTTCACTGACAGAAGAGAGAGAGATCGGGGAGAGAGAGAGAGAGGAAAAGAGAGAAAGAGAGAAAGAGAGAAAGAGAGACCGGGGAGAGAGAGGAAAGGAGAGAGAAAAAAAAAAGAGAGAAAATGTTTGGGGATGTTTTTATATGGGGGCATTCAAGTAATTTCTTAAAAAAGTGGCTATTAACAAATAAATTTTCGTATGTGGTTAAAAATAAAATTTTCATAATAGTTGTGGTTATTTTTAGCAATTTCCACTAAGGTATCATCATATAAATCACGAGATTATATTGTGAGTAATGTGATGTTGACAAATCACGTGTCAATACTATTTAGAAAGGAATTTTAAAAAATATTTGGAAAGCCTAGAATTACTCTAAAATAAATGTTTACATAAAAAAGGAGAGAGAATGACGTACATCTTATATTTCCAAAACAAATAAAGTACTTCCTTTTCCCATCAACATTTGGTATGAGCGTTACCATTGAAACCATTATAATCTATCGGCTTAGAAATTACGTAAAAATTTGCGAAAAAATTTGGGGGGTGTGTTGTGTAAATATTATTATTTTACTAATGTATGTTTAAAAGTCACCATTTAGTGTGATCGGAAAAAAATATCCTGAACTGTTGAAAAAGATAGAAAGTTGTTGTTTTGTTAGTGTGAAAAAAGCTAGAGTGAGAAGGAGACCAACGACAACAAAATCGATGGCGAAGAGACCGAAACGTGAACGAGAATACACCAGATTTGTTGCGATTGACAAAGGTAATTTCTATTCGTTTTTTTCTCAGGATTTTATAGTTGATAACTTGTCATTGCATGTTAGACTTGTGTTTTGTTGATTGAATTCATAGATTAGGGTTGAAAACGAGATCTGAGAATGGTTGTGGTTTAGGTTAGGGTTTGAAATTAGGTTGAATATGTGATGAGGAAGATGAAATTCTAGGTATCGATGAATTGTAATTTTGAGAAATTTTGAAATCGAGAATTTTTTGAGCGAAATCGAGGTTTTTTGGAACTAGATCGAGGATTTTTAAGTAAGAATCGAGAAGATTTTTTAAAGAATTAAGCATATTTTTCAAACGATCGAGAATATTTTCAAACGATCGAGAATATGTTTCAAACGATCGAGAATATTTTCAAACGATCGAGAATATTCTTCAAAAGATCGATATTATTTTTCAAACGATCGATAATATTTTCAAACGATCAAGATTATTTTTCAAACTATCGAGAATATTTTTTAAACGATCGAGAATATTTTCAAACGATCGAGATTATTTTTCAAACGATCGAGAATATTTTCAAAAGATTGAGAATATTTTCAAAATATCGAGAATATTTTTAAAACGATCGTGAATATTTTTCAAACGATCGAGAATATTTTTCAAACGATCGAGCATATTTTCAAACGATCGAGAATATTTTCAAACGATCGAGAATATTTTCAAACGATCGAGAATATTTTCAAACGATCGAGAATATTTTAAAACGATCGAGAATATTTTAAAACGACCGAGAATATTTTTCAAACGACCAAGAATATTTTCAAAAGATTGAGAATATTTTTCAAACGATCGAGATTATTTTTCAAATGATCGAGAATATTTTTCATACGATCGAGATTTTTTTCAAAGGATCGAGAATATTATGAAAGGATCGAGAATATATTTCATACAACTGATTTTTTTTCCGGTTTACTTATGTATTGTTTCTATGACATTGTAGATGAGGATTAGGTTGAAGGATTTCCTTAAAACTCCAGAGGGAGATTGGTTCAAGGGAAAATTGACTCGACACGACCATTTTGAAGCCCTTGCCTATATAGACGATGCATTGAACCCTGTCCCAGAACATTTTGCTGTTGAGGATCGGTGTTGGTTCTTGGCGTTCAGTTTCAGGCATTTCATGTCGATGCACCAGGAGATGAAGTTTTCTGGTGGTGTTATCCATCAGCTGTTGTTGTAGGAGTTGGACCATGATGGGCCAACAGATGAGATGCGGTTCCTGTTAGGGAACCAGGTGGTGAGGTTTTCGAAGGTGGAATTTTACCTCATCACCGGATTACATTTTGGACATGTACCAGACATTGGTCTGTATGCTGCAGTGGAGAATGACATACACCAACGGTACTTTCGTAGAGTCGATGAGGTATCGTTGGAGGAGTTGAGGGTTGTTCTTACCCTTAGAGAGTTTCAAGAGGCGTACGATGCTGTGAATTTGTGCCTCATATACATGCTGAACTGGAATTGATGGTGGTGGACAAGAGATTCAAGATTCCAGTTTGGCAATTTCGGTTGGTGGAGGACCTCACTGCCTTCGATGCTTTCCCATGGGGTGCCCACGTATATAGGCATTCTATTTTGTCTTTCAAGCATGCGTTACCACGGCGACATGAGGAGAGAGGCCAGCAGTTACAGGGTGATGTTATACATACCGTTGAGGGGTATAACATTTACGGTTTGTCACATGCTCTCTTGGTAAGACCTATGAATTACAAAATGGACTTTATAGTTCGTTGCCTATTTTTTTTGGATTCTAAATGTACTTATCTTTGATACAGATATTTGCTTTCGAGGTGATCCCCCAGCTGGGCATCGATTTTGGCGCCCGAAGGGCTACAGAGCTTTCTCTTTGTATGTTGAAGTAGAAGTTGACAAAGCAACCTAGAGGGAAGAAGCTGGCCAAGATTTTCAGTACTAGGGTATGTATTTAATTTGTTAATCGTTATATTAGTTACTATGTTTACAATGACATTCCTCTAACATAGTTTTCAAATGTTTGTCAGGGAGGAAATCGTGCCCACAGCAGTTGAGGATGGAGCACCGTACTTCGCAGGCCTAAGCGAGGGGTGAGGGGGGATAGCCTGTATGTAGAGGAGGATAGGGTTCACCTTCTGTCTGTCCCTGATCAGACTACTGAAGACGGAAGACATGGAGATGGTGAGGAGGAAGAGGAGGAGGATGAGGAGGAGGAGGAGGAGGAGGGTGGGGGATGGAGGCTCAGTTTACCACCACCGGACCTGGTGCATTTAGAAGGGATTCCCGTGCAGCCGTTGGATATAATGTGGAGGTAAGTTGAGATGATAATTTTGTTTTTATTAACACAACCTGTTGAATTTTTTAGTACTAACAATGTTGCATGAATTCAGGCCCCATGGGAACATCATTTCAACAAGTTAAGTGAAGCCCTCTGGAAGAGTGAGAATGATCGATAGCGGTAGCATCGGGAGTTGCTAGATACGATTCAGAGGAGCGAGGAGGATCGACAAGGGCAACATCAGGAGTTGCTCGCATTGATCTGGAGGCTTTCCGGCATCAGGACGCATACTTACTGGGATGGTCCACCTGGTCCTGATCCTGACTTTACTCCCGGATACAAGACATGTGGATATTTCAGAGGGACAGACAACACCGGTGGTCGTCGAGAGGATCCACAGAACGGAGGGGTAGTTCTGGAGAGTGAGGCTCACCAGCGTACCGAAGATACAAGGCATGTTACACGTACAGCAGCAGGCTCATTGGTCAAGCGACAGCCGGCCCCTCCGATCGAGCAGCAGACTCCCCATCCACCTCCCCTATCGATCGAGCAGCAACATCCTCCTCCACCGCCCCCATTGTCGAGCAACAACCTCCCCATCCACCTCCCCCTCCACTGCCCCCATTTATCAATCGATAATATCCTCTCCACCCCCTACATCCATCCAGCCTCAGGGGGGACAGACCTACTCATCGCACCACACCCCAGCTGGTGGAATTCGACTGGAGATGCGAGTACTGAAGTGTGGTTGGTAGTTTCTCAGCCCGTACATAGATCTCTACCGACTAAAGAGGGTGATGATAATACTTCAGGCTTCTGACCACATTTTTGATCCCCACAGACCGGTGGATGGTAACCAGTTGAAGGGTTACCGACCCTTCAAGAAGAACATAAACGGGGAAACATAATAATTTTTTTTTCTAATAAGCTGGCAGATTTTCTTCTATTCAATTAAATATTTGTGTTGCTAATGGGAAATTAATGCAGACGTGATATGGATGTGTTGGAGCCAGTTGATGCTGCATGGTTTCATCAGATGTTGACCAACTTCATGGAGTTGGAGGACGAGGTACGACGAACCCGACATTTTCTATATAATGTTTGTTTTAGATTTGATACACTCCTAACACTTTATTACGTGTATATACTCCCAGCATATGGACGCGTACCTCTATATTCTTTGGAAGCGTCAACGAGCATTCCAGACTGTGTACAACCATATGATCAACATCTTGAATACACAATTTTTTGTAACTATTCCACAAAAATCATGATTACGTATGCTTTTACATTTGTTTGTATAACAATACTAATTTTTGTCGATGAAAAGTTTGTACAGTCTTATCTGGAGGTCCAATACATGAGAATGATGCCTCGTGATGCTCGCGGGGACATTACCACGACGCGGTGGAATGTGCTGAGGTCCTGGTAGACCAATGACGACCTTACGATAGTGCGTGGTGGTGCCCCAATTGGAAGTCGTCCGTGGCACGAGGTTGACACGGTAAGTGTGAAATGTTTTATAATTTTTTGTTATAAATGGATTTGAACATCCTAACATGTTCTTTTTTACGTTTACAAGTCCTGATACCGTACAACATTGGGCGCCAACATTGACTATTGGTGACTGTCGACCTCACTTGTAGGATGATGTTCATTGTTGACCCCTGAAGACAAAATGTCGCAGTGAATATCCGGAAGTAGTAGGTAGCCCCCTTGGTTTGGTTTTCGCCCTCGATGTTGCATCAGACCGATTTTCATACTGTGCAATCGCCTGACCGTGAGACTTTCCCCAAGAAGAATAGGCTCTTCTCAGTCAGCGTCAGCAGAAGAAATCGTAAGACATATTGTTTTCATTTACTTTGAGATTGAGTTATTAAAACATTATTGTTTTATTAACGCATGTTAATGTGTCCAACTGTAAGGGTAACTGTGGTCTCCACACGTTGAGATTGATCGAGTACATTTTGGCAGACATGAAGGATTTCAATTGGTCGGAAGATGATATGGAGATCATTCGGGATAAGATGGCAGTTGAGATATTTTCAAACTCCTGACTCGTTTAGTTTTATATAGTAATTCTTCTGTACATGTACCATCTTTTTGTAATTTGTTTTACATTGAAATAAAATTTTACTTTAATTTCTGTTTCCTTTTCAACTATCATAAATCACAAGTTTAACAGTAATTGGAAATTCAGTTATTGAACAAGTCATACAAGTACTAAATTTGACAATGTTATCATCATAACGCCTAAAATCATTCTACGGTAGAGTCTCTGGTCGGGCACGTCTGTCTGTTATGGCCAACTATATGACAGATGCTACACTTGCGTCGGTATTCCTCAGGAACAACTCTGCTCGGACATTCATTAATCAAAGCTGAGTTAGAACATCTCCTGGAATTATACCCTGGTTGTCCACATCTTCTACAGTTTTGTGTAGTTGTCCTCTCCGAAGACGATATATGTCGACCCGCCCTCGAGCGTCCTGCTTGTCTCTTAGATATTGGATTCAAAACCACCCTATCAACGATGTCAGATGGCACAACCCAAGTGGAAGGATGTACAATCGGTATAATAGGGACTGAGTACGAGTCAATAAGTGTCTGTCTCTTATAGAAGTCCGCACACAGGGAGGTGAAATCCATGTTTTGGTCACTGTAAAAACAATAAAAACAATATGATTCACGTTGTAGTAATATTAACCGTATACTAAAATGTATATTATACCTTGCGGCAGCGAGCGCGTGAACATGGAAGCTGGTCCATTTGGAATTTGTTGCATGTGCAGATCTTTTGGGCTAGGTCAATGGTCCACTATTTTCTAGACCACTTCACGGAGAATACGTTCCAAATAATTGGATTTACTGTCATAAAATTGCACTTCTCTATGTGTTTTAGGATCACAATATGTGCTGTGTCGGTCAACTGATGACGCATGGACTGTGCAGCGATATGACGATCATGAAACCAACGTTGTAGCATATTCCTAATGAACTCTGCCAGAGTCAACATAGGTAGTTGCCGTGCAAATTTCAAGCATGAGTTTATACATTCTGCAGTATTTGTTGTCATTACCCTGTACCTTCTGTTGGGGCAGTGTACACGGGACCACTTGTGTGGACCGACATCTATTACATAATCATATGCATTCGAGTGCAAGTTTTGTAACTCTTCCATGTGCCCGTTATATTCCAACTCGGTGTACGCTTGAGCTGCTTTGTCTATTATTATGGCAACATCCTTTCTATGATATCGCTTTTTAATATTTTTAGAAAAGTGTCAGCAACATATGGTATGAGTGGTATAAGGAAACACTTTAGAAACCCCTGTTTCAATGCTTGTATGACGATCAGAAATGAAAACCAAATCATCTATATGGCCAAGGGCACCTTTCAAGCAATACAAAAACCACTCCCATGATAGGTTGTTCTCTAAGTCACCATAGCCAAAAGCAATGGGATAAACCTGTTCATTCCTATCTTGTGCAGTTGCAACAAACATTGTACCCCCGAATCTTCCATTTAAATGGGTACCATCAACGGCAATAACTGGACACAAAAACCTTCGAAATCTTCTAAGTGAGGCACCTAACGACATGAAAAAGTAGATGAATTTACCATCTTCATCTCACTTTAAGTTAGTGATTGTTTCGGGATTTTTTTCTTCCAACACGTAACCGAATGATGGCAGTAGTTGGAAGGTTTCCTCATGCATTCCATAAATGAGTGACAACGCATAATCGAGAGCTTGATATACCTTACTGTACAAGATTTGAATTCCATACATTATTTTCATGTCTGCGATTATGTCCTTAGGACGCATTAGTCGACCATCAAGTTGTTGCAATATAGGTGCAACCACTTCTCCAATTATGACTGCACTAGCTTGTTAATGACAGCGGTGAATCTCCTCGAATGGACACGTGTGTTCGTTGATAAAACTTCTTACTTGGAAGTATGTCGCTTCATCTCTCCTCACCGCTTTTAACTTCCATGTAAAGTTGTCCATCAAACAAACCAGATGTAACGTTGTCTTGATCGACCTTTTCACCTTCCACTCCAAGTTGTACCGCAATGCAAATTGCCCAACCAATCTCTTCAAATCCTTTTTACTAGGTAAAAATTACCCTTTATATATCATGCTTGTTGGTTCATCTTCTTCCAAGTTTCTGCTTCATCCCATACCAAAAGAGTACTATTCTGCTCCTGGAATTACCCACGTTATAACATTGTCAGAATCAGCTTCAGTTACATTAGGAACCTCCAGCTATTTCTACTGCACTAGAACTACATATGTGTACACATCTTGCACGTCTTTCTGTTTGGACAGGTTTTTCATCTTCCTCATTGTTCACTACATTATTTACCGGATGCAAATTTGCTTCATTATCCACTTCACGAATTGGCCCAAAATTCGGTTCATTGTTCTGCTCATTATTCATGTCATTGTACAACTCATTGTATTGGTGGTTGTACTTCCCAACATTCATTTCAATTTGACAACCAAAGAACTCGTCCAATTGAGGTCCAGGTATATAACCATGGTCAACTACTTCTGGTGGGACACCATACATGTTTTGTGGCTCTTCGATTTCACTTCTTTCTGTGAATAGTTGGTTGCTTCTGCCTGACGATCGAAATTGTTGGGTGTTTCCACGACCAGGGGTATCTTCAGCTATCACATTTGTTGTTGCCCTCTCAATTAGACTAACACATACTTAAGGGATCACCCTATCTTCCCCCAACATAAACAAAACATCATTGTCATTTCTTATAAATGTGCGACATGTTGTCTTGGGAATGATTGATATAGATTGTAGATCAGCAATGTATTTGTTGACATCGTACTTTACAACGATTTGCACGATCGACACCAGCTCTTCGTAAGTTATATTCTTTAACACATACATTCCTTGGTTATCGGTGTTGGGATTATGCTCAATATCAAGAGTGTAATAATGTAATTGACAATCTTTTCATATTAATAAAGTGATTTATAGTTTAACAAATCTTATAGCATTTATAGTTTAATTATTATAATTGTCAAAAGTAAATAATCATAAGATCAAAAGACTATGAGAAAAGAAGAATTGTTCATACATCTAGATACGTATGAGGTAGACACAATTCTGTAGTTAGTCATGAATAATATTCACAACTTAAGATAAAAGGTTGGGTGCCTTTATCTTATCAAAGCTGTAGATTCTATTACTAGCATTTGAATGAGATCAAATGTGTTATGACGAGTCTAAAATAATTAAAGTGGGTGTCTTTGGGCAAAAGAATCGAGTGCACTGGGTGCATTGAATAGGATCACAATGAAATACTTTAACTAGAACCGTCAATGGATAAAAGTTTTCATTTGAAGACAATCGGAGAGTCTATCTCAATTCTGAGATAAATGATGGGCTTATGGTTGCAAGTGTTATCATTTGAGCTATCAATGATTACGATTATATAGCATAGTTTATCCTCGATAGTTTAGTGGTATTCATTTGTTAATCGATAGAGGAATTCGTTTATAGATATGGATATCGTGGCTCCATTTATTAAATGAGAGTAGAATACCATCATATGGATGTTTTGAGGTATTGGATATTAAATCTCAACGTTAAGTTTTCAATAGTGTCTATTGAAACATGGCTTCTGGACAAGTCAAAATATCCAAGTTCAAAATGTGGTCATATGAGTAAATATGGTAACTTGGAGAGCTATAGGCGGTCTATGAGCTCTTGGCGATTACTAGTATTCTTCACGAGGATACACTTTCTCCTATAAAGTTGTCTAGGGTATGAATGAGTAACATCAACTTGTTCTATCTTTATTTAAGAGTTCAATTTTAGTTCTTTAGTTGAATGAACTAAAATTAAATAGATCGGACCTAAGTGAATCATTTGTTGATTGTGATTGGGTTGTGCCTATTCTAGATAGCCCGCCAAGATCCTTAATCCACACGAACTTGCATGGATCACTTGATATATTCTACCATCTAGAATTGTATTGAGGCATGTGGACTTGCTTCTTTTTGTAAGAATGAGTTTAGTTCACATGTAGACTTTTTATAAAGGTCAAATGGATTTAATAAAATAAGAAAATAATATATTGACCCATATATATGTGTTGGGCGGCAAGGCTATTTAGAATAGCTTAATTATATTATATTATTTTATTATTTAATTAAATAGAAATTAATTAATCTAGTGATTAATTAATTATTTAATTAAAAGTCAAAATCTTTTTCCTATTAGGAGATGGTCTCCTAAAATTATACTATTGTTGGTAGTATAATTAATGTTAAAGACTATATTTGATAAATAGATAAATAAAAGGAATTATTTATTTAATCAAATTAGGAAGTCTTTAATATGATTATAAATACATAATGAAATGATTATTAACTACCAAGTAAATCCTTCTTAGGAAAAGAATTAAGTCTCCTAATTGTATTCTATGAAATTTCGGTCAGCCCCTATATATATAATAGGATAAAATTTCTTTTAGATAATGATTCTTAACTACCAAATAAATCCACCTAAGGAAATGATTCTTGTCAACCAAGTAAATCCTTCTTAGGAGAGGATTTATGATCCTATATATATGTATGATTAATTTCGGCCAGCCTAAGCAATTTCACAGAGAGATTTCGGCCAACCCTATTTTTCTAAGAGAAGAAATCAGCCATCATGGGAATTTTGAGGGAGAAAAATCTGATTTTACTCTAGACAAAATTCAATTAACTCTAAGAAATAGTGTGTGATTCGGAAAAGAAGAAATATGAAGAAAGAACGTTTAGTTTTCAATAGTACACTAGTAGCCTTTACATTAAAAGGTTTTGTGTACAACATCGAATCAAGGTTCACGCGAGTTTCAATCAAATTGATTGATAATTCACAAGTGATCTAACGTTCTTTGTTTTCTTCTTGGAGGATTATTGTAACTAACAAAGAAGAAGATTTTGTTTGTTTCCATCCTCAGGTATACGATTAAAAAAAAGGGAGCCCACACTCCTAGGTTATTCACGTTCGTGATTGGATTGGAAGATCTTGTGGATTCAATTCGGCGTTTGTTCAATCGTCACGAGAAAAAGGTATGACACTTTATATATATATATATATATATATATATATATATATATATTAATTAATCTAGGGTTAAGGTTCTAGTTAGTCAAAGGTAAAAATTTTATTTATACGCAAACCCCAATTTTATAAATTTTCTCATGCTTCCGTTGCGCGTGTATTTTCCCTACAATCGGAACCGAAAAACCTCTAACTTCCATCAGGTAATTGCTCATATCGACCGTTGTAAGATATGAATATTCTCACCCGATACATTGTCCTGTGAAAATCATCATCATAAACCATTATTAACAAATTAAAAAATTAAATTAAGTTTACAAATATTAAGAATTAAAAAGAAAATATTAAGTGTAAGGGATCGACAACATTATCAAAAGGATCGAGCTTTTTGGAAACGGATCGAGAACTTATTGTAAGGGATCGAGCTTTTTCCAAATGGATCGAGCACTTTTTCAACTGATCGAGAACTTTTCAATGGATTGAGAACTTTTTTAAGGGATCGAGAACTTTTTCAAGGGATCGAGAATATTCTTCAAATTATCGAGCATTTTTTCTACATAATCTAGCTTTTTTCAAAATATATAAAACCTCGGTCCAATAACAAATATGCTCAATTCTTTTTTACATATTCTTGATCACACATGAAAAATACTCGGATCTATTAAATGTTCATACATGTTTTTACAACACAAATGCATGCAAAATATCGAAAATGCATGAAAGCAGAAAAGATAATACACGAGATCATAAATATTAGTTACCTTCTTGTACAGATTCTAGAACGAGAAAACTTTCTTTTTTGGAGAGAGATAGATACAAGTTTTCAGACAACTTTTTTGAGGAGATACAGAGGATTTCAGTGAGTTGTCTTTTACAAATAAAAGTTTAGAGGCAACTTCGGTAGTTCACCATAATAGGTTCTTTTTAAACTTAAGTTATTAAACTCGTGACATCATCACAAAAGGCAATAAAAAAGGTGACATATCTCACAATTTCCACTATATATATATAAAGTGGTTCTCTCATGAGAGATACCTTATTTTAACATAAAGTAAGGGCTTCTACAAAATCCATTAATTTGAATGAATTTTGATTTGATTTGATTTTTTGTGTGGTCTATAAGTTCAAAGAAATCTATTTGCAAACAAAATTTGAAATATTTTTAAGCGTCTATTTTTTTTCTACTTTTCGTCCTTTTTTTAATGCTTCATACTTATTAAATTTGAGAAAAAAATAATTGAAGTGTTTGAAATTTTTTCAAATTTAGTTTACAATTAGATTTCATTGAAATAATCACCAAAAAAAAAAGAACTCAAATTAAAGTTTATTCAAATCGATAGATTTCACAGAGGTTATTTTATGTTAAAATAAGGGATCTTTATAATCGAAACACTATAAATAGTGTTGATCTATAAAAAAACAGTGTATCACGCACCTTTAAAAATTTATATATGATAATGACTCTTTTAATGTGATTGCATCAATCCCTATGTGATCACGTACAACTCATATGTGACCACACAAAAAAATTAAAAGGTCATTTATTTTTTCAAATTTTTTCTACTTAAAATTTAATGTGTATGAATTGAACTCATTAAGTTATGTTGTTTTTTTTTTAAGTGGTCAAACAACATAGGTATATCAAAAACAAATTAAAAATTAAAGTCAGAAACCCTGACTTTTAACTTAATTCCAAATCACATGATTACAAATAAAATATTATCTTCCAAGTCTATCCTCCCAAAGAAGATATATTTCTAAATTTATTCTAATTTGATATGTTGTAGAGATTTTTCATTTAATATATTTCTTATTTTAAACTGCTTTTAGAAAGTGTTGACGATGATTTTTGAATCGTATGATTGATCGTGCGTCTAACAAGTTTTTATAAATAGACAACGATGTTATGAGAAAGATAGAAAAAAGTAGAACATACAAACACAAATTTACGTGGTAAAACCCTAAGGTGGGGAAACATTCACGATTGCCAGTGATGGTGAGAAGAAATCCACTATGAATGGAATAATTACACACTCAATCTCTTATTCTTTTTTGGCATCTATCTTTCTTTGTGTATCTTTTTTGTGTGTTGTTATCTATATTTTCCAATGAGATTATGGGTCAATTTATATGTGTATAGAACCTAATCCTTGTTATACAAATAAGGAAAGGTGATAGTGTTTAATTAGGACTAGTTACTTGTTGAAGTCGTCTTTTTCTTCTTTTCTGTTTCGGAGATCTTGTGCATTGAATTAGAATCTTCGTAGGATTCTAGTTGAATGGTTCATTCATGACTTATTTCCTAATCGGTGTGCAGTCTTCTAGAAGATCATAGTTATTGCTTGATGTGGACTCGTTTCCTGTTTGGTATTTATCCTTCTAGAAACTTTGAGTTCTTTCTTGAATAGAATTCGTTGACATTGGAAAGGAAATATAGATATTTCCTTATTGGAGTATGATTCTAGATTCCTTGTTTGAGTAAGATCTTTCTTCTTCGTATTTGAGTCGTAGTGGCCTTTAATGTCTCCCACACATTGTTTAACTGATCAATTATCTAATCCCGACCAGACCGTTTATGTCCCAATCAGGTGGTTTTTACAGATCAGGTTGTCTCCACCCGATCGGTTAGTTTTCCCGACCATCTTGGGTAATTTAAACTTGGTCTTGAGATCATTTATTAATTGCCTTGGGTTGATCTTTCCTGACTAACTTTTGTAACGTGGCATATCTAATCACCGTGTTTTCAGGTGATCATGTTGACTTGTCATGCTATCAAAAAATCCCTATAACAATACCCCCTCAAATTCGCGAGATGAGCTCTTGACGGCTCAACGAAAGGGATTTGAATAAATTTTCCTTAGATTTTTTGGGGCTTCTGATCTTATCGTTCTAACCCGATCAAGTATCTTATAAAACTAGTAATTTTTTTTATTGCTAAACTGATCAAGTATCTTACTAAACTGATCAGTTTGGACTCCCTGACTTTTTACTCCCTTGTAACTGGAATGGTCAGTGTCCCGACTCTTTGCTCAGGATAATTTTTGACTATCTTAGTTTTTAAAGTTGATTGTGTCAGTGTCTCGATTACTTGTTCAGGATAATTCCTGACCGTCTTGATTCGGTCGGTGTCCCAACTTTTTACTTGGTATAATTCCTGACCGTCTTGATTCTATAGTCGGAGTCCCGACTCTTTGCCTAGGATAACTCCCGATCGTCTTGATTCTTCGGTCGGTGTTCCCGCTCTTTACCTAGGATAATTCACAATCGCCTTGAGTCTTCGGCCAATAGGTATTCTTGGAACCTTGCCCCATTTTCCCTTATTTTTCCCATGTAAACAAGTCACCAAGAACATCTTTCGGTTTTGTCTGTTTACAAGGGTTTGGTCGAATTGTTAGTGCAATACTAACACAACCAAATACATCTCACCAGGTTTTCCCGATGGCATGCTAGAGTGTTTTTTTCCCAGTAAAACCGTTATCTCGGGGTGACTGGATTGCTGACAGTGCTTTTTATGCACCCTGTCAGTTCGGCATGCGCGTCGGATCTCTAACACCCAACTTCTCAGCCTCTCGGGCACTTTCACCTACCATGGCAGGTGCCAGCGATATGAGTTTATCTTTAATAACAAAGATGAATATAAAAATTTGAACACCGTTCTTGGCTTATTTATTAATTGATATGAAAATTAACAACATCAAAATATAAACAATAATTAGAAAAGCTAAAAATAAAAAACTAACTAAAAATCTCTTAAACAAAAATCAAAAGCAATTAAGCTATTTATTCCAAGAGCAAGTTTTTTTTTAAGACCAAGTTCCATTATCCCTGAGCTTGTGTAGGGTCCTCAAAAGATGGTGTTGACTATCCCATCGCCGCTGCCTCTGTTCAGGCTTTGCTTCTTTTCTTTTCCTGATTTCCTATTGGCTAATCGTCCCAGTAGGGATCCTTCTGTTGATCATCTATCCTTTTGAGAATTAAATCTTTGAGGTGACCCTCTCAAATAAGTGTCTCAATGTGGTCTCTTAGTCGGTAGCACTTTGATGTGTCATGACCACTTTCTTTGTGGAACTTGCAGTATTTTGTTGTGTCTCTTTAGGCATAGATTGACTGCAATGAGGATATTTGACTAGCTTCTGGTCTTCTACAATCGTCAGGATTTCCTCTTGTATTTTAGTGAGTGGAGTATAGTTGGTGTACTGACCATGGAATTTTTTTATCAATCAGACTGTTTCTACGATTTTTGACTCAACGGATATCTTGGTTCACGTCATTCTCCTGGTGATCACCCTTCTAGTTCTTTACATAGCCATCACTTGTTTTGGTGTTCTCTCCAAGGCGACCCCCGTGCACATAACTACTCATGAGCTAAATCCACTTCTTCAGCCATTGCATAACTTCCTGCCACATCCATCATGTCGGCATATGTATTTGGGCATTCTCTCCTCAAATCGAAGGAGAGCTGACCTTTCTGTTGGTTGTTGGTGAAGATGGCCACTACAGTCTCATCATTGGAATTATAGATCCCTGGCACTTCCTGAGAGAATCTTTTCAGTTAATCTTTTAGTGATTCATTCCTTTTCTGTTTAAGGGTGGTGAGGTGAACTATTGATTTCTTCATTTGTATATTTCCCAAGAATTTTCATGAAAAAGCTTGGGTCAACTCTTGAAAATTCTTGATTGTTCTTTGAGGAAGCCTTCCAAACCACCTAGACCCTAAGTCTCGAGCGTTTGCGGGAACGTCAAGCACAACAATGGGTCATTATAAGCATACTATGCCATCACACTTTGAAAATGTCTCATGCTCTTTTGGATCCATGTTTGCTTTAAATTGCTCAACCTGATGCATTTTAAATCTTTTCAGGAATTGGGTTTGGAGAAAACTATTCATGAAAGGGCTTTCAAAATCATTTTCAAGTAAATCTTTAAGCCACTGGTGACGTTATAGTGCTTCTACCTTCTGGGATAATTTATGTATCAGGATATCTCGCTTAAATTCTAACTCGTTATCCATTCCCGATCGTTGATGGTCGATGGGCCCTTGTTGGAATCTTAGTGGGGACTTACCCCTTTGCCGTGTTCTGTGAGGTGGTTGGTCGATGTCATCTGACGAGCTAGATCGGTCTCACCTACGAACATCTCTACGGATTTATTCTGACTCAAAATCAACTTAATGCCTACCCCGACCGGTAATTCTTTCATCTCTTTTTTGGGATTGTTCCCATTTTTCGCGATGATCTTTCCTTTCTCTACTAGTTTTACGGGGCGCGCCTGTGGTCACGTCCACCATCTCAGAATGCATCTTGGGGTTTGGGTCCTCCACGGGTGTAGACAATTGATATGGCGATGCCAGATTAGCAGTCACTGTTATATTGATTCCCTATCTAGCGGTGTCTTTAATGACTCTCCGCAGGGACTCTTGGACCTACTGGAATGCATATGGGGGAATTTTTGGGCGAGCGTTTGTAGAGGTTATTGCTGCTTGACCAGTTGAAGTTGGTGTCACGGAGGGCAGGCTTTCTCCAACAGTGTTGCCATTTATTGTGTTAGAATTGCTACCAGCACGTAGGATGCCAACATCATTCGTAGACTGGCTTCCATCTTATTGTTTGTCATGTTACCGTTTCACGAGTTCTTTTTTTTTTTTAGAACTTTGTTTGCGAATTTACTCACTTGCGTATATTCTGACGCTGGTAGAACAAATAATCCACCCTTAGCACCTTTATTTTTTTTTGGGCTCGCTAGAGTATCTCAATGTTTCGTCTGTTTATATTGGTTTCTTGAAGTTGAGTTATACGTCCTCTCCTTCTAGCACCAGTTGTTGACGGTGATTTTTGGATCACGTAGAATTGATCACGCGTCTAACAAGTTTTTGTAAATTGACAACGATCTTATGAGAAAGATAGAAAAAAATAGAGCATGCAAACACAGGTTTACGTGGTAAAACCCCAATGTGGGGAAACATCCATGGTTACAGGTGACGGCGAGAAGAAATCCACTAAGAATGGAATAATTACACACTCAATCTCTTCCTCTTTTTTTTTGGTGTCTCTCTCTCTATATATTTTTTATGTGTTGTTATCTATATTTTACAATGAGATTATGGGTCTATTTATATGTGTATAGAACCCTAATCCTTGTTATACAAATAAGAAAAGGTGTTAGTGTTTAATTAGGACTTGTTACTTATTGAAGTCGTATTTGTCTTCTTTCCTGTTTCAGAGATCTTGTGCATTGAATTAGAATCTGCGTAGGATTCTAGTTGAATGGTCCATTCAGGACTTATTTCTTGATCGATGTACAGTCTTCTAGAATAGCAGAGCTATTGCTTGATTTGGACTCGTTTCCTGTTTGGTGTTTATTCTTCTGGAAACTTTGAGTTCTTTCCTAAATATAATTCTTTTACACTGGAGAGGAAATATGGATATTTCCTTATTGGGGTATGATTCTAGATTCCTTGTTTGAGTAAGATCATCCTTCTTCATATTTGAATCGTAGTTACCTTTAATGTCTCTCATGCGTTATTTAACTGGCCAATTATATAATCCCGACTAGACCTTTTGTGTCCCAATCAGGTAGTTTTTACCTGATCAGGTTGTCTCTACACGATCGGTTAGTTTTCCCGACCATCTTGGATAATCTTAAACTAGGTATTGAGATCATTTATTAATCGCCTTGGGTTGATCTTTCCAAATCAATAGCCTTTTTTTAATTTGGTTTCCGATTCATATGATCCATGAAAAAACAAAATGGTTTCCCCAATTATATAAACTGAAAACATGGATAACATGTAAAATAGCTTAAACTTTTTTTTGACAATAAATTTAACTTGAACTTTGTTTGCTGAATACACAAAATTGTATTATTTGATGATTTTTTTTTCTTAAATTGAACTTTGTTTGTAGAAGATTACTTCTTTTAATCAGCTTGGTTATAATTGTAAAATTATTTATTTTCAGATAATTTTATTTTTAAAATATAAATATGTTGACAATGCATTCAGATGTAAAAAAAAACAAATAAACATGTCATTCAATTTCATATTTTAATCCCTTTTTATTCTTTAAAAATATTCAGAATCGTTCAGTCTTCAAACAAAAAAAAAACAAATGACCCCTGAGTTTTTTTTGTAGTGATTACATGTAAATTATATGTGATAATATTATATATACATATACATATACATATATATATATATATATACATATACATATATATATATATATATATATATATATATATATATATATATATATAGTGTTTGGCTAAGTTGCTGTTAACAACAATGTTACTAGACAGTGCCTTTAAATTTCAATACAATGGTGTATAAAATTTAGGAATTTAAAAAAAATAGAAAAAATAAAACAAAGTACGAAAAGCAAAATAAGCAAAGAAAAAAAAAAGTGTGGAAATTTAGATCTCTGTTGTCCATCTAGGAAGATCGATGGTGGAGATCCAATCTGGATCTTCATCTCCATGGAAAAGTCCAACTCAACCAAACAAACACCGGAATTCCAAATTCACAATCATCAATTAAATTCCACAAACAAAAACAAGAAAGCAAATTAGCAAAACAACACAAATCCATTCCAAAAATACAACCACAAATCTCATCCAATAATCTATATGAACCATAATTTTCAATAAAAAAAAAATCTAGAAAAAACGTCAATCTAAGGGAATGCACCACATATCCATCCTTCATCCATTTATCTGTACGATCCTAAATTCAGATAACGAATCCAACACATAAACTCTACGATCAAACAAACTAAGTTCTAGAGTACACAAACATGTTTGGGCACAATAAGAAATCTAAATATCATCCCTACAAATTCTTTTTATTGCAACATATCATGAATTGAAAACAAAAAAAAACAAAACTAGAATCAAGAAATGGCGACAATGTTCTGTTTGGCTACCGTGAAAACTAACTGCAAGATCTAGACGATAAGACCAATAGAGTATAAAATATTAGATGGATCTCCTTGAAGAGAGACCAACAATGGAGATTTATCAACAGCGACGGAGACCCATCGTAGGGTCTCCTTTAGATCCATAATGATCTCCAGATGGAGATCCATCTGGTTCTCTATTGATGAGAGGTTGGTAGTGGTGTTGATGATGATTAGATGATCGTTTTGATTATGATTTGAGATGATTTTGGTGTTGTAATGGTGTTGATGACGATTCGATGATGGTTTCTGTGTTGATGATGGTTTTGTTGATGATTTCAAATGGAGATCCAGACTACCACCTCTTTGTTTTTTTTTGGTTTATCATCACCATTCATATTTGAGATGGACGGTGAAGATCCATCTTCCAATTTTTTTTATATAAATTATTTTTTTAAAAAATAAATAAATCTCCACCGTCCATCTTAGATTTGAATGGTTGATTTTTTTTTTCTTTTGCATTATATAAACATTCCTAGATTTTAATGTTATCACATATGAATTGATGCGATAACACCAAAAAAGTCATGATCACATATTAATTTTTTAAGAGTATATGGTACATCGATGTTCTATCTGACTGTATATATATATATATATATTGGTTCTCTCATAAGGGATTTCTTATTTTAATTTTGGCAAGGACCACCATGAAATACATCCATTTTTATGAATTTTGATATGAATTTTTTTATGGGTGATATTTTCAATGAAATCTACTTATAAATAAAATTTGAGAACTTTTCAAGCACTACAACTATTTTTCTTGAATTTTTCTATATTTCACCAATTTTCTAATTCCTTTATATTTAACAAAATCAGGATAAATAATTGTGGTACTTAAAAAATTCTCAAATGTTATTTATAAGTAGATTTCACTGAAAATATTAGCCACAAAAAAATTCAAATCAAAATTCATAAAAATGAATGTGATTTCACGGTGGTCCTTACCAAAATTTAAACAATGGATCCCTTATGAGAGAACCACTATATATATAGAGGATGCCCTTCACTGCACCGATGTATAGTATATCCTTTATGATCATGACTTGTTTTTCTACCCTACCATCAACAATTAAAGATTTGTTTTTGTTTCATTTGTTCTCTATCTCTATATTCTTATTCAACATGTAAGATTTTTTTATAAAATTGTGAGTAACATATGACATTATAATTTTGAGTTTATGAAAACTAAATTGATTGGAGTGTTTAAGTAATAGAGAGTTGTCTGGATAAAGCCCGTTATTAATGTGATCAATATTGTTGGGCTTGGTGCACCTTAGATACATTATTTATATAGGATATGGTGGGTGATAGGTTATTGTATATGTGTGGGCTTGATAATCTTTTTAGGACTAACTATCCTATTAGCATTATGAATCCTCTACGGGTTAGGATTCAAGTAAGTAACAATATATATAGGGAGTCCATGCTTTCACTCATGTATCACATAGTGATTTAGTACAATGTAGCCTCCCCATGAGGTTATCTAAAGTAAGGTAAGAAGAGAGTAGAAGACTCTCTATAACTTGGATGGTTTCCGCTGCACATCCAGGTACACGTCTATTCATACTTTAGCATACAATACGAGATTTAATTATCTTTAATTCTTTTTACATAATGCTTACACATCATTCTCTTCATTCAATAGTGCCTAGATATACTCTCTCAGCCCACTCTCCTAAACCACTTTTGTTCATGTGTTGACATATGAACAACATTAATTTTTTCACATTAAATTTGTAGCCTTTATAAACAACCTCATTATTCATTTTATTTACAATGCAAACCAACAACTTATTTCCCAGATTGCTATTCTTCTTTAACTTTAACATATTGTTATTTAATATCAGTTTTTTAAAAAAATATATGTATTGCTTAGATATCTATTTCTTTTTACCAAATTTACTTAAACATTTCTTTTTATATCACTGGCTAACTTGATTGTTGTTGTATAAAATAAATAAACAGTACAAAAAATTCATAAGACAAGAACATTAAAACTTAATGTCTACATTTAAATTAAAAATTCAAAATAATGATAAAAAATGTGCAATTAAACATATTTTTTATCTTTTAATTTAAAATTGATTTGCTTAATTTGCATGTCAGTCTAACCAGATTCATTTGTTTTGGGGTTCAAAAATTAAATGAAACTTTTTGGTGGTGGCATTGCAACACTGTCACTACTTTAATAACTAACTTATGTTTGAGAGACGTCTATTATGGTGAACAGATAAAAATACCCCCAATAATTGTTTCACATCAGATTTTTTTCATTCATTTTACAGTGACAGAGTTGTGAAGTAGAGAGAGAAAGTCCCGTTGAAACTCAGACAATCACTCGAAAAGTGACGGAGTGGCGCTACACAGACGTATTCGGGGGAGCTCACGGTGGTCAAGCTGCTCGGTCAGCTTGTAGGGGTAGGGGGTAGCTCCCCCAGATCTTTTTTTTTTCTGGTCAGTTCTTAAAAGGCTCGAAATGTAATTACAAAAGACTCAGAGTCTTTAGTCAAAGTCTTGGAGCCTTTAGTAAAAAGCTCGGAGACTTTAGTAAAAGTCTCAGGGCCTTTAGTAAAAGTCTTGGAGCCTTTATTGAAAAGCTATGAGGCTTTAATAAAAAGCTCAGAGTCATTACAAAAAACTCGGAGCCTTTAGTAAAAGTCTCAAAGGCTTTATTAAAAAGCTTAGAGTAATTACAAAAAACATCGGAGTCATTACAAAAAAGCTTGAAGCCTTTACAAAAAAGTTCGGAGCCTTTACAAAAAAGATTGAAGATTTTACACAAAGTCTTAAATAATTTACATTACAAAAAAGCTCGGAGCCATTATAAAAAAGCTCAGAGCATTTACAAAAAAACTCGAAGACTTTACACAAAGTCTCAGATAATTTACACAAAGGCTCGGACGCTGTAAATAAAGCTTACAAAGGCTCAGAGATTCAAAATTCAAAAGTTTAAACTTCATAATACCAACTTCATGTTCATTCAAAGACTCAGATTACAAATCATAAGAAATTGATAAATTGTTACAAGACTCAAAATATCTTGTTGTCCTAAAACACTTCGACTTTCATGCAAGTTGTAAATCGATTTTCAGACTAGTTTATTGGATAGAGAGTGAGAGAGAAGTTACTACTTTCAGTGATTAAAGTGCAGAGATGGAAGTACAAAAAAATTAAAAGTTGATTATTTAAGGGCAATTTGGGTAGTTCACCATAATATGTACATTTTAAACTTAACTCATTAAAGCAGTGACATCAGTACAACGCACTAATTTTTTTTAACATTTCTCACTATTTCCACTTTGTTTTTTTTTTAATCGCATAGAGAGAAAAAAAAATATTCTTTCATTAGCTAAATCTTGAAAGGTAAAGATTTTGGCTCAAATACATATGCAATTAGGGCAGACCATTAAGGGTAACTGAGTTTACATTCCTCTCTTCGGATGTTAAACGAATTTCAATTTATATGAATTTTTTATAATATATTTAAAACTATTTTACTCTAATTTATTTTTCTATTTATTTATTCTAAGTGATGTTTGGTAATGAAAACTTGGTAAAAAGATTTGGGACCGTACATTCAAAAAAATAAAAAAAGTTACAGTCTTAAAAAAAGCACACACCTGGTATATATATATATATATATATATATGAGTCTTTCTATTGCCAGTTACAACTGATATAATATATCAGTTCTTTACATGTGGGTTATTGGATTTAAAAAATGCTTTGACAAGTGCATGCAACCAAGTCAAAAACATTTAAATCCAATGGTCCACATGCAAGGAACTGATGTATCTTATATTAGTTTGAACTGACAATCGAAAAATTGATATATATATATATATCCATTGATGTTTGGTAATGAAAATTTGCTAAAAGGAAATATCCGAGCAATTCAATTTGGGACTGTACACTCAAGAAATAAAAGAAGTTGTCAAGTCGTAAAAAAACATACTTGATATATATATATATATATATATATATATATATATATATATGTGTGTGTGTGTGTGTGTGTGTGTGTGTGTGTGTGTGTGTGTGTGTGTGTGTGTGTGTGTGTTCAAGTCATACACATTTATGTAACTTTATCAGTGTATTGGATGTGGACAATTAGATTTACATACTTTGACTCAAAGTGTATACACTTGTCAAAGCTTCTCTATAATCAGTGGTCTACATGCAACATATTGATGTAAGTTATATCAGTGCACACTGACCAGAACGAGACTATATATATAAAAACTGATATTAAATGGCAACGTCAAAGTTGAAGAATAAGGACAATCTAGTAAATAAGTTGTTGGTTTGTATTGTAAATAAAATGAAAAAGGATTTCATTTAGAAAGGCCACAAATTTAGTGTGAATAAGTTAATATGGTTCACATATCATCATATCAACAAATAATGGGTACTCGAGGTACCATCTTCGTAGCGGGGTGTCTAGTTAATCTCCTTAGAGCTTTGGAATCTCCTATGAGCTTTACGAGTGTCTTCCCTCTTGATGGAAAAACATGATAAATACCTTGACGGGTTAATAGGGCAACATCAAGGTACTTAGGTACCAGTTGGTCCGTGAATATGTAGGAGATTCACCTTACTACTTTGATGATGTTGAGGTACCTAGGTTGTGCTAGGCCTAGTACTTCGAGATAAACCATTGTGTCTGGTACCTATTTAGTGTGTCGGGACGCTTTCTACTAGGTGCTAATTGGGTGAAAATTTTTCCTTTGGGCCATTGCCAAATTTGGCTATTAACAGAAGTCCCCTCTGACTTGAACACCGGTGATTGACTTGGGGTTGGAGTCAGATTTTTATTTTAATTGGGAAATTTTCTAGTTTTGGCCAGTTACCAAGATCTGGGAGAAATCTTCTCATTAAATGCAATGGCCATGTGTCAAACGAGGGGGAGGTTTCCCATTTGAAAATGAGAGATTTTTGTGGTTTACGAGTATCGAGGTGAAAATCTCACATTCTTAATCATGCTTCTTTCACCGGTTACTATTCCATTATGCCTATTTAAACTCGGTCTCCTCTTCATTTTCTCTCACGCTTTCAAATTTTCTACTTTAAAAATCTAAAAAAACTCTTAACTTTTCTGTCATCTTCACTTCTCTCTAGCTTTCTCCTCTTAACTTTTCAAAACTCGAATTTGTTGTTATCATGTTGAACTCTGATCGTGATAGTGTCGAAAGATTGGTGAAGGACTACTCCCCGAGATCAGCTGGCAGGAAACGAGCTCGGGAAGAAGATAATGGAGAAAGTGACACCCCATCTTTGCTAATATGCCATCATTCCGGTCGGAACATCGCCATTAGGGTTGGCTTATACCCAGCTCGAAACAGTCGATGGAGACTCGGAAGGGGAGTCAGACGAGGTTGAGGCTGCCACCATCATGACATGAGAGGTACTTTCCCTGCCAATAGATTTCAGAATAATCCTTGATTCCACTGCTACTATGGAGTCGATCGACCGTTTGAGGGAGAGATTTGGCATCCCTGATAGTATCACGATCACTATTCCCCATAGAAGGTACGATGTATATAGTCCTCCCTCTAGCATGCTCCCTATCCAAACCGCTGCCTTCGAAAGTGGTGAGGTTACCTCTATACCAATCTCTCCGTAGGATGCCTCATGCCCTTCCGCTTGCTCCCTTCCAGTTTACACAAAGGTTTTGGAGGCACTTGGTGGGTTTCCTCGTTCTGTGGAAGGAGCAATGCGGGAAGGATAGTATCGAGAGGGAACCGAGATTAAATGAGTTACGACTTCTTTTTAAGATTACTCCTTTGACTCCTGGTCCCAAGCGACAGTTCTATCTTCTGACGAAGAATAATTTGAAATTCATCGTACCAGGTGCTACCAAGAAGGATGCCTTCTGGAGAAAAGAATGATTGGTGGTCGGCGGAGATTGGGGGAGCTCTGTTCTCATTAGGAGAACAGAGTATCAAGTCCCTACCCAATTTATTGACAAACCAGTCTGGAGTAAGACATCTCTGTCGGCTGAATCAAGGGCGATCTTGAAAGCAATCGTTGACCGCAAGTATGTCAACCTGGAGTTTTCTACCTCGGAAGGTTTTGATCTGGGTAGGGTGAGCCGGTATCTACGCATCTCAGTTACTTCTCTAGGTATGTCAAATCTCTTAGTTTCTTATTGATGCGTGTTTCTTTCCTTTCATAGATGTATTCTAATTCTTTATTAATTTATGCAGTTTTTGTTATTCCATTACCGGTCCAGTGGGACCCCAGCCTGCTGGATAGTCAGACCCCTACAGGCTATCTTTCTCCGTCTGGTTCTCCCACCGCTCAAACTGTTAGGTTCCCTCATTCCCTGGTCGCGGTTAGGCGTATACCGGTTAGGATTCCTAGGGCACCTCTCACCTCTAGACCCATGTCTCAGATGGATGTCTTCGCATCCCGGCTAACCAGGGTGAGAGGTCAATGCTCTACTGCTCCACTTGCTACTACTACCGTGGCTCCTAGTTCCACTGTTATCGCTTCTACTTTTTCTATCATTGCTACAATTCCACTCCATTCGCTTGTTTTAGTACCTCCAATGCCACCATCACTGCAACTCTCAGTATAAGTACTAGACCTTGACCGAGGATTTCTGAACAAAACGATGTCTTCGATCGGTTCGTTCTCTCATGCCCTAGTGAGGGTTTAGCTTCGTTGACCTCTCTGCCTTCTGAGGTTCTGCTCACTAAGGGTTCTGCCCTTATTGTCGAGGTAAGTATGTTGTCATATCCCATCTCATTATTATTCTAGCATTCACATAACCGGTAACTAAGTGTTGACTAACCTAGTTGCTATGTTTTACATACTTTCAAGTATAATGTATCAGTGAGACATCAGATGGCCTCATTGAGAACTCGCGCTGAAAAGGCTGAGTCTGATGCTGAGGTCGCTAGAGGGGAGCTTGATCAGACTAATAGCACAAAGCAGGCATTGAAACTTAACTTGGACGCGATCGAGAAGACGTTGGAGGATACACGTTGTAACTTGGAGAGGTTGAAGCGCTCATTCGATCAGGAGACCCTCAGGTCGGAATGGAGAGGTATCCCCATAGAGGAAGAAAGCTAGGGTGCAAGAGGTAGAAAATCAAGCTCTATGTGCTTAAGTGGCCAGTTTGGAGGCTGAGATTGACTCATCTTTCGGTGATGGCTACTTTTATGATGCATTCCAAGCAGCCTAGGCTCTACCTCTTCCTTTTGACTTGGTCACCATCGCGGACTGGATAGAGAGAAGATCAGGGATAGAGTAAAGAGGATGTCAACCCCCGCTGGTGATGGAGCTGGTAACTCTCGAGTTGCTGTTGTTGATAAGGGTCAGCAACCTTGGATTGGAGATGTTTGCTTACTTCCAAGGAAACCATAGAAGATCAATCTGTCAGAACGATGTGGGATCAACCTGCTTCCCAGGTGGTGTTGGTGTACCTTCCTGCCACCAAGGAGATGGTGGAGGATCAAACTCTCCCTAAGGAGGTGGGAACTGTCCAAGTTACTTTCGGAGAGGTCACTAAGCTTGCTGAAGTTAAAACCACATCTTATGATGTAACAATTAGGGGTTCTATCTAACCTAGTTTAGGTGGGAGCTCCAGTTGAGGCAGCGCAAGTGCTAGCGGATGAGCAGTTTGTTGACAGATCCGAAGATGGAGCAGAGGGGCAGGTTTCATGAGGTGGAGAGGGAGAAGGAGGCCATTAGGAAGGGGCTAATCTGTGAACCAGTAATCTGATACATCATCTGTTTATATTGCCCAGAAGTGGGGGTAGGCACTCTATTGGTTCAAGAAAAACCATTCATTGTATTTTTCTAATGTTGCTTTTTTTTTAATATAGCCTAGAATAGGGGATTGGCTCTCTGGTTTGAATGAATGAGGATAGTCTCTCTTTTTCACTTCATGCTTGTATCTAGTTGATTTCTAGCTCGATTGAATATGCCCTGCTTCATCTCCTCGCTTGATCTAGAATCCAATCCCTCACATATACCTGACTTAGGCAAAATCTGGTAATACAAGGAAAAATTTAAAATTTTGCTAAGTATAGAAAATAAAATTAGACCAAATGGCAGGTACCAGTTCCTGGAACTTAGCCACATTTTAATCCTGTAAATTATAATACATGGAGTTCTCTATTTGATGAGCCTTTTCAAGAAGTTGCACCCATGGCTTAAGCCATCCCTATATCTGGACTTAAGCGAAATGACGTGTAGCATCTGCTTGGGTACCTAGGACATCCCTTTGTTGTGGTACCTTGGAGCTCAGATGATAACTTGATTAAGGTGTTCATTGCCGTCACTTCAAATGCCCAGTGCCTAACTGGTCCAAACGGACCCTAACAACACAAAACAACTTGAAAATAGGTGAAGAAATAAACAAGAGTAAGTAGACGACCGGTACTAGGTTACCGAGGTACTTGGTCGAGGTGGTCCTCATGAAACCTTCTGACATACTTGATTTTCCTTTCTAGGAGAATCGAGGTACCATATGTCCTGCTTTTAGGAATTTCGGTACTTTAGAAGAAATACTTGGCCAAGTTAACCTAGGTACCTTTGGTCCCCGTACCAAGAAAGTACCATACCATGGCAATCTCAGTCTAGCGGGCAGTTATGCACTTATGTCTAGACCCTTCTTGGGGGAGGTGGCTAGACCAAGGTATCAGGATTGTCTTTCGGATATCCTAGTCTCGTGATCTGGCTAGCAACTATGTATTTATGCTCAGATCCTTCTTAGCTAGGGGTGGTGCCCGGCCAAGGCATTAGAGGTGGTGAGGAGGTTTCCCCAACCAATCCCCGGTCTTGTGATTTGGATGACAATTATACTCTTACGCTTAGATCCTTCTTGGCGGGGTGGGTCCCGGCCAAGGCATCAATAATACTTGGTTCGTGGAGATCATGGTGAAATTCCCCTTGACAAAAAAGAAAACATGATTGGAGATGAAGAAACTAATTGGAGATTTTATTTATAATCAAGCTGGAATTACAATTTATTCATGAGTTGATACTACTGATACCTGGATATGACTAATCTACTCGATGTCCCCTTCCTAGGGGTAAAACCTCTTTAGCTGGTCAGCATTCCACATATGATCAATGGGTTGTCCATCCATGTCTTCGAGCTTATAAGCCCTGCTCCGGACCACTAACTTTATCAAGCATGGGCCCTCCCAGTTTGACCCTAGGACCATATCCTACTTGACCCTAGTGTTCTGAGTCACCTACCTAAGGACTAAATCCCCTTCTTTGAAGCTCCAAGACCTCACTCTTTTGTGAAAGTACCTCGCTATTCTGCTCTGGTAAACTGCTACCATCTCTACCACTTTGTCTTGCGTTTCCTCCATGAGGTATAGTTTGGCCCTAATCTTGACCTCGTTGCTTTCTGGCTCGAAGTGTTGGACCCCAAACGAGGTCAGCTTGTGCTCAATAGGCAAGACCGCTTCTACTCCGAATGCTATGGAGTAGGGTGTTTCTCTGGTCGCGGGTTCTTCTAATGGTCCGGTAGGCCCAAAGTACCTCAGACAACTCCACTGCCCACTTGCTCGCTAGATTTTTTTTTATGAGCTTTTTGATTGTCTTATTGGAGGCCTCCACCTGGCCGTTGGTTTGGAGGTGGGCTACTGAGGTAAAACGAAGGTCGATTCCCAAGTCTTCACAGAAACCCCTGAATTGGGCATTATCAAACTACTTACCGAGGTCAGTGATGATGACGATCGTGGTACCGAACTTGCATACCAAGTTAGTCTTGATAAACCTGGTGGTGTTCTCTTCCATGATTTAGGACAACGGTCCCGCTTCCACCCACCGAGTGAAGTAGTTGAACGCTACAATGGTATGTTTAGCTTGTCCATGAGTGGTAGGGAGTGGCCCAATCAAGTCGACCCCTCAAATGGCGAGATAGGGTGAACTGATCGAAGATAATAGCTAAGAAGGAAGACGGCTCAAGTTTGACATTTCTGGCAAGGTTCACAAGCTTCCAGAGGGCTGGATTTGGTTCTACTGAAGTCTTTTGACAAGGGAGAGCTGAAAACTCGGCCATAAAGTCTGCTAGTGATTGAACTTTGATAGTCATCCTAGCCTTCTATTTTAGATCAAACTTAGTGAGCACTAGGGCCCAAAGAACCAGTCTTCCAGACACGTCTGGTCTCTGCAATAACTGGCGGACAGGTTGATTAGTCGTTACTACCACTGTATGTGCTTGGAAGTAGAGGTGGAGCTTCCTCACCAAGATCACTAAGGTGAAGGTTAGCTTCTCAAGGAGAACGTAATTCCTTTCGGGCTTGGTTAGTACACATCTCACGTAGTAGAAAGGTTGCTGGACTCCGTCCTCACATTCTTTAACCAAATCTCCATTAACCATCAATTCAGATACGGCTAGATAAATATGCAGCTTCTCACCATGATCTGGCTTAACTAACAACGGCGAGCTAGCTAGATATCTCTTTAAATCTTGGAAAGGTTGCTCCCTGTCCTTGTCCCACTTTATATTTCTTCCCTGTTTGATCACCCTGAAGAAGGGAAGACACTTGTCAGTCAACCGTGAAATGAAGCGGTTGAGCGCTGCCACTCAATCGGTTAGTGTATGTACTTGTTTGAGTGATGTAGGAGATTCCAGGTCTAAAATAGCTCGGATTTTCTCTGGGTTGGCCTCTATACCTCTCTTGTGAACCATAAAACCAAGAAACTTTCCTGCAGTTATCTCGATAGCACACTTGGCGGAGTTCAACCGTATCTGGTTCTTTCTCACGATCTATAAGGTCCTGCGAAGGTGGTCCTGGTGCTCTCCTGCTGTCTTGGACTTGGTAATCATGTCATCAATATATACCTCCATCGTCCCTTCCGATCTTTAGCTTGATCAGCCGGTGGACCAAATGTTGGTATGTAGCTCCCATATTTTTGAGACCAAATGACATCACCATATAGTAGTAAAGTCCTTGTCCGATGATGAAACTGGTCTTATCCTGATTAGCAGGGTGCATCATGATCTAGTTATACCTCGAAAATGCATCCATAAAGCTCAGGAGCTTATTTCCTGCAGTGGAGTTAACTAGCTAATCGATTTTAGGCAAGGAAAAGCTATCATTTGGGCAGGCACGGTTGAGATCTGTCTAGTCAATGCACATGTGCTATATCTCGTTTGCTTTGGTGACCATGACCATATTCGTGATCCAATCGAGGTATCGAGACTCCCTGATAAATCTAACATTTATCAAATTGTCGACCCCTTCCTGTATGGTAGCATTTCTTGTGGGGTTGAAGTGTCACCTCTCCTGCTTGATCGGTATGAAAGTGGGGTCGAATGCCAACCTATAAGCAACCAAAGAGATGAGGATTCCCAGCATTTCGCTATGGCTTCAAGTGAGTATATGACTGTATTTCTGGAAGAGCTGGATCAGGCCTTCTTTTAATTTCGGTTCCAAGGTCGCCCCAACCTTGACTACCTTGGATTGGTCATCTTGTCTAATCAAAATTTCTTCTAACTCATCAACGGGGTTGCCACTGTCCAATCCCCTATCTTCTTCTTCTTCTTCATCGTCCTTAACTTGGACGTCTTTCTCTAAATATTCTGCTAACTCTGGGACATCGGAGTCCATTTCTGAAAATTCTTGTCCTTGAACCACAACTACATGCTCATACTGTTTCATTAACACTATGGAATTAGCTGATACTTCGTAGCACTTATGAGTGGCCTACTGGTCCCCACGTACCTCGCCTACTTCATTTCTACTGAAAACTTCAGGACGTCATGGTAAATGGATATCACCCCCTTGAGCATTGATAAGAAAGGCCTCCATAAAATGGCATTTTAGGCCGACGGGGTGTTAACCACAACGAAGTCCGTCATGATGTTCTGTTGTAAAGACACAATACCAATGATAACAGGTAGAATTTTTGATACTACTGGTATAATCGAGTTTCCAGTGAATTGTAAAAGGGGGTGGTACAACTGTTATAACACCGCTCCTTCAAGTTGAGCTTTTCTAGGGTGTCTTTAAAAAGGATGTCCATGATAATCCTGTTGGAACCAAATTCACCGATCACGTAGCGAAAACAGGTTTTTAAATTTTTTTATACATATCGTAATCTGTATCTGGGACCGGTGAATTTTTTGATAGTAATTTATTTTCGAAACAAATACATATAAAAATTATTACACAAATAAAATATATATGTAAATACAGGAAATTGTAATCAATAATAATAATAATATATATATATATATATATATATATATATATATAACCATACCAACGTTTGGAGGCTCCTTCACTTTTCGATTTGCTCCTGGTCCGTACCACTGATCTTCCTAGCTATTCCCGGGATTGGTAACTGCGTCTGAGCACGTCACGGTTCTCAGGAACTTAGGATGAAGGGTGTAGAAAAGAAAAAATTAAGAAACTCTTTCTTTATATTAATGAACAACACTTGTACATAAAACCTTTTCACTCTTTGTGGTGTTTGTTCATGCACACACTTGCACAAAATAACTCACAAAAACTTTCACTCATCGACCTTTTTTTTCTTTTAACCAAAAGCCAAAAGACAACTTTTTGTCTTTTGTTAAATATATATATATATATATATATATATATATATATATATATATATATATATATATATATATATATATGTGTGTGTGTGTGTGTGTCTGTGTGTGTGTGTGTGTGTGAGTTGCTGTGCGTTTCACGCAAATCAATATTTTTTTTTAATAAAAATATCTTATATTTAATATTTAAAAATTTAATCAAATCTATATTTTATTTTTGAAAACTTTCAAATAAAAATATCTCATATCTTTAATTTGATTTTAATTTTGAATTCAAACTATTTAAATTCAAAAATAAATTATTTAATTTAATAAAATAAAATAATCACATTATCTTATTTTATTCAAAAATAAATATCAACATACACCCTCCATTTAGTGATTAATAACATAATTAAATAATCTCATTATTTAAGTTATTTAATCACCATTATCTATTAATTAAATAATCCCATTATTCAATTAATTCCCGAATAAACACGTGTCACTTTCGTAACACAATTAACTGGACAATCCAATTAATTAACTGTGACCCTTGTTACCTAAATCGATCGGGCTAGCAAGGGGACCTAATGGACCCACAGTATTTTGAGCTCCAATAATCCTCAAAATCATTAATTAAACTCTTTAATTAATATTCTTTGATTATTAACTCCGGTGTTATTCCACTAAAAACCCGAAGCTGCACTCTCTCAACTGCAGACGTTTTTACACTGACCGATACAACTCGGTGCCCATCGATATAGCTATTACATATGGTGTGATCCTTCCCAATAGTTCATAATTAGAGCTGGGTCATAATGTCCGTTATACCCCTCTAATTACATATATCCTTTAAGTACCATTGATTCTCTAATGGATAATAAATCCTACTTCCTCACGGAATTAGGAGAGCGCTCATATTGTCCAAGCACCGAATCAACCATTAATGGAACTACCATCTACTTCTCAAAAGAAGGAGTGGATTCCACTATTGTGTACAAACCTTCCCAACCACAAGCCAAACCGCAATCCCAACATACAGAGTATATTGATCAGGAAATACATCTGACCTCACCCATGGTATATCAAAGACCACAATCTAACCTGAAGGAGTCGATAAGACACTCAGGATTAAGATCACCCAAATATAGCCATCATTAGTTGATATATATATGAATCTCATCGGTAAACGGATCTTTGTGTGAGATTCATATAGATCATGGCCCAGTCCTATATGATCACATCACACAAGGTGCCTCCATTCCCATATCTCAAATGAATGATTCATGATAGAATCACTGTACATTACGGAATGGACCACAGCTATAAATTAACCACAAATAAAGTACCCAGCTTTATTTGCTATCTATGGACTCTTTAGATTGCACGTCTCTTACTATATCCATCTATATATGACACTCATATACACAGTTTGAGATTACATCCGGCAATCCAGGATGTTAATATATACACAAGTTTATAAAATAAATAACATAATAAAATGAATTGAACCTTTCATTTTATTTACTTCATAAATCCATTTACAAATTACATGCTTAGGGCATAAACCCCAACAATCTCCCACTTGCACTAAAGCATGTGAGGCATGTCTCGTAACCCTAGACCATCTAGGTGACTTGAAAACACTTTAGCCGGTAAGGTCTTCGTAAATGGATCAACATGATTGTCTTGTGAGGCTATCTTGGGGACGATCGCATCTCCTCTCTGCACTATCTCTCTTATGAGATGATACTTTCTCTCTATATGCTTCCCTCTCTTGTGGCTTCTTGGTTCTTTGGAATTTGTCACAGCACCACTGTTATCACAATAAAGTGTGATGGGCTTATCCAGGTCTGGAACAACTTCCAGATCACTCAAGAACTTACGGAGCCAAACAGCCTCTTTAGCAGCTTCACAAGCAGCTACATATTAGACTTCCATGATGGAGTCAGCAATGCAAGATTGCTTGATACTTCTCCACACAATGGCTTCATCACCCAGGGTGAATACTGATCCAAACATGGATTTTCTAGAATCCCTGTCTGACTGAAAATCAGAATCCGTGTATCCTAACGGAATCAAATCCTGTCCGGAATACACTAGCATATAATCTCTCGTTCTCTGAAGATACTTGAGAATAGTCTTGACAGCAACCCAATGATCCAATCCTGGGTTGGACTGGTATCTGCTGACTACTCCCACTGCAAAGCAGATGTTCGGTCTCGTGAATAACATAGCATACATGAGACTACCTACTGCTGATGCATAGGGAACACGTCTTATATCCTCAATTTCTTGAGGTGTCTTAGGACACTGTTCCTTAGACAAGTGAACTCCATGTCTGGAAGGTAAATTACCTTTTTTGGAGTTTTGAATTGAAAATCGTACAAGAATCTTGTCGATATATGATGCTTGAGACAGTGCTTTAAGTTTGTTCTTACGATCCCTTATAAGTTGGATCCCTAGAATATAACTTGCCTCTCCCAAATCTTTCATTTGGAATTGGCAGGCCAGTCAGCCCTTTACATTAGACAACACTCTCACATCATTCCCAATGAGTAGGATATCATCTACGTATAGGACCAAGAAAACTACTTTTTTATCAATGATGCGCTTGTAGACACAAGGCTTATCGACGTTTTGCTCGAAGCCATAGGTTTTGCTCACATCATCAAACCTAATGTTCCAGGATCTAGATGCTTGTTTAAGTCCATAGATGGACCTTTGCAGCTTGCAAACCTTTTGTTATTGATCTGGAGACACGAATCCCTCTAGTTTGCATCATATAGATGCTTTCATCAAGATTGCCATTCAAGAATGCAGTCTTGACGTCCATTTGCCAAATTTCAAAATTGAAATAGCAGCAATGGATTAATAGATTTAAACATGGCTACTGGCGAGAAGGTCTCTTCATAATCGACCCCCTCTTTCTGGGTATAACCCTTTGCCACTAGCCTTGCCTTGAAGGTCTCTACCTTCCCATATACTCCTCTCTTTCTCTTGTAGATCCACTTAAACTCAATGGGTTTTACCCCATCCGATAAGTCTACAAGATCCCAGACTGAGTTAGAGTACATGGACTTCATCTCGAGATTCATGGCTTTAAGCCATTCCTCTTTATCAAAATCTTCCATTGCATTCTTAATGTCAATGGATCATCCACACTATCAGTAGAGACAACACCTTGTCCCTCACCTATAGCTAAATAGCGTTCAGGTTGTCTCACAACCCTCTCACTACGTCTAGGTTGTAGTGTATCCTGATCAGGAACCATCTGACTCTCAGATGTTTACGGATCAACAACTCTTGTTGAGGAAGCACTAGTCTCACCAGGCTCCAACTCATTTAATACAATCTTGGAACGAGGTTTATGGTCATTAATGTAATTGTCCTCAAGAAACGTTGCATTTGTCGATACAAATACTTTGTCATCTTCGGGACTATAGAAGTCTCCACCTCTGGTCTCCTTGGAGTATCCTACAAACAGGCAGACAACAGACTTGGAGTCTAGCTTTCCAGTTCTGTTCTTCAGCACGTGTGCTGAACACCCCCATATGCTGAAATGTCGTAAACTAGCTTTACGATCATTCCACAACTCTAGGGAAGTCTTAGGAACAGATTTGGATGGCACTACATTCAAAATGTATGCCGCTGTTTGTAACGCATATCCCCAGAAGGAATTTGGTAATTATGAGAAACTAATCATAGATCTCACCATTTCCATTAGGGTTCTATTTCTCCTCTTCGCTACACCATTTTGCTGAGGTGTACCGGGAGCTGTGAGTTGAGAAACTATCTCATGCTCGACCATGAAGTCTTCAAACTCTTGGTCAAGGTACTCACCTCCACGATCCGATCATAGTGACTTGATAGTCCTACCTAATTGATTCTCAACTTTAGCTCAGAATTCTTTGAACTTTTCAAATGTTTCCGACTTTCGTTGCATCAGGTAGACGTATCCGTATCTTGAGTAGTCATCTATAAAGGTGATATAATACTCATAACCACCCCTAGCTTTAACATTCATCGGTCCGCAGACATCTGTATGTATAAGCTCTAGCGGTTCTTTAGCTCTAAGCCTTTTTCCAGTAAAAGGTCTCTTAGTCATCTTACCTTCCAGACAAGATTCGCAGACAGGTAAGGTGCCAACCTTTAACTCACTTAAAGGTCCGCTTTTTACTAATCTGTCTATCCGGTCAAGGTTGATATGACCAAGCCTTAGATGCCAGAGATACGTGTCATTATCTGGAGAAATCTTATGACGTTTAGTTTTTGGTTTTTCAACCTTAAACATTTCGGTGTTAAGTAGTGTAGTATGTATTAACGGTCTTAACACATACAAATTCTTTTTATTAATTCCTGAACAAATATTCAGACCATTCTTTCCAATAATAACATAATTATTATTAAAAGAAACAAAATATTTTTGTTCTAACAACTTAGAAACGGAAATCAAATTCCGTATAAATCCAGGAATATAAAAAACATTGTTTAATAATAAAAAACTATTATTATTACAAAATTGCAATCTTATTGCTCCCACTGCTTTGGCCGATACGACATCCCCCGACCCTACACGCATTGAGAATGCTCCATCCTCTAGCTGTGTCCAAGAATCAGTCCACTGCAAAGAAGAACAAACATGATTAGTGGCCCCCGAATCAACTATCCAGGGTGAAGAATCATCTTCCACTAAACAAGATTCAAGAACAAGTAAATCATATTTACCTTTCATCTTTTTCTTCTTGGCTACCTCCTCAAGATACTGAGGATAGTTCCTCTTCCAGTGCCCGACCTTGTTACAATGGAACATTTTCCTTTGTCTTGGTCAGTGGAGGTGCCCTTCATTTTGCTTTGGGCTTTCTTGAGCTTGGGCTTTCCTTTTGCCTTCCCAGCGGACCTTTTCCTCTTCTTATTATTAGAGGAAGATGGTTCGGCAACATTTGCCTCACCGGTCTTGCCTTTGTTGTCCTTAATCAAGGACTCAAAGGTAGCGAGCTCATTGAGCAACTGTGTAAGACTGAACTTTAACGTGTTCATCCCGTAGTTGATTTTAAACTGATCGAAACTTTTCGAAAGAGTCGTCAGTATGATGCTCACCTGACTGGGTTCGTCAAGGGCCTCGCCATTGACTTCTGCCATGTTGAAGTAGGACATCATACTCAAGTCATGTTCCCGAACTGACGTTCCTTCCTTCATGCCAGCGAGCATAACGGAACGAACAGCTTCATGTCACTTTTGCTTGGAGGGCTGCCTGAACATAGCTTGCAATGACTCTATGATTTCGAATGCTGAAGTCATTGTGTCGTGCTTTGTGACAATCACGTCTGTCATAGATGCCAACAGATATGTTCGGGCCTTCTCATCAGATGAGACCCATCGCTGGTATGCCTCACGAACAGTTCGTGTGGCATTGGCAGTAGGCGCTGAAGGACATTCCTCCGTAAGCACAAACTTAAGATCTTTGGTGACCAAAATTGCATTAATATTAAGTTTCCACTTTGTGTAGTTATCACCAGTTAATTGTCGTTTGCGAGAATTTGAAGTAATGCAGAAGATATTGCTGAAATAAATAAAACATTCATTCAGTCATTTATTTAAAACAAGTGCGGGTGCTTTGGTATAAATTTAAATATGATGCATGAACATGTTAAACAAACTAGAACTACCCTAAAAATAGTTACTATACCACGACAATCCAACATACCACAAAAAAGTGCCGCCTTAGGGTCGGTCAAATCTTTGTATGTTGGACCGAGACATTTTCAATCAGATGATATTCTAGAATAACTCTTATTCCATATCACTCAACCATCGTTTATTCAGTCAGGTTTTTAATTAACAAACTTAATCAAAACCTTCGTGAGTGTAACCCACCATTTCAGATCTCATGAGCTTAACTCGAGAATTGCCGCCTTAGGGTCGGTCAATCCCGAAATACCCTCAGAAATCCTATCCGTTAGGAAGTCAACCTTGATATTGACCTTTGTGGAAACCCTCCTTAGGGAGGACGAAAGCAAAGCCGTCACGAGGCCCCACTCGGATCTCACGATGTTGAACTAATGATGGAGACCGCGGGATATATATGTCATATATCCCTCTCCCACTCACTATTTTAAAACTAGGGTTTTCTATTATACGTTAATGCACCTAGACTCTACAGGATCAAACGGCTAACTTTAATCAAGTTATCTAGTGCATTAACCAATTCATTATTAGAAACAATTTCTAATTAACTAATAAATTATTAATGATTTTTAACAATTAAAAATCTAATCTATTAGTAAATAGTCTAAGTCTTTGTAAACTATTTACTAAGCTCAGATTATTATGAAAATATTTACCAAGTTTTAACTATTAAAACTCTAACACAATCTTCGGTTCATTTATAATTAGACAATTAATCAAATTAATCCTAATTACTATAAATGACCATATTAATCTAATTTATTAAACTCTTTAATAACTAGATTAATATTAATGAGAATTATCAAGTTTTTTAACAATTAAAAAAACTAATCTCATTTTCATAGCCAATTTATGTATTTATCCATTTTAATCACATTAAAAGAAATACACAAAATATATGCTATGATGCATGTATGACATATCAAATATATTTGTGTAGGCACTTCTAATCTAAATGACATACGTATGCATGACAATGCTTTTTATCATCACATAATATAAAGCATACATGAATTGACCGAGTACTGTGGATTATTTAACCTAAAAAAAATTGGAATCTAAAATTATAAAAATACCCCCAAGGCATTCCTTGGTCTTCTTGTAATTTCCAAGTCTTCCATTCTCTTCAGGTCACCTCGATTCATCTCATGATTTTTTCTTCGCGATTTTTCCAGGTCTTCAAAATAGGTTACATTTTTTTTTTTTACAATCCAATAATAGTTAAATATATATATATATACAACCCATAATACCTAAATCCACAGTACCATATAATTAACGATCAATCATGTTTTTGTAAAATTAAAAAAAAAATTAATATACATACAAAAACATCATACATTCAATTTAAATCGTACGTACACAATCATACATACATGAGTATCGCAAACAATTTCCTGTTCCGAAAATAAAATTGGCTCTGATACCAATTGTTGGAACCAAATTCATCGATCACGCAGCAAAAACGGGTTTTTAAATTTTTTTATACAGATCGTAATCTGTATCTGGGACCGGTGAATTTTTTGATAGTAATTTATTTTCGAAACAAATACATATAAAAAATATTACACTAATAAAATATATATGTAAATACAGGAAATTGTAATCAATAATATATATATATATAACCATACCAACGTTTGAAGGCTCCTTCACTTTTCGATTTGCTCCTGGTCCGTACCACTGATCTTCCTAGCTATTCCCGGGATTGGTAACTGCGTCTGAGCGCATCACGGTTCTCAGGAACTTAGGATGGAGGGTGTAGAAAAGAAAAAATTAAGAAACTCTTTCTTTATATTAATGAACAACACTTGTACATAAAACCTTTTCACTCTTTGTGGTGTTTGTTCATGCACACACTTGCACAAAATAACTCACAAAAACTTTCACTCACCGGCCTTTTTTTTCTTTTAACCAAAAGCCAAAAGACAACTTTTTGTCTTTTGTTAAATATATATATATATATGTGTGTGTGTGTGTGTGTGTGTGTGTGTGTGTGTGTGTGTGTGTGTGTGTGTGTGTGTGTGTTTCACGCACATCAACATTTTTTTTAATCAAAATATCTTATATTTAATATTTAAAAATTTAATCAAATCTATATTTGATTTTTAAAAACTTTCAAATAAAAATATCTCATATCTTTAATTTGATTTTAATTTTGAATTCAAACTATTTAAATTCAAAAATAAATTATTTAATTTAATAAAATAAAATAATCACATTATCTTATTTTATTCAAAAATAAATATCAACATACACCCTCCATTTAGTGATTAATAACATAATTAAATAATCTCATTATTTAAGTTATTTAATCTCCATTATCTATTAATTAAATAATCTCATTATTCAATTAATTCCCGAATAAATACATGTCACTTTCGTAACACAATTAACTGGACAATCCAATTAATTAACCGTGACCCTTGTTACCTAAATCGATCGAGCTAGCAAGGGGACCTAATGGACCCACAGTATTTTGAGCTCCAATAATCCTCAAAATCATTAATTAAACTCTTTAATTAATATTCTTTGATTATTAACTCCGGTGTTATTCCACTAAAAATCCGAAGCTGCACTCTCTCAACTGCAGACGTTTTTACACTGACCGATACAACTCGGTGTCCATCGATATAGCTATTACATATGGTGTGATCCTTTCCAATAGTTCATAATTAGAGCTGGGTCATAACGTCCGTTATACCCCTCTAATTACATATATCCTTTAAGTACCATTGATTCTCTAATGGACAATAAATCCTACTTCCTCACGGAATTAGGAGAGCGCTCATATTGTCCAAGCACCGAATCAACCCTTAAGGGAACTACCATCTACTTCTCAAAAGAAGGAGTGGATTCCACTATTGTGTACAAACCTTCCCAGCCACAAGTCAAACCGCAATCCCAACATACATAGTATATTGATCAGGAAATACATCTGACCTCACCCATGGTATATCAAAGACCACGATCTAACCTGAAGGAGTCGATAAGACACTCAGGATTAAGATCACCCATATATAGCCATCATTAGTTGATATATATGAATCTCATCGGTAAACGGATCTTTGTGTGTGATTCATATAGATCATGACCCAGTCCTATATGATCACATCATACAAGGTGCCTCCATTCCCATATCTCATATGAATGATTCAGGATAGAATCACTGTACATTACGGAATGGACCACAGTTATAGATTAACCACAAATAAAGTACCCAGCTTTATTTGCTATCTATGGACTCTTTAGATTGCACGTCTCTTACTGTATCCATCTATATATGACACTCATATACACAGTTTGAGATTATATCCGGCAATCCAGGATGTTAATATATACACAAGTTTATAAAATAAATAACATAACAGAATGAATTGAACCTTTTATTTTATTTACTTCATAAATCTATTTACAAATTACATGCTTAGGGCATGAACCCCAACAACTCCCTATATCAATCAGGACACGGTGGACCAAGCAATTGGTGATCAGTACCGTGATCACAATGGGATCATCATGCGGCTGCACGGTATTGTACACATCTACTTCAATGAAAATGATCTACGTTGATTGTGAGGTTCTTGTCAAGCTTCAATCTACCTTGTAGATACCTTACCCCTCTTCAACCTGGGGAATCTTCCTGGCATTATATTTCTTGAAATGGTTGGAGGTACCAGCTAGAGTGGGTCATCTGTTGATGGTGTGTATTATCTGGATTTACTGTATCAGGTCTTTCTGCTCTCCTTTCCTCTTCTCCGTATGATCTCAGTTCTCGGTTTGAACCTCTTTACCTGTGTGGATGCTATCTCAAACTTGTTGTAGGAACTCTACCAAACAACCACCCCTCACTAGTGCTTCGATCTGGTTACGCAAACTAAAGCACTCTGAGGTGTTGTGCCCTACATCCTCGTGGAAGTCACAGTTCTTGTATCGGTTACTTGTGTCAACTGGTGCCTTCATAGGAGCTAGCTTTCTAAGCAAGCCCTTATCTCGGATAGCAAGGAAGATTATCTCACGAGAAGCGTTTAAGAGGGTACAGTGGCTGTACATCCTGAGTTACGGGGGCTACCAATCTTGGAGAAGGAGTAGCCCGAGGAGGGGTTCGCCTAGCTGAGGTTGGAAAGGTAGAGGGTGATATATAGACTGGTTGGGTGGCCTATTATGGGCATTCTAGACCGGTGCAGGTTTGGGCACCTCTTTCTTTCAGCACTTACAGTCCTCATGTCATCGTGCTCAATCTTGACCCCGAGCTACTCATCGAGGTCGACTTCCTCCAACGCCCTATCATAGTCTTCCTGATAAGTCTTAGGTAGGTGCTTTGTAAATGATCCGTAGAGTATCCCAGCCTATAGGTTCCTACAGAAATTGGATAGAGTCTCTTTCTCTGTGAAAACCCTCATCTGGATCACCTCATTGTGGAACCTTTCCATATAAGATCTGAACATTTCACCATCCTCTTGAATCATATATTGCATGTGGATCGGATCTTTTGGATACAGCTTGACTCCCTGGAACTGTGAGCAGAAATCACTGGACAGCTTAGTGAAGCTATCCACGCTATCTACAGGTAGCTTTTTGAACCATGTTTTGTCATAATTTGTTAGCGTGGTAGGGAATATCCGACACATGATGGCCCTAATAGTGTTCTGGACCTCCATCTGTTGGGCAAAGCTTTCCAAATGACACAAAGAATCCTTAATGCCAGAGAACTTATCCGTTGACATTTAGAATTTGGGTAGGAGCTCGGCTTCCCTGATCCTTCTAGTGTAAGAGGTATTCATCTCACTCAAGGGATCCTTCTTGCCCTCCATGTGCTTACCCTTCCTCAATTCTGGGATCTCTCTTTGCATATGTGGCAGTTGATCCCATAGATACTTGTTTCCAGCGTTATTGGATTTAACCTCGGAATCATCGTTGTTAGAGCCATCAGTAGAGACAGAAGTCTCACCCTTATTACCCTCGGGGGCAATATCTTTTCTGGTACTTTTACGACTACCTCCTGCCTACGGTCTAGGCTCTCTTCTGATATCCGTTGGTCTAATTGAGTGGCAAGGTCTCTCCTTCGGGATGTCAGCAACTAATTTCACCCGTCTGGGTTGAAAATGGGCAGGCCTAAGCAGTTCTTGAGGTATGGGCCCTAACTGATCTTAGACTGAGGGGTAGGGGCCCTAACCTATCGTGGACTGGTACTGGTGGTGGAGGTCCAAACAGATCGAAGGCAATGGTCCTAGCTCCAGGTCTATTAGAATCCTCACGGGCGTTAGGTTCAACCAGTTGATGGGTAATTCCCTCTGCCACCAAACGTTGGTGAATACTTTCCATTAAAGCTACAGCATGTTGTTTCAGTATGGCCTGGCCTATCATCGGAGGGACCAGGCCTTACGCTGTACCGGTCGGTGTTGGGATCGGATTATGGTGTTTCGACTTCCTTTCTTTCATGTAAGCCTTCCGGGTGGAGACTGTAGATTGATGCCCAAACGCTTCGTGCTGCCCTTGGGAAGATCAAAGCCTCATGATCCTGCAAAAACAATAAACACGTGACTTTATAAAGGGTGTGGAATCATCCCACAAATGGTGCTGAAAAGTGATAACCGAAAATTCGCTATAGGTGAGGAATCACAGTTAACACCCTCAAGACTATAGCCACAAAAGAATCGAGGTCGAGGTGGGTACCTTCGGTACCGGTTGCACGTGTAAAAATGAGTGAGACTAATGAAAGAAGTGATGGCGTATTAGATGATATTCTTGATCAAAAGAAGCAATGAATACAACAAAATGATAACAATATAATGGTGTGAAACTCTCAATCTCTTTCTCTCTTGCATAGCTAATTTGGAGGTGGTGGACTCGTATCTGTCGATAAGTGGACACAACTCTCAACGGCGATGGCTAGCCTTTCCTTAGATTGTAGAGTTTTGCGATTGCTCTCTCGTTTTCTCTATTTATACCTGAAGCTACTAGGGATTTTATCTTGGTGTATAAATCGAAGATCACTGGATTGATTTTCTTCCCCCCATTTGACAGGATTTTCTGTTTAACATGATTGACCCTAGAGAATCGGGTGACAGAGGATATCTTGGTGGGAAACATGTTTGTTTTCTTTTTAGACTTTGTCACTACAACTATGTATACATTGAGTTTGCTTACGCCTTGGAGAATAATTCGACTTCCTCTATTATTGGCATGGTACTTCAAAGCATCAACCTGGTGATGTGGTAGAGTATCTTGGAGTACACATATACTGGCGAGGTATCCTAAGATACCATCCTAGTGAGGTGGTGCTTGACTGATGGTGATAGCGAGGTATCCCGAGGTACCAGCCTGCTAGCGGGATACCCTGGGGTATCATTCTGATAGGGGTGACAATACGGGTTACGACACGATGGGTTGACACGACACGAAAACGATTATTACGGGTTTGGGTTGAGCTTAAACGGATCATGTCAGTAAATGGGTCAACCCATGTAACCCGTTTAATAATCGTGTCGTGTTCGGGTTATGTCTCGCGGGTCACTGGTTGACACTATTAGTAAGGGCAAATAGGTAATTTTAGTGTCAAGTGGCATTTATGTAATTTTAATCTATACTATATAAACTTAAGATGTGAAACCCTAAACCTAAATTGTATTTCACCTTTCACACTTCACACTTCACTCTTCATCCAGTCGCAACCACAGCCATCAAACATCCAACCGAATTGCTGAATCGTCGAATCACACTTCCGTTTCTCTCATTCTTCACATATGCACTTTCTAGTTCCTAGTTCACCGTTGAATCGCCAATCTTGTCTCTTGTCACAGGTAATGGGTTCTTTCGTTCTTTTATCTATCTATCTCTAATTTTAGTTCCATGTGTTTCTCATGTAAAGCCATCTAAATTGCTTTTCTAACAGCTCTGATAACGATTTGACCATAAATATTGGATCTATTGCATTCCTTTTCGTGTTGTAAGTTTTACTTATGTGGGTTGTGGTATCTATTCAATTAATAGATCATGGCATAGTAATGTCGTATTTGAGTGCATAGCTGTAAAACTAGTAGAAGTATTTTTAGCATTATACTTTTTGAGTCATAGGTATCTTCAATTATGGGAATTGTCTTATTCAATTGTTTGTTTTGGATTTGTCAATTTAGACGTATATTTTTTCGTACTTTTTATTTTGGCAAGGTTGCATGAATAATCATGTAGTGGCTAGTGCTAGATATAAGTCTTTATCTTTACTTACAGTTTCACTTTGGAGTAATGTTTATGATGTTTTTGATAGAATTTTTTGTATATAAACATTGCCATATTTGATTCTTGCTTTATGGCTATATAAGAAGTGAATTATTTTCGAATATTTTAAGGTATTGAATGAAGAATTATTATCCAAATTGTTTGTATTCTAGACAAACAATCTGTATAATAATTCAAAAGAAAGAAAAATCAATCTGTTTGTATTCTAGATAAGCCTGATAGAAAATAGATGGCAATCCCTATTGTGGTAGAATCTGTATAGTACAATTTTCTTATTGTTTTTCATAATATGTTAAAGGTGGATAATATTCCAGTTTTAATGTGATTACTGATTAGAAATCACAAGAAAATGACAAAATGACAAAATGCATATGCAATAGAACTTGTTTTAGGTGATGACTTGTAAAACTAAATTAACTATACTAGTGTTGGTTCTTTGAAATGTTTTCTAGACATAGACAGTGCTGCTGCTTCTGACAAAATACTCAAAGTTTCAGTACATTATTTTTCTAGAGATATTTACAAAATAAATTAAAGGTAGATGAGATTCTTGTTTGAAGATAATATATATATATATATATATATATATATATATATATATATATATATATATATATATATATATATATGAGTGCACATATATTTGTGTGGGTTCATGCACGTTTGTTTTCCCACAATTTGAAAAATCTCTAAATCAAGGAATCCTGTGATGTGTGACTGTGTATGTGACCCATATGTATAATTGCAAAAAATATATGTGATTGCATGCTCTTGGTTTGTGGTGTATTTTAGGTAGGTCTTTGATTTAATTGGTTGTTGATTTATATTTTTAGTTGAAGTGGATGATATTGCTGAAGGTATTTTGAAATTAGCTCTCGAGAATAGTTCAGGTCCATCTATTGAAAGTGCTACATCTCAATTTGACGATTAGTGGTAAAATCATATACACTTGCTTGTTAAAAGTATTTTTCTTATTTATTAAGACTTCTAAGTTATTACTTATAATCTAATATATTGAATTTATCTCGTAGGTAGGTTTATGGATAGCAAAGTCAGCAGGTCAGCAAGAAGAAATCATATCAACTTATCAAGGCATTAAGAAGTTTTTGAATATTGGATGTCTTTTATATTATTATGAACTTGTGGATTTGTATTTGTAGATTTAATTATGGATTTGTATTTACATATTTGGCATGATCATAACTCTTGAATATCGTTTTAAAATTCCGGATTGAGGAGTTACTTGATTAGTATTATAACAATTGTTGTTGGTATTTTATCATTTGGATTTTGTGGTATTGGTTTGAAAATTAATTTTATTTGATTACTTGTTCTTTTTTAATGTATTTTAGTGACATTAATTTGAACAGGTTAAATGGGTAGTGTAAATGGGTCAACTAAATGGGTCATTTGACACGACCAGTTGAACCCGTTAATTAAATGGGTTATTCGTGTCGTGTTCGTGTTGACCCATTTTTTCGTGTCGTGTTTGGGTCAAGGGGGTCTGACCCGTTTAATAATCGTGTCGTGTTTGAGGTTCTTTCAAAGTTAATCGTGTCGTGTTCGGGTTGACCCCAACCTGACCCGTCAACCTGTATTGACACCCCTACATTCTGGTGATGTGGAGCTTGATACGTTTCTTTGGCGAGGTACCTCGAGGTACCATCTTGGTAGTGGCGTGTCTGGTTGATCTCGTTGGAGCTTTAAAATCTCCTAGGAGCTTTATGAACGTCTTCTCTCTTGATGAAAAAACAAGATAAATACCTTAACGAGTTAACAGGGCAACATCAAGTTACTTAGGTACTAGTTGGTCCGTGAATGTGCAGGAGCTTCATCTTGCTACTATAATGATGTCGATGTACCTAGGTTGTGCTAGGCCTGACACTTCGAGATAAACCATTGTGTCTGGTACCTATCCAATGTGTGGGGACTCTTTCTATCAGGTGCTAATTATATGGAAAATTTCCCTTTGGGCTATTGCCAAATTTGGCTATTAACAAGTTCAAAATCTAAGATTCTATAAAACAAACCAACTTCTAAAGTTTAGTTATAAAAAAATATTTATGTTAAAAATTCATTTTAAAAGATTTTAATAATCTAAATATTAAATATTATACTATATATGTATATATATATATATATATATATATATATATATATCGGGGCAAGGATGGGGGGAGTGCTTCCTCCGTCCCCGCCCCACTTCACCTTCGGGGACAAGACTTTGTCCATATCCCCAAATATTATCCCTCATCCCCACCCCATTTGAGGTATGGCCCCACGAGGCCTCGGTCCCGTGGGGAATACTGCCATCTCTAGAAATTGGTTTTAAAATGATATTTTTTGGTGAATTCTGTTACACTAATGACCATTTCATCCAATGAATGGTATTTTGGTAAATAAGGAGATAACAATAATTTATTTTAGATACTTTTTGAAAAAAAAAATTGTTTTTTGAAACAAATAATTATATTTAGTATATGTATATAGATATAGCATATCTCAAACATATATATATATCTTTTTTGAGAAAATTAATGTTATAAAATCTAAAAATTATAAAAAATATATTTGAGATAAGTTGAAAAGAAATATATATATATATATATGTGTGTGTGTGTGTGTGTGTGTGTGTGTGTGTGTGTGTGTGTGTGTGTGTGTGTGTGTGTTATAGATATGCTCTACGTATATATAACATATATATATATATATATATATATACCCTAAATATAATATTTTGTTTCAAAAAACAAAAGAAAAAATTGGTTTCCAACAAACATCTAAAATAAATGGAGGAATTGCATAAACATCCCTCGAGGTTTGATGAAATTTCACAGATATGGTAGTTTTGGCTATATACAGACAAAATTCCATCAACATTAGAAAATTATTGTACAGATATCCTCTACTGTTAGATGGATCTCTTAATCAATGGTCAAAAGTATAAAAAGTCTAAAACACCCTTTATTTTTATTTTAAATAAACTAAAATATTAAAAAATAAGATATATATATATATATATATATATATATATATATATATATATGTATATTAGATAGCATGAATGTATCTTAAATCTAAAATATGGAAAAACAATTCATCTTTACATATAAAAAAATAGATTTTAAACAATTTAATTATAAATAAATTTTAAATTTTAAATTTATTTAAAATCAATGGGGAATTGCACAAACTATTTTTTTTTTTTATGTTTGAAGGTGATTTTCTTTTTCAGCTTTTAGATTGAAGATACATTCATATTTTCTAAAAGATTTTTTTTAATATTTTTAATCTTACTTTGAATTTTTTTATGTTATTTAAAATAGAAATATAGGATATTTTAGACTTTTTACATGTTTTGACCATTGACTAACGGATCTATTTAACGGTAGGGGATGTTTGTACAACAATTTTTAAATATTGAGGGAAGTTTATGCGTATATGGTCAAAACTACTATATTCATGTAATTTTATCAAACCTCGAGGTTGTTTGTGTAATTCCCCAAAAATAAATTAGTGGCATCCCCTTATTTACCAAAATATCATTTATTGGATGTAATTGAATGAAATGATCATTAATATAACGGTGTTCGTAAAAAATAGCTATTTTGAAACCAATTCCCCATCTAATGGTCATTTTACTAACGATGACCCAAATTGTTAGCCACTGGGATAATTATCCCTTGTTTAAATGAAACAACTGCAACCCCAATTCAATTAAATATTAAAGACATTAAATTTAAAAGTTTGTCGTTTTAATACGAAGTTAAACCTAAATGCTGTGAATAGTTGTACCACTTTTTTCACTAGATAACAAACTTAAACACGGACAACGGGTAAAAAACCATGGAACAAATTCTTTGGTCATTTAAGTTTGAAAATACAATCACGGTTAAATGCTCAAGGCTAACTCGGGGGTGGGGGGGGGGGGGGGGGTGTAAATAGATTAGGCACCTTTTTCGACTCCCTTAGAAACAAACAAAAGTTTGTCCCTATAGATTGCTTGTATCACAATATATATATATATTAAAGACAATTAATCAATATATAAACACAAGTAAAGTGTGATACAAACAATTAATTGTAACACATACACAATCTATATTATAAAGAGTAAGTCAACATACATAAAGAGTTCTATCCACAACACAAATATTAGAGAGATAGGGATAGAGAAAAGTTGACACAAGATATAACGTGGTAAACCTCCGAAGAGGAAACATCCACGGGCTAGCAGCCACCGGCAAACAAAATCCACTAGTAGATAAGACAAGTACAATCTCTCAAGTGACCTCTTCACCTAGAAACTACCCTCCTATCCTACTCTAGAAGTTGCCGCCCTATGCTTAACAATCCGAGGCTTCACACCTCTTGTCAAGACTTCCTTGCTCACCTTATCTAGATCTTCACAACCCAAGGCAAGACTTCTTGCTCAACTATCCGAGTCTTCCCGACTCTAGTCAATACTTCCTTGCTCACATATCCGAGTTCTTCCAACTCTAGGCAAGACTTCTTGCTCGACTATCCAAGGCTTCATACATCTAGCCAAGACTTCATTGCTCGACAATTCGAGGCTTCACACCTCTTGCCAAGACTTCTTGCTCAACACCATAGGTCTCACACATATTGTCAAGACTTCCTTCTCACAAGGCATCTAGGTGATCATGAATGCAAAATGCAAACAAGCACGCAACATAGAATGCTATGATCAAAACATCCCATGGAAAATACTAGACATGAGCATGAATGCACAAATCACATATAGTCTAGTTCATCATGCATGAGTAGTCAATCTAGATTATATAAGATATGATCAACATTAATCACAAACTAGATTCATACATATATCTAAACTTGAATCATAAGATATGATCAAAAATCACAAGATCAAGTTTAAATCACAAAAACCTAAAACATGCTAAAATCATATGACAAAGTCAAATAGATCTAAGCATAAGTTCTAGAGTATATTCCTAATCATAGATTCAACAAATCACATGAATAGCTCAAAAGAACATAAGCACATGTATTATGTGAGAATTTCGGCCAAGAGAGCCTAATACATGTGATGAACTATTTTTCACAAAATCAATCAATCAAAGATCACAAAATAGTCCTAGAATCAAAGCTAGCACAATACAGACATAGGCAAAATCAAAACCTAACTCAACATGAATGATTTTAATTGAAATTCAATCTAGCTTTGAAAGTGTTCAAAACACAAATCAAAACACTCACAATATACAAATATACATAGAAGAAGAAAACCCAAGGCAATTGACTAAGTTTTAAAAGAAAACTTAGAGAGAAAATCAATACCTTAGTTGATCTAGGTGCAGTCCCGTTTTTGTATGATTAGACACCAAAATCAGCAGCAAAATAAACTCAAACCTTCAGAGAAAAGATGGAGGATGAATAGATGAACACTCTCAACTTCGAATCACTCAAATCGGAGTTCAAATGAAGAAGTTATAGTGTTTGGAAGGTGAGAAAATTTAGAGAGAAAATTTTGCACACTTGATTTGAATTTCTTCTTGGAATGAAATGTGAGAGGGAAAGAGTTTATAAAGGAGTGGGATACTTGAAAATGTGAAATTACCAAGAGGGGGAAAATGAAGCCAAGCAAGCTTGCTGCCCGAGATGGCACGTGGGCATCTCGGGGCAGCAAGCCTTCTTCCCCGAGATGGCACGTGGGCATCTCGGGGCAGCAAGCCTTCTGCCCCGAGATGGCCACGCGCCATCTAGGGAAAGAAGTGTTTGCTTGCTTCTTTCTCCTTCGACCTTCCTTCGCGTTCTTCGACCGTTCTCCGGCATTCAAATACGGAATTCGAATCCTTTTACGGATTACAAACCGTAACTCTCACACGGACATGGACATATAAGATATTCAACCCAGAAAATAATAATTCGACTCGATATGCGAAGACGAAGACAATGTATGAAACATGAGTTGAAAGTGTAGTATCTTTTGACTTTGAACTTGAAATCAATAGTATGAGTAACCAAAATGACCAGAAATCAATCAAGAATGATTTAAGACTAAATCCAAGTTCAATATCCATGTTATACAAACATATACACACACAAACATAATTCACACTTGAATGCAAACTACATAGAGATAGTTTCCAATCATGCATATTCCAAAACATGTTATTTCCAAACCAATGCATGAGCATTCATCTTAAAGTATGTGAATGTGTTATATATGGTGCACAATGATGCAGGGACACATATGAATTAATTGTATGTGTGTGCATATAAAGGTGCACAACGATGCAGGGACACAAATGTATGATATGTGTGTGTGTGTGCCTATAAAGGTGCACAACTATGCAGAGACACAAATGTATGATATGTGTATGTGTGCCTATGCCTTGTAAGAGAAAGATAAGGTCTTAGTATACCTTTGTAGACCCAAATTGCATCTTTTCTCTTTGAAGACTTAGAACTTGCTTTGACTTGTTGTTTCTTCTTCCTTGAAGCTTGAATCATCATGAACCTAAACAACTAAGTCATTACAAGTAAACATCATTTTGATATGGAATTCATGCCAACACAAACTAAAACCTAATAAAGTTGCAAGTTTTACTAGTTGATAGATAGTTACATTTCAAGATGATTTATCCGATCACTACTCTCTCCGTCTACCCAAAGGCCATTTTACTAGCAAACTCAAGCCTCTACTTCTTGATGAATGCCTTTACGAACTCTGGAAGAATTTTTCTTGTATTTCAGCTCGAATCCTTTCAAAACACAAACTTTAAATGCAAGAGTGAATGATCTAGATACTATTGTATAAATGAATGAACATTCAAATAGTATTTGAGATCAACACACACTTTGGAGACTAGATTTCAATCAAACAAAAAGAAAAACAATATAGCCTTATGAACTCTATAGCAAACTCTCTCAAATTTTCTCTTAAAGCACATCACGAGTAATCACTAAAATACTTATATGCTGAGATTAAAATGTAATATCATAGAAATGGGCCAAAACATTCTTAAATATTTGCCTTAATTATTCTGAATTTGGGCTAAATTTTCCATTTTATATGAATTAAGGCCCAAGCCCAATGAAGTCGTCAGTTGATCCAAACCTAAGATGTTAAGATAAGGGAAAGTTGCAATACATTCGGTGAAAGTGTGCAATTTACCCTAAAAACAGCGTTCATCGAGTGGAATAAAAAGGAGAAAGAAAGAAAGGGAAAGGTGTACTGGTGTGTGATATGTGAGGGTATTTTAGGAAAAATAGGATAGTTTTGTAACTTTTTCATAGAAGAGGTATTGTCGCAAGAGTGGTGTTATTCTCATTCCTCTATTGATCTATTTATGTTTAACTTTTTAAATTATTTTTTTTTTCTTTATCAAAATTTCTTAAAGATACATTCAATTTTAAAAAAAAAATCTACAAAGTAGATTTAATAAAACCCCAATTTCCTTTTCAAATACATAATAATAATAATAATAATAATAATAATAATAATAATAATAATAATAATAATAATAATAATAAACCCCACGTTCACCGGTAATTTTTTTTTTCTAGAAGAAGAAAAAAAATAACACTTAAACCCTAAAATTTACTTCTTACCCTTAAATTAATTTTTTTAAAAAATGGGGTATAAATAGGTACCAATAACACCACTCTTGTTGCAACTGCAATTTAAAATTTAGGCATTTTTATTAAAAAAAAAACAATATTGCTAATAAACCCAAAAATTTAGTCTAAATTTCAACTCAAATGATATGACAGATGATTTTTTCATTGACCACAACATCTCATGTTTTGTGTGAAGATGACAACTCACTTATCACTTCATTAGAGTTGAGATTTGGGCTAAACTTTTAGGTTGCTAGCACTACTAAAAAAAATCCATATCATTTTTATAGATCTCGTCCACGAGAGATCCAGTTGAGATCAAGCAAGGAATTGGAAATGATCAAATGATCCCCTCAATTGCCTATTAATTTATTTCATTTGAAATTTTAAATTGTTATCAATTTTAAAATTATTATAATAACTAATAAAAAAACTGATTTAGGGATAATTTTGATATTTCATGTAGGCATGGGTTAGGCCTAACTGATCCGAGTCGACTCACTAGAATTACCTTTTAACTTGTTCACTCACTTGCTTCAAATAAACCATTGAAATCGTGGATAATATTTACTAGTTTTGAATTGGTAAAACAACGATGAGATCCTTTGAAATTTGGTCAGGATTTAAGGGATATTCCCCAACAGTTGCCCAACGTCTAGGTGGTTTTGGTGAGTCTATAAATAAGACCATACCCTCATTGAAAAGGGATTATGATATCTCTCTCTCTCTCTCTCTCTCTCTCTCTCTCTGTAAAGCCTTTGTCGTGTCGAAACTCTGTAAAAACACTAACTCTGACCAGCCACCGGACCTTGTTCACTTTAATCACTATTAACTATTTCCCTCGCTCAGCTCAAACGTACGAACTTCCCACCTTTTTTTTTGTTATTTCTTCGTTTTTTTTTTCTATTTGTTGTCATCTTCTTTGTCGAAACTCTATAAAAACACTAACTCCGGCCGCCGAACCTTGTTCACTTTAATCAGTATTAACTATTTCTCACGCTCAGCTCAAACGTACCTAAGGCCAAACTTCCCACCTTTCTTTTTTTGTTATTTCTTCGTTTTTTTTTTCTATTTGTTATCATCATATTTGCAAGTCATTGAAACAGTCGATATGTTCGATTCGACAGACTAAACCAGACTGTTTGGATCTAATTTGAATTCGATCCATCCACATCAATCAATCGTATCTACGATCACCGATTAAAACAAACAGATCGAAGTCGATGGGGTTTGTGTCATTTGAACAAACCAACATTATTCGTGTCTTTCTCCAAATGTCAGAGTACCAAATTGTTATTTGTTAATGAATTAAATATTAAATGAAGTGGAAATTGGACATTTCACACGTCACATTTGGTAACTTGTGAAGATCAAATCGGTACTTTCTAATTTGAGGTTAAGACTATCCTTAAATTTATCGGTGTAATTACTTTTATACTACCTTTATGTAATTACCTTTATGACTTACCTTTATGATTACTCTTGTTACTATCGATTTATGTCACCACTATTAAAATAACTATCAGATAATAAATTAGTTTTAAAAATATCACTTTTTATAAACATTATTTTACTAACGATCATTCCATCCATTTCTATTTCATGAATGGTATTTTGATAAATAAAGAGATGAATTAGTTTATTTTAGATATTGTTTAGAAATCAATTTTTCTTTTGTTTTTTAAAACAAATAATTATATTTAGTTTGTATATACATATATATAAATATATATATATATTGAGAAGATTAAGGCTATAAAATCTAAAAATTCTAAATATCATATTTTAAATAAATTGAAAAGAAACATATATATATATAATCTCTTTTTAGAATATTAAGACTACAAAATCTAAAAATTTTAAAAATATATATATTTACGATAATTTGAATATATATATATATATTCAAGTCAGTGCGTATCGATATAATTTCTTCAGTGCATTGAATGTGGACCATTGAATTTAAATACTTTGACTCAAAGTTATACACTTGTTCAAGCTTCTGCATACTGATCAGAACGATCGTGTATATATATATATATATATATGTGTGTGTGTGTGTGTGTGTGTGTGTGTGTTTTTGTGTGTGTGTGTGTTTGAGATATACTATAAGTATATACACAAATTAAATATAATTATTTGTTTAAAAAAAAATTGATTTAAAAAAAAAAAAAATTAATGTCACCCCCTTATTTACTAAAATGTCACTCATTGGATGGAAATGAATGGAATAGCTATTAGTGTAACAGTTCGTTAAAAATAACTATTTTGAAACTGATTCTCTATCTTATGACTATTTTATTAGTGGTTATATAAGTTGATGGTCACCAAAATAATTATCCCATTTATCGTTAATCTCAAGAAAGTGAAAAATATTTTCCGGTAATTAAAGCAAATTTCAACATACTCGCGATACTATATAATGTGCCACAGGATTTTATTACAAGTTCTACTTTTCTCTTTTCATTTTCTCTCTTTCATTTGTTTTCTCAGTATTGGAATTTGGCCAAGAAAGAATTAATACTCGTCTGCATACTTAGGACCTCAAGAGTCAAGTCTCACCTATACAATAAGTTTTTCTACCGGGCCCAATGCTCTTATCTTATTGAATTATGACAAATGACAAATTATCAATAGTAAAAGCAGCAGCGTGGGCTTGGTATCAACACGGTTCTAGGTATCAAAGTGAATTTGTTTTCACAAGAACAACTGATCAGAGAGTAGTAGCTAATTATAAGCCATCACGTTACATGCTCCAAGCCATGAAAATCGTTGCAGAAGAAGAAACCATATTGGAAACATCATCATCATCATCAGGTCCAATACAAACTGATAACAATTCCCTGCTTCTTGATAACTACGAGAGTGAAACTATTTCCAACAAACTCGATCAACTTGTAGAGTCCAGAGACGACAAATTTTGTGATGAGACAAAAAAATCGTCTTCAAAGGAGGGATCTAGTGCGATGTTGAAGAAAAAGACTCAGAGAGTGATCAGAGCATTTTGGGTAAGGCATGGTGTTGTATGTGGGACAAGGCAAGATGTGGTGAATAAAAGTTTCGGCATTGGGCTGCTGGAAAAGCGTACACCGGTGGTTAAGATGACTGCTTGTAGGCCGTGGTTTAGCCATGCCTCAGGAATTTGTAGGTGCGATGACTTGAATATGGGGTAATTGTCTGTCACTCTGTCTGAATGGACGATGACTATCATCACTGGTGCATAATTCTTACATGTTTCTTTAATATTTTATCTTACAGTTTTAGGTGGCGATTGGTTACCATGGTGGAATGGAAATTATAATGGTAATAGGAATGGAAAGGAATGGAAAACTGATTTTTTTGTTTAGTTAGGACTTTAGAATCAATATTTGAATCAGTAATATTTTATTTAGTTAATAACTGAATGGAATGGAATCAACTGTATTTTAATCAAAATACTCTAATTACAAAACATTTATAATAAAATTATATATCGTGGATAGTAGTATAATATATAATAAAATAATATATATAATATAAATATTATATCATATACATATATTACATAATAATATATATTATAAATAACCCTAAACCCTAAACCCTAAACCCTAAACCCTAAATTATATATTATATATTATAAATATTATATTATATATTATATATTATAAATATTGAATATATATAATTAGAAAATATAATGTTCATTTTGGATAATAATAATAAAATATAAAAGTATAAATTATATAATAATAATATTGATATTAATATTATTATTATTATATTATTATTTAATGTATGTAATATATAATATATAATATAAATAATTAGAAAATATAATAATAAAATATTATTATATTATTATATAATAATAATATATTTTGTATAATATATATAATAAAATATAATATATATTTTGGATAAATATAATATAATATAAAAGTATAAATAAATATATATATATATATATTATATAATACATATAATGTATATATTATATTATAATATAATAAATTTTTCTTGATTATTCAATATTCAAAATTCACTCAATAAAACAAACATACACTATCAAGTGTAAAGTGCAGAAAATAAAATGAACACTTGATCTTTACGTGGAAACCCTCTAAATAGGAAAAACCACGGGCTGATATGTGAGCCACACATCCGATCCTTAAATCCACTATCAAATGAAAGCTTACTACCTAGATTGACCTCCTGTCATACCTTCCAGTTACTAACCTTTTCACTTTACCCATAAGGCCTTAATAGTGATTCTTGATCAACATGCTTGTGCACTAACCAATTAATCACACGACTTAACCTCAATGAAGAGTCACAACCAGCCTAAGTGAAATATTCAAACATACAAGTAGTGCTAGGCTATACTAAATGCTTATCTAGAAATTCAAAGATGTCAATAAATTTAATTCCTAGATATCAATGTCTAAATGTAAGTGCAAAAAGACCTAACTAGATATAGCTATGAGAGACTAATATCTAGTTATCAAATAAAAGTCGATCAACAAAAGTTGTCATGAACATGGCAAGGAACAATCAATGCAATTAAGAAATGCAATCAAATAGATCTAAACAATATCTAAATGCAAAGGATAAAGATTTAGCCAGAAGGATAAAATCATTCTAATTGCTAGCTATCAAAAATCAATATTCTCAACCAACAACCAACATCACAAGCATGTCATAAGAGCTTTTAAACACAAGAGCATGCATTTAATTTGCAATAAAAGCTAAACATAAGCATATATGTCATAAGAATGAAAAGAAACAATCTAGAACATTTAAAAGTTACCTAGTCAAGAAACATATGAAGACCCATGCATGAAAGATAAAGAATGATGCTAGATGTGCATGAATAGGAGTTTGGTTGGGTAAAAAAGTGTTCCTGGAGCTCTCTCTCTCTCTGATGGTCTCTCTCTAGGAGTCAATTTCTCTCTATTAAGGATTTAATTTCAGAACTCTAGGTCTGATTTGGAAAGAAGATGATATATATAAGGTGTAAAAACGGGCTACACAGGAAAAGACGTTTTTGCCTAAATCAGGTTTTTCTTTACAGGTTTCGCACCAGGAGGGGGCGAAAAGTTTGGAAACAAAAATTGGTGTCAAGTTTTTCGGGCCATCTTCGCACGTAGAGGGGGAGAAATGTTTGGAAGCGAAAATTGTTGTCAAGATTTTCAGGGCCATTTTCGCTTGAGGCTCGCGCGAATTCCACTCTCAACACACCAGCTTGAAATTCAAGCGGGTCAAAACATGACCAAACGACTTCGAAACCTTTCGTATAATATACCGTTGGAAATGTATGGAAATCTACTTTATAATACAATTAATAAAATATGATTTGTATGACTGTAGAAAAAGATATGGTCAAATGAGTGACCAAAGGTCATAAACGGACAACAACAGAGATGGCCTGTTTTTATGGTCACTTTGGAGATTTCAAAATCAATCCAAACGGCCATGAAATATTATGAATAATATAATGTTGGAAAGGTATGGATGTATAGTTTATACAGAAATTTTCAAAATTTATTGTGAAACAATGTATAAAATGTTATGGTAACAGGACCATACAAAGGTCAGTTTTGAAAAACACTTAAATCATTGAAAACCATTCTTTCGAAACTAGACTCATTACTCAAAATAACCAAACCAAATCTAACCCAATGCACAAAAAAAGTTATCATATGATTAAAAGCAATGCTTGATCATGGAAACACAATTGCAATCATAGAAACACAATGACAAAAAAAAAACATACATGAAGTGCAAATGGGATTGTGAAGGAATACACACATGAGCAATGAGAAACAAGGAATAAATGTATGTCAATACAAATGCATGTAAGTGTGTGTGCAATGTGTAAATGATGCACACATATAAGCAATAAGGAACACAAATGCAATGTGAACAAAACATGCATGAAGTGTGTGTGTGTGTGTGTGCAACTAAATCTCTTCAAAGAGTTAAACAAGTGATATACTTTAGAAGCTTGAGCTTGGTCACCAATAAAGATCACCTAAACTACCCTTACATGTTAATCCCCAATTGTGGTTTGTCAATCGAAATAAGCCAATTAAAAACCGATGAACTTATAATAATATATATTATATAATAAATATTATATAATAGTATGATATTTATAATATATATATATTATTTTTGGAAATGGGGGTATTTTTGGAATATAGTTGGGGCATAGAGGGTTATTTTTGAAAGAGAATGTGTGTTAATGGAATGGAATGGGTATTCCATTGGTTTTTGGATAGAATTCTCATTCCACCAAAAAATGGTGGAATCCCCATTACAATGGAATGTCCATTCCATTGTAATTTAACAGACCAAACAAATGGAATGAATTTCTTTACATTCCATTCCATTTCACCCAACTAAACACCACCTTAATATTTGCCTACCACAGTTGTATGTTAATATTTTTATTATTCCAATAGAATCTCATTTTGTATTATCAAATATTATATATTGTACAAATGCATATATCTTTTTAGATTTACTATAAATAGATGTGTCAAACTTTACATGTTCATCAAATTTTAGGGTTTTACTTAAATTTTTAATAGATTATTTATCAAAGGTTTTATAAACTCATTATTAGTATATATGGGTATGGGTTGAAGACCCATTATACAACCAAGTGGGCCAAGAACACAAGCAATACATGGAGAGCCCAAAATCCATGTAGAACATATAGACCAAGCCCATGCACTGTTATAATTGCATGAGTAGTTTTATTTGGTCATATATATCAGTTTTAGAAACTGATTGAGACACACATAAGAAGACACACAACATAACATGAATGTGTGTGTGGCTATGTCTAAGTATTCTGTGTATGCATGGAAAGGTAGAAAGGCTGCAGGTATTGTTTGTGCAATGCATAGCATGGGCTGTCTGATGTTGTCATATGTGTACATTATGCATATATGCAATATGCATGAGATGCATGAGGAAATTTGTATAGCAAAATGGTGTACAATGACGTGAGAAACAGTGCATGCATATTTACATGAATATATACAGAGTGATGAACACAAGAGAGAGATGTGGAGAAATTCATGAGAGAATTTTCTCTCATCCAAGATCAAAGTGTGGGTACATGCATTATGATCAGAGTGGACTTTCTGATCGCGTGATCATCCTCCGACCGGTGGTACAATCCCTGGTGTTCGATCCGGTTCCGCAAGAATTCAGATTTCCATATAGTGAACGGTAATGGTCTGAGTTCAATTTGTTTTATGCATCGAATTTACTTTCATTGGTATCAGAGTCTGGTTTGGGACTGTTATGGTAGTATATGTCATGTTAGGATGTTTATTTTTGTTTGTAGAACAACAAATGAACTCTAATGGCATCACGCATATGCAAGTGTTTAATTTCATTTTTATGGAATATTTGTATACATATATACATGATAATATGTTCTGGATTTGCTTACAATGTGATAACATCAAAATTTAGAGAATTTTGAAGAATTAAATATAAAACCCATGATTGTTATAGGGTTCAATACTCATTGTCATTTTTTTTAATTTCTAGTATCATTGTACCATTAGATAGAGCCTTCCGAGAGCTTTCCAATGATAGGTCATTTGCATAATTTGGATTATAAACGAATGAGAAAAACAATTTCGAATATTTCAGTTCGAGATTAAAATCTTGAAACTTGTTTTGAGGTTGAATTTGGGTGAAGAACATGAAGAACATGTTCCACGGACCAATGAAGGGAGAGTGCGCTTCACCCTTAACCCAAATGTCATTTTAAGGGCATAAATGGAATTAAAATTACATTTGGAGTCAGATGGTGGTGATACCGTGATCGGGAAAGTCAGGGAAGGTGGCACGTGGGAGTCAATCTCCGCTGGTGACACTTGCAACAGGCTTGAGTGGTTCTGTTGTTGACATGTGTACACACCATAAGATGACACATGTCGTTGATGTGTCATTCGTGACACGTGGCCTAATCCCTAAGCGACACGTGGTGTTGAAGGCTTTGAGAAAGAAACCGTTGACGGTTTCCAGCCACTAGAGAAGTTTCCAGCGACGGTTTCAGACCATCAAAGCTATTTCTGGTTGCCACATCATCACGCCGCCACCTCACCAACCAGACCGATTTTCGATACCAGTTCTCCGATGGGCCTATTTTGCGACAATGTTTTTAGTTGCGAGTTACTTTTTATGGTGAATTTTTTTGGCATCAAATAAGTGGTTTCCAGTGACTATGGTAGTTTTCCGGCAAAAAAAGAAAGAAAGAAAGAAATATAGTTTTATTTTATTTTTATTTTTATTTAATAATTCCATTGATTTGTTTCGCTCGAATGGGAGTTGAATTAATGCCCAACAAATCTTGGACGGGATTTTTCTAGAGATAGATTCTGGCACGGATTCTAGTGACTGTTTCCTATATGATTTTCTTTGACAATTTTTTGGTATGGATTCTAATGACAGTTTTCGGTATGATTTTCAGTGACTGTTTCTGGTTACGGTTTTTGGTGAGGTCTCCTTTGCAGTTTTTGGTAACAGTTTTCGATGCGGATTCTAATGATGGTTTCCAAGGGCATTTTCGACCACCGTAGAATTTATCAGCAAGAATTTAATCACGATTTTCTAATGGTCATGGAATTTTCTTGCGAAAATTTTTACAACCGAAATTTAGCCTCAGTGGGTGCTATGTATAATGAAATCCTTCATTTAGAATTCTCCGTCTAATTTATTATGCAATCAGGAATAAGAAATTTTATTAGAATGTACATTGGAAATGTATAAGGATGAATTTTTCTAAGTGACTTAGAATTTTTTGTGAATAAGTCTGCATTATCTTATATGCCTTAATGGAGAAGATTTCATGAATCTTATTAATGACATATAGCTGCAGGCAATGACTCGTGCTTTTATGTGGAGAGATGTAGTGGTTAGTCTTTTAATGAAATTTCCCAAAGAATTAATATATCTATACAGTTTGAAAAGCTAGAGTAAGGTACCACGATGTATTTTAGTCATATAGCGTGTGAACTAGAAATCGTAGAAGAGCGTTACATTCTTGGGAATGTGAGGCGATCTACTATATCCGCAATGAATATTCATAGTGCTAGGCACATGAGTTATTGCACACGCGAAGGAGGACCGAATTTTTGAAAAAATGACAATTTGATGAGTTGTGAAGACTTAGAAAGTTTTTCTCAGTTGTGATCAATATGAATATGAAACGAATAGAATGAACAACATGCAAAGTCCCTTATTTTAGAAAATATTATTGTTTTAATAAACCATTTTATAGTAAATAATTTTGGTTTATTTACTTTGTAGTAAAAACGGTTTGACCCATAACATTTTTTTTGGGACTTGTGCATTGTATTCTTCTGTTATTTATATGATCACTTGTTTTGGGAATTATAAGTTGTTGAGTATAATATTAGAATTAGAATTTTACGTAAAGTACTGAATTTATGATAATTACATTTTTGGAAACGGATGGTAATTAGATGCTTTGATGACTTTTTCAATTTTGTTCCTTAAATTGTTTTATCATTTGTTCGGTTTGTGTTTGCAACAAAATTAAATGTGTGTATTTTTGGAAGTTAATAGGCTTGCATAGTAGATTGAATGTCTCTACATAGATTAGCATAAAATATAAATTATATATCTATAATATTTTGGCCAATTTGATAGCGATAAACTAAATCGTGTAATCAAGGGAATAGATGCAAAAAGGTTTAGTGTATTTTAAGAGTAAGAAGCTCTTGAGACTAAATCATGAATCATGATTAAACCTCGGCATATTACTTATTTGCTCGACATACAAGATGTGAAGGTTTATCAAGCTAGAAGTTAAATTACTCACATTGTGTTACGGAGTAACTTAAATAGTAGTCTCACATGTATGTTTTTTAAGTACAATAAGATTTAAGTAAAGTGTTTTACCTTTCAAAGTTTAGCTTGAAAAATAATTTTAGTACTAAATTTTAGTATGTACATGTTGGAGCCCCGTTCACCGGTCACGTAGCGGAACTAGGTTTAAAATTTTTTATATATATCATATCTGTATCTAAGACCAGTGAACTTAGGATTATAATAATTTTTCAGAAATAATACATACAATATGTAAACACATGAAATTGAAATCGATATAATCAGAAAAAAAAATCTTACCAACAATTGGAGACTCTTTCACTTTTCGATATGCTCCTGTCTGAGCCACTCGAGTTTCCTCGCTATCTCCCGGAACTGGTAACTGCATATGGACGTGTCACGGTCTCAGGAACTTGAATGGAGAATGTAGAGAAAATTGAAGAAACTCTTTCTTCTATGTGTTTCAAAAACACACAAAGCATAAAACAAGTTATATATATATATATACACTGCACATTTGCACATATAACACATTTTGCTTTTGCTTTTTTGCATCCTATGCAAATTCTTCTTTTTGATTAATGTTTTATGTGCACATATCAATTTGCATCCAATGCAATCTCTTGTGTTATAATTGATATATATCTTTTAATTATCATTTTCAAATATATCTAATATATTAAAAGTGATAATAAGTATTTTAAATTTAAACTTAAATTCAAATACTTAGATAAATGATTTAGTAAAATAAAATAATCATATTATTTTATCTTTACCTAAATCCATATATCAACTAACACCCTTCGATTAATAATTCATAATTATCAATATAATTAAATAATCTAATTATTTAATTAATTTAACTATTAACATTCATTAATTAAATAATCTCATTATTCAATTAACTCCCGAATATATACATGTCACTTATGTAACACAATTAGTTGGACAATCCAATTAATTAACCATGACCCTTGTACCTAAATCGATCGGGCTAGTAAGAGGACCTAATGGACCCACAGTATTTTGAGCTCCAATAATCCTCGGAATCATTAATTAAACTCTTTAATTAATATTCATTGATTATTAACTCCGGTGTTATTCCACTAAAAACCCGAAGCTGCAATCTCTCAACTGCAGATGCTTTTACACAGACCGATACAACTCGGTGTCCATCGATATAGCTATTACACATGGTGTGATCCTTCACAGTAGTTTATAATTAGAGTTGGGTCATAATGTCCGTTATACCCCTCTAATTACATATATCCTTTAAGTACCGTTGATTCTATAATGAACAATAAATCCTATTTCCTCACGGAATTAGGAGAGCGCTCATATTGTCCAAGCCCCGAATCAACCCTTAAGGAAACTACCATCTACTTCTCACGAGAAGAAGTGGATTCCACAATTGTGTACAAACTTTCCCAGCCACAAGCCAAACCGTAATACCAACATGTGGAGCATATTGATCGGGAATTGCATCCGACCTCACCCATGGTATCAAAGACCACGATCTAACCTGAAGGAGTCGATAAGACACTCAAGATTAAGATCACAGACATATAGCCATCATTAGTTGATATATATGAATCTCATCGGTAAACGGATCTTGGTGAGAGATTCATATAGATCATGGCCCAGTCCTATATGATCACATCATACAAGGTGCCTCCATTCTCATATCTCATATAAATAATTCATGATAGAATCATCGTACATTACGGAATAGACCGTAGCTATAGATTAACCATGAATAAAGTATCCAGCTTTATTTGCTATCTATGAACTCTTTAGATTGCACATCTCTTACTGTATCTATCTGTATATGACACTCAAATACACAGTTCGAGATTACATCCGGCAATCTTGGATATTAAATATATGCACAAGTTATAAAATAAACAACACAACATGAATGAATTGAACTTTTCCTTTTATTTATTTCATAAATCCATTTACAAATTACATCTTTAGGGCATAAAACCCAACAATCTTCCACTTGCACTAAAGCATGTGAGGCATGTCTCGTAACCCTAGACCATCTAGGTGACCCGAAAACACTTTAGCCGGTAAGGTCTTCGTAAATGGATCAACATGATTGTCTTGTGAGGCTATCGTTGTGATGATCACATCTCCTCTCTGCACTATCTCTCTAATGAGATTATACTTTCTCTCTATATGCTTTCCTCTTTTGTGGCTTCTTAGTTCTTTAAAATTAGCCACAACACCACTGTTATCACAATAAAGTGTGATGGGCATATCCAAATCTGGAACAACTTCCAGATCACTCAAGAACTTACAGAGCCAAACAACCTCTTTAGCAGCTTCACAAGCAGCTACATATTCGGCTTCCATGGTGGAGTCAGCAATACAAGATTGCTTGATACTTTTCCACACAATGGCTCTACCACCCTGGATGAATACTGATCCAGACGTAGATTTCCTAGAATCCCTGTCTGACTAAAAATCAGAATCCATGTATCCTAACAGGATCAAATCCTGCCTGGAATACACTAGCATATAGTCTCTCGTTCTCCAAAGATACTTGAGAATTGTCTTGACAGCAACCCAATGATCCAATCTTGTGTTGGACTGGTATCTGCTGACTACTCTCACTGCATAGCAGATGTCCTGTCTCGTGCATAACATAGCATATATGAGACTACCTATTACCGATGCATAGGGTACACATCTCATATCCTCAACTTCATGAGGTGTTTTAGGACACTGTTCGTTAGACAAGTGAACTCCATGCCTAGAAGGTAAATTACCTTTCTTGGAGTTTTGCATCAAACATCGTACAAGAATCTTGTCGATATATGATGCCTGAGACAGTACTATGAGTTTGTTCTTACGATCTCTTATAAGTTAGATCCTTAGAACATAACTCGTCTCTCCTAAATCTTCCATTTGGAATTGGCAAGCCAGCCAGCCTTTTACATCAGACAACACCACCACATCATTCCCAATGAGTAGGATATCATCTACGTATAGGACTAAGAAAACTTTTCTTTATCAATGATGCGCTTGTAGACACAAGTCTCATCGAGGTTCTGCTCGAAGCCATAGGTTTTGATCACATCATCAAACCTAATGTTCCAAGATCTAGATGCTTGTTTAAGTCCATAGATGGACCTTTGTAGCTTGCAAACGGTTTACTTTTAATCTGGAGACACAAATCCCTCTGATTGCATCATGTAGATGCTCTCATTAAGATTACCATTCAAGAATGCATTCTTGACGTCCATTAGCAAAATTTCGTAATCAAAATAGGAAACAATGGATAAGAGAATACTGATAGACTTAAACATGGCTACTGGCGAGAAGGTCTCTTCATAATCGACCCCCTCTTTCTGGGTATAACCCTTGGCCACTAGCCTTGCTTTGAAGGTCTCTACCTTTACATCTACTCCTCTCTTTCTCTTGTAGATCCACTTACACTCTATGGGTTTTACCCCATCCGGTAAGTCTACAAGATCCCAGACTGAGTTAGAGTACATGGACTCCATCTCGAGATTCATGGCTTTAAGCCATTCCTCTTTATTAGGATCTTTCATTGCATTCTTAAATGTCAATGGATTATCCACACAAACAGCAGAGACAAAACCTTCTCCCTCACATATACCTAAATAGCGTTCAGGTTGTCTCACAACCTTCTCACTACGTCTAGGTGGTAGTGTATCCTGATTAGGAACCATCAGACTCTCATATGTTTATGGATCAACAACTCTTGTTGATGAAGCACTAGTCTCACCAGTCTTACCAGTCTCCAACTCATTCAATGCAATCTTAGAACGAGGTTTATGGTCACTAATGTTATTGTCCTCAAGAAATGTTATATTTGTCGATACAAATACTTTGTTGTCTTCAGAACTATAGAAGTGTCCACCTCTAGTCTCCTTGGAGTATCCTACAAATAGGAAGACAACAAACTTGGAGTCTAGCTTTCTAGTTCTGTTCTTCAGCACTTGTGCTGGACACCCCCATATGTGGAAATGTCATAAAATAGCTTTACGACCATTCCACAACTCTAGAGAAGTCTTAGGAATAGATTTGGATGGCATTACATTCAAAATGTATGCCGATGTTTGTAACGCATATCCCTAAAAAGAATTTGGTAATGATGAGAAACTAATCATAGATCTCACCATTTCCATCAGGGTTCTATTTCTCCTCTCTGCTACACCATTTTACTGAGTTGTACCGGGAGCTGTTAGTTGGGAAACTATCCCATGCTCGACCAAGAAGTCTTCAAACTCTTGGATAAGGTACTCACCTCCACAATCCGATCATAGTGATTTGATAGTCCTGCCTAATTGATTCTCAGCTTCAGCTCGGAATTCTTTGAACATTTCAAATGTTTTCGATTTCCGTTGCATTAGGTAGACGTATCTATATCTTGATTATCATCTATAAAGGTGACATAATACTCATAACCACCCCTAGCTTTAACATTCATTGGTCCGTAAACGTCTGTATGTATAAGCTCTAGCGGTTCTTTAGCTCTAAGCCCTCTTTCCAGTAAAAGGTCTCTTAGTCATCTTACCTTCCAAACAAGATTCGCAGACAAGTAAAGTGCCAACCTTTAACTCACTTAATGGTCCGCTTTTTACTAGTCTGTCTATCTGGTCAAGGTTGATATGACCAAACCTTAGATGCCAGAGATACGTGTTATTATCTGGAGAAATCTTATGTTGTTTAGTTTTTAGTTTTTCAACCTTAAACATTTCGGTGTTGAGCAGTGTAGTATGCATTAACTTTCTTAACACATACAAATTGTTTTCATTAATTCTTGAACAAATATTCAGATCATTCTTTCCAATAATAACAGGCTTATTATTAAAAGAAACATAATACTTTTGTTCTAACAACTTAGAAACGGAAATCAAATTTCGTGCAAATCCAGGAATATAAAATACATTGTCCAACAATTTATAATTATTCCAAAAACATAATCTAATTACGCCCACTGGTCGTGCCGACATAAAATCCCATGACCCCACACGCATTGAGAAGGTTTGCTCATCTAGCTGTGTCCAAGAATCAGTCCATTGTAAAGAAGAACAAACATGGTTAGTGGCCCCCGAATCAACTATCCAGGGTGAAGAATCATCTTCCACTAAACATGACTCAAGAACAAGTAAATCATATTTACTTTTCTTAGATTTCTTCTTGCTTTGGGCTTTCTTGGGTTTGGGCTTACCATTCGCTTTCCCAATAGACCTCTTTATCTTATTATTATTAGAGTAGGAAGATGGTTCGGTAACATTTGCCTCACTGGTCTTACCCTTGTTGTCCTTAGTCAAGAACTTAAAGGTAGTGAGCTCATTAAGCAACTGTGTGAGATTGAACCTTAACTTGTCCATCTCGTAGTTGCTCTTAAACTGATCGAAACTCTTCGAAAGAGTCGTCAATATGATGTTCACTTGACTGGGTTCGTCAATGGCCCTGCCATTGACTTTTGCCTTGTTGAAGTAGGATATCATGCTTAGGACATGTTCCCAAACTGAAGTACCTTCCTTCATACGAGTGAGCATAGCAGAACGAACAACTTCATGTCGCTTTTTCTCCAAGGGCTGCCTGAACATAGCTTGCAATGACTCTATGATTTCGAATGCTGAAGTCATTGCTTCATGCTTTGTGACAAGCACATCAGTTATAGAAGCCAACAGATATGTTCAGGCCTTCTCATCAGATGAGACCCATCGCTCGTATGCCTCACGAACAGTTCGTGTGGCATTGGCAGCAGACGCTGGAGGACATTCCTCCGTAAGCACAAACTTGAGGTCTTTAGTGACCAATATTGCATTAATGTTAAGTTTCCACTTAGCGTAGTTATCGCCAGTTAATTTATCGTTTGCGAGAATTTGAAGTAATGCAGAAGACATTATTGCTGAAATAAATAAAACATTCATTCAGTCATTTATTTAAAACAAGTGCAAGTGCGAGTGCTTTGACATAAATTTAAACATGATGCATAAACATGTTTAACTAACTAGAACTACCCTAAAACTATTTGCTATACCACGACAATCCAACATACCACAAAGAAGTGCCGCCTTAGGATCGGTCAAGTCTTTGCATGTTGGACCGAGACATTCTCAATTAAATGATACTCTAGAATAACTCTTATTCCATATCATTCAACCATCGTTCATTCAGTCAGGTTTTTCGGTCAATCTCGAAATACCTTCAGAAATCCTATATGTTAGGAAGTCAACCTTGGTATTGACCTTTGTGGAAACTCTCCTTAGGGAGGACGAAAGCAAAGCCGTCACGAGACCCCACTCGGATCTCACGGTGTTGAACTAATGATGGAGACCGCGGGATATATATGTCATATATCCCTCTCCCACTCACTATTTTAAAATTAGGGTTTTCTATTAACCGTTAATGCACCTAGACTCTACAAGATTAAACGACTAACTTTAATCAAGTTATCTAGCGCATTAACTAATTAGAACCAAATTCTAATTAACTAATAAATTATTAATGATTTTTAACAATTAAAAATCTAATCTATTAGTGAATAATCTAAGCCTTTGTAAACTATTTACTAGGGTTAGATTATTATGTTAGTGTTTACCAAGTTTTAACTATTAAAACCCTAACACTTTATTTGGATCATTATTATTAAGTAATTAATCATATTAATCCTAATTACAATAAATGACCCTATTAATCTAACTTATTAAACTCTTTAATAACTAGATTAATATTAATGAGAATTACCAAGTTTTTTAACCATTAAAAACTAATCTGATTATTCATGGCCAATTATGTATATTACCCATTTTAATCACATTAAAAAAAATACATAAAATATCAGGCTATGATGCATGTAAGACATATCAAATATATTTGTGTAGGCACATCTAATTTAAATGACATACGTATGCATGGCAATGCTTTTATCATCATATAATATAAAACATACATGATTTGACCGAGTACTATGGATTATTTAACCTAAAAAAATTAGAATCTAAAGTTACAAAAAAAAATCCCAAGGCATTCCTTGGTCTTCTTATAATTTTCGAGTCTTCCAGTCTCTTCAGGTCACTCCGATTCATCTCATGAATCCTTCTTCACGATTTTTCCAGGTCTTCAATACAGGTTACATTTTTTTACAATACAATAACAGTAAAACAAAAATATAAACAAATAATAATAATAATACAACCCATAAACCCTAAATCCACAGTACCATAAAATCAACGATCAATCATGTTTTTGTAAATTAAAAAAAAAATATACATACAAAAACAACATACAGTCAATTTAAATCGTGCCTATACAATCATACATACAGGAGCATCGAAAACAATTTTATGTTCCGAAAATAAAATTGGCTCTGATACCAATTGTTGGAGCCCCATTCACCGGTCACGCAGCGAAACTAGGTTTGAAAATTTTTATATAGATCATATTTGTATCTGGGACCAGTGAACTTAAGATCGTAATTATTTTTCGGAAATAATATATACAATATGTAAACACAGGAAATTGAAATCGATATAATCAGAAGAAGAAAATCTGACCAACGTTTGGAGGCTTCTTCACTTTCTGATATGCTCCTGTCTGAACCACTCAATCTTCCTCGCTATCTCCCGGAACTGGTAACTGCATGTAGGTGTATCACGGTCTCAGGAACTTGAATGAAGGATTTAGAGAAAATTGAAGAAACTCTTTCTTCTATGTGTTTCAAAACCACACAAAGCATAAAACAAGATATATAATATATATCTAAAAAACATGAAACATGAAAACCTTTCTTTTATATTTATATACACTGCACGTCTGCACACACAACACCTTTTGCTTTTGTTTTTTTTTCGTCTTGATTCACACCACCAAAAAAAACATACTGCATCTGATTTCACTCTTTTCACAATATACACATATACATATATATATATATATATATGTTTATTTGTTTCAAGTATTTGCATCCTATGCAAATTCTTCTTTTTGATTAATGTTTTATGTGTACATATCAATTTGCATCCAATGCAATATCTTGTGTTATAATTGATATATATATTTTAATTATCCTTTTCAAATATATCTAATATATTAAAAGTGATAATAAGTATTTTAAATTTAAACTTAAATTCAAATACTTAGTGATAAATGATTTAGTAAAATAAAATAATTATTTTATTTTATCTTCACCTAAATCCATATATCAACGAACACCCTTCGATTAATAGTTAATTAATAATTCATAATTATCAATATAATTAAATAATCTAATTGTTTAATTAATTTAACTATTAACATTAATTAATTAAATAATCTCATTATTTAATTAATTCCCGAATATATACGTGTCACTTTTGTAACACAATTAGTTGGACAATCCAATTAATTAACCGTGACCCTTGTACCTAAATCGATCGGGCTAGCAAGAGGGCCTAATGGACCCACCGTATTTTGAGCTCTAATAATCCTCGGAATCATTAATTAAACTCTTTAATTAATATTCATTGATTATTAACTCCGGTGTTATTCCACTAAAAACCCGAAGCTGCACTCTCTCAACTGCAGATGCTTTTACACAGACCGATACAACTCGATGTCCATCGATATAGCTATTACACATGGTGTGATCCTTCACAGTAGTTCATAATTAGAGTTGGGTCATAATGTCCGTTATACCCCTCTAATTACATATATCCTTTAAGTACCGTTGATTCTATAATGAACAATAAATCCTATTTCCTTACGGAATTAGGAGAGTGCTCATATTGTCCAAGCCCCGAATCAACCCTTAAGGGAACTACCATCTACTTCTCACGAGAAGAAGTGGATTCCACTATTGTGTACAAACCTTCCCAGCCACAAGCCAAATCGTATCTCAACATACGGAGCATATTGATCGGGAACTGCATCCGACCTCACCCATGGTATATCAAAGACCACGATCTAACTTGAAGAAGTCGATAAGACACTCAGGATTAAGATCACCCACATATAGCCATCATTAGTTGATATATATGAATCCCATTGGTAAACGGATCTTGGCGAGAGATTTATATAGATCATGGCCCAGTCCTATATGATCACATCATATAAGGTGTCTCCATTCTCTTATCTCATATAAATAATTCAGGATAGAATTATCGTACATTACGGAATGGACCACAGCTATAGATTAACCACAAATAAAGTACCCAGCTTTATTTGCTATCTATAAACTCTTTAGATTGCACGTCTCTTACTGTATCCATCTGTATATGACACTTATATACACAGTTCGAGATTACATTCGACAATCTTGGATGTTAAATATATGCACAAGTTATAAAATAAATAACACAACATGAATGAATTGAACTTTTCCTTTTATTTATTTCATAACTCTATTACAAATTACATCTTTATGGTATAAACCCCAACAGTTCGGTGTTAGGTTTTAAGTGCTTATATGAAGTGCCAAAAGTAGTGGCAAACTTCAATAAGGATATAAAACATAATATACCAACTAATTGACCTAATCTCTTATGATAGTTGGAATATATAAAATTAATATGACACGTTTCGATCACATCATTTTGGTAGTAGAAGATGAGCGCTTATAGGCGGCTTAGGCTTCTAGCCAAATTTATAAGAAAGATTCCAATTTGTACAAAACTTTTAGTTTAAATAACATAAGTGAAAATAGGTATTTCCAAAAAGGGAAGAGAATCTAGTCATAACCACTTAATCTTAGATTGAAATATGCAAGAAGTTAAGGGGTAACGAATTGGGGAAGGACAAAACTAAAATAGCTTATTGCAGTTGTGACAAGCTAGGTCATTTTCACTCATAAATGCATTGAGTCGAAAAGAGTAAAACCAAACTTAAGAATTTGTTAAGTTATGCTTAAGTTTCTGGTCAGGTATTTTCTTTTTGATTCTTGTCCTTTGTGGACAGTAGATAAGTAAAGATATACCATCCAACAAGAAACTATAAAGCACACTTTGAGTAAAGTTAGATTATTATAGACAAAATGTATATGTGTTAGAACAATTTTAGAGTTAAGTACCTACAAACTGGGTTTACATGGTAGCATAAATTAATACTCTGTGATTTTCTAATATACACTTGAGATCTAACTGGTTTTAGTGTTCGCGGTTATCCTCATTGATTCGGGTTATCATTAATTGAAAATTCCCTAAAAACGTGTGTGTCTATAACCTAGGGGGGGGGGGGGGTGAATAGGCTTTAATCAAGTCAATTACCATTTTTTCTTGATTAATCAATATTCAAAATTCACCCATTAAAACAAACATACAACATCAAGTGTAACGTGCGGAAATATAAACAACACAAGATGTATACATGGAAACCCTCCAAATGGAAAAAACCACAGGCTGATATGTGCGCCACACTAGATCCTTAAATCCACTATTGAATGAAAGTTTACAACCTAGGTTGATCTCTCGTCACACCCTCCAGTTACTAACCCTTTCACTCTACCCAACGACCTTAATAGTGATTCTTGATCTATTTGCTTGTGCCTTAACCACTTAGTCATAAGACCTAACTTAAATGAAGAGTCAAACACAACCTAAGTGAATATGATAAAATATTCAAACATGCAAGTAATGCTAGGCAACACTAAATGCTTATATAGGAATTTAAGAATGTCACTAAGTACAATTCCAAGATATCAATGTCTAAATGAATGTTCATTAAGACTTAACTAGATATAATTATGTAACAATATATCCTAGTTATCAAACAAAGAGCCAATCAACACATGTTGTCATAAAACATGGCAATGGCCATAATGCAATCACAAAATGCAATCAATGAGTTCTAAACAATATCTAAATGCAAAGCATAAAGATTTAGCTAGAAGGGCAAAATGGTCACAAACCCTAACTATCACAAAATATAAATCTCATCCAACAATCAACAACTCAAGCATGTTATAAATGCAATTAAACTCAATAACATACATTTAATGAACAATAATTGCTAAACCTAGGCAAACATGTCATAAGAATTGAACAAGAAATTCTAAGGCATGTAGAGATTACCTAGTCAATGACAAACAAGAAAAACTATGCTTGGAAGATGCTAGATGCTCATGGATTGGAATTTTGTTGAGTCAAAATGGGTTCTTGGGAGCTCTCTCTCTCTCTCTCTTGGAGTCAATTTTCTCTCTCAAGAAAAAGCTTTGTGAGTAAAAATGGCTTCTTGGACTCACACACCCAAAGAGAAGAGAAGAGAACATATATATATTGTGCCCTACACGAAATGGCGTCGTTTTGAACAAAGGACAATTGATTCCCGTCGTGACCGCTGTGCGTGCCACGGCCTAGGCAAGTGTCTAGACCGCGGTATCATATGCGGTACATCGCCTGGGAATATCCTTTGTCTAGACCGCGGTACAGGCAATGTCCAGACTACGGTAGAGCCAACAGTGCATCACTAGGAAACTTTGCTTGGGAGACCGTTATGCATGCAACGTGCACAGGCCACGGTAGCAGCAGCGTACAATGCCTGGAGAGTACCGTTGTGCATGCCGCTGTAGAGGCAATGCATAAGGAGCGGTCCAGGCCACGGTCAAGGGGAAAAAACTCTTCTAAGGGCAAACTAAAGAGCAACAAACACCCAAGCAAGATTTATGGCAAAGAGGCACACAATTAAGGCAATTAAGCATTCATGCAAGATGATCAAAGACATGCATGAGAGTGTGTGTGCACTAAAAACTCTTCAGAAAAGGTTAAGCAAATGATATACCTTCTGAAGCTTGAGCTGAGTCTTGAGCAATGATGGCATAAACTACCCTTACACATTAATCCCCAAATATGGTTGTCAACGAAATGAGCCAATCAAAAACCGAGGAAGTTACATTAATGATCATGATGGTTGTATGAATATCAATTTAGCAAATTATATTCATATGGTACTTGATAGTTGCTTAAAGGTTTTATAGTATTATATATTAGTAGAGATTGTTATAATTTTGTTTGTTTTTCAATCATTACAATGGTAATGATGCTGATATTTTGGCATGCTAGATTAATTCATGTTGGACTAGATAGAATGAGTATATCAATCAAAGAGGACTAATACGACTCATTCATCTTAAAGGTCATGCAAATTTTATAGCAAGAAAAACAACTAGAAACCCATTTAATAAGGAACTAGATCAGGAATTCCATTACAACTAATTCATTATTATATTTGTGATTGAATGAGTGTAAAGGCTAGACATGAAATTCCATATCTAGTTACATTCATTAATATCTTTAGACGTATTGGTTATATCTGTTTGATCTCTCATAAATTGAAAGCATTGGATTGCATTTAGATTGTTTGGTTGAGGATCATATTAGATGATAAACTTTGTGAGTTTTAAAGAATAAACCGAGTACGTAAATATCTTCATGAACGATTCAAGGAATTGTTTAGTAAGAAATATATAAAAAGATATTTATTTATTCTAGGACTCCACAACAAAATAGTGTAGCGGAAAGAAGTAATTAAATACTGTTGAAAATGGTTAAGTCTGTGATGGCACTAGTAAATTTATTAGTATATTACTTGAAGACATCCTAATTGAGTGTTGCCTACCTACTCAATCGCGTTCCATTTGATCAAACACTTCCACACCATATGAATTCTGAAAAAGTAGGTACTCTAGTCTAACTAATCTATAACCCTGGGGGTATGCAGATTATGTTTATGATCCATCTCATAGAAATGAGAAATTGGATGCAAGAAGATAAGTTGTATCTTTGTTTGATACTTTGTGTATTCCAAAGGATTAAATGAATGATGGTGTATAATTAGATAGAAGTGTGACTAAATTTGAATCACAAGATGTCATTATTAGAGAATGAATTTCTTAGTAGAAGTGAATTTGATGTAGATATCTGATTTTAAGAATTAGATGATCTGTGTTAATACACGAGTTGCAGTAAATTAAAATTTAACTTGATCTTCCATCCCTAGTGGGAGTGAAATTCTACATGGATCTTCCATCCCTAGTGGGAGTGGAAATGGAAGTAGAAATCTACACCCTAGTGGGAGTAGAAATCTGCATGGATCTTTCATCCCTAGTAGGAGTGAAACATCTGTTGAATCAACCACCGTAATAATTTACCAACTAGTGGAAATAATCACAAAATTATCCCATGGCATCTTTCAGAGATTGAAAGGGAAGTTTTGATGATTACTTCACTTGATATTGATAAGCCAAAGATTTTAGAACTGAGTTATCACTTATATCTGCTAAGAGAACATATGAATGAAAGCAATGAAAAAGGAGATAGAGTATAGAAAATTGATCATGTCCGGGACTAGATTCACTTACTGGTGATTAGACCATTATGAACATATGGGTTCCATATGTGTCATACATAAGGCAGAAAATTCTAATGAAAGGTATGAGGCATGATTAATCGCAAATGAAGAAACTTATTCTCTAGAAGTAAAGTTTTCTTCCATATGCAGTGTTCTAGTATTAGTCACATAATTAAACCTGGAATTACATCAATAGTTGTAATGATTGTATTTCTCGATAGAGAACAAGAGAAAGAGATTTACATGGAATAGACTGTAAATTTTTGTTTCAAAAGACCAAGAGCGCATAAGTGTGCTTACTTAGTGTATGTTTTGAAACAATCCTCTTGAAAGTGGTATCTTTTATTTTATCAAACTATAATGTCTTACAGATTAATGATGACTAAAGATAGCCATGGTAAGTATACTAAACAGGTTGAAGATAATTTTTTATATTATCTTTATCTGTGGACTATATATCTTGGCTATAAATAATGAAGAGTTTGTAAAACCATAATGAAATGGTAATTCTCAAATTTCTTTGAGATTTTATATGAGCAAGGTGGCTTATATATATTAGGAGTAAGAGTTGATTCAGAATGAGCAATTATAAGCTCAGAGATACTCTTATTGTGAAATTACAAACTCTTAGCCTTAATGTGTACCCAAAAACTCCATAAGATCAAGTTATCAATTACAAGTTCCTCATGTTTGTACCATACAAAGTCTCATGTACATTGTCATATGTACAAAGTCTATCATTAGTTACGTCGTAAGATTGGTGACTGGACACCAATATAATTCTTGATTGCAGCATTAAGATTTTATCAAGAGGATTATGACATACCTTGAAAGTACGACTAACTAATTAGTGTACATTGTGATATGTACAAGGTCCAATAGAAATTATGCCATAAGATTGGTGAATGTATACCAATATAATCCTAAATTGAGAGGATTGTGACATAACTTTAATAGTAAGAAAAGTTATTGTTAATTCTAGCATAATTACACACATAATATAATAGAAATATGTTGTAAGGTTGAGACAGTCATTCTTACAGGTGCGGTCGCCTCGAGATAGCAAGCTGAGATGAGAAACATATATATTAGAGAATATGTAGGATATATTCTCACGGAGCTAGTATATATGAATATGTTGCCTTGACTTCATCAATATGAGGTTCACAATGAATATACTAATATATTTTAGAACTGATCATGATAGACCCCACTATCATTGATACCTGATCAAACCAGATGTGAGACTTTAATGTGGTGTCGGAGCAAGATCTGTACAATGAATAATATAAAGACATATGCATTCTTATTTAGAATGAAATTCACTGTAACATGTGTTTCATAGCACGTGTGTTATATGTGACCGATGTGGAAAATGAGAGAATGAATCCCTACTTCTTCATTGTGTAAATTCCACTGAAGTTTTACCTTAACTTCAAACAGTGTCCTTATGACCATTCACTCTATCTTGAAGTGACAAGATAATGCTAACACCTTTGGCGTGTTACTTCTATGGCTATGATAATTCAGCTTATGAGGCACGTCTAGGGTAGCAGTTGTTCTGGAGACAGAAATATAAAGATGAAATGGGAAGATTTAATGAACTTTTATCTGACTTATGTATTCACTGGTTGACCAATTGTATTTGTTACAATTGTGAATACATGAAATGTGATAAAGTCAAACATAGCTTTTGAGGGATTAAGTATGCTTTAGACTGATAAAAATTATAAATTAAATCTAGGATACAATAATAAGCAATATTATCTCTTGTAAATAGAGAATTTACATTTGAGATTGTTATCTCCCTTATATATATATATATATTGAAAATTCCCTTTAGAAAGTGTTTGTCTATAAACTCAGAAGGGAGGTGAATAGGTTTTAATGAAGTCAATTACCAATTTTTCCTGATTAGTTAATATTCAAAATTCACTCAATAAAACAAACATACAACATCAAGTGTAAAGTGCGGAAATATAAACAGCGGAAATATAAACAACACAAGATGTATACGTGGAAGCCCTTCAAATGGGAAAAACCATGGGCTGTTAAGTGCGCCACAATCGATCGTAGAAATCCACTAAATGAGCAAAGGTTACACCTCTTGACAACCTCAGGCTATGGACACCTCCACTCACCATTCTTAGTTTAGTCCCTAGTGATATCCCCTGATACACTACTCTTGGTGTGAACGCTTCCTACTCTACCCCCTAGGGCCTTTTACACTGGATACCCGACCAATTGCTTGCCAACCCACCCTTGGTTGCAACACTTGAATTGCTTGTGCAACTTCACCTATAAGCCACAAGACTTTGACTCACGGAAAAGAATTAAAAGTCTAAGTGTGAACATGTAATTGATGCTTAATGCAAATTATGCTAGACAACACAAAATGCTCAAGTAGGAGTTTGTAGAAAAATATCCAAGTTGTCAAATGTCTAAATGCAAAGCAAAAGACTTAGCTAGATGTTATCAATAACAACAATCCTAGCTATCACAAACAATCCTAGATGTTAGCATATATTCTTGTGATTGAGACAAAGCATTTAGCTACACAATAAATGCAAGTCTTAGACCAATGTCTATCAATAACAAACTCAATTAGTTGTGTAGAGATTTTCTAACAAACTAATTGTCACACAAACATCACATAAACCTTCAAAAGCTTAACAAGTTGATTAATGAACAATCTATTAACCTAGTCAACAATAAATCACACAAGAATGTTTATGACCTAGCTTTTAGGCAAAAATGACCTAATCAATTAAGCTATCAAAATACAAACCCAATCATGTCATCATTCAACAATAATATGCATTCAAAAATGATTTCTATAAATCCTATGCAACAAAAATGAACTCTTGGAGTTTAAGAACAATAATCAAAGATAAAAGTTTGTTCTTACTTACCAAGTCATGAATGATGAAGACCTGTGTCTAAAGATGATCAATAATGCATGAAGGATGTTAGGTTTTGGGTTTGGAGAGTTAAAAACAAAGTTTGAAGCTTTCTCTCTCTAATGGATGTTCTCTCACTCTTAAAATGTGTTCATTAAGCTCACAAAATGATTGAGGGAAGAGGAGAACATATATATATATAAGCCCTATACAAAACGACATCGTTTTAGACTTTAGAAACAAAGTCCCGTCACGACCGTTGTGCTTGCCGTGACCCAGGCAAGTGTCCAGACCACGGTCTATGCAAAATGGAACGACTGGACATTACCGCTGGCTAGGCATGTGCACCAAAAGCAGTCTAGACCGCGGTACATGTCTGACAACACAACAACTCGAGCTTCGAGCGACCCAAACATGACCAAACGACATCCAAACCTTTCATATAATATACCGTTGGAAATATATGAAAGTATACTTTCTACTCCAATTTTCAAAACATGATTTAGATGTCTGTAGAAAAGTTATGGTTATATTAGTGACCAAAGGTCAGAAACAGACAACAACAGAGATGACCTATTTTGTGGTCATTTTTGAGATTTTAAAACCAATCAAAATGGTTATGAAATATTAAAAATAATATACCGTTGGAAAGGTATGAGTGTCTAGTTTATATAGAAATTTTCAAAACTCATTTTGAATCATTATATAAAAAGATACGGTCACAAGACCATACAAAGGTCAGTTTTGAAAAATATTTAAATCATTGAAATACACTCTTTTGAAACTAGACACCTTACTCCATATAACCAAAACATGTGAAGAATGAGACATTCTCAAATGGTCACTCAACACGTTAGGACAAACACACCATATTGCAAGCGTGGATATTTCCGATCAAACAACAAAAAACAAATAAAACACACAATAACCACACTTAAGACTAAGACTAAAATGCAAGTATGATTGTAAGGATGAACACATAAGCAATAAGACACAAATGCATGTTGATACAAATCATGCATGAAGTGTGTGTGTGCACCTAAACTCTTCAAGAGGCAAAGTCAAGTGAATATACCTTTCGCTCTTGAAGTCATGATTATGCTTGGATGTTTGCCAATGAGGACCTAACTACCCATTACACAATCATCCCAAATGTGGTGTAGTTTGTCATGATATAAGTCAATCATAATACCGAGGTCCTTACATATATATATATATATATATATATATATATATATATATATATATATATTAATTGTTCATAGGTCACACGATGCATTTACCTGTATGAACCCTTTTGATAATGATGATAATACTTATGTTTGATTGTTTAAAGGCTCAAAGATTCTCTGTATGTATCATATCTTACGCCATTTAGGGAGTGGCAGATGATGATTAATAAGGTTGCGCCTATGATGGGCTTATGGTAACTTAACTGTGTTGACCCTACTTGTATGAGTGAGAGATATTAGTATATTTGGGTATGGGTTGGAGACCCATTATATCCTCAAGTGGGCCAAGAACACAAGCAATACATGGAAAGCCTAAAATCATTGTAGACCATATAGACCAAGCCCATGCACTGTTATAATTGCATGAGCAATTTTATTTGGTTATATATATATATATCAGTTTTATAAATGATTGAGACACACGTGTGTGTGGTTGTGTTTAAGTATTCTGTGTATGCATGGGAAGGCAGAAAAGTTGCATGCATTGTTTGTGCAATGTATAGCATGGGTTGTCTGATGTTGTCATATGTGTACATTATGCATGTATGCAATATGCATGAGATGCATGAGGAAATTTGTATAGCAAAATGGTGTACAATAACGTGAGAAACAGTGCATGTAAGCTTACATGAATATATACAGAGTGATAAACACAAAAGAGAGATGTTGAGAAATTCATGAGAGAATTTTCTCCTAACCAAGATCAAAGTGTGGGTATATGCATTGTGATCATAGTGGACTTTTCGATCGTGTGATCGTCCTCCGACCGGTGGTACAATCTCAGGTGTTCGATCCGCTTTTGCTAGAATTTGGATTTTTGTAGGGTGAACGATAATGATCCGAGTTCAATTTGTTTTATGTATCGAATTTACTTTCACTTATTGTATAGGCAAAACCGTAAAAATTTCCAACAATGAGAGAATTCTCTTTCTAGTCTACACACAAGTGTGGCGACCTAATGGCACTAATGACCTTATTTGATGAATTAGTTGTTTGTTTGATTTAGTACTCACAACTTGTTCATTGTGACAGTCGTGATATGCACAAGCCATTGACATGGTTCGAGTCTAGATAGGGATGGTATTTTTCTACATGGGCCCCAAATCCCCATGCCTATCCCCATTTGGTGTAAAAATTCATCCCCAAATGGGGATGGGATGAAATTTATCCTCAAATGTAAATGGGATAAGTCCCAATGCTTATTTCCTCATTTCATCCAAAACATTTTTTTTAAATAAAATAAAATAAGTATATATTTCCCCATTTATGATGGTGTTGATATTCGTCGCAAGATCTTAAAGAACTCAAAAAGCATTAGGTACCCAACCATGCATTCTCTACAAATCCACTTCCTTTATCACTCAAAGTGTTCCAAGTGAAATACGTCAAAGAAGACGAAAATAAGGCAAACAGACCAATGAGGCTAGAAGTTAATGACAAAGATAGAGAAGAAGATTGAAGATTAGCAAGGAAGATTTAAGAATGAAGATTGAAGGATGAAGACCAAATGAGAAATAGAGAAGATGATGGCGTAGAGTTTTGGAGATTTGAAATTGGTTTTATTTTGTTAAACTATCTAACTAGGTCATATTTTACCGGTAGTAAGTAACATATATCTAAAACGGGTATATAGAGGCTCGTGGTAAAAACAAATTAAGTGATTATCTATTACAATCATTTAAAGTCAGTGGTAAATGTTGTTTTTTTAATACGGATATTTCAAGTTGGTGGTAAATGAGTTGTAACTGAAATAATATTTTCTTGTAGAGTTTAAATGGTCCTAAATTTTTAACTAACCCTAATCTGATTACTATTTCACTCACATCAGCAATCTACGCCTCTCATCGTGCCTCCCTCTTGCCACAGCCGCTGCTGTTCGTGCCTGTTGCTGTTGGTCTTACTTAAAGCTGCACCGTCTTATTTGTATTATTATTTGGCTTTCTATTATGTAATTTTTATTTGAATTTGAACGAGTTAATTTTAGTACATTTGATTGTTTTTAAATTTTAAGTCAAACATGATAAAACAGGAAGAAACAAAGAAACAGCGAAAAATAGAAAAAATTTGTGATTGGGATTTTAGAAAACGAGGAAATAGAGGATAGCGATATTTCCCCTCCCACATCACCATTTTCCTAAATATAGATTGGGATGGGGATGATAATATGGATACGGATAGGGACTGGGATAGGGATAGGGATAGAGGAAGGGTCTTCAAGTTAGGTGATCGTGCCAAAATTGTCATATATTTTGGCCCTCAATTCCATTTTCCTTATCTCATTTTCTTATATTTTTGCGTGTCTTATCTCTCTTTTGGTACGTTTGCAGGCAATTAGGTATATTTTGGAAGAACGGACAGAAAAGGCGGAGTTGTGAAGGAAAAGGCCATAAATTGTTGAAATATAGAAGTCAAGTGCGTTGGTACTGCACGGGTCCTTACCCATGCACTACTCGCACACTGTGAAGACGAACTAGAAGGTTGGTAACTGTGCGGGTCTGAACCTGCACACCAATAGAACATGACCCGCACATTTAAGGAAACCGGGGAGCAGAGCAAGCCCATCGAGTCTATGTACAGGTCCCAACCCATGCATAACCCGTTCATTTTATCAAAACCGGGAGATGGAAATCAGTGCAATCAGGGTATTACGTGGGTCACTTCGTGGGTTCCAACCCGCCACTATAAGAATTTTTGTCTTTCCGTACATATCATTTTCATGAGGAAAGGACGAAATTCATAGGGAAAGATGTTACACGACGAAAAATTTTCATCGGCAAATTCGTGGGGACATCATGGTCGGGAAAGGTATTATGTGATAAAATTTTGAGTTTCGTCAGCTAAAATAGGTTTTAGCTGACGAAATACATTCGTTAGCTAAAATAGGTTTTAGTCGACGAATGTTTTGTCGGCTAAGAAAATACATTCGTCTATAGAGATGATGGAACTTTAAAAATTAATCCGCCGTCCGACCACCCCATCGTCGGTCCGTTGTCCCACCCTTGATAAAAATGACAATTAATTGTCATTATGAGGAGTTGAACTAGCAACCTCATATTAAAGTGACAATCCTTTACCGTGTGACTACAACACTTGATTTTTTAACAATTGCACAATATTTATATATAACATATATGAGTTGTTAGATTTTTTTTTTAAAAAAAAAAAAACTTGTTATATCAATTTAAATTTATCCAACTAATCAAAAATCTAATTTCAATGACAAAAATATATTGAAAAATATTTATTGGATTGCAAATCGTGTTTGGTGATAATGTTTTTATGTCAATTTCTGTTATTTAATTAAATGACCAATACTTCAAAGTGGTAATCAATTGAGATGGTACTAATCGAAAATGTGATAAGAGTTAATTAATTAACAATTAAGGACAAATTAGTTTAATGAGGACCAACTGCAGAGAAGATGCCACACCCTAAACTTAGGAGTGGAAATCTATTGGATAAGATTTTATTTTTTTCATAAGTATATAGTATATATTGTCTCTGATCAAATTTTTATGTACCGGGTATCTACTACTGATTAGTTTGGTGGTCATGGATTTATCCAAAACTTGAATGTTAATTAATTAACTTTTAATATTTTTTAGCATATATAATTAATTAATTAATTAATTAATTTCAGTATATATATATTTTAATTTTATTTAACTTTTCCCTTCGAATTTTGAGTTTTGTAGGGAAAGGTTACCTGAGCCGATGAAACTTGTTTGTGGGGCAACATTTTTTTACCCTTAGCCTACGAATTTTGAGTTTTGTGGGGAAAGGTTACCTGTGCCGACGAAACTCATTTTGTGGGAAAAAGTTTTGTACCCTTAGACTACGATTTTTGTGGTTTGTGGGGAAGGTTACTTAGGCCGACGAAACTCATTTTGTGGGGAAAAGTTTTGTACCCTTAGCCTAGGAATTTTTTAGTTTTGTGGGAAAAGGTTACTTGTGCCAACGAAACTTGTTTTGTGGGAAAAAGTTAACTGTGCCTACAAATCTTGCTTTTTCTCTTTGAGTTTCATAGGGAAAGGCTAAAATTCTTGTAATGCGTGCATTTCACGAGTCAGAGCGCCACATTAGCATAAATCAAACCATTTCAAGACACATACACACACATTATATATATATATATATATATATATATATATATGATGGATTCTGTTATCATATATACGCCCATACACCCATTCACAACAACTTTCTCTCCCTAGATCTAGGGATTCTTTTCTCTTCAAAAACCCATTAAATTCTCACATCATCTAAATCATCTACTCAACAAAAGGAAGCAAGGAGATCAATTTGGAGTTTAAAGAAGGATGATTCTTTTATGGGTTTTCTTCTATTCTTTTCTATTTGCTTATTTCTTATAATAGACATGAGTTGCTAATCACCCCACTCGAGGGATGATGTGATTCTTTGGTGAATTGTGGGCAATGTAATGAACTTTATAATTTTTTTTATTAATCTATCAAATATGTTCTATTCATTGTTTAATTGATTTCAATGATGTTTTATCTTTGATTGTACATTATTCTCTTAGCAAATTGTTTAAGAAATTATTAGAGTAGTTGATTTGGTATATATATGCTTGATCTTATTAAGCTCAATTGAATGGAAGATTCAAACAAGAGTAGATCCCTCCAATTTTATATCTCAATTTTTATCTAACTTTGAATAGGTAATCAATTCTATACATCTAGGTTGAATGCTTATGAGAGGTTAAGCATCAATTCTATACATCTAGGTTGATTGCTTATGAGAGGTTAATCATCAATTCTATACATCTAGGTTGATGATTTTATGAAGAGATTAATCCTTTATTTTGATAGATGCCCATGCATGGACAATTAATTGTGAGAGACCAATACTATACATCTAAATTGTAAAATCATGAGAGATATACAACCAATACTATACATCTAGATTGGTTACATTTGCCTTTTGTTCATAATTGTGAGTTCAACTTTTCCCATTGTTTGCCTATTGGATCCATCATTCCCTCAGCCCATCTACCATATATTTTTCATCTACCATATATTTTTCATCTACTAACTTGTTGCATTTCAATTAGTTTAGACTTCAATTTGTTTAGACTTAGTTTACATTTTAGTTAATTTCAATACAACAACCATTGCAATTTACTATTCTTGCATTTAGTCTAGACCAACAATTTGATCATATAGATATAACACGATCTTTATGGACGATTCATCTATTTTCCACTGTATTGTTTATCAATTTTGAGTGCAAATCGGGTTTATAAATTTTGTTTGACAAGTTATTTTACATATACAAATCGCAACCTTGTCAAAATGGCTACGTTGCCGGGGATCATCATATATACATGTGATTTTTAGTTTGTTGTTTAGTGTTTTTGTTTTCTTTTACCTTAAGTTTCTTTTGTTTTTGAAGTCTTAGGTGCTTAGGTATATGCACGGGAGACGTTCACTTAGAAGACTGGTTTTGCCAGCCCAGGACAACATCAATCGGATTGGTAGGATAATTAGGCAATTAGAGGATAACAGGTTGGAAAGGAGATGGCCGACGAAAATCCACCTAATATAAATGAACTTTATAACCTAGCTCTAATTATGAATGACTTGTAGAGGATTATATCATATGTAATAGCTATATCGATGGACAATTGTAATTTTGGTTTTTGTAATACATCTATAGTTGCGAGAGTGCAACCTCGAGTTTTTAGTGGAATAACTCTGAGGTTAATAATTATGAAATATTAATTAATATTAATTAAAGAGTTTAATTAATTATTTCGAAGTATTGTTGAAGCTCAAAACTGTGAGTTTATTATGTCCCCTTGCTAGCCTGATTAATTAAAGGCAACAAGGGTCACGTTTAATTCATTGGATTGTCCAATTAAATTTGTTACAAAAGTAACACGTATTTATTCAGGGATTAATTGAATAATGAGATTACTTAAATAATATATTAATAATTAAGTTAATTAGATAATTAGATTATTTAATTAATGAATTAATAATGATGAATTTTTAATTAATTATTAATTAGAGGTTGCAGGTTTAAATCATGATTGAGATAAAGATTAAAATAATTAGATTATTTTAATCTTTACTTAATCTAGTATTTAAGTTTAAGTCAACTAGGGTTATGTGGGAGTTAATTTCTTATTTTACCTAGGACACTTAAATATTAATATCCTTTAATATAAAGATATATATTTGGAAAAGGATTTGTATTTAGTTATATATATTTACATAACAAGTATACAAGAGAGACTAATTGTGATTCTTTGAACAAAACAAAAACTCAAAAAGCAAAACCTTAGAAAGTCTAGGAAGATTTTGGCCAAAAGAAAAAAAAAATCTTGCTTGTGGTGGCCGAATTTGCCAAAGAGAAAAGAAGGAGTTCTATTCTTCACACATTTGCATCCTCTTGTACGTTCTTGGAAGATCGTGACGTGCCCACTCATAGTTACCGGATCGCGAGACATAACAAATAAGACTTGGTGGTTCGTAATCGGAATAAAGTTTAAAGAAACGAAGGAGTTAGCATCAAGGGTATGATCTAAATCCATATTTATATATCCTTATATGTTGTATATGGTTTACAAGTTGCATAAAATTTTTAAATACCCGTTTCCGTTGTGCAATGTAAATCCGTGTTCCTACAAAAACTCCTCAACAAAATGGGGTTGTTGAAAGGAAGAATATGGTCCTTCAAGAGATGGCCCCGTGTGATGTAGCTTAGTAATAATGGTCCTAGGAACCTTTTGGCTTAGGCTGTCAATATGGCTTGCTACATAGGAAATATAGTTTTTCTAAGGCTCGATACTAGGCAAACCTCCTATGAGTTATGGAAGGGTAGAAAGTCAAATGTTAGTTACTTTCACTCATTTGGAAACAAATGCTACGTACTTAATGATTGAGATCAACTTGGCAAGTTTGATGCCAAGAGTGATGAGGGGATTTTCATTGGCTATGCCTTTAATAGTATGGCCTATAGAGTGTTTAATTTGAAAACTCATAGTGTCATAGAATCATCTAATATTGTTATAGATGATTGTAGGTCTAAAACTAAAAATATGATGAGGGGGTTGATATGGTTCATGATTCTCCTTTGGAGAATAATAGTGAGACTTCAATTGATGTAAAGTCAAGTTATGATGAAGAGGTCATTCAACCTCTAGATAGAGACCCATCTTTAGACTCTAAAGAACCCATTACATGGGTTAGACATCTCCACAACAAGGATGATATTCTTGGAGATGTGAATAAGGGTGTTAGGACTAGGCATCAAATAGCTAATCAAATTAGATATACTTGTTACACCTCTTAAATTGAGCCCAAAATGGTTGATAAAGCCTTGAATGATGAATTTTGGGTTCTTGCCATGTAAGAAGAGCTAAACCAATTTGAAAGAACTGAGGTTTGAACTCTAGTTCCTAGACCTAAGAACACTAATGTCATGGGCACCAAATAGATGTATAGAATGGAAACATTGTGCCCCACAAGGCTAGACTTGTAGCGCAAATATACTCTAAAATTATACGTATCGATTTTGAGGAGACTTTTGCTCCGATTGTCTGTCTTGATTCCACAAGGCTTTTCTTGTCTATATTTTGTGTGCACAAGTTCAAATTGCATCAAATGGACGTTAAATGTGTCTTTCTCGATGGCTTCTTACAAGAGAAAGTGTTTGTTGAGCAACCCGAGGGTTTTATGGATCCACACCACCCTAGTCATGTTTATTGCCTTAAGAAGACTCTATATGGGTTGAAACAAGCACCGAAGGCTTGGTATGAACATCTTACTCAATTACTTGTTGACAATGACTACTCTAGGGGCAGAGTTGACAAGACTTTATTCATCAAGAGAAACAATGATGAGTTATTTATAACTTAAATCTATGTTAATGATATTGTGTTTGGCTCTACCAACAAATCTAAAGTCCAACAATTTACCGGTGTCAAGTCTCATAAATTTGAGATGAGACAAGTTAAGGAGCTTAATTACTTCTTAGGTTTGCAAATCAAGCAATTGCATGATGGGATTTTCATCTCCCAAGCTAAGTATGCAAAGAACCTAGTGAAGAAGTTAGGCCTTGAAAATACCAAACATTATGACACACCCATGAGTACCACATTGAAATTAAGCAAGAATGCTATTGGCAAGAGTGTGGACCAAAGTCTTTACCGTGGCATGATAGGTAACTTGCTTTACTTGTCCTTAAGTAGGCCTGATATACTTTTTAGTTTGGGTGTGTGTACTAGGTACCAAGTAGATCCCAAGAAGTCCCATCTCTCCTCTATGAAGAGAATCATTTGATATGTGAATGTGACATCCAACTATGGGATATGATACTCTTTTGATACTAATGCTAGCTTAGTTGACTTTAGTGATGCAAATTGGATAGGAAATTGTTATGATTGGAAGAGTACATCGGCCGGTTGCTTCTTCCTAGAAAACAACTTGGTGTCATGGTTTTACAATAAGGAAAATTCCATTTCCTTGTCCACGGTCGATGTCGAGTACATAGCCGCCGGGAGTGCATGCACACAACTCATTTGGATGAAGCAAATGCTTGTGGATTACGATTTTGGTCAAGGTACTCTAACCCCTTATTATGATAACTTGAGTGCCATTAACATTTCAAAGAATCTGGTTCATCATCCTAAGACTAAGCATATAAACATTAGACATCACTTTATTAGGGAGCTAGTTGAAAACAAATGCATTGCACTTGAACATGTTGGCACAAATGATCAACTAGCGGATTTATTCATTAAGATTTTAGACTCAACTAGGTTCAAATAACTTAGTAGGTCTATTTGGACTTGTCATATGCCTTGATGAGCTTTGGTGATTGACCCTATAAGGGGAGCTCAAGCAAAGAGCGCAACCTTGCATTGTTGAAATAAGCAAAAAAATGATCAACTTTTTGCTACTTAATTAATTGCTTGAGAATCTTGGTTGCGCATATATAATTATATGGATTTTTATTCAATAAGTGTGCATTTGCTTTGCTTGTTATCAATGTCACTTTTATGTTCAAACATGCATTTTTAGATAAGGAGAATTGATTAGGAAGTACACATGAATGACTTATAATTTATCTCCATGACATGTGAACTTGATTTTGACAGGCTTAAATACTATGCATGAGTTATTTGTGTGCAAATGTGTGTGAATGCAATTGACAATGCTAAACTCAATAAAGACCTTGTGTCCATTCAATAAATAAGAATGACTGATCCAATTTAGCATTGTCTATCTTCTTAGTGGTTAAACAAGGCAACAATTAATAAGGATTTCTTATCCATTCAATCAATAAGGATTTTATATCCATGTCTTGATTGACCTTTAAGGATTGATAACGTTGCTTGTGTGTCTTAAAAGTTTTCAAAGCTATATCTTGTTTACTTATGATAAAATGGTACAAATTGGTTTGAATTCTTATGAAAACTCATTGGATATTTGGTTTGCCAAATACCATTGCTTGAACTTTGATGTTCCATGTCTTGCATCCAAAGCAATAAACTCACACTTTTCTTTTAAATCAAACCTCCGTTCTTTTCTCTCAATTAATTATGTTGCATAAAGTTGTTGTATATGACTATGCACGTGTCTTTGATGCTGATAATTCTATTTGCTAAAGTGGCCAATTAGGAATACTCCTTTGCCTATCTCATGACAAAAAAAGGGAGTAATGTGTTGGTAATTATTAGAGTTGCATATTCAGGGAGATTTTCTTGTTGAGAGGGAGTAACCCATTTAGGGGGAGCATTTGCATTGCATGATATGTGCTTTTTCTACTATGCAAGTGTTTTTTTTATCTCTCTTGAGCACATCACATACACTTGTCTTGGAAAGTGTAGTTTCATTATTTTATAGGGAAGCTTATTCTACAAGAGTTTGAAGAATTAAAGATCTAGTGTCTAGGTATCTCTTCGTAATGTAGAATTTTCTTTGTTGACCTCTAGTATTTGTTTGTTTTGTGAGGATAAATTGACAGTGGTGATTTTATCACGAAATAGTTAAAGAGGGAGATTGTAAGTTCCTTATATTTTAATTGGCTTATTCGTTGGCAAACCACATTAGGGATTTGCTTGTAAGGGTAGATTATTCCTCATTGTTCATGATCAAGCTTCGATGGCATCCTAAACCTTAAGAGAACTTCAAAGGTATATCACTTGCTTAACCGTCTTTAAAGAGAATAGTTGCACACACACTCATGCTGCCTTACACATCTTGCATTTGTGTTTCAATCTTTTATATGTGTATTCTTTTTTACAGTTCTCACACATGCACATTGGTGTTAGTTCTAATTGTGGTTGTGTTATTTGTATTTCATTTTCCGTTTGTTGATCGAAAATGTCTGTGAATGCATAATATAGTGCTTTGTTTTAGCTCGTTAATCATCTGGTGTGGATGCCCCATGTTGGGAATCGGCGATCAGCCTGACCGCCGAATGGGACCACTATTTGAAGACAAATATTTTGTATTCATTCTGTAGTTGAATCGGCGGTCAGCCTAACTGATGAATGAGACCGCTGAATCACATCTGTTGCACTCTGATTAAACGGCGGTTGGAATAACAGTCTTCCTAACCGCCAACCTGACCGGCCAATAAGGGCATTTTTATCTTTTCACCAGTAACGCGTGTTTTCCTTTATAAATAATTCTTCTTCTTCCCCAATTTCTCTAAGAGCTCTGGCAATCATTCCTTTAGTTAGAGAAATTGACTCAGAGAGAGAGAGAGAGAGAGAGAGAGAGAGAGAGCTCCAAGACTTGTTTTTTTACTTAACTAAACACAAACCACATGAGCATCTAGCATCATGCAAGCGTATGTCTTCTTGCTTTCTTTGATTAGGTAATTTCTACATGCCCTAAAATCTCTTGTTTCATTCTTATGACATGTTTGCCAAAGATTAGCACTTATTGGTTGATTAAATGCATGTCTCCTTGCTTAATGTTGTTTCTAACATGTTTGAGACATTGAATGATGGTTGAGTTTAGGTTTTCATTGATAGCTAGCATTTACGACCATTTTGCCTTCTAGCTAAATTTACTTGTTTTTTTTGCATTTAGATATTGATATATAGGATTGATTGTTTGTTGCCATCTTCATATTCCTAGATAAGCACTTAGTGTAGCCTAGCATTACTTGCATGTTAGAATATTTTAACATATTCATATAGGTTGCTTAATTTCTTCATTGATTGTTAAACTGTGACTAAGTGGATTAGTGCACAAGGTAGTAGGTCAAGAATCACTATTAAAGGCCCGTTGGGTAGAGTGAAAGGGTTAGTAACTAAGTATGTTGTGGCTTGAGGTCAACCTAGGTTATAAACTTTCATTCAAATAGTGAATTTTGAGAACCGTATGTGATTAGAAGGATAACGCGTGAGTTTTGCTCAATTGGAGGGTTTCTCACATAAAACATATTTTGTGTTTTTATTGTTCGCATTTTATTGTTATTTGAATGCTTGCTAATATGGGGTAGTTTTGTTAATATTGATTAATTGAAAATTGGTAATCAATCGATTAGAACCTGTTCACCCCCTTTTAAGTTAGTTTAGACACATTATTTATTTTCATAAGCATATATGAATATTTATGGAATAACAATTTAGGCAAAATCAACCTAATGATGCAAGCTATCACAAACAAAACCCAATCATATAATAGAACTCATGAATAGATGCAATAAAGAGGGTCCTAATATTTAATCAACTAATAAACGAAATAAAACAAGAATCTTGGAAATCTTGAACAATTAATAAAGATTGAGTGTTCGTTCAACTTACCAAGTTAATTAATAATGAAGACCTATGCCTTAAAGATGCTCAATGATGCATGAAGAGGATGGGTGTTGGGTTTGATAAATAAAAAAGCTATCTTGGAACTTCTCTCACAAGAAAACTTATTTCTCACTCTTAGATATGACATTTTGAAGTTCTAATTCGGCTAAGAGAATGAGAAGAACTATTTATATGAAGCCCTAGACAAAGTGACATCGTTTTGACAAAAAGTTGAGAAAACCCGTCAAATCGTATGTATACCGCAGTTCAGGCAAGGGTCAAGACCGGCGTACGAAAAAACTACATGGTTGGGACCGTGGAAGAGGTAACATGTACGGACTGTAAATGAACCACAGTGATTCCATTGGAATGCACCGCGATAAAGGGAACATGTACCAACCTCGATACATGCAACGACACAGACCGTGATAGAGAGAAAATTTCTCTCTTACAAGTCTACACACAAAATAAATACCTATTTGGAGAAGAATCGGCTTTCTCTAAGGGTTTACCACACTTAGTCTATGTGCTCGTGTGAAGTGCAAAGAAAACACAACAAGAGAGCACAAATATCATGCAAGACATGCAATCAAACAATATTCAATGCAAGATAAGTAAATACACATGCAAGTGTGTGTGTGTGTGTGCAACTAAATCTCTTTAAAAAAAACTAGTGACTACCTTTCTTGAAATCAAATAACACCAAAATCATAGATTTTATTCATGCAACTAAAGCTTGAAATCAAACATATTTTTTAAGCTAATATTTATAACTTTAGAACCAAAACCAAAAATGCTAGAATCAAAAGATATGTTCAATGAAATTCCCTAACAATGATTTAAAGCACATATTTACAAAATAATCAATTAAATCTCAATAGGATTTAAATATAAAATTAAATGTGCTAATCCTAAATATATTCAACTAAAGAGTCCTAACAATCATCAAAATAAAATCAATTAACATACAAATAGCCCTAAAATATAAACTACTCACAATACAACTCCCAAATATGTGAAATCATAGATTTTAGAAAACCTAATCACATTCAAGTCTTTAATCACACAAATCTAGCTTATATTTGAGTTTTACCTCTTAATAGCATTTGTTCAAGCAACATACACATAAATGAGAAAAAGACCCATGGTGTTTGAGCATTAGAAAGAATAAAACTCAAAGGATAATCAAATACCTTGTTAACTTATTATGGAATTATGCAGACATGACTCAAAAATCTTACATAAAAACCTTTTCATTTGTTGGCCAAGGAACCAACTCCTCAATTTTTGGTGTCGGGGGTTACCTTCTTCGACACTAAATCCTTGAGTTGAAATCTTCCAAAGCAAACGTGAGAGTCATAATACCTAGCCCCTCTCTATTGGTAGGCCACGTTTCTCACAGGGGATAGATCTTTCCTCTCCTCTAGTTCATATAGGTTTAACCTCAGTATTTCCACATTGTGTTCGAGCTGGTATAGTTGGACCTTTGGAGAAGTGAAAGTGACTTCTACAGGGATGACTAATTAATATGGCATTTCTCAGGGTTGAAGTTCTTTCGGTCATTCGATACACCCACAACACCTCATAGAGCTTATTAGCCCAGTTCTTTTTTTTTTTTACGATGAACTTGGCTTTCAAGTTGTGTTTTACTATTTTTTATAGTCTCTATCTGCGGATGAGCGGCAGTGACGTAGTAATTCTTGATCTTGTAAGTTTACCATAACTCCTTGAAGCTTTGGTTGTCAAATTAGGTCCCATTGTCAGTGATGATGATGTACGAGATCCCAAACTTGAACAAAATGTTCTTTTGACGAAACTCGTTGTGCTGGCTTCTGTTTTAGGGACAAGTGACTCGGCTTCTATCCATTTGGTAAATTAATCTACTTTTACGATCACATACTTTTGCTCACCCTTTGTTCCAGACGGAATTGGTCTGATCAAATCGAGTCCTCACATAGAGAATGGCTAGAAAGATGTAAGGTTTTTCAATCGTTTGGGTGGCTATCGACAATCCTTGGTATTTTTTTGGCAAGTTTCATAGCTTTCTGTAACCTTTCATTAGTCAGCGAATAGGGTTGGCCAATAGAATCTTTGTCTGAGGGTTTTACGTAATAAGCTTTTACCTCTAGTATGGTTTCCACAGACTCCAATGTGTATACTTTTCAGGATCTTACCTGACTCAACGAGTCCGACACACCTCTATAATCTCTTCAAAAATCCCTTCCTGTAGAGTTCGCCCCCAATTATTATGTATCGGATTGCCCTATCTCTGATCTGTCTTGACTTTATTGGATCCTTGGGAATGACATTTTTCTCAATGAGATATCAGATGGGGGTCATCTAGTTACATTTTTCATGTTCAATATCTTCTACTAGTTGTTCTTTTTACTCGCCAATGCTTGGTCAAGCCAAATGTGCAACTATGATGGATTTTGGCTAGATGCTTGTTGTTCCTGAGGATAATTTGGACAGAGTGTCTGCTTTTTCATTTTCTTCATGAGGTATCTCGATGATCCTGAAATTTTTGAATCGGCCTAACATCTTTCTTGCTATGTTCAAATAAGAGTCAAGCTTTCATCTTTTCCTAAGTATTCGTCTAGAATTTGATTCAATTCTACCTAAGGATCACTGAAAACTTCAACCTTATATATTCCTAATGATGTGTATACTTTCAATCCTGCAAGTAAGGCTTCGTATTTGGCCTGGTTATTGGTGTCTTTGAAGTCAAAACGCAAGACACGTTCGATCATATCTCTTTATAGGGTAGATACCACTATTCCCTCCTTGCTACTATATGTGTTCGACAAGCAATCTACGTGTAGCTATCATTGAAAAGCTTTTGTCCTTTCTTTCTATCATTTTGACAACCTCGGCGTTTAGTTCAGTGAATTCGGCAACGAAATCTATTATAGCCTGACCTTTTATTGATACCCCTTAAGGTATATGTGAGGTCAAATTTGCTCAGTTCCACAGCCAACTTGGTCAGTCTACCTGACGCCTCTGGCTTTTGTAGGATTTGTTTGAGAGGGCAATTGGTATAAACCTCAATTTTGTGATCCTGGAAGTACGACATTAATTTTCTTACAGCTATGATTAGCGCTAATGCCGTCTTTTCCACCTGTGAGTATATGGTTCCAGTTGGTAACATCATTTTGCTTGTATAATAAATCAGCTTTTGAATACCTTCTTCTAATCTGACCAATACGGAATTAGTTGCCACATGAATCACCAATATGTACAAGTATAGTGTTTCCCCGAGTTTTGGTTTTGACATGATTGGGGTTATTTTGAGGTAATATTTGATTTGTTGGAATGCATTTTCACATTCCTCATTTCACTCTACCCCCTTGCCATTTTTATTGGCTTGAAACAAAGGTATGCACTTGTCTATGGAATTGCTGATGAACTTGTTCAATGATGCTAAGCATCCGGTCAACCTCTGTATATCCTTTAATGTTTTTAGAGACTTTATGTCAGCAAACGCCTTGGTTTTGTCCAGGTTGACCTCGATTCCCCACTGATGTACTTGGAATCCAAGGAATCTCCTCGAGGGTACTCCAAAAATGCATTTTTTTTGTTGAGTTTTATCTTGTATTTCCTTAGCACGTCAAATGTCTCTTGCAGATCTGACGTGTGCCTCTTAGCGATAATGCTTTTGGTCAACATTTCGTCAGTGTGCACCTCCATGTTTCTATCGATTTGGCGAGCAAACATTATGTTAACCAATCTTTAGTACATTGCCCATACATTCTTTAATCCTAATGGCATGACAGTATAATAGTAAAACCCCTAGTCAATTGTAAAAGATGGTTTTTCCTTGTCTGGTTCGTGCATCCTGATCTAGTTATAGATAGAGTATGCATCCATCAAACTGAGTAGCTCATACCCGGCCATGGCAACTACAAATTGATCGATCCTTGGTAGTGGGAAACTATCATTTTGGCAAGCTTTGTTAAGATCAGGGAAGTCTAAACATATCCTCAACTAACTGTTTTTTTTTTACCAATACGAAATTGACTACCCAATCAGAGTACTTCACTTCTCTAATTGACCCGGCAGCAAGCAACTTCTTAATTTCTTCCTTTATCGATATGCTTCTTTCTAGGATAAACTTTTGTTGCTTTTGCACTATTGGCCTGCAATCTGCATCGTTCGTCAAACCGATGGAGATTACCTTTTTATCAATTCCAAGCAATGTAGGGAAAAATCGATTCAAAACGCGATAGAAGCGTAAAATTAGGGTTTGGTATATTTTAAAAATTTCCCTTTAAAAGAAAGAACCTTAACCCTAGATTAATAAACATGTATTAAAAGTACCATACCTTTTTCTCGTGACAATTGAACTAGCATCAAATTGAATCCGTAAGATCTTCCAATCCAATCACGGACGTGAATCACCTAGGAGTGTCAGCTCCCTTTCTTTAAATTGTACACCTGAGGATCGAAACAAACAAAATTTCTTTCTTTTGTTAGTGATAATAATCCTCTCAGAAGAAAAACAAAGAACGTTAAGTCACTTGTGAATTATCAATTAATTTGATTGAAACTCACGTAAACCTTGATTCGATGTTGTACACAAAACCTTTTAATGTAAAAGCTACTAGTACACTATTGAAAACAAAACGTTCTTTCTTCCTTTTCCTCTTTGCCGAATTTTCACACACCAATCTTTAGAGTTTGATGAATTTATATAAAGCAAGAACCGAATTTTCTTTTCTCAAAATTCTCTCTTGGCCGAAATTTCTCTCCCTTAGATTAGGGTTGGCCAAAATTTCTCTCCAAGAAAAAGTAGTGGCCGAAATCTCTATCTCTAAAAATTAGCCTTGGTCGAATTCCACATAGATATATATATATATATATATATATATATATATAGTGGTCAAATTCGGCATACTTTTAATTTAGGGGACCAAATCCTCTCCTAAAGAGGATTTACTTGGTGGACAAAAATCCTCTTTCTAGGAGGTTTTACTTGGTGACCAAGAATCTTTTTCAAAGAAGAATTCTTTTCTACACCAAGGCTTCTTATCCAACTCAATAGTGTATTTATTCAATAACCAATTATTGGATATAAGTTAAATTGTTACTATATTAAAACTTCCTAATTTGACCAATTGTCAATTAGAGTTTTAGTACAAATCAAATACTTCCTAATTTGACTAGATAAATAAAGTCCTTTTATTTATCTACTTATCAAATATAATATTTGATACTTATCATATTACCAACAATAATATGACTCTAGGAGACCTTCTCCAACTAGGAAAAAGATTTTGACTTTTAATTAAACAATTAAGTAATTAATAAATTAATTAATTTCCATTTAATTAAATAAAAAAACAAAAAAAAACACTATATTAAGCTATTATATAGGCCATTGCCGCCCAAGCTATATAAATCTGGGCCAATATATTGTTTTTTCTATTTTATTAAATCCATTGAACTTTAATAAAAAGTCCACATATGAACTAGACTCATTATTACTAAAAAAGAAACAAGTCCACATGTCTTAATACAATTCTAGATGGACCCATAAATTGGTCCGGTAGAATATATCAAGTGATTCATGCAAGTTCGTGTGGATTGAGGATCTTGGCGGGCTATCTAAATTTAAGCTCCAATAGACATAACCTAATCACAGTCAACAAATGATTCACTTAGGTCCGGTCTATTAATTTTAGTTCATTCCACTAAAGAACTAAAGTTGAACTCTTAAATAAAGATAGAATAAGTTAATATTCCTCATTCATACCCTAGACAATCTTAATGGAGATAGTGATCCCCATGAAGATTATCAGTAATCGCAAAGAGCTCATAGACCACCTATAGCTCTCCAAGTTACAATATTTACTTATATGACCATATTTTGAACTTGGATATTTTGACTTGTCCAGAAGCTATATTTCAATAGACACTATTGAAAACTTAAGGTTAATATTTAATATCTAATACCTCAAAACATCCATATGATGATATTCTACTCACATTTTATAAATGGAGCCACGATGTCCATATCTATAAGATTAACAAATGAATACCACCAAACTATCGAGGATAGACTATGATAACACTTGCAACCATAATTACATCATTTATCTCAAGATTGAGATAGACTCTCTGATTGTCTTCAAGTGAAAACTTTTATCCATTGACGGTTCTGGATAAAGTATTTCACTGTGATCCTATTCAATGTACCCAGTGCACTAGATTCTTTTACCCAAAGACACAACACTTTAATAATTTTAGACTCATCATAACACATTTGATCCCACTCAAATGCTATCGAAAGAATCTACAACTTTGACAAGATAAAAGGCGTCCAACCTTTATCTTAAGTTGTGAATATTATTCAATACTAACTAAAGAATTGTGTCTACCTCATACATATCCAGATGTACGAAAAATTCTTCTTTTCTCATCGTCTTTTGACCTTATAATTATTTACTTGTGACAATTATAATAATTAAACTTTAAATGCTATAAGATTTGTTAAACTAGAAATCACTTTATTAATATGAAAAGACTGTCAAATACATTATTGCACTCTTTCTACAGAGCATATTCTCAACAAGCATATCTTCGTGTTTCCATGTGAACACATCCTTATTTTCCTTCAACAATCTAACTAGGTCTACTTTAGTCTAGTTGACAAACTTTGCTCCCAGTTTGACGGTTTAGAAAGGTTTATTCTTGTCGAACACCACTGTTATGGTTGGTTCATCCGCCCCTTTCACGAGTTCTTCACTAGGATCTCGAACTTGGTTGGGGCTTCTTCCCGAACCTCTTATTCGTCTATGGCTAAGAACTCATCTTCAACCATGCATGTTTGGTGTCCATTGTTCTCAGTTTTATTTTTATACATTGTGAGGTTTTCGATTGGTTGTCTCTTCCAGAACTTGTTTCTTGCTGGGTCAGGTTCTAGTTTTGATTGTGGTTTTATCCATCTCCATCTCTATTGTTTGCCATGTGATTTTATCATAGTTTTTCGCACACTAAGGTCATTCAGCCCCCTCTTTCTAACGCCAATTGTTAACGATGATTTTTTATCGTGCGAAATATCGACCATACAACAATTTAACAATGATTTGGGATGTTGAAAGAATAAAAAATAATGCGATTGAGACACAATTTTATGTGGAAAACACTAAGAGTGGAAAACACTAAAAGTGAAAAACAATAAGAAGGGAAAAACCACGGTTGTCAGTGACAGTGAGAAAATATGCTTCACTCTGAGAAAGCATGTTACACATTCAGCTTGTTTTTCTCTTTTAATGCTCTCATTTTTGATATTGTTTACAATGATATTTAGGTTGTATTTATACAACCTTCTTGTAACACTAATTCTTGGTATACAAGTAAAATATTGTATAATCTTGTTAGGACTTTACTTACATGTATTGTATTGGTCTATTTTCAGTTTGAATTATCACGTAATTAATGTAGTTGATTCACTATCTAATTAGGACTCCTGATATCTTGGAGAAGACCAATTCGTTTCCTTGTTGATGTGTGATTCTAAATGTCATATCTTGGTGAGATTCCATTTCTAGTCACCAGGCATTAATAATGCTTATCAGATCCTAATTTAAGTGAGTAATTCCTACCGGGGAGATATCTTGGCCGACTAGAATCCTGTTTTGCTGAGATTCCCTCTTGGCTAGATCACTCTCCCTGAAGCGCATCTTATTGCATCTGTTCATTTGCTCAATGATTAGCCTGCTCGGCTATAGATTAGTCAGTATTTTGCTGGGTTTGATCGGTTGACTTTTAATGATGGGACGTATCTTTTCTCTAATATCATTCATAGTTTGATGACGTGTCGTGTGACCAAAATTCACATACAACAATTGATTTTGTTGAGGTTTTAGTTTGAGATGTTTTGTTGGGTTTTACCGACGGTGGTTCTACTTTTTAATGGTTTCATATAGGTACTTATCTAATTCTACATATTAACCTACCTAGTTAGATTATAAGTCATTTTTCCTTCTTTCCTTTCTTATCCCTCTTGAATTTTAGAATAGTAGTAATTTTTCCTTTTTTGAATTTTTATCATTGTTTTGGAATCGATTGTTATTTATTGTTTTGGTAAAATGGAGATCTAGATCTCAATTAATGGGAACGAACAATATTTAATAATTAATTTTTGATTTTTTATTATTTTTCTAGTATAAATATATGGTGTAAGGGTAAAAAAACATTGCACACTTTTCGTGATTCACTAAGGGTAGTCAACTGTTAGTTAACGTGCCAAAGAGCGTTTGTGTAATTACAACATTTTTTCGATTTTAGTGTAAATATGCATATATTTAGGTCCAATGATTGAAAAATCGATAATATCCTTTTTATTTCCATATCTCAATGGTACCGATATCAATATAGGGTATAATATCCTTTCTGTAAAAATATCCTAGAAAATTTTTAAAATCCATAAAATATCTATATCAGTTAATCTGTGGTGTAATTTTGCATAATATCGTGGATATTTCTAGAAATATAGTGGAAATATGTGTAAAATATTCGTAGATTTTCATCAATATATAAAATTAGAAATTTATGATATTGCCTAATGTTTTTATCTATATTTTTGTTTAGTTTTTATAATTAAACAAACTATGTACTCAAATATTTTTTTTGTTTTTATTTTTATTTGTGTGTGATGTTAATGGATTCCGAACAAACCATATAACAATCTATAACCATAATTTATGAAATCATTGTAATTTAGTTTTTAATATCTTTTTTCAAGAATCTCGTTATTAACTTTAATTTTTTAAACAATATTCTAATAATTATTTTTTATCTTTTAAAATTACACGCAACCATCTAATGAAGATAAATGATCTCCGATTATCGTTCTATATAGGTTCCTATATGAAAGGATGGTAAGAAGAAATCAAAAAGCTTTCATGTGGAATGTTTGTAATTATATTAAAATTGTATGTCTTGGATTCAGTGCCGTATGAATTAAGTTTTTTAGCCAAGTAATGTTTGAACCATCTAAGGGGTCGTTTGGTATGGTGGTATCTTTACATGAGAATGAGAATTTCAAAGCATTACCATGTTTGGTAACAAGTTTGAGTTTTTTGTTTTCCGGGAATGTGATTCCCATCAAAATATATGGGTTTCAGATTATCTCCATCTGATTCCCATCGTGGGACCATTATTAAAACATATATATATATATATTTTTATTTAATTTTCTACTTCTTATTTGTTCTTTACGATCTACTGAGAATTAATACAAAAAAAAAATCCTCAAACCCCAGATCAAACATTCTCCTCTTCAATTCACCCCCAAATCCCAATCCTAACAAATCAAATCACAAATAATCTTATATGAAAACATTAACAAATCAACACCTCAAACACTATTAGAAAAAAAAAAATGCAGCAAGTATGAGTAAACAAGATCTGGGTTTGCTCAATGAGGATGAAGGCGGCGGTGATCTTCGATGAGGACGACGGCGGCGGCGAGCTTCGACTACGACGGTGATGACGATGGGCTTGGATGAAAAAGACAACGGGCTGGAGGCGACAACGACGATCTGAAGGCAAGGACGACGTCGATTTGGAGAGAGAGAGAGAGAGAGAGAGAGAGAGAGAGAGAGAGAGAGAAATGAAAGAATTTTTTTTTTGAGAAATGGATCTAGGTATTTTTTTAAGTATATAGAACGATTTTAATTTTAATTTTTTATAATTTTTTAGTTTTTGATAAAAAATAAAAAACAAATTCACATATACAACCAAACACTATTACTTAATATTCGCAGGAATCTAATATAATATTCCTAGCAATCTAATATAATATTCTCATACACAACCAAACAGATACATACAACTTTCCCAGTAATCACATTACTGGTTTCACTTTCTCTGAAATCACATTATTTTGATTACCTCATAACAAACGGCCCCTAACTTTTTGTTTTCTTTTTTTATTAAAATTTATATGACCTATATAATGCAATCCATTAAAAACTGAAGTTTTAATGAAAGATATGTAATTTTTATATGGCTTGTATGTATGTGCATTATATTTATATTTATATTTTTACCATGTAGTTGTTAGGCAATATACGTATTTAAAAACAGATGTATTTTTTTTTTTGGACAATTGATTATTTTAACCCTTTTAAAAGCTTCATTATATTTTATTAATCCAAATTTCCTTTGTTAAAAATAATTAAAGAGAGAAAAAAATTATGTCTTAAAGAAAGAAGGCAGGAGAAAGAGGGCGGGGGGTGAATAAAGGAAATAATAATGAAGCGTCTCAATTCCAAGAGAAGAGAATTGGGGGTTGTTTGCTACCTCCTCCTCCATTACTCTGTCTCTCAATAAAATCGAAAACACAAAGAAAAAGAAGAAGAAGCAAAAATTGCAGTGAGAGAAGAGAATAGAGATGCGATCAGACCGATGAATTTGAAGCAGAAAAAGTGGGTCTCCTCCGTTGATGGGACTGATAAGAGAGAAATTGCAAATGAGTTGGCTGCCGAGTTTACTCAGTGAAAAGCGCAAAAGAGGACCTCCTTTAGGTTTGAAGAATCTCGGCAACTCTTGTTATCTCAACAGCGTTCTTCAGTGTCTCACCTATACTCCTCCTCTTGCCAATTTCTGTCTCAAACTTCAACACTCTTCTCACTGTATGTCTTCGTTGTCTCTTTGTTTCAATTGCTTCTATTTTGCAATTCTTCATGTTGTAATTCACACATGGAATCTCAGGTGATTCGTCTTCAGACTCGGACAACATCCGTGATTGCCCGTTTTGCCTACTCGAGAAACGAATAGTCCGCTCTCTTAGCCTCGACCAAACCCTAGACGCGCCTGCCAAGATTCAGAGCTGTCTCAGAATATTTGCCGAGCATTTCCGCTGCGGTCGCCAGGAGGACGCTCACGAGTTCCTTCGCTATGTCATTGATTCATGCCACAACACCTGTTTGCGTCTCAAGAAGCTGAGGCGCAAGGCCGCTGATCCCTCTAATGGTACTTCCTCTGTAGTTAAGGAGATCTTCGGGGGTGCTTTGCAGAGCCAGGTGAAGTGTTTGTCTTGCGGTGCTGAGTCCAATAAGGTCGATGAAATTATGGATATCAGTCTTGATATCTTGAATAGTGGTTCACTGAAAGATGCTATGCACAAGTTCTTCCAACCAGAGGTTTTGGATGGAAACAATAAATACAAATGTGACAAGTAATTTCCATTACAGCACTTCTTTTCTTTGCTTCCTATTTCTAATTTTACTTCTCTGAATTACAAACTTATACTGGTTTAGTTGTAAGAAATTGGTGGCAGCGCGGAAGCAAATGTCAATTCTTCAAGCACCTAATATCCTTGTAATACAACTCAAGGTTGATCATTTCTATTTTTTCTATTTCTTAGCAAAATTCAAAGCTTTATAATTTCTTTTAGCTTAGTTTTGCGTACTGCCTTTGACTAAAGGAGTCATTGCTGGATTGTGTTGTTAGAGATTTGAAGGAATATTTGGTGGGAAGATCGATAAAACCATCGCATTTGAAGAAGTTTTGGTTCTTTCAGGCTTCATGTGCAAATCAAGCCAGGTGAGCTCAGTTGTCTTGTCAATAATCAATATAATTAGGTTAGGTAGGTTTGCTGAATTGGTTTTAAGTATTTCATGTACAATTGTATGAATAGTTTAAATGCAAGTACTAATTAGTGACAGGCTTGGGAAAATAAGAATGAAACTTTAATTATGTTCGCACAAGAATGAATCTTACTATTGTGCCTTTGTTTTATATAATTTAATGATTAACATGCTTATGTGTATCTGTGGTAAGCACATTCAATTAAGTTGGTGATAGATAGGACTTAGGAGACGCTTTAGAATAATTTTGTTTTTTTTTTTCCAGAATTGCGCTATTATGTGAATTTATGGTTTTATTTTTGAGTTGTTATTGCAATGAATTTCGGTATGAGTTGTTTTGATCATAAAAAAAATCTATTAAAGAGAAATGGACTACAAAGAATGTGATCGTAATTTGTAATTACAGACATTACCCCCAAGAGCTGAAATGAGAGCTAACACAATTAGACCTAAAAGTCCAACCATTAAGAAACCGTTAACACAATTTCTTTTGTCATGTTAAGAAACCATTAGATCCATAAACTTAAGTTCGCAAATAAAGATCCAAACTAAGAACCATCATGGTGGGTTTAGGTGTTTCTTGGTTTGTTGGAGGAATCGCTCGACATAATTCATTTATGGGTCATTGAAGATGGTCTTCAGCGCAATGGTCCCTTCCGTTTGGAGTCTTATTTGCAGCATAACCCGTCAGAGTTTACATCTTTTTAGCTGGAGAGGATTGATGTAGAACATACTAAGGAGATACACACATTTAGCCGGAAAGGATTGATGTAGAACATACTAAGGAGATACACACATATTTCTGGTGTAGGAAGAAGATTTGACTGGTTTGATTTTGATTAGGATCTCTGCTTTTAATTTGATGAGGATCTTTGATTTTATTTTAATTTACACCTTTGCTTTCTGTTTTTAATTGATTGAGATCTTTTTATTTTGGGTAGATTGTTGCTTTCTTTGGTTCTCTGTTTTTACACTATAAACAATGTTTCAAAATTTGGTTGAGGTGATCCGTGCCTCGGCTGCCTCAATGGCTACTCGGCCGCCTCAACCCTCCTTTGGGTTGGGCCGCCTCCATCCCATGAGGCAGCCGAGTGGGTGAGAGGCGGCCTGCAAATTTTGAAGTTGTTTTTTTTTTAAATAGCTGACTTTAATTTTTTATATTTTTTTTCTAAAAAATAACCGACTTTGATTTTTTTATTTATTTTTATTTTTATTTTTTATTTTTTATAGTGACTTTAACCTTTTCTAAATCCCTAAAATACTATTTATAAGAGTAAGTCTAAACTTTCTGTCAGCAACTTCTTTAACTTCTGCAAAACTCCAATACTCCAACATCACTAGGATGACATTTTGGATCCATATTTCGGGCCACTAAGCATCTTTTATTTTGTCATGCACTTTTTTTGTTTGGGATGTTTATGTTAGTAACATTGATTGTGGACTGTTTATTAAATATTATGGATGGTTTTCAATTTAAGTTTTTCTTTTTGCAATATTTTTCGATTGAGGTGACCGCCTCGCCTAGCAAGGACAAAACCGCCTCACACATTTTCAAACATTGACTATAAATAGGGACCTAGGTATATTTGTTTCTCAGACTTGAATGAATAAGAATTAGACATAATCTTCCTCCCCGATTTCTTCTAGATTTCTTCTAAATTTCTTCCCTTTCTCTTAAGTTCTTTTTCACAATATTGATTCTCCACCAGAAATAGAATAGAGAGAGACAAAAAAAGAGGAGAACAGTTAAGGAGAAAGAGAATGTTAATTCATTTGATAATTAGTCTCTTTGATAAATTAAATGCATTATGGCCTATTGATATGAGTTAAAAACAAAATCCAACTCTAATGAGGAAACAGATCTACTTCAAACCTAATATGCCACAACTAAGGGGACAAAAAAATAGGGAAAAAAAAATCTACTCAAACAAGTAGTATCAGAAAATCTTTATAATATTCCTAAACATCTTTCTTCATTATGCGGGACTCAGAATTCCATCATCCAATAGAGGGGGATATTTGGTTACTTCACTATTTGATTTTACATGGATGTTATCTCAACAAGTGGAGAGGATATTCGGAGGTTGGAGAAGAGGTATTAGAGCATATGGCATGGGAGGAGTAAACCTGTAAGAGAATGACGCTTGTTTGTCTTTGATATGTGGAGGGAGGAAAACAGTAAAGCAATTTAAGCAATCATTACTCCTTGCAGAATCTTTTGAAGTTCAACAGTTTTGATTTTTCTCTGTTTTCTGTTTGTGCCTTAAAGATATTTGTTGACGCACACACACATACATAAAGAACCAAAAAAGGAACAATAATAGTGGATTGGAAGCTTAATTGAACTCAATATTGTTTTCCAAGTTGCTAAAAATTGCATTATGCTGAATAAAAAAAAAAAACTTAAATTTATACTATATTGAAGTTTCAGATTTGAAGTGTGATACAAAATTTTTGTGGTAAGTTAGAGATGTATGAAGAAAAAAAGACTAATAACACATGTTTGGAAAGCTTACTTGAATGTGGAAAGTTATTATTGAGCAAGGAATGGGCATGGAGAGAAGAAAGAAAATGTTAACCTCTTTTACATGATTGAGCTTCATATAGTTTTTCAGATTGTAATATTCAGTGTTGCAAAAGTCTGCGACTAGGGCCGATTAGTTGCCGACTAGTCTCTCGGCGGTGCTTTGACACCGCGATTCGAAGGTAGTCGGAGTATTAGGCGTTTTCAGTCAAAGTCGGTCAAAATCGGACATAGTCGGACCAAATCAGACCAAGTCATGCACTGGGCTTCATTCCTTCGCCGCTTGTCGCCGATCTTTGTTGCCCGTCGACAGTTGCCGATCATCGCCCTTCGCCAATTGTCCCCATTTCACTTCTTCACTTCTTCGTCTGCTTGAACTGCCTTCAGTTCTTCAATTTTCACTTTAGTTTTTATTTTTTGACAACATAATGATGAAAAATTGTGTGGTGTGTGGTGTGTAGTGTGAGTTGGTGTGAAAATGGTGTGTGGTGTTGTAAATTGTGTGGTGTTAGTGAGTTACACGTGTGTTAGTGTTAGTGTTAGAGTGTAATACACTAATACCCTAAATGTTACAACTGTTTTTGCTTTTTAATTATGCATAGTTTAATAGTTTATACTTTATAATTTATATACAACTATACAAGTGACAGTGTGTAATGTGTTACAACTTTTCAATAGATGAAAATATATGAATTAGAATGATATTTACTTAATTACAATTTAATATAAAAAATTATATAAAAAAATATATTTCTGGTCGGCCTCCGGCTTACCGTCGGCCAGCCAACAGCCGACTTCCGACCATTCGTCTAGTCCCCGACTAGTCACCGATTAATCCCCTAGGCGCTAATCGGTGGGTCACCACCCGACTAGTGCCTAGCGACTTTTATAAAACTGGTAATATTATTGTGTTATAGCTTGTAAGAAAGTTATATTATGTTGAGTTTCAAATGTGAAGTCTAATCCAAAAGTTGGAAGGGAAGTCAGAAAAAGTACACAATATAAATGGAGTTTTGAGCTGGGCATTAAAGTCTGATAAACTCGATACATGTTTGGGTGTTTTCTACGCGTAATACCAGATAGGATAGCTGGATGGTTTATCCTCTAATTGACATTTTTTTGATTTCTGTGAGATTATATTTCATTTATGTGCTTTCTTCTTTGCAAAGGAAATCCAGTTTGTGATTTATTTTATTCAATAAATCTTTATAATATGATACTGTCTGTCTCAAGCAAATAGAAAAAATTTACTGCTTGTGATCATGCTTCATCTGAATTACATGCCCATGGAAGTTCTGTACTCTCAGCTTGCCTCATATATTTTATAAGTTACTTTGTAAACCATGTAGAAGTGTTGATTTTATGATTGCGATGCAGGACCCACAACCAGAGTACAACCTTTTCGGCACTATTGTGCATTCAGGATTTTCGCCTGATTCCGGGCATTATTATGCTTATATCAAGGTCTCTTATCCCTTGTCTTGCTTTTTTTATTTTTATGCAATTTTCAGGAATGCAACTATGTTATTGGTTTGTTGAAGTTTGTTCTCTCTGTACAGGATGCGATGTGCCGCTGGTATTGCTGCAACGATTCATATGTCTCACTTTCAACCCTGGAGGAGGTCTTGTCAGAAAAGGTTTATATTCTCTTTTTCACTCGTGCTACCCAAAGACCAGTATCAGTCAGTAACAATTTTGCTTCCAATGGGGTAAAATCTCATCAAAATGGAAATGAGGTCTATAAAGGCATGAAGTCTAGTGTTCCATTAAAATCAGTGTGTACAAAACCATCTACTGAACAATCATCTCAGAATGCTGTCTCAATCATCTCTAAGATTGAGAAAGTGCCTTCTAGCCCACGACTGAAATTTAGCATTTCTGGAAACTCTGGTCTCAAAGTAGTTTCTCCAACTTATAATGGAAAAGTCGATGTTTATAAGAATCAGAAGATACAAATGAATGGGGTTGTGAAAGACCCAGTCCACAAGGACTCAGATGAGAAAGATACATTGGCAGAAAGCAATGGTTCAAACAAAAGTAAAAGAGTTGATGCTGCTGATAGAGACAATAACCATGCATCATCATCGTTAGCAAATGAAAATGGTAATCCTCTTAGTGTTGGTTCCAACTTAGTAGGATGGAATCCTTGTGAAGGTCATGGCACAAGGTGCAGGATGACAACAGGAAGAGGGGATGATCACTCTAAACTGCTCAATGGTGTTGTTAACTGTGGCTCTGATATCCCTGGATCCAAGAGAAAATCAGAGAAGTCTTGCATTTTGATTGCACAAGATGTTCAATCTCAGGAAAAGGTTGAAGAACTGAAGAAAACGTATGTGCCTTTCACTTCAATTGCTTTAGAAAATTTCTTGTTCAGGCAACTTATTTTTAAATTTTGTCAAATTTCCCTGATTATGCATTACATACTTCTTTGTTGATCTCTGTTTTTCTAATTTATATGTTCTGATTCTGTTGATCAAATGCTTTGCACTTCTGCTTAAGTTCAACTGATTAGGGATGATCAATAGTATGATTTGAAAATTAATGAATAGAAATCATTTCAATTTATTTTATCTATTTCACGCTAGATATGTGAGGAGGGGGTTATTTTACTCAACTTAATAAAAGTTCATCTTGAAGATCACTTATGATCCAAAATAATCACCCCACATATTTTTTGTATTGTTTAAATTTTGGAGGTCACATGATTCATATCTAAAATGGTCATCATATTGTGTGTTTGAATAGAAGTATAATTCTAATGGGACACATACATTTTGTTAAGTAAGGTTTGAATAGAAGGTGCAAACATCTGCATTTTGCTAAAATGCTAATTTCTGTCTTTTTTATGAACTCTGTGTAAAGAGTTAATTCTTTATACAAGAAGTTCACTAAAAAACGAAATAATTTGTTTCATCAACATTTGTGGACTGATTTCACTAGATAAGATTTGATGTCTAGATTGAGATAAAAGAGAGTGTGTAGGGTGGGGATGTGGGATTAGGATTTGTAGCTCTACTTCTTTTAACACATTATGACACAAGTTATCATCCATTAGATCAGATAACTTTAATTGTTGAGACTGCATCTGATGTGTTCTTTAAATATGTATCAATTACACAATACACATTTATTATATATGTCCAATGCAATTTCAATTATTGAAATGCATCAACCAGTGGTGTACAACTTCTATACAAATTTGTTTATTACAACAGTTTCGCTGATCCTACTGTGTGCATGCACACGCGCATATGTATTTATGTATTTGTGTACATAACAATATGCCTGTGTTTTTAAGAATACACATGTTTGCCTTGCTTTAAGTTACTCTTTGGGCTTTAATACTTTAGTTTGCTTTGTTTTGCACATTTTTCTCAGTCTGGAGAAAGAGGCCTTTTTGGTCTTGCAATCTTGTGGTTGGTCTGAAAAGGTTTACAGTTTTATGTGCTCAAGGAAGAGGCTCTGTACACCAGAAGCTGTAAATACTCCCTGTGGTATGGATTTAAAGTAAGTCTTCTATTTTTGAAATGAATTATATAGCCAGGGCATATTTTCTGTGTTAAAAGTAATTAAATTTCCCTCAGAAGATTTCTGCTTTACTATGTGTTCAATCCTTTTTATGTTATTGAATTATGATACAACTTCTAACTCTTGGGTGAATATTTTTTACTTATGCATGCTACCCCAGAGATGATAATTCTGAATGATGGATGTAAATATTTTTGTTCTCAGCAATGATAAGTTTTCTATGATTTATGAGCATGGACAGTAGAATCTAGTATTGACGTAGACAAGAAGTGTTGGCCATTCAGACATGGTTCTGTATATATGAATTCATTAAAAGAAAAATCTATGATCTGTTGTATACATAATTCCCATTTAATTTATAGATTCCATTTTTATTGCTAAAGTTATTACCTTATTCAATTCTATTTTCTAGTAATCAAAAGAGTAAATTATAATGATATTACATATATGGATGGTGCAGCAGAAAAACAAAATGTAGTGTTAGCCATCAGAGAAAAAAACAAAGATAAGACAATTTGGGGTTATTGTGGTGATATAATGAACCATTAGGGCAAATTTGTACAAGTAATATTAATAAAAGGCTCAGATCTTATATCTCCAAGGGAAAGAAAATTGGAAATCAATTAGACAACCAGTATTATTAATAATGGGCTCATGGACTTTGGGAAAAGGCATCCCCTGTCACCATTACTGCAACAGGGGAGCTACAGCTGCTTCCCTGCTTGTGTTGCCAACTTGTTCTTGCAGAAACGCAAACTTTCTCTACATCTGTATTTGGATCTAGATATCTAATCCTATTATCTTTTCTCATTTGCAAATTGATTTCAGCTCCGTGTTGGAATATATTGGCCAAACTCTTGATTGTTTGCTTTGCCATTAGTTTAAGAGGTTCCTTGCATGTCTGTTAGAATGATATATCAAAGTCATAGTGACCCCCCTTCAAATTGATGGGTATTTTTGAATTTACTGACAAGTACCATTTTCTGTCTTTATATTTGCATATCTGAACCAAAAATTTGAATAAAGAATGAACCTTTTTTTTGGTAGGGAGGGGTTATGTAGATTTATTTTTTTATTTTGCAATTGAGTAGTCCTTTGAAATTATAATATTGATGTTTGAGAGTTTTTCCTATAAAATAAAGGGTTAAGAGTTACAAACTTTTTGGTGTATAGAATTAGATAATTGATGGATAATATGGTTATTGGCAGTCCTTTTAGGGTCCATAAAATGTATGAACACAATTGGTTGTAGCCATCTTTTATTTTTTAGGCAATTGTCGTATGCCTTATTGAATTGTATTGAGTTGGATTGTATTGGATTAATATATTGTATAGTTTTTGGTATTCAATTGGACAAAGAGCCCTTATTATTTAATTATGAATATGTAACTAAAGTATAATTTCAAAAATCATATATAAAGTATGTAATTGAAGAATTAGGATCAACAGCCCCTCTTTTTTAACACAACTTTGACAGTTGATCTCAAATTTGATGTGTTGTTTTCAATGGCATTAAGCATGCATTACTTATCCATGTTTGTTATATCTTATAATCTAACCATTGAAAGTGCATCATCCAGTGGTGCACAATTTGTGCAATAATTTCGTTAAAGAATGTGTTGTTGATCCTTTTGAAAATATCATGGTTTTAAAAGGTGTTGAGCCTTACTCCTTTGATGTGCTGAGGTGTTGAGGCTCAAAGAAAAAGCCTTGAGGCTTAAGCCTCAATTAACTTCTGTGAAACCTAAGCCTCGATGACTGGAGGCGTAAGCATTGAGACTTATGAGGCTTAAGCCTCAGTTTTTTTGCCCTTTTATAGAGATGTTTTTGTTTTTGAGATAAGTTTTGGGTTTCATTTACTCATTTAGTAATATTAATGGGTTTAAGTTTTGAGAGTCTAATGGGCTTTAGTTAGTCAAAAAATTAAAAGATAAAATTAAAACACACAAAATAGGAAACAAACCTTTGAGGCAATAAGTAGCATTCTTCTCCAAACGAATACAATGACATTGAGTTCGATGATGTTGATGGAGATAGAGCTAATGATTTTGAATTTGATTTTCCAAACGAGCACATTTATCTTGATGAGAATGATGATTAGATAGAGTGGTAAATTTTAACTCTAAAACTTGCTCTAAATTTCTATTATGGAATAGGATTTATGGCTTTTAACCTTTTATTTTATGACTTTGCTTTGTTATTATTTTTCTCTTTTATGAACTACATGATACGTGTTTTATTTGACTGTTTTAAAAAAAAATTGTTTCATTTTTTAAAATTAATTTGTTTATTTAATTGAGGCTTACGCCTTGCTTTGCCTTGAGGTTTACCCCTCGTGAGGCTAAGGTAAAACCCCTCATACCTGATTTAGCCTTTCAAAACCTTGGAAAATATAATTTAGTTTTATTAGATATTTAATAAAAATATAATTTAACAAACTTTTAATTAAAAATAAAGAAACAATACTTTTAAAACATTCCTTACCTCCTCCAGCCATCTCTTAAGGCTGTAGGTAGCTGAAGAACCCTCTCCATTACGGAGGCCATGACTCCTTTTATAAGGGAGGGGGCCAACCATCCATGATGGAGGAGATTATCCTGAGTTTCTCTAAAGGAAGAATGACATTTCAGATAATTGACCATTATGAAGGAGACCCAGCCTCTACTTTTTTGAAGGAAGGCTGCTGGCTGTGTTCCTTTTTTTTTAAAAAGAAATATGCGTGTGTGTGTGTTTAAATTTATTTATAAAATTTTATTATCACTATACAGTTGAGGAGTGCCCAATATATAAATTAATAGAATATGGACCTTTTAAGCACTCCATGCTGTATAAATTAATACTGGTGTATAAATGTTACCAAATACTGGTGTATACTCTGTGTGTGTGTGTGTGTGTGTATCTTTAAATTTATTTATAAAATTTTATTATCACTATACAGTTGAGGGGACCTTTTAAGCTCTCCATGCTGTATAAATTAATACTGGTGTATAAATGTTACCAAATATCGTGTTGTACTAAAGTAGTACTGTAATGATGTTTTTTTACGATGTGACAGTCTGCATGACATGGCCCAAGACCCTTACCTGTAGGTCAGTTGACGATGGTATTTTATCTCATGTCAACACAAATTCATAGGTACCTATAACATATATTGTCCGGTAATGTGTCTTTTAGTGAAAAACCTTTTTATATCTGGTCAATTTAAGCAAACATGAATTTTATAAGATTATTAAGTACTGTTTTTCAGTTCTGTAGTATATTCTCCCTATTTGAAATCCAAGACATTATTAAGTACTGTCTCGTGCTGTCTGTTCAATTATTTATAGATAACACTGCAATGAGAAAATAAAATGATCTATTCTGCTGTTGCTCATCAGTTACTGAACATCTTAATTGTCAACAATCTGATAATGTCACCTCACTTCGAATTCCTCAGTCTGTTCTAGTTGGGGTGTGCTCAAAACAGCTTTTGCACAAAGACATATCGACCCTGTGGTTTAGCACTATCACAGATCAAATCTCAGCTCTACACTTTGCATAGATTCTGATTCTTTCTAAATGATCCCAGAATTGTAGTGTGTATTCAGTTTTTTCCCTTTTTAATAACTAATGAATTATGAAACATTCTTTTTCCATTTCTTTTTCTTTTTGAAATATTTGTGTGTGTGTGTGTGTGTGTGTGTGTGTGTGTGTGTATATTTAGAGAGAGAGAGAGAGAGGGAGACCTAGTGCTGATTTTAGTTACTGAACCTTTTATAACATTTCATTCTATAAGTTAGGGTTTTAACTTGCCTAAATTGTGATGTTATAAATCTTTGGATACATTCTCTGCCATACACAACTTCAGGATTCTGAGCATCTAATTTTAGGATATGATGTGATCTGCTGAGGCTTTTCAAATGCTTCCATTTATGCAATGAAATTGGTTTGTAAGGGAGATTTAAACTTACTGTAGTGTAGCTGAAATAAGAATTTGACTATAATAACATTGTTGGTTCAACTTTAGTGAAGGCAATGCACACACAAAAAAAATAATAATAATAATTTGCCTTGTTTAGTCTTTTTTCCCAGTGGGTTGGGTTTTACTCATTTTAGTTATATTGGCATCTATTACCTACTTGCATTGCAATTTAGGCATGTTGTGTTAGCATCATTTCTTGCAAGGGATGGGTTTAACTTATCTTTTGCATTCTAACTAGTTTGGCTGGCTGTCAATCCCCACCACCCATATCCCTCTTAACTTTAAGGGTACGTTTGGTGCACGGGATAGGATTGGACTATTTTTAAGAGATGAGATTGGATTGTATTGGATTGGATTAATTATAATGTTTTCCGTGTTTGGTGAAATATAGGATTTGACTAAAAATAGTGATTTGTTGTGTTTGGTATGTAATAGGATTGGAGAAATATAATGTAATAATAAATTATAAAAATAAAAAGTTATTAAAAAAACTGATCTGGAGAACCTTTTCCATTCTCTCTCCTATATCTCTTTCTCACCGGTCACCACGTTAGCAGTATCTTTGCTCATCCTCTCATCTCTTTCTCTCACCAAAAACGGTCTCAAATTCATTAAAAAAAACCATTTGTTGAATCAAAACTCATCCATCCTTCATTCAGATTCAATCACCAAACCAAACAAAAATCCATAGTCAAAACCAGACCTAAATTCAAACAAAATCAAAACCAAACGTTTTACCTTCTTCTCATATCCTCTCACCGGATCTGGCCTTCTTCGTTCCTCTTCGATCTATCTAATTTTTTTTTCATCTCTCATCTCCTATCAGTGGATCTAGTCTTTGTTCATCTGGGTTGAAGATTGATCCTGGTTTTTCCATTTCAATCTAATTGTTCATCTGATGGTTGAAGATTGTGTGTTTTTGAATTGTTTTTTATGGGTTTTTTTTATTTGATTGACGACCATTTTTCTGGTTTATTTAATTGATTGAAGAACAGTTAAAATTGGACCGGATAGAATTGATTGTTTTTCTTTTAAAGAAAATTGGATCTCGGTTTGGTTGCTGAATAAATATTATGTCAAAAAAAAAAATATACTGAATAAATTTTTCGTTTTTTGATTTGGTTGCTGAAGAAGATGATGATATTAGATGAAAGAAGAAGAGATGGGATTCATTTGAATCCCATCATTTTGGACGGGACAAAATTGTCCTGCAGCAACCGGATATGAGTGGGCCTAACTGGATTGGACAAACTATCCGGTGTGCTCACCAAACGTGGGAACGGGATTGGAAATTGTCCAATCCAGTCCAGTCCGGTGCAACAAACACACCCTAAGAGTATTGGTATTGCTCTGTTAGAATTCAGGGGAAAACACAATGGATATATGACTCTTGAGAGTAGTTTCCTCGAGTCATACTTTTTTTTTTTGAAAACATTTCCTCGAGTCATTCTGATTGTTGTTTAGGAAGTCCTTGTGGATTTGGTATCTCTCAATAAGTATTATTATCCCGTATACAAGTATTGTTTTCTCTCTTAATAGCTCTTCAAGAGGTACATGTTGCTTTTGTTTTGAATGTTCACATCTAAATTTAATCTTCTTTTCTAAATATGTAGTTGTCCTTTTATTCTCTTTTGCAACAATTGTTGCCTCTCCTAATAGCTCTTAAAGAGGTAGATGTTGCTTTTTTTTTTCAATAGTTGAAACTAAGCTTTGTCTGCTTTGCTAAATATTTAGTTGTTTTTCAATTACAGTTTTACCCTTGAAGCTTGCTCGTTCCACTGTTAGTTTTGTTTTTCTCCTGCCAGGTTCTTATTTAATTTTTTTTTGAATGCTTTAATTAGATCATCCTTCTACTTTAATGCAGGAAGAAGTTGATAGCGGATGCAAAGCCAACTTTTATTTCTCAAATACCCGAGTCATTGAAAGAGGACCTCATCAAACATATCAGGTCATTTAGCAAAGAAAAACAATAATTTCTAGGTCAATGATCAACTCAAGTATGAGGTAGTAATTTTATTATTATTTCTAAGTTTTTTTTTTAATGGATCATTCCTTATAATTCTGAAGTAACCTTTGTTTATTTTGTTATCAGTGATTTTTGCAGTTTCTGAGATTCAATGCTGGCGAGGTCTGGTGCATAACTGCATTACTGGGTTTTGGTGGTCAGAAAAACAGAAATATTATATATATATATATATATATATATATATATATATATATATGCCATGGAGATATCCTCTTGTGACTGTAGTTAAGGGGTATGTAATGTCCTCTTAGAGAAAGTGCTGGTCATGAAAGCATATGAATTTGCGGTCATCTAATCCTTGGCCTAGGGCAATACTGTTGTACTTTTAGGTGGCTTTTTGGTGACGTAGAGATGAAACGGCTGAGTAGAATATACCAAAAGTTTTCTTCCGACAGACTGAAGTTGGCTTTGCAGAGGACAAGTTGCGGAATCCTTTTTGATTTTGTACGATATTTATAGCAATCCTCATTTTTATGGATACCTACAATTTTTCCATCAAAATGCAGACGGAAATCGAGATAGAGAATGTTTTGGATATGTAATATCGTTGAGATTTATATGAACATGCAAGTTTTCCCATCTACCGGTGCAGGGGAGCAGTGCTAAATTCTCTTACCTGTATGTGCATGATTGATTGTGAGCATTGTCATGGTATGGACACTGACAATCTTGACTAAGGGTAGCAAAATTCTCCAATCCGCCCCAAACCCGTGGGGTCCCGTGGGTTTGGGGAAGTAAAATCGGGTAACGGGGTGGGCTTGGTGTAAACTTCATGACCCAGTCGGGTTACCAGATCGGGTATGGGGTAACTCCTTTTATCTTGACCCGTCCCGTTTGACACGTAATATATGTATATAAAAGGGTATAAAGAAACCCTAATAGTCCCAAATTCTCTCTCTACGCCATTTAACACACACTCTCTCTCTCTCTCTTCTTCTCTAGTGACCCTAATTGTTATCGTCGCACGCCATCGCCATTCGCACATCGTAGCCCATCATCGACCCTCGTCCATTGTCGATCGTAGCTGATCGTCGTCGTCACTCGTCATCGATCATCGACTGTCATTGCCTACTCGCTCATAGCCAATCGTCATCCGTCTTCGCCAGTAGCCAATCGTTGCCTACTTGCCTGTCTTGAATCTTGATCTTTGATGTCCTTGACTCCTCTCCTTCTTCGGTTCTTCGTCGGTGAAGGTGAGTAGTTGATTTACTTTCAACTCTCAACTTTAACAGGATGATGAAGATTGCTGGTTGTGTACCTGTGTGGTGTACCGGTGTTACTGTGTTAGTATGAGTTAATGGGTTTTTATATACAACTATATAAGTGTTATTATGTAATGTGTTATCACATCCATATGAACCATACAATTAGTTAATATGGATTTTATTGTTATCTATATGTATTTTGTATTTTTGTTCCATTTTGGGATTTATATTTTCTGATTTACACGGGGCAAACGGGGCAAACGAATCGGGTTTGGGGTAGAGATGTTTGACCCGGCCGGGTTACGGGAAGGGTATAGGGCAACAGTTAAAAACTGGGTTTCGGGTTTGGGGTGGCTCTAACTTGCCCCGTTGCCACCCTAATCTTGACCGATATAACTTACATATTTTTCTTTTAACTTTGTCATCAAACCTATATATATATTCAGATCAGTATGTACTGATATAACTTCATTAGTATGCACTCTGAGTTAAAGTATGTAAATCTAATAATCCACGTATGATATATGTAGTTGATATGTATTTTTATTTTCCCAATTTTTGGTTTAATATCTGCCGTCCTCATTATTTCTTAGTTTTATATGTAGTAGATGGAAATAGAAATTTTATGTAACCAGTTTCAAGAAATAGAAATAGTTGAAGATTCTTTTTAGTTAAAAAACATATTTTTATTTTTAATTTAACCGTGTTGGTGAGTAATGTGATAAACTCAATTTATCTGATGTAAGAGTTGGAATAATAAAAAAAAAACACCTAAACAACCTAAAAATTTATTTTAAAATTCAACTAAAATGATGTGGTAAGTTGGGTGTTATCAACATACCATTCATCATATCATCCCAAGATTTGTATTCATTTGAGTTGAATTTTCCGTATCATTCCATGATTTATATTCATTTGTGTTCAACTAGGTAAAACTCAAGGGTTATCTTTTTAACCACATACGGTTCTCAAATCCACTATAAGTAATGATGTTTACAATCTAAATTGAACTCCAGTCACATCAATCTCAGTCACTAACCCACCACTACTACCAAACGGACCTTTTATAGTAATTCTTGACCACTTTACTTGTGCACTACACACCCGTAGTCACAAAACTTAACTTTCAAGGAAGAGATAAACAATCAATGTGAATATATGAATATATGAATATATTCTAGGGTCACGTTTGGTATTGCTTTTAAGAAGTTAAAATCTGATTATTTAATAATTTTGACATGAAACTGCGTTTGGTAAAATTTTGAAAAGTGATTTTTTGAGAATCTGGGTTGATTTGACAACAATTTTAAGAAATAGGTAGGGGTTACTTTTACAAAGTCATTATGATAAAATTTACTGTTTGATTTAACAAATCCTTTTAAAGACTAAATTACCCCAATTGACTTAACATAAATCAAATATATCTTATATTTAATTTCATATGATTCAATTTTAATTGTTCATCATCGATCAAATATAAGATTAATTAAAAGATTTTTAAAAACAATTTTTTCATCTTTCAACCTATTTCCCGAACAAACATCCAAATTTTGAACTTTGAACTAAACCCTAAAACTTATCCTTTTCACCATCTACTTCTTCTCATCTACCATTTTTCTTCTTTACCATCACAAACTCACCCAAAAATACAGTCATTAAAATTTATATAAAAAATAATAATAAAGATTGAAGTGTTCTAGGTACAGATATCTTTATGTCAAGTAAAAGAAATTAAAGAATATTGTAGTGAAAAGAAAATAAATGAGTAAAGGAAAGAAGCACCCATTTTTTTTTTTATTATTTTAAGATTTGGTGTTGTCAAACCCTAGATTTTTTTTGGTTGCTATGGGAGTTTGAGATTGAGAGATGAGAAAAGAAATTTTTTGCTCCGCTTGATAATTCAATTCTATGTATGTTTTAGTCATGTAAAATCATAGCAATTAAAGGTAAAGTTTACCAAATACATGAATACTGTTTTGTAATCCACAACAACTTCAACAGTAGCATTAACCAAACAGTTGTCTGATTAACTTCACAGCAGATTATCTCTTCAGTACATCTAACAGTGATTATTTTAAAAGCTACAGCAATACCAAATTGACTCTAAATGCAATTAATGTTAGGCAACACTAAATGCTTATCTGGAGATTAAATGATGACGATAAAAGCAATCCTAGATATCAATGTTTATATGAATGCTCATAAAGACCTAACTAGATAAAGATATGCAAGTCTCAAATCTAATCATCAAACAAAAGTCAATCAACAAGTGTTGTCATGAAACATGGTAAAGACAATAAATGCAGTCAACATGTGCACTTAATAAGTCATAATCAACAATGTATAAATGCAAGGCATAAAGACTTAGCCAGAGGGTAAAATGGTCTTAAATGCTAGCTATCACAATACAAACCCATCATACAAAGGAACTCATAAATAGATACAATAAATAGAGTCCTAGCATTTAATCAACTAATAAATGTAATAAAAACGTCATCTTTGAAAGTATAAACAAATAACAAAGATGAGATTTTTGTTAAACTTACCAAGTCAACTTAATGATGAAGACTCATGCCTAAAGATGCTCAATGATGTATGAAAGATGATTGGTTTTGGGTTTAGAGAGTTAAAGAAACACTCTTTGAGCTTCTCTCACTAAGGGGACTCCTTCTCTCTTTAAAAAGGTGTTCTTGAAGCTCTAAAAACGAAGATGGGAGAAGATGGCATATATATATATAATATAAGCCTTAAAACAAAACTATGCCGTTTTGAAAAAAATAGGTTGAAATAGGACATTGAGCGAGTCTAGTACGCGGGGAGGGACCCGCACAACAAAGACCAATAAGATGTCTCTTATCGTGCTAACACAAGCACACCATCGTGTCTGCACGGACGTTTCCAATCAAATATCGAGAAACAAATTACACTACACTTAAATCTAGAAAAGAGGTGCAAGTGTGATTGTGAAATGAAAGCACATATAGCAAGAAGAAATAAATGCACTTCAACTCAAATGCATGTAGGTGTGTGTGTGCAACAACAGATGCATGTCAATACAAATGTATGTAAGTGTGTATGTGCAACTAATATCTCATCAAGAGTTAAGTCAAGTGATTCTGTCAAAATTTTCAAACATTTTAGCCCTCAATTCCATATTCTTTAACTTGTTTTTGAGCATATCTTGGTGTCCAATAGCTCGTTTTATAATGATTGCAAGCATTCATTGGATTTCAGGTGTTGGAGGCTGAAACCGGGATTTTCAGGTGCAAATGAGCATACTTTATCAAGATAAATGGGCCTAGTGCACGGGTCCTTACCCACGCACAAACCGCGCATATGAGCAAACCCGAGAAACATTAGAAAGGCATCAGGTCCATGTACGGGTTGCTGCATGGGTCCTTACCCGTGCACCGCTTGTTCTGACTCAATTCAAGACGGGTTTTCAGTCATTTCAAGAGGGGCAAAGTTATCCTTTCATGCCTATTCGTACCCTAGCCATTCAATTCTATAAATACATCACTTTGCCACAAGACCCAATATCAATCGATCAATCCATTCATTTAATTAATCCATCCATTTCACACTTCGTCTTCTCCACCTAATCAAGAGAGAGAGACGAACTTCTAAAGGCATCCATGAAGGTTTTCCTCCATGGATGCCTCCCCACCATCACTCTTTACTTGTAGCCATCCATATTTGGAGGAGATTCAATAGGAAAGAGCACCCTACCTTGTCTATGAGGAGAAGGAGCTTCAATGGAGCTTGGAGATCCAATATGACAATTAGGCCCTTTTCCGAGCTTATCCGAGAGCGACACCTTAAGTTTCATCTATTTACTCTTCTCTTGTTACTTTATTCTTTGATTTGTATCCCAATTTGGGAAATATGTAAACCCTAATACTAGTTCCATTTATTTCATTGACATGTATTTGATTTCTTCTTGTATTTCCCATTCAATTGCACTTAACTGATTCTTGACTTGTATTATGTAGGATTGACAGCCCAACTCCTGATGAATGTTTAGGGATAGATTTTCATAGCATGTAGAGTAGAAATTGATTTGTGTTTATGATTGAGATTAGGAGTAGATTAATGTAATCTAGGAGTAGATTAATTAAGCATCCTAAGATTGCTCATATGTTGATGGTGTTAGGATTATGCACGATAGCAAGAGTGTAATAATGTATTTGACATTCTTTTCATATTAATAAAGTGATTTCTAGTTTAACAAATCTTATAGCATTTATAGTTTAATTATTATAATTGTCAAAAGTAAATAATCATAAGGTCAAAAGACTATGAGAAAAGAAGAATTGTTCATACATCTAGATATGTATGAGGTAGACACAATTATTTAGTGAGTCTTGAATAATATTCACAACTTAAGATAAAAGGTTGGGCGCCTTTATCTTGTCAAAGTTGTAGATTCTTTTGCTAGCATTTGAGTGGGATCAAATGTGTTATGATGAGTCTAAAATCATCAAAGTGTGGTGTCTTTGGGAAAAAGAATCCAGTAAACTAGGTGCATTGAATAGAATCACAATGAAATACTTTATCTAGAACCGTCAATAGATAAAAAAATTTCATTTGAAGACAATCGGAGAGTCTATCTCAATCCTGAGATAAATGATGGACTTCTGGTTACAAGTGTTATCATTTGAGCTATCAATGACAACGATTATATAGCATAGTCTATGCTCGATAGTTTGGTGGTATTCATTTGTTAATCGATAGAGGACTTCATTTATAGATATAGACATCGTGGCTCCATTTATTAAATGAGAGTAGAATATCATCAAATGGATGTTTTGAGGTATTGGATATTAAATCTTAACGTTAATTTTTCAATAGTGTATTGAAACATGGTTTCTGGACAAGTCAAAATATCCAAGTTCAAAATGTGGTCATATGAGTAAATATGGTAACTTGGAGAGCTATAGACGGTTTATGAGCTCTTGGCGATTACAGGTATTCTTTACGAGGATACACTTTCTCCAATAAGGTTGTCTATGGTACGAATGAGTAACATCAACTTATTCTATCTTTATTTAAGAGTTCAATTTTAGTTTTTTAGTGGAATGAACTAAAATTAAATAGATCGGACATAAGTGAATCATTTGTTGATTGTGATTGGGTTGTGTCTATTGGAGCTTAAATTTAGATAGCCCTCCAAGATCCCCAATCCACACGAACTTGCATGGATCACTTGATATATTCTACCGGACAAATTTTGGGGTCCATTTAGAATTATGTTAAGGCATGTGAACTTGTTTATTTTTGTAAAAATAGGTCTTGTTCACATGTGGACTTTTTATTAAGGTCCAATGGATTTAATAAAATAAGAAAAATAATATATGACTCATATATATGTGTTGGGAGGTAAGGCTATTTAGAATAGCTTAATTGTATTATTTTTATTTTATTATTTAATTAAATGGAAATTAATTAATTTGTTGATTAATTAATTATTTAATTAAAAGTTAAAATCTTTTTCTATTAGGAGATGGTCTCCTAATATTATACTATTGTTGGTAGTATAATTAATATTAAATACTATATTTGATAAGTAGATAAATAAAAGGAATTATTTATCGAATCAAATTAGGAAGTCTTTAATATGGTTACAAATACATTATTGAGTTGGATTAGGAGTCTAGGTGTAGGATAAAATTCCTTTTAGAAAAGAATTCTTAACCACCAAGTAAATCCACCTAAGGAAATGATTCTTGCCCACCAAGTAAATCCTTCTTGGGAGAGGATTTGGTCTCCTATATAATATACTTGTAAATTTCGACCAAGTATGAGTTTTTTTGGTGTGAGAAGTTGTTTTTTTTTATTTGTTTTTTATTGTTATAAAAAAAAAAACTTCGTCCAACTCATCGTGTGAAGAATTCGGCCAAGGATAGAGAAAAGAGGGACCGTTTTTATTTTTGATAGTACACTAGTATCCTTTGCATCAAAAGGGTTTTGTATACAACATCGAATCAAGGTTCACGCGAGTTTCAATCAAATTGATTGATAATTCACAAGTGACCGAACATTCTTGGTTTTTTCTCTTGGAGAATTATTGTAACTAACAAAGAAGAAGATTTTGTTTGTTTCCATCCCAATGTATACAATTTAAAGAAAGGGAGTCTACACTCCTAGGTGATTTACATTCATGATTGGATTGGAAGATCTTGCAGATTCAATTCGATGCTAGTTCAATCATCACGAAAAAAAATGTACGACACTTTTTATATACATCAATTAATCTAGGGTTAAGGTTCTTGTTATTAAAAGGGGATTTTTTTTATATATACGCAAACCCTAATTTTCTATTTTTCTCACGCTTCCGTTGCGTTTTGAACCGTTTTTTTCCTACAATTGGTATCAGAGCTTGGTTGTACCATTGATTAATTGATGTATGCGTACGTGAATATTTTTCTTTTTATTGTATATATGCATGTTTTAGAAAGGGATGACACTCTAGGTATTCACATATATATTTACATTGGAATGTATGGATATATATATATATATATATATATATATATTATATGTGGTTAGTTATTGCTCAATTTTGGTTCTAGAATTTCAATGTAATTTTGTTTTGGGATTGTAACAAGAAGGGTGGTCTATCATGATTATTTACTTATATAATTTTTGTTATTAAAAATAAATCATGACCCCATCCCTAATCAACATCCTAAATGATAATACTTTAACTGATGATAATTTTGTCACATGGAAAAGGAATATTGGGTTGTTGTTGCAAGTTTAAAAGTATAAGTTCATTCTGCTTATTCCTTAACCACTAAACTAATGAATCTACTCAGGAGCAAAGAGATGAGTATCAGTAGTGGAAGTTTTTAAATGAGATGGCTAAATGTACGTTACATTATGGTCATCATCTCCAACGTGTTGCAACAGCAACATGAAGGAATAGAGACTGCTGCTGATATTATGATGTCTTTAGACAGGGATTCATATGGTTGGTAAAGTTGCTACTGTTAAGACCCGTTAGAAGTTCAAGAAACAACAGAGGAAAAAGCAACTTGGGCCTTCTTAGAAGGAGACCAAGAAAGTAACCAAGATCAAAGGGAAGTGTTTCCTTTGTGGTGAAAAGGGTTAAAGGAATAGACTGAATAAGAATGAATTCAACTTGCATTTTGGCAATGAAGTGTTGGTGTCTACTAGTGTAGTGGGAGATATTATAATCAATTTAGATTCTAGTAGGCATTTAGATTTAATAAACGTTTATTATGTACCTCAATTCAAGAGGAAGTTAATTTCAGTTTCTTGTTTAAATAAATTTGGTTATTTGGTTACTTTTAATAAAGCTTTTATTATTAGTAAAAATGACAAAAATATTTGTAAAGGTACATTGAAAAACGGTTTATTCTATTTGCATGGAAATATCTCTCACTTGTTAGACAGAATCAACAGAACCTAATCATAAAAGAGTAAAATTATCAACAGATGAAACCTACCCATGGCATTTACGCCTATGTCATATTAACCTTAATAGGATTAAAAGATTGGTAAGTGACAGACCTCTAAGTGACTTAAAGGTTGATGATCTATCAACTTGTAAATCTTGTTTGAAAGGTAAAATGACCAAAAGGTAGTTTACGATCAAAGACGCTAGAGCCATCGAATGTTTAGGATTGATACACACTGATGTGTGTAGACCTATAAGAATTCAAGCTAGAGGTGGGTATGAGTACTTCATCACTTTCACGGATAATCACTTAAGATTTGGCTATGTGTATCTCAAGAGACATAAGTCGGATGCTTTTGATATGTTCAAAGCATTTAAAGCTGAAGTAGAAAATCAGTTTGAGAAACCTATAAAAATCTTGAAGTCGGATCGTGGTGGAGAATATCTATCTAGTGAGTTTCAGCAATATCTTATTGATAATGGGATAATTTCTCAGTTTTCTGCACCAGACACACCTCAACAAAATGGGGTGGCAGAAAGGAGAAATGGAACTCTTTTAGATATGGTTAGATCTATGTTGAGTTATTCAACGCTCCCTAATTCTTTTGGGGGATATGCTTTACAAACTGCAATGTACATTCTAAACGATGTACCATCTAAGTCGGTTCCTAAAACACCGCATGAGTTGTGGACAGGGCGAAAGCCTAGTTTACAGCACTTAAGGATATTTGGATGTCCTGCGCACGTGTTAAAAGGAAAGACAGAAAAGATGGAGTCTCGTTCAGAAACATGCATATTTGTAGGGTATCCAAAAGGAACAAAAGGATATTATTTTTATAGTCCTTCGGATCTTAAAGTATTTGTTTCGATAAATGCTAAATTTCTGGATAAGGACTATATGAATAATTTTGTGCCTAAAAGTAGAATTGTCCTGAATGAGCTTTTAGGAGATACAATTCCACAAAAGGTTTTGCAACCAAGCCCAATTGTAAGTTCAGTACCAATACAAAATCAACAATCTACCATACCTCGTCGTAGTGGGAGCGTTGTTAGACAACCCGAGAGATACATCGGTCTGGGAGAATCTGTAGAGAATCTTCCGGATGATGATTAGTCGTATACGTACAAGGAATCAATGGAAGATGTTGATTGTCGCCATTGGCAAAAGGCAATGCAATCCGAAATTGAATCTATGTTCAAAAACAAAGTATGGTCTCTTGTAGACTTGCCTAAAGGGATAAAACCCATTGGGTGCAAGTGGGTATACTAGAGGAAAAGAGGAATGGATGGAAAGGTGGAAACCTTTAAATCTAGATTGGTAGCTAAAGGTTATACACAGAAAGAAGGTATCGATTATGAAGAAACCTTCTCTCCTGTGGCTATGCTTAAATCCATTAGGATACTCTTATCCATTGCGACATCTCTAGACTTAGAGATTTGGCAAATGGACCTCAAGACAGCTTTCCTTAATGGAAGTCTTGACGAAAGCATCTATATGATGCAATCAGAAGGATTCATTGAAAAGGGCCAAGAGGAAAGGGTATGCAAGTTGCAAAGATCCATATATGGATTGAAGCAAGCATCCATATACTGGAACATAAGGTTCAATCAAGCCGTGAAAAGTTTTGGATTTATTCAAAACCTTGATGAACCTTATGTATACAAAAGAATTAAAGGTGACAAGTTGGTTTTCCTAGTTCTTTATGTTGATGATATACTACTCATCGAAAACGATGTAGGTGTATTGACATTAATAAAAGAATGGTTAGCAAAATAATTTGATATGAAGGACTTAGGAGAAGCAATTTATATTCTTGGTATCAAAGTTATAAGGGATAGAAAGAATAGAACAATTGCATTATCCCAAGCCTCATACATAGATAAAATATTGTCTAGGTTTTCCATGCAAGATTCCAAGAAAGGTATGTTACCTTTCAGACATGGAATCAAACTTTCAAAGGAACAAGTTCCTAAGAATGAGCATGAAGAGCAATTCATGAGTAGGATTCCATGCGCATCAGTAGTTAGAAGTCTTATGTATGCAATGTTCTGCATTAGACCAGATATTTGTTTTGCTGTGGGCATAATTAGCAGGTTTCAATCGAAACCTAGTCTTGATAACTGGATGGCAGTCAAGCATATTTTCAAGTACCTTAGAAGAACGAGAGATTATATGCTTGTATAAACTTGAGGGGATTTAATTCCCGTTGGGTATACAGATTCTGATTTTCAGTCAGATTCTGACTCCAGGAGATCAACATAAGGATCTGTGTTTACTATTGGAGGAGGGGCAGTCATATGGAGGATTATCAAGCAATCTTGTATTGCCGATTTCACCATAGAAGTCGAGTATGTTACAACATACGAGGCTATCTGGCTCTGCCAATTCTTGATTGACTTAGAAGTGGTTCCTGATGCGAATAAGTAGATCACTATCTATTGTGACAATAGTGGAGCAGTGGCTAATTCGAAAGAACCAAGAAGTCATAAGAGAAGGAAACATATTGAAAGAAATTATCACCTTATAAGGGAAATTGTGCATAGGGGCGACATGACGATTACCAAGACCGCGTCAGCAAATAATCTAGCGGATCCTTTTATAAAGGCTCTTCCACAAAAGAGTTTTAATGGGCATCTAGAGAATATGGGGATGAGAGATATGTCACATTTGCTATAGAGCAAGTGAGAGATTGTTAGGATTATGCTCAATAGCAAGAGTATAATATTGTATTTGACAATCTTTTCATATTAATAAAGTGATTTCTATTTTAACAAATCTTATAACATTTATAGTTGCATGGATCACTTGCATGGATCACTTGATATATTCTACCGGACAAATTTTGGGGTCCATTTAGAATTATGTTAAGGCATGTGAACTTGTTTATTTTTGTAAAAATAGGTCTTGTTCACATGTGGACTTTTTATTAAGGTCCAATGGATTTAATAAAATAAGAAAAATAATATATGACTCATATATATGTGTTGGGCGGTAAGGCTATTTAGAATAGCTTAATTGTATTATTTTTATTTTATTATTTAATTAAATGGAAATTAATTAATTTGTTGATTAATTAATTATTTAATTAAAAGTTAAAATCTTTTTCTATTAGGAGATGGTCTCCTAATATTATACTATTGTTGGTAGTATAATTAATATTAAATACTATATTTGATAAGTAGATAAATAAAAGGAATTATTTATCGAATCAAATTAGGAAGTCTTTAATATGGTTACAAATACATTATTGAGTTGGATTAGGAGTCTTGGTGTAGGATAAAATTCCTTTTAGAAAAGAATTCTTAACCACCAAGTAAATCCATCTAAGGAAAGGATTCTTGTCCACCAAGTAAATCCTTCTTGGGAGAGGATTTGGTCTCCTATATATATACTTGTAAATTTCAACCAAGTATGAGTTTTTTTGGTGTGAGAAGTTTTTTTATTTGTTTTTATTGTTATAAAAAAAAATTCGTCCAACTCATCGTGTGAAGAATTCGGCCAATCATTGAGAAAAGAGGGAACGTTTTTGTTTTCGATGGTACACTAGTATCCTTTGCATCAAAAGGGTTTTGTGTACAACATCGAATCAAGGTTCACGCGAATTTCAATCAAATTGATTGATAATTCACAAGTGACCGGACGTTCTTGGTTTTTTCTCTTAGAGGATTGTTGTAACTAACAATGAAGAAGATTTTGTTTGTTTCCATCCTCAGGTGTACAATTTAAAGAAAGGGAGCCCACACTCCTAGGTGATTCACGTTTGTGATTGGATTGGAAGATCTTACGGATTCAAGTCGACGATAGTTCAATCGTCACGAAAAAAAATGTACGATACTTTTTATATACATCAATTAATCTAGGGTTAAGGTTCTTGTTATTAAAATGGAATTTTATAAATATATATATATATATATATATATATATATATATATATATTCACAAACCCTAATTTTTATTTTTTTCATGCTTCCGTTGCGTTTTAAATCGTTTTTTTCCCTACAAATGGATTATTTGAAATGCATGTTTTGGATTGAATTAAATGCTTTTGTTTTTTTTTGTGGAACTCATGAAGAGCATACACCCTGCATTTATGGGTTTCGGTTTTATAAACCTACATGCTTTCGCTACCTTTGAGTGTTGCTCGTACGATATACTCATGACGAGTAGTGGTCGAGGGTCCATTTATGCTTAACGCTTCCATTGGTTGTTGCTCACACGTAACATGTGAGTAGCAATCGATGGTTTTATATGTTTATCTCTTTAATAAATGTGCTTAAATGCGGTCCTAGGTGGTTTCTCATGCGATACACTCTCGGTGAATAGCTTTAGAGGACCAGCCGACTCTCCCATTTCCATATATAGAGGTCATACTTAAGGCTAGGTTGATCCCAATGTAGGAGTGTCTTTGCAGTTAGTTATTTTAGGTGAAATGTTTGGGTGATCATGGTACCATATGTATCCATTCTCTTGTATCTCTCATATCCATCATATTTTTATTTATCACTTTAATAATTATTCTCACCCATCCATGTTCTTTATGTTTTCTTTATTTGTTTCTTTCCTTGCTCTTATGCTTACACTACACACACACACACACCATCCTCACCCCTACCATGTTCTTATTTACATTGCTTTCAATAATCACTAAAACAAGAGACAATCGAAGGATAACTCCTCCATGTGGACAATACCCTCGCTTACCGCTTAACTAGTTTTTAAAACTTTAGAGCTCATTACGTAGGAACAAACTTATTAATATCTTTTGAATTCACAATTTTTTTAATGACGGAAAAAGTACATTCAAAATGGCATCGTTGTCGGGGAGGTTGCCCATCTATTAATTGTTTTTTAGTTTAGCAAATAACGTAGTAATGTAAATATTTCATTAGTTTTCTATTTGTTTGATTTCATTGTTTTTGTGTGCTTATTTGTTATTTTTCTTATGTAAAAATCATACGTATGTATTGTTGTTTGAGTTGTGTTTGTGCAAGGAATGACAAATTTTCAGGTTGGCAAGCCATCAATCAAAGTTGGAGAGGAGACCAGCAATCAAGGATGCCAAGACCAACAACTCAAGAGAACAGTGAGTGCATATTGCATTCCAACAACTTCACCAAGCTAAACGGCAGTGCCATGATGACCTAAGTGGTTAACGCAACCAAGGACGCGAATAGGGACGTGAAGAGCATCAAATGGAAAAGGGGTCAGAGCGCAACTAGAGGTAATGTCTCTATAAGCTTCTTCCTAAAAATTTGGATTTTCGGTATTGACTCCTCTCACTGTTTCTATCTTTTTATATTACTCTACTTATGAGGGCATAACTTAAAAATTTATGGGTAATGTGCGTTTTGTCAAAGCACGTGTGAGTGAGTTGATGAGGGTTCCCTATGTATGTGCTTAAATGCTTTGTGAAGGATGTTTTCAATTGTGCTTGTGGAATGGTTGTTGATTGTGCTTTTTGATTTAAATGATATGCTTGTTTTCATTTTATTTACTTTTGAGTGTTTTATGATTGTATAATTTTTTTTTCTCTTGTAAACTAAGTTCGTATCCCTCAATTTGTTATTATGAGCATGAATGTATGAGAAGAGCTAGGTTTGGGGGGGAAAATCTATTGTGAAATTGTTTAGTTTGTCTAAGTTTGTTTTTCTGTAATCAGTAGTATATCGAGCTTCGGTTGGGCAAACTGTATGTATTGATTGATTCTTAGTTGCCTGAACTTTCTAATGGGTTTTATGAGTGTGTAGATTGTCTATAGCTTCTCTAGGAAGCAAACTTTTGCAGTGTGTGCTTAAAGCAAGGTTTTTTTATCTCGTGGGAAGAAACACCGTCAAATTACAAGTATTGGAGGGACAAGCAAGCCAATAGTGCTGATAAAAAGAGCAAGAACCGCTTTCTCATGAAGGAAAGCTACAATTTGGAGTTTAAGAGCTGATGTACCATAGCAACGTCTTGGTCAGATGATAAATAGAGCGCTTGTGGGAGGTAACGAACCTAAGTTTGCATTTCTAATTTTTCTCTTTCTCATTTTTGTTTTATTTGTTTTATTAAATAATTGGTGGAGATTTTTGGTAGATATGCATACGAGTGTACAGATTTAATTACCATACATAGCCTAATTCGGTTTGGAGGTTTTGACTGCATACATTATTTTTGTAGAGGTCTTGATGCATATAGTTAGATTTGGTTTGGGGGTTGCTATGCCCCCATTCCATCATTTTTGGTAAATGCATGATGTAGGTTTTGAGCATGAATTTATGTGCTTTTGTGCTTAAATGCTAATTGCATTGATTGCATTGATTGCCTTGTTTTATATGTTAAGCCTTGTTTGAGTCGTGTTAGGCGCGCGCTGCTAGGCCAAGCTCTCATCTCCAACATCGAGGACGATGTTGAGTTTAGGTTTGGTGGTGTAGAAGCCTTTGTGACTTGTCTTTTCGTGTCTTGAGTCTTTTCTATGTTAATTTTTCAAATAGTCGCATGGACAAAATTTGTGAGCTTTAACTTGCTTGGGTGTGATGCCTTGAGTTTGTGCTTGTGGCGAGAGTTTATTTATGCTTGGTGTGCTTAATGTTGTAGTTGTAAGTCACTCTAGAGTCTCAATTGTACTTCACGAGCTAGTCTCATCCTTTTAGTGTTCAAGTTGAGGGGACTCGGTGCTCAAACACCTTGTTCTAATAGTGGAAACTACCTAGAGAGTTCACAAACACAAGCCTTAAAGAGTGCATTTGAGTGTTATCATTGTTCTATCTTCAACATTTTTCTCGTCATGTGCATAATTTTCCATAGGACATTACATTGCATTATATTTGTGTAGACTGCTTGATGGATGCTTACATTTCCTTGATAGTTGGAATTATGGAAATGATCTTAGGCAATGTGTGTGCATTAACTACCTAAGCTCATTTCCAAGTCCCTATTGTATGTTCCAAAGCCAAACTTGAGGCCAAACACATATCCCTTTCATTTGGTACCATAATACAACCATATAGCCAATAGCTAAACACATGCTTACCCTTGTTTCCAATCAAGCGAGGATGTGTAGGTGTGGCAGTTGAAAGGTCAAAAGCTCTAATATGTAAAGATAGCATGTACTTAGGCAATATTTGTAAGTGTGCAAGGCAAATGGCTCAAGATGTAAAAGTGCAGAAAAAATGTGTGCACTTAGAGCCTAAATAGTCAAATGTGAAAAGTGCAAGAAAAAAATTAAGAAGAAAAGAAAAGAAAAGTAAATAGAGGCACAAAAGAGCCGTGAATGTTAAATGTAATGTACTCGTAAAAGTTGAGTACAATGTGAAGCACAAGTGTATGTGAAAGTTAAGCCTAGACACTAGTGTTCATAAATGGGAAGCAAGTACAGCTTAAGTAGGGGGTGTGTAATGTATTAAGTCTGGCATGGTTGGTGACCTTTGAACTTAAAATTTTCTTTTTTCTTTTGTTCACCACATTTCAACCCATGGTCTCATTACAACCAAAAAGGGAAAACCTAATTGATTTAAGAAGTTTATAGCATGATCTTCCATGACCATGGCATTTGTTTCCTTCCTAGGCTAGTTCACTAAAACATTAGTGGTCTTTCATTGATATATTATATGCAATGCATTAGATTCCTATGCATAAACTCTACCTCTGTATACCTTGCATGAGTGTAAACATAGAACTCTGAGGAAAGAAAAGAGAATACCCACGTAAGGCTTAGAGTCAAAGTGAATTACACTTGAGGTGTGAGAGTGAGTAGTTTCCGATATAAGAGCACTTTTAGGTGTGGGATTCGCTATTGTGCGAGTTTCTTATGAGTGTCTTCAAGATGCCTCAAAACATTTTGCATATGTCTACTTTTCTCTTCCATACATCCTTGCATCTCATTACCGGTTGGACATGCGGCTTTTAGTTTGGTCATTTTGTTTGAGTCATTTGTCTTGTGTCATTTTGTTTGTCTTTCTGTTTGCTCGAGGACAAGCAAATGTTTGGTTTGGGGGTATTTGATCGTGCTAAAATTGTCATACATTTTGGCCCTTAATTCCATATCCTTTAGCATATTTTCGAGCATATCTTGGTGTCTAACGGCTCGTTTTATAGTGATTGTAGACATTCATTGGATTTCAGATGTTGGAGGTGGAAACCTGGATTTTCAGACGCAAACGAACATAATTTGTCAAGAAAATGGGCCTAGTGCGCGGGTCACTCCGCGGGTACTTACCCACACACCGCTTGTTCGATCTTAGCTCAAGACGAGATTTCAGCCATTTCAAGAGAGGCAAATTTGTCCATTCATGCCTATTTCATAACCTAGTCTCTCAAACTTATAAATACATCACTTTGCCATAAGACCCAATAGCAATCAATCAATCCATTCATTCCATATTTCATCTTCTCCACCAAATCAAGAGAGAGAGGAGCTTTCAAAGGCATCCATGGAGGTTTTCCTCTGTGGATGCATCAGCACCATCACCCTCTACTTGCAGCCATCCATCTTTGGAGGAGATTCAAAAGGAAAGAGCATCCTACCTTGTCTATGAGGAGAATGAGCTTCAATGGAACTTGGAGATCCAAGATGACAATTGGGCCCCTCTCCTAGCTTATCCGAGAGTGACACCTTGAGTTTCTTCTATTTACTCTTCTCTTGTTATTTTCTTCTTTGATAAGTATCCCCATTTGGGAAATTCGTAAACCCTACTAGTTCCATTTATTTGATTGACTTATATTTGATTTCTTCTTGTATTGTCCCATTAAATTACACTTAACTGATTCTTGACTTGTATTAAGTAGGATTGACAACCCAACTCTTGATGCATGTTTAGGGATAACTCTTGTCTTTACATTCATAACATGTATAGTAGAAATTGATATGTGTTTATGATTGGGAATAGAAGTAGATTAATGTAATTTAGGAGTAGATTAATTAAGCATCCCATGATTGCTCATATGTCAATGGATAATTCGAAATGCATGTTTTGGATTGACTTGAATGCTTTTGTTTGTTTGGGTGGAACTCACGAAGAGCATACACTCTGCATTTGTGGGTTTCGGTTTATAAGCCTGCATACTTACACGACCCTTTAGCGTTGCTCGTACAATACACTCTCGGCGAGTAGCAATCAGATCGTGACTCTTGGTCGTTGCTCGTACGATACAATCTAGGCAAATAGTGGTCGAGGATCCATTTGAAATTCCCTAGAAAGTGTGTGTTTATAAACCTAGAGGGGGGTGAATAGGTTTTAATTCAATTGATTACCAATTTCGTAAATTAATCAATATTAGCAGACTACCCCATTCTACCAAGTGTTCAAATAAATGACAATAAACATAAAGCAATAACATCACGTAATATATACGTGGAAACCCCCCAAATGGGAAAAACCAAGGGTTGTTCAGTGCGCCAAACTCGATCCTCAAAATCCACTATTGAATGAAAGTTTACAACTTAGGTTGACCTCCCGTCACACCCAATACAGTTATTAACCCTTTCACTCTACCCGACGAGCCTTTTATAGTGATTTTGGATCACCAACCTTGTAGACTAACCACTTAGCCACAAGCTTAATCAATAATGAAGAGATAATAGCAACCTAAGTGAACATGCAAGAATATTCTATATGTTAAAATGCTAGGTCCAAACATTCATGCTTATCTAGGATTAATAATGACAAGAAAAGCAAATCCTAGATATCAATGTTCTAAATGCAAAGGCAATAAGAATTAGCTAGAAGGGTAAAACCGTCCTAAATTCTAGATATCACTAATCAATACTCTCAACCAACAACCAATACCACAAGCATGTCATAAAAGCTATTAAGCATACAAGCATGCATTTAATTTGCAATAAAAGCTAGAACCTAGGTATACATGTCATAGTAGTGAAACTATAAAGTCTAGAGCATGTAGAGAATACCTATTCATGAACAAACAAGAGACCCATTCTTGAAAGATGCTTGATGATTATGTTTTGAAGTTTGATTGAGTAAAAATGATTTCTTGGAGCTTCTCTCACTAAAAAAATCTTATCTCTCTCTTAAAATAGGTTTGGAAGCTCAAAAAAATGAGTTGAGAGAAGATGACATATTTATATAAGCCCCTAAACAAAACTACATCGTTTTTAAAACATAGCCAAAAATGTTGTAGTGTGTGGGTCCATCCCCGTACAGTGACCAGTGTATATCAGCGCATGACCATGCATACTCGCGTAAATGTCCACGCATGGCTGGAGACCGAGAGATAAGAAAATTGGCACCGAGTGCAATGCACGGGTCATAAACCGCACAAGTGTCCGTGCATTGACCTGACACCGAGAGGTAACATATTGTCACCCAGCCTACTGCACGGGTACTGTGCGGGTAGACACCCGTGCACAACCCGCACAATTTTCTATTAACAAAGATATCAAAGGGACATAAGCAAGACCAAACACAAAGCAATCCAAGCAAGCAAGAGAAAGACAAATAAAGCACACACAAAGGAAAATAAGCACTAATGCAAGGTAATTAAGGAATGCATGAGAGTGAGTGTGTGCAATAAAAAAACTCTACAAAGTAATTAAGCAAGTGATATACCTTTGAAGCTTGAACTTGATCACGAGCAAATCCGACCTAAACTACCATTACATAATTATCCCCAAATATGGTTTGTCAATCGAAATAAGCCACTCAAAAACCGAGGAACTTACAATCTCCCCCTTTGGCTATTTCGTGACAAAACCACTCACTCACAAAGTATTCTCACAACAAAAAGAAACAACAAAAGGTCAACATATACATTATATATTACAAGAGATACCTAAAGCTAAATTTTCAAATCTTCTATTTCTTTTAGAATGATCATCCCTACAAAACAAAGAACTACACTTTCTAAGATAGGTGTATGTGAGGGATCAAGATATATAAAAAAACGCAATTTGCATGAAATAGAAACAAGTAACATGCAATCAACAATGCACATGCAAATTCTCCCCCTAAAAGAGTCAACTCCCCCTAAAACAGGCATTATCCCCTTATATTCAAAAACAACACAAACTCCCACCTAAATCCAACATTACTCCCCCCATTTTGTCACAAGATAGGAAAATGAGTATTCCCCAACCGAAACACTTTAGCAAAGAGAGATATTTACAATGTAAATGCTTAATCATATACAACAACTTTATGCAATTTAATAAAGAGAGAGAGAAATTCAAGAAAGTTTAATTTTTGGAACATGTGTGAAAAGATTGCCTTGAATGAAATACATGCAACATCAACTTCCAAAAGCATGGTATTTGGCAAAGGAAAAAGCACATGAGGTTCCAAGAGAAGTCAAACCAATTTGCATCAATTTGTCAATGGAAAACAATATATAGCTTAACAAAAGATAAGAGCAACTATCAAGCTTTACAAGCTAAACAAGACACGAGAGACTATTGCGCCCTTTTAGATTTTTTCGGGTGAAATACCCGTATGATAGTAGCCTTGTTCAACAAGTAAAGAGAGAAAGACTATTGGATTGTGAAATTCTTAAAATGGATACAAGATCCTTATTGATTGAAGTCTCAAAAGTCACTCTCACTCAAATTTACAATCATTTTAAAGCATTCAATAAATTCATCATGCATATCAACTTAAGCATTTCGAGATCAAGTTTTCATAAACATGGAGATGAACTTTGGGTCAGTCAAATGTACTTCCCAATCAAATGTACTTCCCAATCAAATTTCCTAGTCCAAAAATGCATGTTTGAACACAAATGGACATACATTTCAAATAAGGCAAAGGCACACTTATTAAAAAAATCATATAATAATATATGCACCTATGATACTCAAGCAATTAATTAAAGAGCATAAAATTGAACAATTATTTTCTTATTGAAATGTAAGATCACTCTTTTTGCTTGAGCTACCCATATGGGGTCAAACACCAAAGTTTATCAATGCATATAACATATCCCAATAGACCTACTAAGAGATTTAAACTTAGTTAAATCTAATGGTTTAGTAAACAAGTCCGCTAGTTGATCATTTGTGCCCACATGATCAAGTGCAATGCATTTGCTCTCAACTAGCTCTCTAATGAAATGATGTCTAATGTCAATATGTTTGGTTCTAGAATGTTGAACAGGAATTTTCAAAATATTAATAGCACTTATGTTATCACAATAAAGGGTTAGAGTACCTTGCTCAAAGTCATAATCCATCAACATTTGCTTCATCCATAGGAGTTGTGTGCAAGCACTCCCGGCGACTATATACTCGGCCTCGGCTGTGGATAAGGATACGGAAATTTTCTTCTTGTAAAATCATGACACAAGATTGTTACCTAGAAAGAAGCAACCACCCGATGTACTATTCCTATCATCACAATTACCTGTACAATTTGCATCACTAAAGCCAACTAAGCTAGCATTAGTGTCAAAAGAGTACCATATCCCATAGTTGGATGTCTCATTCATATATCGAATGATTCTCTTCACGGAGGAGAGATGGGATTCCTTGGGATTGGCTTGGTACCTAGCACACACACTAACACTTAAGGCTATATCGGGACTACTGGCCGTCAAGTATAGCAAGCTCCCTATCATACCCCGATATAGGCTTTGATCCATATTTTTCCCACTAGCATCCTTGCTAAGTTTCAATGTGGTACTCATAGGTGTATCACAATGCTTGGCATTCTCAAGGCCAAATTTCTTCACTAGGTTCTTGGCATATTTAGCTTGGGATATGAAGATCCTATCATGCATTTGCTTGATTTGCAAGCCTAGGAAGTAATTTAGTTCACCAACCATGCTCATTTCAAACTCATGAGTCATGACATCAACAAATTGTTTAACTTTCAAGTTGTTGATGGAACCATAAACGATGTCATCAACATAAATTTAAGCTATGAATGGCTCATCTTTAGTACACTTGATGAACAAAGTCTTGTCAACACTTCCTCTAGAGTAACCATTATCACCAAGATAAAGAGTGAGACGCTCATACCAAGCCTTCGGTTCTTGTTTAAACCCATATATTGCCTTCTTGAGGTGATAAACATGATTGGGGTGGTGTGGATCCACAAATCCCTTGGGTTGCTCAACAAACACTTCCTCTTGCAATAAGCCATTACGGAAGGCACCCTTAACATCCATTTGATGCAATTTAAACTTGTGCACACAAGATATGGATAAGATAAGCCTAATGGACTCTAATCGAGCAACGGGAGCAAAAGTCTCCTCAAAGTCGATACCCTCAATTTGAGAGTACCCTTGTGCTACAATTCTAGCCTTGTTCCGTACAATGGTGCCATCCTCATCGGATTTGTTTCTATAGACCCATTTGGTGCCTATCACATTAGTGTTCTTTGGCCTAGAAACTAGAGTCCAAACCTCATTTCCTTCAAATTAGTTTAGCTCTTCTTGCATAGCAGGGACCCAAAACTCATCACTTAAGGCTTCATCAACCTTTTTAGGTTCAATTTGAGAGGTGTAGCAAGTATGGCTAATTTGATTGGCTAATTGACGCCTAGTTCTAACACCGTCATTCACATCTCCAAGAATGTCACTCTTGTTGTGGAGATGTCTAACCCAAGGAGCGGGTTCCTTAGAGTCTAAAGTAGGATCTCTATCAAGAGATTAAGAGACGTCTGTTGGGATTATGCTCGCTAGCAAGAGTATAATAATGTATTTGACAATCTTTTCGTATTAATAAAGTGATTTCTAGTTTAACAAATCTTATAGCATTTATAGTTTGATTATTATAATTGTCAAAAGTAAATAATCATAAGGTCAAAAGACTATGAGAAAATAAAAATTGTTCATACATCTAGATATGTATGAGGTAGACATAATTCTTTAGTTAGTCTTGAATAATATTCACAACTTAAGATAAAAGGTTAGATGCCTTTATCTTGTCAAAGTTGTAGATTCTTTTGCTTACATTTGAGTGGGATCAAATGTGTTATAATGAGTCTAAAATCATCAAAGTGTGGTATCTTTGGGCAAAAGAATATAGTGCACTGGGTGCATTGAATAAGATCACAGTGAAATAATTTATCCAAAATTGTCATTGGATAGAAGTTTATCACTTGAAGACAATCGGAGAGTCTATCTCAATCCTAAGATAAATGATGGACTTATGGTTGCAAGCGTTATCAGTTCTTTAGTGGAATGAACTAAAATTTATAAATCGGACCTAAGTGAATCATTTGTTTATTGTGATTGGGTTGTGTCTATTAGAGCATAAATTTAGATAGCCCGCCAAGATCCTCAATTCACACGAACTTGCATGGATCACTTGATATATTTTACCGGACCAATTTAGAGGTCCATCTAGAATTGTATTGAGGCATGTAGACTTGTTTCTTTTTGTAAGAATGGGTCTAGTTCACATGTGGACTTTTTATTAAGGTCCAATAGATTTAATAAAATAGAAACAAAATAATATAATGGCCCATATATGGTGTTGGGCGGCAAAGCTATATAGTTTAGCTTAATTATATTATTTTTATTTTATTATTTAATTAAATAAAAAATAATTAATTTGGTAATTAATTAATTATTTAATTAAAAGTAAAAAAAATCTAGTAGGAAAAGGCCTCCTAATATTATACTATTGTTGGTAGTATAATTAATTTTAAAAATTATATTTGATAAGTAGATAAATAAAAAGAATTATTTATCTAGTCAAATTAGGAAATATTTAATATGGTTACAGATACACTATTGAGTTGGATTAGGAGTCTTGATGTATAAAAGAATTCTGTTTGGAAAAGGATTCTTGGTCACCAAGTAAATCCACCTAAGGATAGGATTCTTGCCCATCAAGTAAATCCTTCTTAGGAAAGAATTAAGTCTCCTAAATTAAATATAAGTTGAATTCGGCTAACCCTATACATTTTAGGGCTAGGAATTCGGCCATCATATATATATATACATACATGGCTTACATAATTTCAGCCAAGGCTAAGGATTTTTTGGAGAGAATTCAGCCACCATAAGAATTTTGGGAGAAAATTTTGTTTTTTGCTCTAGACAAAATTCAATAACTCTAAGAAATAGTGTGAGATTCGGCAAAGAAGAAAATGAAAAAATAACATTTATTTTTCGATAGTACACTAGTAGTCTTTACATTAAAAGGTTTTGTGTTCAACATCGAATCAAGGTTCACGTGAGTTTCAATCAAATTGATTGATAATTCACAAGTGACCTAACGTTCTTTGTTTTCTTCTTGGAGGATTATTGTGACTAACAAAGAGAAAGATTTTGTTTGTTTCCATCCTCAGGTACACAATTTAAAGAAAGGGAGCCCACACTCCTAGGTGATACACATTCGTGATTGGATTGGAAGATCTTACGGATTCAATTCGGTGCTAGTTCAATCATTACGAGAAAAAGGTACGACACTTTTTATATACAACAATTAATCTAGGGTTAAGGTTCTTGTTATTATAAAGGGAAAAATTTTATTTATACCAAAACATTAATTTTTAATTTTTCACGCTTCCGTTGCGCAATTTTCTACTTCAACCTCTTTTTCAAGAATTGACTTTTCATCACTTGAAGTCTCACAAATCTTCTCTAAGGGAGAATCATCAAACACATTAATCTCCTCATCATGATTACTAACCTTAGGCCTACAATCATCTATGACCACATTAGATGATTCCATGACACTTCTTGTCTTCAAATTAAAAACTCTCTAGGCCTTACTATTTAGGTCATAGCTAATGAAATTCCCCTCATCACTCTTAGCATCAAACTTTCCAAGTTGGTCACGGTCAAATAGAATGTAACACTTGCTTCAAATGAGTGAAAGTAGCTAACATTTGGCTTCATACCCTTCCATAATTCATAGAAGGTTTGCCTAGTACCAGGCCTTAAAAACACTCTATTTCCTATATAACAAACTATATTCACCACCTCGGCCCAAATATTCCTAGGAACATTGTTGCTAAGCAACATCACACGAGCCATCTCTTGGAGGACTTTATTCTTCCTCTTTACAATCCCATTTTGTTGAAGAGTTCGAGGAGCTGAGAATTCATGGGAAATGTCAAGACTATCACAAAAAATTTCAAAGCAAACCTTTTCAAATTCTCTCCCATGGTCACTCCTAATTTTCTTAATGCATTTTATGTGAGAATCCTTTTCATTTTGAATTTTAGTGCAAAGCATTTTAAAATTTTCAAAAGTTTCAGATTTTTCTCTAAGAAAGTAGGTCCATGTAAATCTAGAAAAATCATCAACACACACAAAGATGTACCTCTTGCCATAGAGACTCTCGGTTGCATGGCACCCATAAGGTTCATATAAAGAAGCTCCAGTGGCTTCTTAGTGGTGAAAAACTTACCCTTCTTATGCACACTCTTGGTTTGCTTTCCTTGTTGACAATGTCCACACACTCCCTCAATTCTATTCCCAAACTTAGGAAGGCCTCTCAAGAACTTTCAAGTCTTTGAATTTCATATGACCTAACCTTTGATGCCACAATTCAACTTGATCACAACTAGACAAATTACAAGAGATGTCATTAAAATCAAGACAATAACAATTGTCACTTGATCTCTTACCTTTCAATAAAACTTGTCCATCTTCTTTTAGAATAGAGCAATCAACTTTTCCAAACATAACCGAAAGCCCTTCATCACTCAGATGTGACATGATAATAAGATTGACTTGCAAGCCATCTACATAAAGAGCATTAGGCAAGGAGGGCAAACCGGGGATAGATATGTTTCCTTTTCCTAAAACCTTCTTACGTGAACCATCACCAAAGATGACAAATTCACCATCCTCCATAACAAAAGTCTTAAAGAAACTCTTGTTTCCGGTCATGTACCTAGAACAACCACTATCAAGATACCAAGTGTTAAAGGATTTGGCCTTCAAGGCCACTTGAGCCACATGGCAAAAATAATTATTTTTTCTAGTCCACCTGGTAGCAACATTGTCATTTCTAGAAGCCTTGGGTTCATTTGCTCTAAAATTCCTAGGTGCATGCATTTTGGCTCTTCTAAGCATATTTTTCTCAATCATATTTCAAAACGACACAACTTAATAAATTTAAAACAATTCGGCCTTATGTGACCTTCAACACCATAATAATGGCAAATGGGAGTAAAGTAAGAATTCATACCATATCCTTGTGCAAACATGGAAGACTTCCCTCTCCTTTGAGTCGTCCTTTGGTGTCGAGCCAAATATCTTCTTTGAAACAACCTTTGTGGTTGAGCCAAATTAGTTTCCCTTCTTGGTTGTGGGTGAAGAGCCTTTTGTTGACTTTGAGAGCTCATTGGAAGCTTAGGTCTTGTTTGATGAGCTCTAGCTTTTTATGGATGAACTTTAGCTTGAGGTTTTGTTAGAGCCTTCATTTGAGCTTGCTTTGATGATTATTCAACTTCGACCGATCTCATTGGTTGGTGTGAAGCTTGAACTTCTCTAACCTCTTGACTCTTGACAAAGGTGGTCTTCTTCAAGGAAGTGGCATCCTTGCCTTCAACATATCATAGGACGTTCTTATCACTAGGACTCTTCCTACTTGATAGCATCTTGTTAAGTTTCTCGGTTCCGAATGTCATCTTGGCAACCAATTCTTTTGCTTCGCTAAGCTCAATCTTCAAGTTCTCTTCACTCTTCTTAGTGATCACAAGCTCCAATTTCAATCTCTCTTCTAACTCTTTTCCACTTTTTACTTTCTCACTCAAGAGAGTTACCTTGGAAGTCAACTCGAGATTCTCATTTTTCAACTCTTGAATCTCATTCTTCTTCTTCAATCTAGACTTTTCAAAGAACTTCATAAAGTCCACATAGTCTATTTCCTCATCAATCTCAAACCTAGATTTAGAAGAGGTACTCTTATCACTAGAGTTATCTATTTCTTCCTTATCGCTGACAACTTCCTTGCCGTTAAACCCAAATCCTTTCCTCTCAAACTTCATGAATTTCTTGAATCTTATAACCATAAGAGTCATTTCTTCATCTGAGTCCTCTTCCTCTTCCTCTTCCTCTTCCTCTTCTTCAACCTTGGAGGTCTTCAAGGTAATACTATTTTTCTTCTTTGGAGGTATGGCTATTGTGGTCCATCCAGACTCATAAGCTAGAAGTCTTCCAATGACTTCACTTGGCTTCATATTCTTGTACTCACTATGGTATATCCATCAACTTAACTTGAAAGTCATTGAAGCATTCATGTTCCTCCATCCTAATCATCTCAAATTGCACTTGAAGGACTTAGAGCTTTAAGTCCTTGACTACTTCAGTTCCCTTATGAGCCGTTTAAAGAATGTCCCAAGCCTCTTTTGCAATCCTAGTGTTTAAGGCCAACTTATATTGATTATCATCCATCGTGCAAAGAATGGCATGCATAGCCTTGTTGTTTCACTTGGATACTTCAAACTCTTGAGTACTCCAACTAGACTAAGGCTTGAGAGCTTCTACACCATCGACATTCATCTTCAGAAGAGTATAACCATCTTCTATTGCCATCCAAGCCCGGTCATCAATCTGGTAAAGATATGATTCCATCTTGCCCTTCCAAGATGCGTAATTCACCCCATTAAGCAAATGGGGTCTTGTGCTTGAGGCTCCCTCATGACTACCACCATTTCCACTCATAGTGTTGATGGTAATGAATGTAATGCAAATGCAATGTCACAAAAAAAAACAATCAAAATGCACCATACAAGACACACACAGAGCACGGATCACCTAAGTATATCTAGGCACCGGCTCTGATACCAATTGAAATTCCCTAGAAGTGTGTGTCTATAAACCTATAGGGGGTGAATAGTTTTTAATTCGATTGATTACCAATTTTGTGAATTAATAATATTAGCAGAACTACCCCATTCTACCAAGTGTTCAAATAAATGACAATAAACATAAAACAATCAATATATACGTGGAAACCCCCAAAATGGGAAAAACCACGGGATGTTCAGTGCGCCACACTCGATCCTCAAAATTCACTATTGAATGAAAGTTTACAACCTAGATTGACCTCATGTCACACCCAATACGGTTACTAACCCTGTCACTCTACCCGACGAGCCTTTCATAGTGATTTTTGATCACCAACCTTGTACACTAACCATTTAGCCACAAATTTAATCAACAATGAAGAGATAATGACAACCTAAGTGAATATGCAAGAATATTATATATGCAAAAATGTTAGATCAAAACATTCATGCTTATCCAGGATTAATAAGACAAGAAAAGCAAATCTTAGATATCAATGTTCTAAATGCAAAGGCAAGAAGAATTAGCTAGAAGGGTAAAACCGTCTTAAATTCTAGCTATCACTAATCAATACTCTCAACCAATAACCAATAACCAATACCACAAGCATGCCATAAAAGCTATTAAACACACAAGCATGCATTTAATTTGCAATAAAAGCTAGAACCTAGGTAAACATGTCATAGTAATGAAACTATAAAGTCTAGAGCATGTAGAGAATACCTAGTCATGAACAAACAAGATGCCCATGCTTGAAAAATGCTTGATGATTATGTTTTGAAGTTTGATTGAGTAAAAATGGTTTCTTAGAGCTTCTCTCACTAAGAAGATCTTATCTCTCTCTCTTAAAATAGGATTGGAAGTTCTAAAAAACGAGTTGAGAGAAGATGACATATTTATATAAGCCCCTAAACGAAACTACGTCATTTTAAAAACATAGCCAAAATGTTGTAGTGTGTGGGTCCATACTCGCGCAGTGACCAGCGTATGACCGCGTTTACTCGTTCAAATGTCCGCACATGGCTGACGATCGAGAGATAAAACAATCATCACCCAGTGCAATGCACAGGTAATGCGTGGGTCCCAAACCGTGCAAGTGTCCACGCATTGACCTGATACCAAAAGGCAACATATTGTTATCTAGCCTACTGCGCGGGTAGACACCCGTGCACTTCCCTGTGAACAAAGGGATCAAAGGGACACAAGCAAGACCAAACACAAAGCAATCCAAGCAAGCAAGAGAAAGACAAATAAAGCACACACAAAGGAAAATAAGCACTAATGCAAGGTAATTAAGACATGCATGAGAGTGAGTGTGTGCACTAAAAAACTCTTCACAGCACTTAAGCAAGTGATATACATTTGAAGCTTGAACTTGATCACGAGCAAATCCGGCCTAAACTACCCTTACATAATTTTTCCCAAATGTGGTTTGTTAATTGAAAGAAGCCAATCAAAAACCGAGGAACCTACACCATTTATGCTTAATGCTTCCATTGGTTGTTGCTTACACGTGACATGTAAGTAGCGATCAGTGGTCGATTGTATGTTTCTCTTTAATATATGTGCTTAAATGCGATCGTAGGTGGTTGCTCATGCGATACACTCTTAGTGATTTGCTTTAGAGGACCAGACGACTCTCTCATTTTCAGATCTAGAGGTCCTACTTGAGGCTAGGTTGAACCCAATATAGGATTGTCTTTGCAGTCATTATTTTAGGTGGCATGAATGTTTGGGAGATCATGAGTACCATATCGATCCATTCTCTTGCATCTCTCCTATGCATCATATTTTTATTTATCATTTTAATCATCATTCTCATCCATCCGTGTTCTTTTAAAGTGTGTTTGGTAAGGGGGAAAGAAAATAGGAAGGATACATAGATTTGGAGGGATAGAAAAGATGAGGGAAAGAAAGGAAAATGATTTTTCCTTGATCTGTTTGGTAAACAGGAAGGAAAGAAGAGATCTTGTCTGATGAGGACGTGGCTAGCACGAGATCATGGTCCAGTTGATCCAATTCAAGTTCCCATTGGTCCAGTTATAAGAGCATGAGCCAAGAAGTTTCCAAATGAGTTAAGCGGGCTGATTCAAGGGATTTGGGCTCAAGCAAGCATGTGGAGGCCCCTTGAAGGTGATGAACGAATCTCCAGCCCATAACAAACATTATTCAAGTCCAAGAAAGTCAATAGGCGTTGGAGTTGATTTAAGACTGAAATAAATTGAATTTTTTTATTTCTTGTTGTATAATTTTAGGTTGAGATATTAAGGAATTAAAGTCAATATTGACTTCCTTGATTTGAGGCTGAACTTAGCTTAGTTGAGAATGTTTTTAATTTGTCAACTTTCCTTTTTCGTTGCCTTGGGCACAATTTTAGGAATCATTTTAATAAATCTTCGGATTTCTAGGGATTTCTAGAGCTGGTCTTCTGTGGCCTTAGTACTATAAATTGTACATTTTCTTTCAATAAGAGGCAGTTGATTATTTTCATAAAAAAGTAGAGAGCAATTTCTCTTTTGTTCTTTGAGAACTAATTGGAACTTATCAGAATTTTTTTGTGGCGTTCCTCCCCGACTTATCAATCAAGTATCCCATCCTTGATTGTGACACCTTCCTTTATACCAAGGTTCGTATCTCGTTATAGGTGTTGGGTCGCGGTTTCCATCCAAACCTGATCATAGAACGGTCTTAGTCATAAATCGACGAGGATCATATCATATGGTATTAGGGCTTAGTTTTCTAAACTCAGGATTAAACTATCCCTTTTCTTCTTCTTCTTCTCTGTATTCGTTTGATTCTAAAAAAAATCTATTCTATTTGATCAAATCCGGTACAAAAAAAAAGTATCAAAAGCCGTGCTTGAGTCCATTTGATCAAAGTCGGTAAAAAAAAGTACACATTTTTTAGGTCGT